>CM030181.1:14180888-14273388 GCA_017639675.1 Aplochiton taeniatus | reverse complement strand
AGGTGGAAACGGCAGCCATCGCACACGGCGCACGCACAGCCGTCCAGCGCAGGGTGAGGGCAGGCCACGGCCGGGCACCTCCGCTGGGCACACACCACCTCACCTCGCTGGAACACACACACACACGCACACGCACGCACGCACGCACACACACACAAACGCACGCACGCACGCACAGACACAGCAATGAAGAATGTCAAGTTCCTTCTCACACCCCGACTTGACCTGTGACCCCCCACCCCCCGACCCCCGCTCACTGTGCACGTGCAGTCCTCACACCCTCCTCTTCCTCCGGGGAAGACCTGTCCGTCGGCGTACGTCTGCTCTTGGAACCGGCAACCTAGGCACAGAGAGAGGCATGCACTGGTGATGTTATGGTCACATACACACACACACGGGGTCTAGAGTGAGAGGCTGTGTCTCCCCACCTTCACAGACGGGGCAGCCACAGGGGCTGGTGTCGGGGTGGGGGCAGCGGGCCGGGACACACTGCTTCTTCACACAGCGCACGGAACCGCTCTGAGGAGGAGAGGGGTTACCACGGCAACCGTGCAGCACACGCATGGAATGATCCAAGGTAACATGTGTATGTGTGTGTGTGTGTGTGTGTGTGTGTGTGTGGGGGGTACCTGGCAGGTGCACTCCGAGCAGGGGTTACTTGGATCAGAAATGGACTCGCCATTGAGGAGTACCTTGTTGCTATAGAAACAACCTATGAAGGGTTACACGGTGTCAGTGACTAATAATGGTAAATGTAAAGCAAGCAACAATGATAACAATTATTTAAATACAATTATAATTATAACCTCATATCTTACAAGGTGTGTGTTGTATGCGCATGGAGTGTGTGTGTGTGTGTGTGTGTGTTGTATGCGCATGGAATGTGTGTGTGTGTGTGTGTGTACGTACGGTCACACTCTCCACAGCACTGTCCCGGCAGCGTGTAGGGGTGCATACAGTCCTGGTAACAGGGGAGCTTGGAGCAGACGATGTCTCCTTGGTAGCAGGTACACACACGGCAGGGGTCATCGTCGCTGGCAAACTCATAGCGGTCCAGATACACCCTGCCGTTATACGTACAGCCTGGGGGGGCGGAAGAGAGACGGAAGAGAGAGAAGAGGAGGAGAACGGAGGGAGCAAAAAGAGATGGAAAGTAAGAGGAAGAGAGGAAAAGAAACGTGTTAGGCTTCCTCGTCAATGTTAGCTGATGTTAACACAATGAACACTCAGGCATGGGTAGCAGCCATGCTTTCAAAATTATTGAAACACATTATTTTAATACAGTTAGGGTTGTGTGTGTGTGTGTTTGTGTGTGTGTATCTGTGTGTGTGTGTGTGTGTGTGTGTGTGTGTGTGTGTGTGTGTGTGTGCGTGTGTGTGTGGATTGATTGCCCTCGGAGCAGCAGGGAGGGACCGACCGTCACAGGACATGCAGCACGGCCCCTGGATGGGGTTGGCACAGTTAGCGGGCGGGCACCTCTTCCGCTCGCAGACCACGGTGCCCTCCTGACACACACACACCCCGCATGGGTCCGAGCCGTCGTCCCACGACTCCCTGTTGGCGCGCTCGCGCCCCTCATACAGACAGCCTGCCACACACGAAGGGACACAATAAAAGATTCAAATGAATAATAATGTGATATTAATAATAAAATAATATTGCATGTTAATAAAATATGTGGACTTTTCTGAAATGTCATGGCAGATTGATATTGTTATTTTTTCATATCGCGTGGTATTTTTTAAGGAGGTTACCTTCACAGGTCCGGCAGCACTCCTGTGAGATTGGATGAGAGCACGGGGCCAGGGGGCAGGGCCTGCGCTGGCAGTGAACCGTCCCATTGGTGCAGAGGCATGATCGACAGGCGTCAGTCGGGTCGTAGAAGCGCTCTGTGTGTCGGTAGGGCCGGTTCTCGTACACACAGTCTGCGGGTGTGGCTGTGAGGAACACACACACACACACACACACAAACACAAACACGATAAGAAAGTCTGATATTATTACAACCCACCACACCCCATTCCATCATGTAATGTTCTTCCTGCAGTTCCTCACTTGGACACTGGGGGCAGCACTCTCCAGGCAGCAGGTTAGGGTTGGAACAACCCAGCGGCGGGCACCTCTTCATCAAACACTGGACGTTCCCGTTCTACCACACACACACACATACACACACACACACACACACACACACACACACACACACACACACACACACACAAGCCCAAGTGTTAATCGTAGATGGAGACTAATCTTTATAAAGTTACTTTAGGATTGTGTTCTTACCATACAGTGGCAGGCCCTGCATTTGTCAGTGGGATGGGGAAAGTCCTCTCCATTGGGGTACTCCTTCCCCGCGTAGCTGCAGCCTACGGTGAACGGAACACAGTCAGCCTGACAAAGGCAATGCTGCTACGTCCTGGTACCAACGTCCTTTCCAAGTACGTACCGTTGTGGCAGTTGTTCTGGCAGCAGTTCCCAGGCAGGGGGGCGTTACAGTTGGGCCGAGGGCACTGGGAGGTGTGGCAGTCCACCCGCCCCTCCACGCACACACACTCCTCGCACACACTCACAGGGTTGGGGAACGCCTCGCCGTTCACGAACACTCGGTTCTCAAAGGAGCAGTCTGAACAAGCCGCGAGGAGAACCACGCATGAGAAAACGTCAAACAGATATCTACTAGAAAGGCGACAGTATCTGTGTGTGTGAGTGAGAGAGAGAGAGAGAGTGTGTGAGTGAGTGAGAAAATAACAGGGCACCTGGGCATTTGGGACAGCATTCTCCTGGGGGTGTGTGTGCGTTGCTGCAGTTCAAAGGCGGGCAGGGCCTCCTCTTACACTCCACCATTCCATCCTGGTGGAAAAGTGAGCGGGGGAGAGTTGTTTCTCAACGGCTCTGACCCAGCGTGAGCATGCAGTTTGTGGGCATGGAGACGGCCGTGACCGTTTTCCCCTGCCGGCGGAGAGCGTTGGGCAGGCGGCACGGCGGGGGAGGGGCTCACCTGGCAGGTGCAGACGTGGCAGGGCTGGTCGGGGGCGGTGAAGGTCTGGCCGTTGGCGTACACGCGCTGCTGGTAGGTGCAGCTCTCACAGGGGTCTGAGAAGAGGGGGAGAGGGGAGGGAGGAGCTCTGAGCTTAGGCCGACGTGGGCCCCTCGAGTCCCTGCCCCGCGTTGGGAGAGACGGCCCCTGGCTCTTACTGTGCGAGAGGGACCCCTTCACATGCTCCATCCCCTCCAACACACAAGCGGTGAGGGTGTGTGTGTGTGTGTGTGTGTTTACCTTTGCAGATAGGGCAGCAGCGCTGAGGGTCTATGACTGGGTCGGCACACTCGGCAGGGCACTTCTCCTCGTGGCATCTCACATTCCCCTCCTGAAACACACACACACGCACACACACACACACACACACACACACACACACACACACACACAAACACACACACACACACACACACACAGACATACACGCGCACACACGCACACACACACACACGCGCATGCACACACACGCGCGCACACGCACACACACTCAGACACACACACACGCACACACACACACACACGACCATAGTGAGCTTAGGAAGTGTGCATTTGTACGAGAGTACGTTCGTGTGTGTGCGTGCTTGTTCAGACCCACCTTGCACCTGCACTGCAGGCAGGGGCCACCCCCCGCGGGGTTAAACACCTTCCCATCGGCATACACTCGCCCCTCGTACTCACACTCTGGAAACACACACGCAACAACACGTCAAGTAACTCCCGCTGTCTCCGGGGGGGGCTTCACAGACGAAACACACACGCAACAACACGTCAAGTAACTCCCGCTGTCTACGGGGGGGGGGGGGGGCCTTCACAGACGAAACACACACTCACCGTCGCAGGTCGGACAGCACTGCTCTCTGGGCTTGGCGGGGTGGCTGCAGCGCACAGCAGGACAGGAGGTATCCACGCGCTCACAGGAGACCTCACCGGCCTGGCAGAGGGAAACCACACTCAACAGAGGCCACGTAGACCAGGCACACACAGATTCATATAAGATTATTCATATAATCTTATTAATATGAAAAACTGGATTTGTATGGTGCTTTTCTGAACAGAAGTGCTTCAACAACAACAGTTTATACCGTGGGTATGAGCAACATATACGTACGAGCATGTCCACACACACACACACACACACACATATTTAGCACTCACAGAGCAACGGCATCGCAGGCATGGATCTCCTCTAGAAGGTAGGTTCTGTCCATCCAAAAAGACCTGGGAGTTATACTCACACTGCTCACATCTACAGAGAGGAAACACACACACTCATACAATCCATAAATAAGTCGGAAAAACTAATCTGGTCAGTTTCCCATTCACACCACAAGATGTCACTGACAGGCCTGTGGTAGCATCTAACATCTTCCTCCCTAATGATTGGTAATCATTAACGACCCGGGAGGTTGTAATCATTAAGAGGATTTGCATGACTGGACTGGGTTTAATTGTGGGAAATGCTTGGGTGGTTACCGTGGGCAACAGTCTCCGGGGCGTTGGACGGGGTTTCCACAAGAGAGGGCAGGACAGGGTCGAGGCGGACAAACCACATCGCCATTCTAAAGGGAAACAGACGAACACACACACACGCACAGATATCTCAGAGGGTAACGGACACACACACACACACACACACACACACACACGCGTGCACGAACCAAAACACACGACGGGAGCCTTACCACACACACACACTCCTGACAGCGGTCTCCGGTCGGGATAGTAGCTCCATTGGGGAAGTCATGGCCGTTTACACCGCAGCCTGAAAGACACACACACACACACACACACACACACACACACACACACACACACACACACAAAACACACTGTATCGTCGATACAAAATACACACACACACAACACGTACTGCAAAGTATACTGACCATTGCAGACGGGGCAGCAGGTGTTGGCCGGAGGAGAGCTGGGGTTCTGACATGGTGTCCGACACTCCTCCCTCTCACAGCGGACACGCCCTTCCTGTCCAATCAGGGAGGAGCATTTCAGTCAGTACGTATTGTTTTCCTAGCAAGACAAGCCCGCTCATAGGAAAGGCATGGAGATGCAAGGCGATTGGGGGATCCAAGTGACGGACAGGTGGACAGACCTCACAGTAGCAGACACCGCAGGGGTTCTCGGCCGGCCTCCATTTGGCCCCGTGGTCGTACTGGACGCCGCTGTGGACACACCCTGGGAGACACGCACACACACACACACACACACACACACACACACACACACACACACACACACACAGAACAATGTCATCCATGTACACGTCACGTGCGCCCTTAGACTTAACATATGTTGCTGGGGCTAAGTGAGGGGGTTATTTGGGGTACTGTCATAATGTTTAAGCTGAGAACGCTGACCTCTGCATCGAGGGCAGCATTCTCCCGGTCGAGTCTCCCGCTCCGCACACTCCAGAGGAGGACAAGGTGGAGGGGAACACACTCTGTTACCCTCCTGTTACCCAGCAGACCAAAAATAAATCAAAAGAGGACATGAGACAGAGGTTCACACAACACCGTTAAAAACAGAACTCCTAAAATGTTGATGTTGTGTGTGTGTGTGTGTGTGTGTGTGTGTGTGTGTGTGTCGGGGGCGTCCCTCACCCTACAGCTGCAGGTTTGACAGCCGTCTATAGCGTTGTAGGACACGTTATGAGGAAGGGGCTGGCCATCCAGCTCACATCCTTAAACAAGAGAGCGGCGCGTCAGGATCGCGTGTGGGCGTTCGCGAGCGCGTAATGGGCCGATGTAAGTGTTTGTGAGTGTGTGTGTGTGTGAGTGTGTGTGTGTGCGTGTGAGGGGGTGTTATGTTGGTCAGCGTCCAGCCAGCACCGAGACAGAGAGGAGCCGCAGACATAGAGGAGGAATCTGCAAATGAGACTGCACATTACAGCTGCTGCCTCCCCCTCCCCTCCCATCCTCCCCTCTCCTCTCTCCTTTCACCACCTCCTGTCCTCCCACCCCCCCACCCCCCCACCCCCCCACCCCCCCCCCTCTCTCTCTCTCTCTCCCCTTCTCTGTTTCCAGGTCAGTGGGGAACATCTGGCTCTGCTCTGCTGCCAATAATGACAGAACAACATGTAAGGCACACGCACTCTCACACACACTCAGTGCACACACACACACACACGCAAACACACACACACACACACACACGTCAGCGTTTACGGACTGTGACCATAAACAGAGGGGCCTGCGGTCCCTCTCCCCCGTAAGAGACTGCCCCCGGTGAGTCTATTAAGATGAGGAAGATTTGTTAGAGTTGGGAGTCAGCCGTTTAGAGCGAGGAGGCAAGACAAGGCACAGAGAGGAGAGAGGAGGAGGATAAGGAAGAGAGAGAGGGAGGATAAGGAAGAGAGAGAGGGAGGAGGAGGGGGGGTCGTCCGTCGAGTTGCCAGAGACACTTAACACACTGTGGAATTCCCCCCCAAAACTCCAACAGCCTTTGACAGAATCTCCGTGTCCCGCGGGTCTCTGAGTGCAGCGGAGATGTGTCGTCCAGAAAGGCTGTTTACGTATACGACATGAAAGGGCAGCATCACTCAGAGATGTGAATGGAGAGCTCTCAACGCCCTCCTGCTATAGCCAGGGTTTGGCAGGCCCTTTCATCTACCTGAGGCCGCTCTCGGGCTCATACTCAGCCCAGACCCACATTTCAGTGAGTAATCACGTTAATAAAGACTATCTGCGGGAGAGGAGTATGTGTGTGTGTGTGTGTGTGTGTGTGTGTGTGTGTGTGTGTGTGTGTGCGTGTGTGTGCGGGCGAGTGTGTGCGACAGGCAATCATCCCAGAGCGAGTTGGGCTGCGGAAAGGCTGCCCACTGTGCCAGCAGCCCTGAGGCATTTCCTCCAGTCAAGCATGCGCAAGATCAAAGCGCGCGTGTGGCAACGCGGCAGTTTGTGTGTGTGTGTGTGTGTGTGTGTGTGTGTGTGTGTGTGTGTGTGATTGTCGGCTGGGTGCCACAAGGAGTCGTGTAGCTAAACACACATGCAGAAACAATTAAGGGAGAGGAGCAGGACGAGAGGCGGAGACTGTGGCACGGAGAGGAGACAAAGGGGCCAGACAAAAGGGGCGTGGAAACAACCATGTGTGTGTGTGTGTGTGTCCGCGGACGCTCTGTCGACACAGGGTGCATTCCAACCCAGCGTGTTTCCATAGTAAACATGACGGGACAGAGCCCACTTCAGGTAGGGACTTCTGCGGGTGTCTGCGAGTGTCGGTGTGTGTGTGTGTGTGGGTGGTGCAGGAAGGATGAGGTGTGCAGTGTGTGTCATCCAGCAGTCTAAATGGAGCATGAAAAGGGAACCCTGCATTCGGCGCCTCTAGGAAACTACATTCAGAGGCCACGCTCCCTTACAAGGATTCCTCCTACATGTTGGGAAATTCCTTGGATTTGCCGAGGGCAACTTAACTTTGTTGCACCAATCAGACATTTAAAACAGTATTGCCCCCCAGGACGAGATAGAGGCCCATCAGATTACAACCGGATCAGATCTAGGAGGCACATGGGGGTTTCTTCCAACATGGCGTGCAGCTTTTATGGGGTTAATCGTTTTGGCTCCATCCCACTGAAGATCCACTCTAACATGGCGACTGAATCAGCCCCCCTCTCGTTACTCCACGGGCCCTGTCCTCTTCCTGCTTTTCATTAGCAGTACCTCCTGTCACCCCGAGGTTATCATGGGGCGCCTTTGGGGTTCCCAACCGCCAGTTTGGAGATCCAATCTGCTTCCCTTTTACAAACACGGCTGGCCCGCTACCTCCTAACCTCCTAACCTCCTAACCTAACCTCCTCCTCCTCCTCCTCCTCCTCCTCCTCCTTCTCCTCTTCCTCCTCCGCCGCCGCCGCCGAGGCGCCAGGTTTCAGTTACCAGCCGCGGCAGATGACATGGCGCTGCCTGCGGTGGGATCCAGCCCCTCTTGGAAACAGGAGCACCAGTTGTGTACGCGGGCGGACAACCCCCCCCCCGGGGTAACCGTGGCAACGAGCCTGGCACAAGCCCCGCCGTAGATCGGGACAGGTGATGGGAGGAGAGCCAAGAGGACAGCTGGAAAACCAGGGCAGCTCAAAAACCCGACCTAGAAAGCAGTGAACAATTCCTCTGGAGGACAATGGAAAGATGATCAACAAGCTAATTGCTACTCCTACTAATAGCTACCGTGACCTTTTGAGGCTTGTTCACCATGGTTACCTTTGGCAGCCAGGTGCCTTTCATAACCTAAGCGGTCAACAGAGTGGGAGGGTCCTTGTTGAGTCCCGCCTGTTCGTGCTCTAGCCGTCAAATCAGAGCGCCAAGGTCGAGAGCCATCCAATCCCGCAGGCAGTGAGGTCCGTTGAAGAACCAGTCACAGCTGTCTTCGTCATAACCGTCGGGCTGGGAGCCCAAACGTATCGTAACCGGCCTGCCGCCAACCAGAGGGGTTCAAACCGTGCCCCCCCCTCCACCCCCCCCCCCACACACACACACATAGACAAACACACACACACACACACATTTATGAATTTGAAGAATGCACTTCTTATCAATTCTAGAACCAAAGTGTCAGTTGTACCTAGCCTGGCATAGAGACTCCTGACGGTACCACCTCCTCTCTGACGGTCCCTGATCACTACGTTGATGTTGGGTAAGGTGGGTACACACACACACTCCACCTTCCCACCATGTGCACACACACACACACACTCCTCGCAGCCCCTCCTGAACCTCTCTCCGTACCTCAGTCGATGAGACGGGTAGCCACAAGCCTTTTGCTGCGGCCCAGCTCGGGAACACCTCCTGCCCGGGTGAGAAACTCACCCCCTCCCCCTCTGGCTGGATGTCCTTGACCGGCGACTGACAGACGCTCCCAGGAGGCTTCCTTCGCCACAGGCCACCCTCTCGTCTTCTCTCCTCCTCCCTCTTTTCTTCCCCTCTCCCCTCATGCCACTCGGTCAGGTTCAGTTGGAGGGTGCTGTTGCTGGAGGACTCCCGTTCGCCACCGTGGCCATCGTAGCCCTGGTGCGGTCCTGTCCAGGTTGGAAAAGTTCGGGGCACGGTTGTCCTGCTCGGGAGGACGGCGGCAGCAGGCTCCCATAATGCATCGCTCCCTGCAGGCGCCGAAGGCCAGGAAGTTGTTGGCGCGGTCTCCCGCGCAGCACCGGAAGTCCTCGCCGTGGCCGGAGGCGGAGGTTGAAGCTCCAGCCGTGTTGCGTTGACCTATGACCCTGACAACTGATCCTGGCCTGGGCCAGCATGCCTAGAGAGCGGACGGTCGAGGAGAGACACTGGGTGTCTTCACCTGTCTCGTTCCTCTGTCAGGCACCGCTGACAAAGGGATAAGCGAGCATCATTCACTTCATTAACCCTCACAACTAACAGCACTGCTATTGAGCATGCGCAATACAGCAGGCTAACTACATTACTTACTATGATAACAACATTGAAAAGTAATCCACCATACAATTAGCTGACACAGAAGACTCCGTCACCATGCCAGGACATGGACGAGGTTTCAACACCGCAAGACAAAGCCGTCGACGCACAAAGCACAGCTCTAATGCAAACGCACGCACACAGCCCAAATGAACCGCAGGACTACAGCTGAACAATGGTGATCGTAGAGGCGCTGACAAACCTTTGGGGCCCACCTCAAGCCGTTCAAAAGCACTGGAGACCTGTTGAATGAATCAACCAGCTCAGAAAACAAACCAACAAAGAAATGATGAACACACACACACACACACACACACACCAGCACACACACATGCACGAGAAGACAAACATTATGAGGCACTCCGGACGAATATTTACACTTCTAAACTATTTCTATCTAGTCTTTGTCAAGGTACCAGTCTCACCTTTTATGTCACACACCGGTCCTTCCGTGTCTTTTGGACAGGAGCAGTTGAACCAAAAGGTTCAATAACCCCCCCCCCACACACACACACACGCACACACACATTTTTGGACAAGGACTGGAAGCACAGGAGTCAGGGGGAGGGGCATCCATCTGAAAACTATCTACTAAAGAACGGTTGGCTGGTTGGGTGACCGTGGTTGTGTTGTGAAAACAAGTTTGTGTTTTCAGTTTGTCTGTTAATATTACGAGCTACTTCGTGTGTGTGTGTGAGTGTGTGTGTGTGTGTGTGTGTGTGTGTGTGTGTGTGTGTGTGTGTGTGTGTGTGTGTGTGTGCGCGTGTTTATGTGTTTGTGTGTAAGGTGACAAAGCTACTGACCCTTGCTCTTTGCCTCACAGGTGACGCGTCCGGATGAACAGGTACACACGGTGTTGAGGTTCGTCTCCCAGCGTTGTCCGTCCTCCACCGGACGGCCCTCCCACACACACCGCCGCCTAACACACTCACAGCCCTCCAGGTACTTCACACGGGACTCAAGCTCCACGTTCTCTCACAGGAAAAAGAGAGATGTAAATCTAGAATATTCAAATCCATATTCTGTTATTGAAGGAAAGATGTTCAGTGGTCCCTACCTGGGATTTCACCATATCAAGCATCCGAGCCAGGCCCTCCACACGTTCCTCCAGGCCCCTCAGCCTGTCTTCTCCCAGGGGCTTGGGCCCCTGAGAGGATCCAGGAGGACCCAGAAACCCGCCTCTTTTGGGCTGGTCCCCTTGGGGCTCCTGGGGAGTTCCACTGGTCTGTGCTGGGTCCTGGGGCTTGGGGGGTTTCTTCTGGGCGCCTGGCTTTCCGACATCTCCACTTCCTGGGCAAACGACAGGAACAAGGGGAGGGGCAGCCGGAGGCTCTGTTGGAAAAAGAAATGGTGAAACGATTGGAGTAAGAGAAGAGAAAGTATGCGACAGAAATCACGCAATCTCATAAAAACACTTCAAATCTACACAAACATCCGCGAGGGGAGGACCGGAACGAGACGGACCCAAACTTAGCACGAATCAACAATCAGCATATAGAGAGTTCCTGTCTGAGGGGGGCCAGAGATGTTATCTACACTGCAGCCCCCGAGCAGAGTGTAATTCTAATACACACACACGCATGCACGCACACACACACACACACACACACACACACACACACACACACACACACACACACAAAGCTTGACTTGTCTCCCACGTTCCATGTTGGCATAACCATAGGGAAGTAATTTAAGCAGGCCTTGGACTAGATTGGGGTCAGAGTTCAAGAGCCGTAATGACAGAGATGCATAGAGGTAGCATACACATCCATCTTTGTTTCGGTTGACTGACCGCCTATACACAACGACAGCCAAGGCCGCAACGCACATCTGGGTTTCGCTAGCTAGCCCAAACCACCTGCCATGTACATTTTTTGTCTCTTGAGACAACATTGAAAAGATTAGGGACTACAAGGTAAGAAGGTTATAGGAGAGAGGCTAAGGGTCAGGGGCTGGCTGAAAAGAAAGGTGAGGGGAGAAGAGGAGGAGAATGAGGAAGAGTGGAAGACGAGGCGGCGGGCGGGGGGGGGGGGGGGGACAGGGCAAAGCCTGTAGAGCTGTAACACCGGCCACGGCTCAAAGACATGTGCACTCTCACACACACAAACACAGATTTGTGTAGAGGCCCATAGAGACATCGTCTCACTGAAGGCCGTAGAACTTTTATAGTGGGTCTCAGAAACATCTGTCCTACCTATCTCTCCACTGATATGAGGCACATGGGACCGGCAGCCTGTTACTATATGGATTTCCTTTTGGCTCTGCAACTTTCTGACGACGTGCTTAAGTTAGTGTGTAAGTTGTAGTTCCCGTGTATGACAATCTCAGGGCAGGAGAGGTAATGCACACTCCTTGAGGGTGGTCCTGGAACAGATAAATCATTGTTTACCTGTGAGGTTGGCACAGGGCCACGGGCGACGAAGATATGCACGGGTGGCTATCTCGGCTGTCTGCAAGTGACCCTGCAGACGGGACACACACACACACACACACACACACACACACACACACACACAACACACCGGGAGAGAAGGCATGGTAGATCAGGCACAGAAACGAGAGCTTTGACACGGTGACACGTTTGGTTTTGGGACGTTGCTTTGGCAGCGAGGAGTTGGCACGGCGACAGGGGAGGACCGGGCCACTCACAGTGAACCGGCTGGCGGAGTCCCACGGCGCGCTGGCCAGAGTCACCATCAGGTCCTGGGGGAGCTCCAGGCGGACCCTCTCTGTGGGGCCTCTCTGGAGCACCACGGCCTCTCTGCAGTCCACAAACAAGACCAGTCTACAGGGCTCCAGCCCCAAGGCCATTCGCACCCAGCGCCCCCCGGAGAAGGGGCTTCCTCCTGGGAAGAGCGTACGGGTGAGACCCTGGCCCGGAGGCCCGGCCTGGTAGTCCAGACGCAAGGAGTTGGAAAGGGTGGAGGAGGAGAGCTGGAGAAAAGGGGTGGAGGAGGAGGAGGAGGAGAGGGACAGCAGGGTGGCACTGGCGTTTGGTGCCTGACGGCCCAGCAGGTGCACTCCCATGCTGCCTTGCAGAGCGGACGCAAGGAAGCGGGTGGAAATACCAGGGAGAGTGAGTGGCAGCGCTAGTTTGCGGAGTTTGTAAGCCAAGGTTCCAGGTTCCTCCCCCTGGGTTATGGACACACCCCTCAATGTCTGGGACAAGTTGAGAGCAGCCAGGAGGTCAATCACTGAGGGACATATCAAACAGCCAGAACTCAAAGAAAGGTCACTCAGCCAAAAGGAACACATAACAACGAGACTAAGCACGCCCTTTCCCTCACAAAGCCTTATGAGGTTATGCCTCCGAAAGTGTGTACTGTCTAGTTAGTTTTATGTGATGGGTCAAAATATGAGAAGGAGTGCATATGCGTGAATGCCTGTTTATGTGTGTGTGTGATAGAGAGAGAGAACATCATATGAGAAAATACAATGAATCTATTGAGCAGCCTTCCACACATCACTGCCTTAGTGATCCCAACACTACAGAAATAGAACACAGCACGAAACCTCTGGGCCAAAACAATCAGCGCAGCTAGACGCTTCATAACACTTACCTTCATAGTACTTTTCTGATAATTGTTAGCTTCGTGTTCATAAACTACGGATATAAGAAGTGCCGAGCAATACTATGCGTTGGAACATTAAAATAGTTTGAATGATCAAAACCTTAACTCAACTAAAGAAGACGTGTTACCCACAAGAGTGCACAGCCATGTAATTTTGCTATAACAACCGGCTACGAACTTTGCATGCTTAAACGCTTTTTAAGGTACAAATGAACGATAAGGGCGTGCGTACAGTGTAGACTTACCATTATCCTGGTTACGACTTGGATGATCTTGGAGAGATAATGTAACCGTCCAATGCAGAATCAAACTTATCTCCAGACACAGGAGGGTCTTCAATTCCATTCTCCCTGAGTCCGTATTCTGAACTTGATCAAAACTATACCCTGAGCTCTCCTACAATGTTACACCAAATAAGTGTGTCACAACAATATTAATAACCACTCGCATTGTTTATTTCGCAAAACAAAACATTGTTAACCGCTGGTTTTCCCGAACCGATTGCGTTTCTTCTGTCAAGCAGCGCGCTGGGCTGAGGGAAACGTGAAACATCTGGACGCACACAGGGTCACAGAAGGAACGCGCCACTTCTCTGCAATCACACACATTCCCCAAGGGAACGCGCAGTCGCCGACTCACTCTCACTTCTCTAAACAAAGGCTGTAGTGCACCAAAAAGAAACGGGTGAAGAATTGTAATTATGTCATTATAGCCTGCATTGTAGGAATAACGTTAAAGTTCAGGTGAGTCACATGGATCATGTGTTTGAGGGCCAATGTAGCGCTGCTGCCTTTGCGCTCAGGTTCTATTACATTGCTTATATGGGATAGCCTATCTCTGCTTCTCAGCCCCTCCTGGCACGGCTCTTTATTTTTCCTTTTCTCCCCTTGTTTTCCCTCTGTTTAAAAAAAGCCTCCACAGTGCTCAGTAGTGGCGATCCCAAAAGCTGGCTTTTGGTAATCAACGAAAACCTGGTGTGGAGTCTGGAGGGGAGCCATGGTCTCTGTGTGTATGGGGGTGGGGGTGTTATGGAAGCGTATGGGAAGAGAGATAAAGAGAGCCAGACACTCTTTAGTCTGGGTATGATAACATGATTATGCCCTGTCAAGAATGCACCCTTATAGAGATCTTATGGATTATCATAAAACGTCTTGCTCTCTCCGTCTCCTTATCTCTCTCCCACACACAGGTGCACACACACACACACACACACACACACACACACACACACACACACACACACACACACACACGCACACGCACACGCACACGCACACACACTCGCACAGGCACACACACAATAACAAACAGACTTCCTTCTCAGTTATGTGGGTGTTTGGTTTTTTCCTCTGATATTACTCAAAGTTGTTTGATCTAACAATCCCAAAACGTGGGGCCCCTATGGAACGGTGAGGGGTTGCATGACTCTCTGTTCCGTAGTCAAAGCAAAGACATGTCTGCAATCATCCAGGATGGGGATGGATATTTGGGTTAATGCTGTTAAGGAGTGTGCCGACGTGTTTGTACCAGATCAGCTAAATCGGAGGCGAGAGAGAGAGAGAGAGAGAGAGAGAGAGAGAGAGAGAGAGAGAGAGAGAGAAAGCGAGAGAGTGCACGATGTTACCCATCCTCAAAGAACACCTGATTTCAGTCCAGACCTCCTCAACCCACAGACCTAGCCTGTCCTTATAATTATGAGTCAAGACTGCCTGTCAGCAGCAATAACCATTTCAAAGGCTGCAGCCTTCTAATGCATGTGGAGTCGACTTTAAGACGTGCCATCTAAGTGAGGTTTCAAAGAGGTTTCTCTCACACATCACCCTGTGGATCTGCCAACGCTGGGGCCTTGACTGATGTTAAGCAGAGGCAGGTAACTGGAGTAAAATAGATCCCCAGGGGTGCAGTAGGAATCATAGGAATGTGGGAACTGTTCTGAGGGACCTGTTTTAATGTAACACCAAACAGAAGGTAACATATAAGAGAAGGACGGATTTCATTTATTATACTGTCCAGAGAGGCTGGCATAGGAGACTACACAGACAAACACTTTGCCAATTAAACAAGAACGTCTTAATTGCTCAACATTTTTTTAGGAAGCTTCTCAGTGTGCATAGTGAATAGTACTTGAAAGAATTCCCAACAGGAAAGAAAAACACAAAAGAAAATATTCTGTCTGTTCTGTCTGTTTGTCCAGCTAACCAATATTTGGAGAGGCTCAATGATAGCCCTCTGCTGACCTCTGATGGCGACCTCTTGAAGGTAAATATATTGGATAAAAAAAAAAAATTGTATAAATATTCCCAACTAAAAATCTTCACTTATCGTTATCGTCAAAACACAAAACAAACCTATTATAACAATGTAATTCTAAATGTGTGCCCAGAATGTAAAAGCATTATGTTTGCACATAATAAATATTCTGTTACTGCCTGTGAATGTGTGTTATTTTTGGTGCAACTACTACCAAGACTTAATAAGTTGTGTCAGCGACTTGTGTATGTTCCAAATGGGCTACATTGTGAAGCGACAACCAATACATGCGATGATCTATCTCTGATAAGATCAAGAAATACTGTCATGGAGGCATTGCCGCCTAGTAACTATCACCTGTGAAAAAAAACTGCTGTGCAATTCAGCAGCAGCTACATATCGCTGTGTCTCCGTTGACCCATTGATAGGTCCTGCTTTGTCAGCGTCTGCCATCCTCTAACTCAGAGACATGTCCCCTTCCCTTTGACAAGGCTCTTTACGTCTCCCTCGTGTTGCCCCAGATAACACTGTCCTTGTCCCCTTTCGTGTTTAGGCCTGGGCAATGTCCTGGAGCCTAAAATGTGATAAAAGTGGGGTTTAAACGAGCCATGGCTCTCATCAGCCTCTCGTCTTCTTCGTCAAACTCGTGATCGCTGTCACTGTCATTCTCGCCCGGGTTCGGTTTGCAAACGGCCACTGCTCCAGCGTTCTCCTCCTCGTCGCTTTCCTCCTCCTGCGTCTTCTTGCCCGCCCCCTCGCCGCTGTCCTTGGCCTTCCCAGGGCGCCGCTCTGAAGGCCGGCTCCCCGACCGTTTCTCTGCCGGCACGGTCGCTTGCTCTGGAGAGGCAGAGGGTAGGACCGCGGGAGTGGAGGAGGCAGTAGCAGAAGTTTTTCCCCGTGTGGTGGGTGGAAGGGTGGGAACAATTTGGGCGGCGTGCACAGGGGTGGGTGGAGGTGGGTTAGTCTGTTGCTCTGGGGAGGGAGGGGTGACTAGAAGCGAGACTGCCAGTTCGGGGGAAGGCGAGACGGGGCTGAGGGTCTGCGACGGGCTGGAGCTGGGACTTGGGGGGCCAGAGCTAACAGGGGCGTCCCCAAGCTCCTGGCTGGGTTCGGGGGGTGCGTCCGAGTTCCTGTCTGGAGGCGCAGAGTTGTGGGCCATATCCGCACGGCCGAGGCACACAACAGGGGGATTGGTGACGGGCACATTGGAGGACAGCTTGACGATGGTGGCCTCGATATTCAGAACCAGGGTTTTCTTGGGGGGTGGAGATACGGTACCGGCTGGCCCGGGACTACCACTGGGACTGGGGGCTGCGAGGTGATGCGCTGTGTCCGGAGGCCCTTGTCTTGGTTCCGCCAGCTTAATAGGTGGGGTCCCAGGAAAGGGGAGTGTGCTATTCGGAGCCATTTCGTCCGGGTTAAGGCTGAGAAAAGCTAAATCAATTGGTGGCATGGGGGGGATTTTGACCGGGGAGCAAACTTTGTTCAGGGCCACAGGGCTGAGCAGGGTGCTGGCTGGGATATAACTGGTGTCGGGGGGAGCGGTCTTGCTAGGTGGCGTCGGGCCCCGGAAGGACGGCAGGTCTTTGTGGATGTAGATGCCAGGCTGGGACTGCAGCTTGTAGGAGGCGGTGTAGTTGCTGATGGCCTCGTTGCGGAAGTTCACCTCGTCCACGTGGGGCTCGGGTCTGCCTTGGCTGACCTGAAGGGAAAAACAAACGCACCGTTTGGGAAACAAAGGGATTGGTTGGGGGATTTCTACAGGCTTAAAGAGTCACCAAAGGCGAGCTACGCCGTTTGAACCCAACAGACCAACGCTAACAAGAGAATTACGAGAAACCATTAAAGGGAGAACTCACCAGTTGAAACCACCGTAGCGTCTGCAGGAACGGACAGGAGAGAAGAAAAAAAAGGTTAAGTGTCAACATCGTTTTCGGGCCAACATCGTTCCCACCACGCGTTTCGTTGGATAGCGATCGGGCTCTAAGGTTCTCACCACGTTGCGGTGTTTGCCCTGAGCCACGCAGTCACTCTCCAGCGGGCTCTTGTGGCCGTGGTGCCTGCGGAGCATCCACACCGTGGCGTAGAGGACGCACGCCAGCACGGTCGCGAACAGGCCGCACAGACCCAGCGCCCTGCCCACCGTGCAGCCCGACACGCACCCCTCAGTAGACGGGCCCTGGGGGACTGGAAAACACACACACACACACACACACACCGACACACACCGACACACACACACACACACACACACACACACACCCGGACAGAAGGAGTTAGCGAGAGTCCGTTTCAGTGTCTGGGTGTGTGTCCAATGGAGAAGGAACTAAGAGTGTGTGAGCGTCTGCCTTACTCAGCTGTCCGTCGTACAGGACCTCTACCACTATGTGAGCGTGGGAGGTGTCACCTGACTCCTGGTCAACGGCCACCACCTGCATGACATCATCACAACAACAACGTCATCTTCTCCGCCATACATTCATACTACAATGGCGAGAGGGCCGCATTATTATATACAATATAATAATACAGTACATTCAAACATATGCCACCCCAGAGATGAATGTTGAGAACATCCTCATAATAATTGGCCCGTGAGTATAAGCAGTGCATGATGACTGCTGGGAACTGTGGACTGCGGTTACTCACCTCAAATCTGTGCCTCTGTTTTGGGTGTAGCTGATTGGTCCTTGCGATCAGAAGTCCGTCCCTAGTGACTTGGTAGAACTTCGTGTCATTGGATGTAGGGCTCAAGGTGAACTGGATCTTTGGGTTGAATCCCTGGAGGATTTGAAAAAAAAAGAAAAGATTATTATAATGTTAGCGCAGGGGAATAGAGCTTTTCGTGTGTTTCGTTGTCTTAATATGTGTCCATGGGCATGGGTATGTAACCCATTTGTAGTTTTGTTTGAGGGTGTGTACATTTTATAGTGGATGTGCATACCTGTGCAAAGTCCAGGTCTTGCACGCACAGCCACATCAGTTCACTGCCGTAAGTGTTGACTAGGGAGGCGGGGCTGTCGCTCTCGACCACAAAGCCCCGGTACTCGGGCCGGTCGAACTGGGGCAGGAAACGGTTCACGGCCAGGACGTGGATCAGCACCGTCGCCACCGAGTACTTCCTGGGGTCGTCCAGCTGGTACGCCTTGGGGTCAACGGAAAGCGCGCGCGAGAGAGAGAGGACGAGAGGGAGAGATGGTTCGTGGGTGGAGTTCTCTGACCAAGCTGTCCGTTAATCCCTTAAGACCTCTGGCCTTAAATCCTGCGGCTGCCCTCCCCTAACACGTATGTCATGCCCAGATGGGACTAAGCGCGGGGTGTGAGCCTCACCATGATCCTGAGTTGAAGTGTCGGGGTCAGGAGCCGGTCCTCCACGCCCCGCGTCAGCCTCACCTCCGCTGTTGCGTTGTCCATCACCACACGGCCGTCGTCCGCACCTAGGGTTCACCCGCACTTCATTATATGAAACTTTTTCAGAGACGCATGTGGTTAGTTGTGTTGCTGCTGTCGATGTGTGTGTGTGTGTGTGTGCGCCTACACTGTCTCTACCTGAGAGGATGGTATAGGCCAGCGGGGCATCAAGTCCTCGGTCTCCATCCACAGCCCGAATGGGCCCGGGGGAGAAGTCCAGCACCTTGTCCTGAAACAACCCACACAAGGAGCGGCAAAAGCACCATCACAACCTGACCCTTATCCGACTACAGAAACACACCTCCCTGACGTTCACCGTCAGGCACGTGGCCCCCGAGGCCCCCTCCCTTGGTGGGACGCCGTCGGCTTGGCCCAGACAAGGCGAGTCGCGGGCGGACGCACCTGCTCGCCCTCGGTGACGTTGACGGCGTACACCGGATTGGCGCAGATGCGATTGGCCCGGTCCTGGAGGAGCAGCGTGCAGGGCAGGAAGTGGGGGTACTGGTCGTCGCCGTCCACGACGTGGAGGGTGACGGTGGCGCTGGTGTTGAAGCGCTCCGCCGTGTTCATCTCCTGTGACGGACAGACAGACGAGCGAATGACGGGACTCCGCTGTTGCTGCGCGTCTGAGGGACACACTGGCTGGAGGCATGAGCTGATGGCGAATTAGGGGGATGGACGCGGTCAGATGAGAGCGAGGGCGCGTGTGTGTTTTTGCGTGGAGGTGTGTTACGTTTCTACGGTGTGTTGTGGCCTGTAAGTGGTGCCGTATCGGATGGGAGCGTGTGATGGAGCATACCGAGGCATGGACGGTGACCGTGATGAGGGTCTTAGACTCATAATCTAGAGGCTTGGCCAGCATCACCTCTCCGCTGTTAGGCAAGTCCACTTTGAAGTACTCTGCATCGGGCTGCAACACACACACACACACACACACACACACACACACACACACACACACACACACACACACACACACACACACACACACACAGTCTTTTATTTGACCGTGTTTTGTATTTTATTCGGATTCTGTTGGGTTAAAGAATGAGCATCCTACCGATGTCTGGTCAATGGAGTATATGATTTTGTCATCATCTGCATCCTTTGCCAGAACAGCGAAGACCACTGTGTTTGCAGCAGTTAACTACAAAACATAAAAATAAGACATGATAATTGTGTGTGTGTGTGTGTGTGTGTGTTAGGAGTGTGTGTGTGTGTATATGTACCTACCTCACTCATATTTAATGTCAGAACAGTGCTCTCCACAAAAACTGGTAAATTGTCATTTTCATTGAGGATCTCCACCATTATTCTGTACACGCTCTGAAACGCAAACAAGGCATGCAGACAGTATGAATCTACAATGACCCAGCTGTAGGATAAGAGACATATGGCGGAAATCTGGTTTGGAACAGCTTTACTTGAAATGTGTCGTCTTCATAGCAAGTCAGACCGGCCATAAGGACAGTGCCCTGCACCTGAGACAGAGAGAGAGAGAGAGAGAGAGAGAGAGAGAGAGAGAGAGAGAGAGAGAGAGAGAGGGAGAAAGAGAGAAAAAACACAGTAACTAATCTGCCTGACCCTATAACAGCGCCATTACGATAAGGCACCTGGGGCGGGCTGACAGAGAGAGAGACTGCATTTAATCCCATGCCCTGCGTGTGTCTGCTTGTTTGTAAACCTATTTAGAATGGCACAGCGTAGCCCTATGTGGGACAAAGCAACATGTTGATGCCTCAAGACCAATGCCCCAGTGTTGAAGTGTGCCATCCACGACAATCCTTGCACTAATCATCCCATTAGCAGGTGGGTACATTGAGTCTACCTCTCTGTCCAAGACCTTCTCTGGGGACGTGTTGAGCCGAAGGAATCTCCCATCAAGGAAGAACCAATCGGCATCCTTGCCGGTGAGGCTCCAGCGAACCCCGTCGCCCGTCACGTCTGAGGTGAGTTCAGCAACGAGTTTGCCCGCTGGACTGTTTTCCTTGACCTTTGCAAACACGTCTTGACCATCCAGACAGCCACCCCATCCAGACATTCCTGTCGTACACACACACACACACACACACACACACACACACACACACACACACACACAATGTATGTTAATGGAACAAATACCAAACCCACGCAGCTCAGGATATAAAAGGATTTGAGGAGAAGGATCTTACCATTGGCTGCCTGCAGGCTGAGGAAGAGAAACAAGGGGCAAAGCAGAGTCCTCCCGACAGTGGGTCTCCACAGCAGCAGCCCTGCAGTCCTCATCCCTGGGACGTGCCCTGGGAGGACCAGCACTGGCCCTTAGGTTTCGACCAGACCACAGGAACCAAGCCCTGGCTCCGCTCGCAGATCCACAGAGGTAGGGTCTTCTTCTATGGTGACACACCCAGACGGTGAGGAACGGTGTATTTAGAGCTCTGGTTTCCTCCGCAAACCCTTTTTCCAGGCTGGTCTGTCTAAATGACGATACAAGTGCATGGACGTGATGTAGCTCATACAATTTAAAAGACAGTGGCCTGCAAATGTGTGTTTGTTTGATATGAACAGAGATCAGAGCATCACAGTCGATGGAAATGACAGTAACGGGGCTTAAGGAAGCTGGGCAAAGCCCTCAGCATGCACATGCGCACACACACACACACACACACACATACACACACACACACACACACACACACAGTCTGTATGTTTCCCCTCTTCCTGAGTGGGAACCGTTTTTCCCCAAGTCAGACAGACCCCTGCCCTTCTCTCTCACCTCCGAACCCATTCCCTCACTACCACTCCATTGAAGACTGACCTTCAAAGAGAGCAGGTTATATTTGCGATCCAGTTTACAGTGGCCTGAGACACATGAAGCAATTGATCAGGAACGTACCCACCGGTCCCCCTGTGTCAGAAGACGCGGGGAGAAACCGACAGCTTCGCTACGAACAGTGCGGTCTCTTAATGAATCCTCTTGGTCATGACCTCCATTATCTCTCTCGCTCTAGGGCAATTCTAAACCTGAGGAACACAAGCGACAGCTCAGGCATCGGAATACAAACGACTGTTGGTTGACGCTTCAAAAGGATTCTCTGAAGACAAAAAAACGGACAGAAGAACCGACTGTACTGCGCGGTGTCTCGTCATGTAAAGCGCTGAGCATTAAGGCTAGTCCTTAACGCAGTGGCCTGGGTTCGATTCCAGCACGGGCCCTGTGCTGCATGTCCTCCCCGCTCTCTCTCCCACATTCCCTGTCAACCCACTGTCCTGTCTCAATAAAAAGCAAAACAAATCCTCCCAAAAACGATATCTAGAAAAAAAATGTATATATACACATCCACTCAACCAACACTGACACACCTATAACTATACCCTATAGGAGGCAGACATTACTGTAAGCGATAGCGGGTCTGACTGACCTGTCAATGTCAAATCTTCAGCAGGTGCTTGGTGACTCCCCATGTGGTCCAGACATGATGCGGAGGGACACACACACACTTTGGACTAGCTCCCAATGAGAGCAGAAACCATCGGGGAGCAAACCCAGGCTGAAGGAGCTGAAACCTACGCAGAGGAAGCGTACCTGGGCAATTGGTCACCCACACTCAGGCACACCGAGCCATCACACACCCAAAGGGCAGACAGCAGCTTATGTTGTGCATGCCGGGATAAGTGTCAGCTCTGGGGCTAAACCACTGGGGGCGGGATTTACCTTGCTGAGCGGCCCGGTCACAGCCAATCGGAGGACATTTATGGCACCCTGGTCCGACAGGGAGGTCAGAGACTGATGCCACAAGTCACCTGACGCAGAGAGGTGTCTGAGTCAGCCTTGGTGAATTAAACATTGGCCAGGACGGGCAGGTAATCTTAGAGGTCTTTTCAGTACTGCAATGCCCTTCTTAACATTTTGAGCACAGTACGCAGATCTGATAGTACGTCTGATATACCGTTTGTTTTATGGGTTGTGATGAAAGATCAAGTAATACATACAGCCTAGTGTTTATTTTGAACAGGAAGAGCCCAAAAGCAAAGACTAACGCTAATTACAAAAGCAATCTGTAAAGTGTTTTCAAATGTAGATTGTCATTTTAACAAAATGCATATTTTAGTTTGATCTTTTTTATTTCCATCTTAATTTTTATTTGTCAACTGTCAACACTTACGCCTTTTTTTTTGTAAACTATGTATGTCTATTTTAATAACCTATTGAAGTCACCCAATAAATAATTTAGGTTTTGCTTCTCGCTCTTGAACTACTAAACTAGTATATAGAAGGTTTATAAGAAATATGTATTTAAAATCATACTTCAGAGATAGATACTTGTTTTCAGGCATGGTTTAAGTCAACTGAATTAACGCTCTGTTTGTGTGAGAGTGTTTTGTGTTAGGAATCTCTACGCTAATCAGGCTTGACAAGGGATTACCGATCACCTCCTGCAGATTAACCCACATGCTCCATCATACTAAAAAAGAACCAGGGAAGCCTCTGGTCTACCCTTATCTTGTCGCTGGGCAGCGTCAAGCTTTGTAAGTAAGCTGAGTAGGGAACACAGTGGCTAGAGTTGAATGCACTCACACAACACAATCTATTTCTATTTTATAATTTTGTCCAACTGTATAGGAAGTCTTTGTAAAAATGTTTATATTCCTTAAAAGTA
Source organism: Aplochiton taeniatus (assembly GCA_017639675.1). Classification (NCBI taxonomy): domain Eukaryota; kingdom Metazoa; phylum Chordata; class Actinopteri; order Galaxiiformes; family Galaxiidae; genus Aplochiton; species Aplochiton taeniatus. The sequence goes on along the minus strand of CM030181.1, from coordinate 14,250,041 downwards.
AAAGCCATGAGCTTAGCATGTCAACACCAGAACATTTTTGAAGTTTATACAAACTTGGATCAACAAGTCAAAACACATCTGACTCCATGAGTGATCCATTTCCTTTAATTGAGAGAAAAGTGTCTCAAGCCATGGATTGGATTGTTGTAAAGCTCCCAAACTGCAGACAGTGCTGATGGAGAGCACAGTCCCTGGTAGAGGCCTATGACTGCAGCAAGTATGTAAAAAAAACAGCTTTATCATTTACACAATCAAATCTTACAATACAAATCACTGACAGTGGTTATAATAGTGGAAGAGGTAATACAAGCAAAATAATACATACATGATAGCTTCACAGAGCTAAATGAGAAGCGTGTTGACAGGGAGGGCTGACTTAAAAAAAAAAGCTTCCAAATCTGAGTTCACCTTTTAAATTTGGCACGTAAATATGTCTGGCACGCGTGATGTTACACAGAGTTAGAACTGAATCGAAATTCACAACAAAACAAAAATGGAAAAGACAAGACAGAGCTTGAAAATATGTGACATCCTATCGCCGTGGCTCATCCTCACACAGACGAAAGAGGGAGCAGGGTAAAGAGAAGATTTCCCCTGGAGGTTAACCCAGGTAAGGAGGTGGTTACCCTGGGTAAAGAGGAGGCAGCAATTAGGAACACTCATCTCAGTCACGTGTACTGGGCAAGACTGAAACCTACCCAGAGGTAGAGCCGACTAGGGAGTCAGGGCTGGTAGAGGCGAGGTCTGGTCTGCCCCTGGTACCACTTTATTGCACAAGTCCAAACAGTCTTCATTGGCATCATGAGAACTTAACTCTTTAGCTCTCTATCTGAACGTCACGTGACGGTACGTGTACCACCACCATTTAGCTAGCGATGACTACTTCGCATTCAGAGACAGAGCTGGTCGAGTAGCAGCTCTCAAACGACGAGTGAGTCCTATGCTAGTCTATCGACGCCATGCTCACAGAAAGGCCTAAAGCCTAACGTCTCAGAGCAAACACTCTGGTGAACGCTTCAGTCCGAAGTCTAGTACAGTATGAGAATAATGACATGCACAACACTGCAACCCTAAACAAACAAACAAAAAAATGAATAAACCTACAAAAGAACTCGGTGAATACTGGACATAATAAAACAAAACAAACAAACCATAAAAGACTTACGGGTCAACAAAGTCAGAAAACACTGTTTTTCCCCCCAATCTGAATTTGAGACCTGCAGGGGTGTGGAAGCAAGGCAAGGGGCATGGTGATACCCCCTGGCGTGTTAGTGTTTTCACAACGGGAAACATTCAAAACAAAACTCAATAATTTATACTTTGTGGCATACGAGTAACTTGACCGCATCTCTGTCTGCACCCCTTCGCACTACGGGAGGCTACGAAATCCGTGGAGATTAGCCCAAAGTCTTTCCGGAAGGACGGAGGCGGTTAGAACTCGTCATGCCGTGCCAGGGCCTCCCCGAAGTCCGTGGCCTGGCTGCCCACAAACAGGTCGTATTTCTCCACTATCTCCTCCTTGGTCAGGCGCCCATCCTGGAGAGAGAGAGACAGGGGGGGGGGGTGAAACTCTTCGGTTCAGACGGCTTGTTCATAACATGCAGACCAATAGCAACCGCTGCAGATGCCACCTGACGTGGTCGACAGTAAGGAGCTGCACCCACCTTGTCAGCGTCCGATTCGTAGACCAGATGTTTGGCCTCGGCATCCGCGTGGTCGTAGTCCGACGGCAGGATCCAGTCTTTCGTCTCCTCCTTGTCCATGCGGCCGTCTTTGTTCTTGTCCCGGAACTCCGTGAACTGCTCTCGCTCGGTCTTCACCCACTCGGGCTCGGAGGGGTCGCCTTCCTGGTTGTACATGTCGCCTGCAGCGGGAAGGGGTGGGGGGGACCACGGCAAAGAGGCGGAGCGCAGAAAGACACAGAGAAAAGCAAACTAAGAAAGAGAGCCTCGGAGGCCAGCTACACATTGTAAACAGTTTCGACAATGGACTGGCCAGAGGATAAGCTCTGCAGTGAGGTCCCCCCCCCTCACCTATGTACTCGTCCAGGTCAATGAAGCCATCGCCGTTCTTATCAATATCCTCCATGGTTTCCTACAGGGAACACAGGACAATGAGGAAAAACACACGCACGCACTATAGCCCACTCCACTGTGTAAGTATGCACGTGTTCACACCTACCAGGACCACGATGTCTTTCATGTGGTCGTACTCCTCCGGGTGAAGGAAAGCAGTGAACTCCTCCTTGTTGGCCTTCATGTCTGTGTCCACGTCGGCCATTTTGAACCTCCTCTCGTCGCGAGACATCATCTGCCTGTAGCTGAAGCCGTCCTCAGGGTCAGGGTCATCTGCCCGTCACAGAGAGAGGGGTCAGGGGTCGCAACCTTGTGGTGTGTGTGAGTGTGGGTTCCTGTGTTTACTGTAACTTTCTCTGCCTACTTGTACCTAGAATGGAACATTACGCCGTACTCCTTACCCAGAATGTATCCGTAGGTCGCGTTCTTGTACTCCTCCCAGGAGACAAGCCCATCCCCGTTGAGGTCATGACCCTTCCACTGTCGGTCTACATCGTCGTAGATCCATCTCTTCTGAGCGTGCTTGATCCACCTTTTCATCTCCTCCGCTGACACATATCCATCTTTGTCCTCGTCAATACGGTCTACCAACATACTAAAGAGAATTCGATTAGAATGAATCATTTTCAAACGCATTATTAATAGCAGGTCTCCCAACCTGTCAGCATTTTTGTGTCATCATTACTTCTTTTTTTACCCCAGTCTCTCTTTGCTCTCCTCCGGAGTCAGCTGGTCAAATGTCTTTGCCTCATCCTGTCCTAGAAAGGCTTCATGGTCATAGTCAAAATTATCATTGTCGTCATGCTCGCGGTTGCTGAGCGCGTCATCGTGATGAACTCTGTCCTTTTTCTCTGTGGGTTTGCTGGTGGCATAGACCACACACAGCGCAAAGCACATAACAAACGGCCGCAATGCCATCGTCAACGCCAACACAGCTGTCAAGGCACAGAAGAATTGAAATAATAATTACATTTAAACTGAGAAGATGCAAATAATTTGTTTTAAGGGTAAGTAAAAGGTTTCCATCTACTAAACTTTAATTGTACACCAGTGAATACAACCGTTAAGTCTAGTTTATGTGCATGTTCATGGTGCAGCTGGAGCAGGAAGTTATACAAAAATTGTACGGGAAAGCAAGCCTTTAAATCTTGACAGCCCAATCAAACGTAGCGTTAGTAGTTAGGCAAATGTTAGCAGGCTAGTTGGCATGATACTAGTTGGTACTCTTGTCTCACTGTTTTTACTGACTGACTAGTTAGTTAACGCTTGTTAGCTTACCACATTCTAAAGATAAACCAATTTCCTGACTGTCTAGTAAAAAGACATAAATTAAATTGTACGTCAAAAAGTTTAAGATGAAATATTTTTTTGTAATAACGGTTAACCCACCGGTCTCTTCTGCTGAGAAGAACTTTTAGTTTCGAACATCCACCCGGATACACACCCTAGGCTTTCCGGTGCTCAAGCGCTAGCAAACCAATACCGTTTCGTTAACCGCTCACGGGACCTGTAGGGTACTTGTGCGATGTCGCTCATTCATTGGTCCACTTCGTTGGGGCTGCGATGATTGGATTGGTCATTTACCGCCACGTCCCCATACTACGAGTTGGTAAACAAAACTTCTTCATTCATAAAAATATTAGGCCTACGTTGAAATTGTAAAACATGGAAAAAGTAGTTTGTCCAAAATGTTAAGACCCACACATAAATACCCAATGCTATATGAATAAAGCCATACATTGCAACTAGAACAAACATTATTTATTTAAAGTTACAAAACTATACATCTAAAGAAAAACATTTCAGAATTAAATTATTGACACGACTCTAGTGACATGAAACAACCCTTCATCTCAAAAACCTTCACAGCCCACTCCATCCCCACCCTTGAGAGAAACAACTGCATGACTTGAGCCACCTGAGTTGGTATTTTACACGATTCACCTTGGTGTTTTATTATCTTAGACTTGCAATTCCCTCTGAATGAAAAGGCTGGGCCAACGTGCAGTATGTAAGCAAGCATTTGAAAGTCTAGACCAGTAGTTGGTTTGTAACTATTTCCCTGAAGTTTTTACTGGAAGGAACCGACAACGGTTATTTTTGTCCGTTTCAAATTTGCCCCAAAAAGTTCAGGTAGCTACGATAAATATACTCAATGTAAAGCTAGAAACGAGTCTGTTTGATTTTCGTAGAATATCGAATAATTGAATGTGCCTGATATTTAAAATGGGTATTTCTCCCATTGGATCGGTCACATGGAACTATGCTATTTACTCTGTCACTTTTCCCTTATTCCAGAGAACACAGGTCAGCGGGAATGTCTCACAAATCCTAGTCTTCTCATCTTTTTACTCTTTTGTCGATTTTCCTTGCTGCTGTTCTCTGGTCTTCTCCATCTGTTGGTTGGTTCATTCCGAGGCCTCCAGGTTAGACTGAGACTTTGCTTCAGTATCAATACTTTCTGCAAAAAAAACACAGACCCCCCAAAATAAAAGTCAGATGCAAGCGGTCGAATCATACTTAAAAACCCCTGTACTAAGCCAAGTTATTTGCTCATCGAAGCACAAGTCACTTCTTTAAACTGACGTTATGAAAACTGAAATGTGTTTGTGTGTGTTTCTCAGGCCTTACCTGAGCTAGTTTCAGACGCTTTTTTTTCAGTAAGGAAAGTTCTTTGCATCATCAGTTTCTTCACTGTGTGGCACTTATACTTAAGTTCTGGGTTGCCATCTCCTGATGCAAAGACCCAGAGAAATACAAGGTCAGCTACATGCCGGGGCATCTCCAGGAGACAGTAATAATATTGCGTAAAAAAGGCAGAACTATTCTTAAACCACGTTAGAGAAGATGTTGGAGTAGATTCCATCTTACCGTTCTCTTGTCCCTCTTCAAAGAGTACACATGTTCCCAGAGCATCTGAAAAAGAGATTGAGAGAGTGAGTTCACTCTTGGTAGGTCTGCCCAAGATCACGTATACATACTCATGTCAAAGTCCCACATTTATATTGTATAAAAAACTAAAATGTAATATAGGTTTTTAAAAGAAGCTGCACGAGAGAGAGAGAGAGAGAGAGAGAGAGAAAGAGAGAGAGAGAGAGGTGGGTGGGTAGAGGGCATAAACAGTTAAGTATGTGTTAATAATGATAAGTTCTACCTTCGTATTGGCCTGCAAACACATAACGTCCTACTTGCATCAGTGGCTTCTGACTGTCAATGTCCTTTAAGTACAAAGGAAGGGAGATGAGAGCCTATCAGTATCAGGTTGGATTTATGTCAACTTTTGTAATACAGATATCTAGTCTTTAATATTCGTAGGTTTAGCACAGTAAGCCAGCAGTGACGAAGCTATATTATTGATCTAGCAGTCAACACTTACCAGTATTTTGCATGTGTCCTGATACTTGGATAGAAAGTCATTGTTGATTATACCAGAAAGCTCAACCACCACAAGCTGCTCCTGCAAAGACGACACATCGAGTTAATTACTAGCAAACAAAAACTTTCTAATTGCAATTGGCGCGTCAGTCTCTCATAAAGTGGTTATACCTCTTCTTCCCATTCATCTCCCATATTAATAGTTCTAAAAATGCAAGGATATATGTAAAGCTATGTTTCTAGCAATCGAGTTGAATCGCTTGTATTCAGAATTTCTTAGCTTTTGCTTCCGCGAATAATTATTGTCTACGGTGAGCGAGAAGCATGTGGTTTTCATCATTCAGTTACATTGTTTGACCTTCTGGGGGCGCTGCTGCTCAGTCTATTTTTTTAGTGCGAAAAACCTGAATCCTGAACCTGAAAGGAGATTAAAAAAAAAATCTAAACAAAATATTGGAAATGTGTACATTTCCACATGGTCAGACCTGCTCTAAGATCAGACAGTTGTAAATGTTTAGTTTTCTACTCAGATACATGATTTACAATGTGTGAGTTTGTGTGTTTGTGTAGGCTTATTCTGATTCTGTGTGTGCGCCTGTGTGCCGGTGTCATAGAGATGCATGCTCCCTGTAATCCCTGAACACAGGGGACCTCAGCTGAAGACCTCAGTTAAATGATCGATGACAACTTTTTTTATATGAAAAATTGTGCATATAACCAATATAACCAATTATTGAAAAATTGGACTGTGGCTATATTGGAATGTTACCCTTTTCTCAAACAGAAAAAAAAGCTATTAACTGGTCTCCCTCTCCCCTCTTTTTTTCATGCCCCCCGAATATGTCTCTGGACCACAGAGGGGTTGTCATGTCGACCAGCCCAGAAGTTACTATGACAACGCGGCTCAAGGGGGGGAGCACATACTAGGGAAGCTATTGCGTCCTCTGGGAGAGAGCAAGGACAGAGAGAGGGTATCAGAAGAAATGTACAAGGAACAGACTGAAAGCATGAAAAGAAGATAGATTAAGGATGGAGGGCGTAAGAAGTGGAGAGGACAATTTGTGTTTTGAAATGTCAGGTTTTTGTGTCTAAATGTTTATTTATGTGCGCATCTGCATGTACTTGTGGGGGGGATGCACAGTGCTTTTTAGATAGAGGTCATTTCAATATTGCACGACTAAAATCGTAAGTTGTACTAGTTACTGTACAACTTAGAAAAGGGGTGGAAAAGATCAGTGGGTGCATAGTATAGCCTGTCCCACACACAACCTGCCTGTGTATGATGTATTGTAGCTCCGGCTGTATGCCATACCCTGGGGCACAGAGGGGAGGGGGCAGGGGCAGGACTGACATTAAGGACCCTCCAAGGTGTCAGATGGGTCCCCTGCTACCCCGACATTTTGTCATCTAAATGTCATAGACAAGTTGTGAGTGAGGGAGTTGGGGTAGGGTCGGTCTCTTTCAGCCTAGGGGGTATTACCATAGTTAATTGCCCCATTAGCAGTGACAGAGTAAATTGGTGGAAGGGCTAACTATATATTACAGTGAAAACAACAACCCCTGGCATGCACCTTAGGGCATGGTGCAGACATGGCCCACCCTGTGGTTTGGCAGAAGCATGTTACTGGCTACTTGGTATGGCTTGTCTGCCACACTGGGATGAAGGTTTGTAATAGAAGGTGGTAATTAATGCATCAATTCTTTTGTATTTGGAAATATGTGTATTGTTTACCAAAAGTCATGCAGCTGTGATCTCTTTGTCTCCTGAAAGCTGTGGATCATTTTTAGATCTATAATCCAACCTTGGTGAAACTGGAAGACTAGTAAAAGAATGCATCTTTTTTAATTTTTATTTTTTTTATTTTTTATGGTGGTCCTGTTTGTGGTTTATAACACATACATTTTTGGAAAGCAAGACAGGCAAGCTGTGAGGCAGGGTCAGCACACTTTTATCTCAAAGACCGCAACCAATGGCCATTGCCACTCTGGACTGCATAGTGGTTGACGCGTGTCTCTGCAGGTGTGTGTGTGTGTGTGTGTGTGTGTGTGTGTGTGTCTCTGTGTGTCTGAGCATATGCGTTTATACACCTTGTTGTGTGCATTTCAGTATAATTCCCCTAAATTCTGTTTCAAGGACATTATGGTCAGGACTAATCAATTTATCACACTGCCATTTTGATAGTCCCAACCATACCAATACAATTTTGTATTGTCAAATGAATTGAAAAGAGAAAGTTACAATAAGAAAAAAAATCCCACTGACAGTTAAAAACTCAAACTAAAATGGTACGCAATCATTTTGTTAGGCTGCATATTGTTTGTTTACTATTTGGTTGGATTAGACAACTAATAGAAGTAATAAGAAAATAATTTATTTCAAGCATTATAACAATATGGCTTAAAAAACCTTAAAATACATATATGATTATGTATTAAGAGGGCTTATTAATATAATGAATTAAAGAAGAGTATAAATACAAATTATTTATTCATGAATTCTCTCCTCTCTCTCTGCATGCCTATATTTCTCTTCCTTCCACTAACATACGCACATAAAGACATATGTGGCCTGTATTATATATACCTATCCTAGTCTTATAAAATTATTGTAATATATTCTTTTACATTTTTTATATTATCTGTTAATTTAGTTGTCTCTATTAATCATGCATTTGCATTTATAGTTGTAATATTAAACAGAAACCCCCTATATCCCACATTTATGCTGTAGGCCTGATAAGGAACAAGTAGCCTATTATAGGCAATATTTATTTGGGGCACACGCAGGTTTTTTTTCCAGAATATTTCATACATGAAGAATTTATAACGGTCAATTTTTTTTTGTTGCAAAACACGTAGATTTATAAGGTACATCTTTTTAAAATGCTTAGTCCTTGGGAAATCAATGGAATATTCAACTAACCTACACGTCAACACATAAAGCAATGAACTAAACAAAGACAAAAAAAATGATAAACAAAAAAAATCCGAAGCATTGACCAAACTGCAAAGGCCAGATAGGTGAGAGTGCAGTTTTTTATGCGCCCTGAGAAATCGACAGATTGTAGCCCACATCTAGCGTGAAATCCACAATTGAATTATCATAACAATAGTCTCGAGGAGCGGACGGCTGGAGCTGCTGTCAGTAAGAAAACAGAAAGGGTCCTCATCGGACATGTGTAAACTCTCCTAGGATGACAGCCATAGCAGGGGGCATGTAAATCTATATTTTTGGGTAATGTCTGCTCCGATAATAACGGACAGTAGGCCTGTACCCGTTAGGGTTCACTCTCGATGTCTGAAGAATAAATTGCATGCAGATCTAAGCTTTACTCAATCAAGCAAAAGGGCAGCACAATAAATGACACACAATGACTAAGCCAACATATTTTATTGAAATGGTCAAAACTTATATTTGGAAAAAAATATCTTCTTCCAGTTAAACATTAGGCCTGCCGATATGGATTAGGTTCTGGACAAATAAAATAAAAGAAAAAACAGCATCTTCTCTAGGTTACACACAAATTAAACGCACCCTCTATATTTTTGTGTACTTTTAGACTATAATTTTAGGGTATAATTTTGTTTAGGCCATAGGCATAATATATATGCCTATAGCTATAATAAAAGCAACGTTTTATACAGGAGTCTTTTATACTAACAAACATAACAAATAAACATTTACAAAATATCATGAACAATATATATATATATATACATATATATATATATACATAAATATATATTTTTTACTAAATTTAAAATGATTAAACAATTTCAAATTAGACATCCCTTGATTGAACAGTTTCTTCCATGTTTGACATATAGGTTAGATTAAGCAGCCATTTCGAAGCCATACGCTGCCGCCACTTGTTATTGAATATAAACATTCTGATAATAACACTATGCTTTCTTGTTTCTTTTTCCTTTCCGTTCTCCCCCTCATTTGTTTATCCCCTCCCTCTTCTCTATCGCGGAATCCTATTGATCCAAACGGCCTAATTAGCGGTGTCTGCGCAATTACACACATGCGCAGTAGGGTAATCTCAGCCATTTTTTGAAGGAAACTAATTAGTAAGAATAAAGACCCAAGTCTTTTTTTCTTCTCAATGATCAGAACTCATTCTACCTCTGAAGCTAGCACGCACCTCCGTCCCCATCGTCTGTTTTCTGCAGCCTAAATGTAGCTTTAATTACGCTGTTGTTTTGGTAACAAGTTGGAGCCCACTGCTCTCCCCTGTCCGCTCCGGTAGACGCCGAGGATCCGTTCATAAGGGATGAGTGGATTTTCTACACGACTGTTTAGTGGATTACTACACATTTTGCGTACGGAGCCAAGTACCAGTGCCTCTGCAGAGATGTAAGTCGTTTGTTTACAATTGCATTGGAAAATAGGGTAGGCATGTCGTTGCAGGTCTCGTCTAGCGTGCTTTCAGACTATTTCCGATCGAAACGGTTATTGTTTTGCCTGTGAGATGGCTCGTCTTCGATTGAATGTTATTTACCTTCTGCTGTTGCGTTCTAATACTATGGCTTCTCTTCACAGTAAACAAAGACAAAAAGTGGTCTAAAGGCTTCACAGATGCTAGTCGTAATGCTTTGAGGCTGTTGACAGCAATGAAAGGGAGATAAAATGCTTTTAAGATCAGTTTTCTCATAGTTTTTTTTATTGTCTGATAAAACAGTATTCCATTTACCGTGAGTCTATATTTAGGTTATTCTCCACCCCCTGGATTCTGTGTCTAGTGCTTTGGGTCTTGTAAACATGAAAAATCTTCTTTCACCTGACTTCAGACAACGTAACAAAATGGGAATTGCCCGTCGTGTTCTTAAGCTCTGAGCCATGCACGCTCACAGACATACACAGAGGAAAATGTACATAAACTTGTACTTAGACTACACATAGATACATTCGGGAATAAGTTATTTTTCTGATTCACTAGTTTCAATGACATGGCCTCCTACAATATCAAGGGATATAATGATGATAATTTTAATATACCTCATTTTAACATGTCACAAGCTGCCTGTATTGTCCGTGTAAAATTAATTCAAATGTTTTATGTGTGCCAAAGGTGATGTGATGATGGGCCACAACATGATCAAATTCACATTGTGTGCAGTGCTCAGATGTACAAGGATTAACACAAATATACCCATTCTCACACACACACACACTAAGTGATGGCTTCCCGTACTTGAGATCGATAGGCAGCCAGGAATGCTTGTATAAATAGTTACATTGCCAATGGAGCAGGTTATTGATTACAGTGTAAATGAAAATCTTTATCAGATTAGACTAACCCCAGCTTCGGGCAAGCAGGCGGACCTGGGGTCTGGCCCAGCCCCGCTCAGCTCCTCTCGGCCCCAGCCAGGATGGTAGGCAGCTGCAGTGGCCAGGGGTCTGTGGCCTGTGACAACATAGTGCATTAAAGCACCATCACAGCCGAGATATGAACCATAAATCACTCGGTAGCAGGAGAAGTAAGGGGGGGGGGGGGGGTGTTAGGGTCAAGGGAGGGAGAGGGGGTTGGGGTGTTAGGGAACAGAGGGGGATGGGGGGTAGAGGGAGGAGGTGAAGGGTACATTAAGGTCTTCTCCTGATTAAAAAAGGTCAGTAATGAGATTGTGGAAGGTAGACGAAGAGCTGTAACCTCCTCCACAGCCATCCATCAATCAGGCAATAGTAAATGTCTTGATCATGCATATTTCTTTTTATTTTACTTTATTTCATTGTGATAAGCTATTGTGCACGTGATATAGCCTAGGCTATTTACGTAATTTCCCCTGTAAATGCAGTCATTATTATTAGGTGGTAAAATATTGCAGTATTGTGCAATGATGGAATTTATTGTGCGACTTTTGAATAATTAGCATAAATAATTCATTTGAAATGGTTTGACTGCTTTGAGAAAGAGGGCATAAAATGTTGGTTGGCATTCTTTTACTAGACTGAGGTATGTAAAATACTCCTCATCCCTCATTCCCTCTCAGTAAAAGTAACAGGCCTTTTAACGTTGCTTTGTTCAGTTCTTTTATCTACTCCTCAGGCCCACATTCCCTCAGGAATATGGGAGACCTCCCGCAAAGCCTTAACCCACATTCCTCCAGCTAGTTTAGCACTCAGACTATTGATTTTCCCATTAGGGGCTAATGCTAACCCGGCTCTGTTACCTTGTCCTGTGCCTTGCATTGAACAGATGCTGCCTAGGGAGCCCGATCAATGCCCTCCACTGTTATGCAACATTATTTGCTTGACTCAGGCATTTCTTTCTACCTCCTCTCCCCTCTCAGGTCGTGTAGCGATGTGTGTCTGCTGTAGGCCCTGGGATGGACAGCGGTGAGGGAGGAGGGGATGGAGGAGGGCCAGGAGAGGAGAGAGATGCTGACCTCCGACCCCAGGCGCTATCTCTTCCTCTCCTGACCCCGGCGCTAGCAGCTGAGGAGGGGTCGCCATCTCGTACCTCAGCCTCGGCCCCCGCCAAAGAGCCCCCAGCCCTGACTCGGTGCGAGCAGGCGGGGGCAGAGGGGTCCCAGGCCAGAGAAAAGACCCATGGAGGAGAGGAGAGGGACGGAGGTGGACACTCACAGGGGAATGGAGGGAGTCTGGAGGAGGACCAGGAGGAGGGATTCCTGCTAGAAGAGGAGGAGGAGGAGGAGGAGGAGGAGGAGGAGGAAGGCGCACTGTGTGCAGATGAGGGCGAGGAGTCTGCGTGTAGCGAGGGCCTCCCAGCCGCCCCCAGGAGCCGAGGCGCAGACGGAGAGGAGGAGAAGGAAGAGGAGGAGGCCACCTCAAACCAAAGCCAAACCAAATCCAAATGTTCTTTATTACCTCAACAGAGCCAGCACAGCTCTTCTTCCAGCACTGCAATGGCCACCGGCACCCTCCGCAGCAAAACCACCGCCTCTCCAAAGCCCTCCCCCTCTCCAAAGCCCTCCCCCTCTCCCTCAGCCTCTCCAAAGCACTTCTCTTTTCCTTCATCCTCTCCCCCTCCGCCGAGTGAGACCGTGGTCAAAGACAGTAGGGGAGCTCCGGGCCGGACTCCTGGGTTCCCCCAGAGCTTTAAGCCCCAGCAGTCTGGCCCGCTCCCCTCCCTGGCGGTGCCCGAGTCCGCCAGGAGCCCCGCCCAGGAGGACAGGTCGGCAGGCCTGCCTCACGCTTCCATTGCCAATGGAGACGGTGCCAATGCTCCAGAACCAAACGACAGCCAGCACGTGAACGAGGGGGAGGAGGAGAGCGACAAAGATGGGGATGAGGCGGACGAAGCCGCACTCCGAAACCTCAACCAAGACCTCTCTCCCAACTCCCTGACCAGTCACATGACCATGATGCACTCTCGCAACTCATGCAAGACGCTCAAATGTCCCAAATGCAACTGGCACTACAAATCCCAGCACACATTGCAACTCCACATGAAGGAGAAACACCCCGAGACGGGCGGCCAGTGTGTGTGCGGCATGTCCGGGGGAAAGTGTGTGTGCGGCGGCGCAACGACAAGCGTGTGCGTGTATTGCAGCTCGGGACGGCCCCATCCCCGCCTTTCTCGGGGCGAGACCTACGCCTGTGGCTACAAGCCGTACCGCTGCGAGGTGTGTGACTATGCTACCTCATCTAAAGGCAACCTCAGCATCCACATGCAGTCCGACAAGCACCTCAACAACGTTCAGAACATGGCCGCCTCCGAGGGACGCCCGCACAGTCCTCCCGCGCACGCTCCCAACGGCAGCTCCTCGAGCGACCACGTGGCGGAAGAACCGGTGGTGTACCAACCCACCCTCCACACACACACAGGCCCAAAACCCACCAAGCACGCCCAACCCGTACAGAACCACTCCCTGGGGAAGAGGTGGCGATGTGACGTGTGCGACTATGAGACCAGCATCGCCCGCAACCTGCGCATACACACCACCAGCGAGAAACACACACACAACATGCTGCGGCTGCAGAGAGGGTACTACCTGTCCCAGTGCAGGAGTCTGACCCCCCAGCTCAAGCACCTGCACAACGCAGGTATGTGACGCACGGCCCGCTGTCGGAATTTCTTCTGAACGGTATTTCTTCTCTTTTTTTTTGTCTGTTATTTTATTAGACTGGGATGATGTGATTTTATTGAGTTTATCCCCCCCCCCCCCCCGCCCTTGCATGTGACTTATAGGGGCTGAGATCTCCTTGACCATGCGGCTGAGCAGCCAGCAGATCCCAGAGCAGTCAGTCCCCCTGGGGTCCACCCTCACCCCTTCTCCGTCCCCGTCTCCCTCTCCTCCCCTCTCCCTCTCCCTCGCCGACCCCCTCACCACCGGGGTCTTCCAATGCCTGGTGTGCGCCAGCTTCACCTCCGACAGCCTGGAGTCCGTGGAGCAGCACCTGAGCGCCCCCCGCAGCCTGCCCCAGTCGGAGTGGTGCTCCCTGGTGGCCGGAGGCTGCCACTGCAGGCTGTGCGGCTACACCACCCCTCTGAGGGCCAACTTCTCGCTGCACTGCCAGACCGACCGCCACCGCAGCCGCTACCAGCTGGCCGCTCACCTCCAAGAGGGCGGGGACAGGGGCCCGGAGGCTGCCGCCCTGGTGGCCAAGGGCAACCCGGTGCAGCTGCGGTGCAACCTGTGCGACTACGTCGCCAGCAGCCTGGAGAAGCTGCAGGGACACTCGCTCAACTCCCACCACAAGGCCAGCGTCCGAGTCTACAGGGTCAGTAGATATGTACCACTGAAAAGCCTGGCTGCTAAGGGCCGGGAGCCAAGGAATACGCCATTGGCATCAGTTCTGTTTTGTGTTGTGATACAGAGTTCTCTTTCTCCTGTCCTTGGAACAGTTCTTGCAGCAGTACGACAGCATGGTGGACGGCGAGCTGTGGCAGTTCCACTGCCTCCTGTGTAACTACTCGTCGGCGTCCAAACAACACCTGCTGAAACACAGCCTCACCCCAGCTCACCAGCAAAGGGAGGGGCTCCTGAAGTTGCAGCCAATGGGAGGGGAGGAGCTGGCGGCCATCTTCAACATCCGGAAGTGCCACACCCCAGGTGAGAGACGGAGCCTGGGCGGGGACCGTCCGTGCAGCGAGGCCAACAAGGGGCCAGAAACGCTGGGAAAATAAGTATATTGGGATATACGAGGTTGTGGGTCTGGAGGCATTTTTACTTACATGAGAGGGAGGGACGTTGATAAAACTGAGAAAAAGGGGGAGTTATGGCTGTTGGCTGGTCCGATATTGATCACGTAAATAGATTAGTCGATACACATCCTTGTTACATCCACAATCACCCTTGCCAACAGCTAACTAGCACCTGCTAATCAATGGACCAATAGCATGCCCCGTAAAGGGCAGGCGGGCGGGAGGGGGGGGGGGTGGATGGGGTGTCGATCCCTAACCAATCACAGCCGAGCTAGATGGATGCAGAGGCCGTGCGTTAGTAGATACATCAGTGAATGTCGGTGGGTGTGTTTTAGCGAACTGTACGGTGTCTGAGCTTAGCGGGCTAATGGCTGCTTTGTTTGGATTAAGATCTATCTGGATGAACTGATCTGCTCTAAGTCTGTATTAACTCCCACTCCCCCTCAGAGGGGAATCTAATGGAGAATCAATAGCTGATCAATAGCGTTTGTGGGCGAGGGAGTGTGGAGCGGCGAGCAAGAGAGTACTACGTAGGGAACGATGAAACACAATTAAACCGTTTATCAAGATGTTTTCCTAAGTGGTTCCCTAAGTTAATATGAGTACCTTTTGATCCCCCCTCCCCCAGGAGAGATTGAGGATATGGACGCTTCCAATGAGACCACCACTGGTCCTTTGGACCAAACCAAAGATGCAGCAAACTGGGGGGAGAAGCAGGCTACTAATGAAATAGGTAGTGCTCGAGGTAACACAAATACTACTTAGTTTTCCAAATTCAATCTGACCAGTTTCTTTTTTGTTTTCAAAATTAAATGTTAAATATAATGTTTTTTCTACTGCCTGTTTGGTTCTATTCTCAGCGCTCTATTCGATTCAATACTATTTGATGATTTCCTCAGTCACTCTGTATGACACTTTCGACACAATGCATATAATTGCTTGTGCAGATGGAACCCGTGGAGAGAACAGGGAGAGGAGGGACTTGCTGACCCCAGCCAAGCGCCCATCCCCTGGGCCAGAGCAGACTGAGAGCCCCCCATCCCCCAAACGCCCAAGAACACACCAGCACTCGGAGAACCAGCAGGTAAATGGCCTGTAAACACTCCCTCTCCTTCAACCGTTTATGTCTCCCGTTCCCCAGTAACCTTTTTTCCAAACCTTGCCTTTGTAGACTGCCAAGTGCCCTCTGTGTCAGGTCAAACTCCTTTACACCCACCTGAGATACCACCTCACACACCTGCACAGCGTGGCCCAGGACTGTGTGGACAAGCTCATCAGCACGGTCAGTCGTGTGTGTGTGTGTGTGTGTGTGTGTGTGTGTGTGTGTGTGTGTGTGTGTGTGTGTGTGTGTGTGTGTGGGTGGTGGGTGGGTGGGTGGGTGGGTGGGTGGGTGGGTGTGTGGGTGGGTGGGTGGGTGGGTGTGTTTGCGTGAAACAAAGAAGAGAGGAGGTATGTAGGGGGATGGTCCATAGTGAAATGTAGAGAGACAATTCCATTAAGGAAGCATGAGAGAAAAGGGCATTGCTTTTTTAATGCATGCTTAAGTAGCTCCCCGCTATCATCTTTAATGCAGTTGAGCGCGGCGTTGAACGCGGTGCATTGTCTTTGTGTGTGTGTGTGTGTGTGTGTGTGTGTGTGTGTGTGTGTGTGTGCGCGCGCGCGCACCCCCGCGCCCGCATCTGCTTGAAAGGCAAAGAGAGGGGTTTGAGTGAGTAAGTGAAGGAAAAAGCCAGAGCTTCTATAATGCATGTTTAAGTAGCCCTCTATTAACAGAAGTGCAGTCAAGCTAAAAGGGGCCCCACGCTTTTTGCCGTGAATCTCCAGCAAACAAAGAGTGGTCATCTATCCACATCCCCATCCTCCATCTCCCCAGCCCGTATGCTAAGTGGCCTTTGTCTCTCCCTCTCTTTTGCCTCCACTTCACTGCCTCCTTTTCACCCTCTCTCTCTCTCTCTCTCTCTCTCTCTCTCTCTCTCTCTCTCTCTCTCTCTCTCTCTCTCTCTCCCTCTCTCTCCCCCCTCCATCGCCCCTCCCCCTCCCTTTCTCTCGTCCCTCCCTGTGCCTGCAGTATCTGGCCCTGGCCCTCGCTTTGCTCCCTCTCCCTTTCTTAGTCTGCCCCCATCTTCTCTTCTCTTTCGAGCTCCCTTTTTCTTTTTTTTTGGGGGGGGGGGGGGGGTCTGGCCCCTCCCATTCTGTACTTCCTTTAAGCACTTTTTTCTTCATTCCCTGTTCCTTCCTTCGTTTCTCCCCTCCATCTCCCCCTCCCTTACCCCATCTTTCTCGCCCTCTGTTTCATATCCTACGCTCTTTCTTTCTCCCCTCCATCTCCCCCTCCCTTACCCCATCTTTCTCGCCCTCTGTTTCATATCCTACGCTCTTTCTTTCTCCCCTCTCGTCTTCCCTCTCCCACTACCTCTAATAGTAATTGAGGTTCATTAATTCAGGCTGAGGTTATGATGGCCATTATGTACCTTGCTTTCCAATTACGCTCTCTAGATTAAGCCTGACCTTCAGTTTCTATCTGCAATGTGTGTGTGTGTGTGTGTGTGTGTGTGTGTGTGTGTGTGTGTGTGTGTGTGTGTGTGTGTGTGTGTGTGTGTGTTCTCTCAGTCTCTTATAAAGCTGTTATGTGGCCTGTAGTCTGGCCATGTAAATCTTCTGCTGTCTGTCCTCGGGCAAGCAGCTCCCTCCCAGTATGTCTGCGGTGACTGCTGCATGCTGTAGAGATGGAGAAGGGGGGTTTCTGTACCAGGATCATTTTTTTCCATAAATTCATTATTCAGTTCAATAAAGTTTTATTAAACCCCGGGGGGCATGTTGGAGGGCGTCGTTGGAGCTGAAGGGCAGAGTTCCATACCTCCCCCACGTACAATACATAGGAAATGTCCTCATCATAGTGCCTAGTGTATGCAGGTATCGGGTATTGCAATATACTTGGATATTTAGGATGTAAACCGTTATGTTATTTTATACCCAGGAGCATAGACCTATGGAAACACGCATAGTAATGGCAATGTATAAAATTGTATATGTTATTATTGTTTTAGATTTTATTACTATTTGGTATCTTTTTAAATGTCTCTGGTTTTAAAATGAGCTGCTGTAATATCCGTGTCAAGGCTTTAAAAAATTACATTTTCAAAAAGACAAAATTATAGAAACTGCTACACACATTTTTTGAAGAACAAAAGCTAAATTCCATCCCTACACCACGAAAATGCATTTTGGAGAACAAAACTCAACTGACATTCAGTGCTCCTTTGTTTTTCTGCTCTAGGTGAAGCCGCCAGAGTCCCACCCACAAACAGAAGAACAGGCAGAGACCGACTTCTCCACAAATGATTCCTGTAATGACGACTCTCACCAAAGCAATTACAATACCACAGAGTCCCATGTAAAGGTCACGCCTACTAAGGTGGCTGTGCAGAAAGACAACGGTTAGTACGGACATTCGTATTTTCAAACCATGCCGTTTACTCCTCTTCGGCATTAAATAAAAGCTTGCCATGACCAAATGGAAGCTAAACCTCCTCCAAAGAAATGCAAACCTTGTTTTCTTTCACAAATGTAATTCACCTTAGCGTGTTCGTGTAAAAAAAATTGCCTTTCTATATTAAATGCGAATTTACTGTCTCGTTTGTCCTTTCTAATCCTGTAATTCTTTCATAGGGATTTTAGCGGACGAGGCTGAGGAAGATGAAACTACACAAGCTCTGCTCACCCCTCCCCAGGAAGGCACCACCTCTCACCCCCCCCTCGCCAAACCAGCTCCGCAATCCCCGGCCTCTCCACCCGGCGATACCCCTCCCCTCTTTGATCGCCATGGTTACCGGTTCCGCTGCAGCAGGTGCAGCCTGGCCTTCCCCACCCAGGAGAAGCTGCAGGTGCACTGGCAGTACCACGCCATGAGGGCGGCGACAGAGTGCCCCCTCTGCTCCCGACGCTGCCGCAGCCAGGAAGCCCTGCAGAGACACATGCAGAACACGCACTCCCAGAACACCCAGCTGAACTCTGACCTGGCACATCTGGGCCAGAGCGCAAGCCTAGCCCCGCACGAGGCTGAGCTATCGCCCAAAGATGAGGCCAGTGAAGCGGGCGAGGGCGAGGAGGACGATATGGAGGAGGAGAGACCGGGGATGGAGGGAGAAGAAGAGAGAAAAGTGCAGCAGGCAGTGGAGGGAGGGAGCGAGGGAAAGGAGATGGAGGATGAGGCTGAAGGAGAGGAGGCCGACCCGGAGGAGGTGGAGGCGGAGACCCAGCAGAAGCCGGAGGAGATTGGGTCCGAACCCAGCGTTCCACACAAAAGGGGCTTCAACCCCACTATGGATCGCTTCAATGACTCCTCCCGCCCGTACAAATGCATCGTGTGCTCCGAGTCCTTCACCCAGAAGACCATCCTCCTGGTCCACTTCAAATCTGTGTCCCACCTCCACCGGGCCAGACGGGCCCTGCAGGACTCGGCCCCCGGCCAAGCCCCCTCTGAGCCCCCCCGGGGCCCTGACCCCAGGCCCTACCGCTGCAGGTTGTGTGGAGTGGGCTACAGTCAGAGCTCCACCCTGGACATCCACATGCGCTCTGTCCTTCACCAGACGCGAGCCCGCGCCGCCCAGTCCCAGGCCCCGCCTAGCCCAGCTGTTAGCACAGCAGCCCCCACCCCAGCTATCACTACCCAGTCCCAGGCTGCCAGCTCCAGAGAGGAGTCCCCCAAAGGCCTCCCATTAGCCAGGACAGCAGCTCCAGCCCCCTCCACCTCCTCCCAAGCAGGCCCCAGTTCTCGGACCGAGGCCCAGCTCAGCCTCCCTGGGCAGGCAGAGAGCCAGCAGGCTAAGCGGAGAGTAGCAGAGCTGCTAGCATCCAGAGGGAAGCTAATGCTAATGCAGCAGCAACAGCTAGCCCAAGCCCAGGCCCAGTTGCAGCAGCACACAGCCATGCTCCAGTCCCAGCTATTCAACCCAGCCCTGTTCCAACACCTGCCTATGGGACCCGAGAGCCTAGTGAAGTCGCCCTTCTCTCTGGGCCCAGACAGCCTGCTCTCTCTGCAGCAGCAACTGCTCCTGCCCTTCTTCCTCTCTGGGGACCTAAAGCTGAACCCGGAGCTGATCCAGTGGAGCTCAGAGCTTAACCAAGCAGCCTCCACCGGCTCTCCCCTGCCACTGGTGACAGAGTCCCCCGGAGAGCCTTCCCCATCCCCAGCCAGTGAGCAGGGCCAGAAACACAGCTCCCAGCCAGCCTCGACCCAACCTCAGCCCCAATGTGAGACTAAGGCGGCAGCGGCCCGCAGTGACCGTGCAATGAGCCAGAAGGAGAAGGAACGCCAACCGTCTGACCCTGTAGCAGATGGAGAGAATACAAATAGGGACGTCACCGTTAAAACCGAGAAGGAAGACATCGGGGAGGCCGGCCTTAAAAATAGCCATGCTGGTGCCTCCGGCGGCCATTTTGGCTCTGAATGTCCCCCTCCCAGAGTGCCCTATGCTGCCGTGAACGGGGAGCCCCTCCGAGCGCTGCTGCAGAACTACGGCTATGAGCTGGCCCTGCAGTACACGCAGGGCCGACACCAGAGGCTCACCGCGGCTAAGACGCAGGCGGCAGGACTCGAGCCACCACAGAATGGAACGACGGAGGAATGCTTAAAACGTGAGGAGGAGGAGGAGGAGGAGAAATTGGAGAACCAAGAAGCATGCTCAGACCTGCCGCTGGAGACAAAAACGGGAGCAGAGGGGATTAAAGAGGAGGACGCCGTGAATGGAGAACCGAAGAATCCTTGCTGTGGCGAGGGGGAGAAGTGTCGTGACTGCGGCAAGCTGTTTTCAGACGCCCTGGTCCTGAAGAGCCACGAGGAGTACATCCACCGCCTCCAGTTCCCCACCACCATGCTAGAGAAGTTCTCCAGAGACTACAGGCTGTTGTACGACCGTCTCTATCCCCTGGCAAAGCCCTCGTCTGGCGAGACTGCCGGCGAAGCGCCCCCTGCTCCGGAGCCAGCGTCAGAACCACAGGGATCTCCAGCCACCGCCCCAGTAGCATCCCCTCCACCCCCAGCCTCGGAGCCCACGCCCTCCGCAGCTCCAGACCTCCCCAAGACGGCCTCTTCTCCCCCTCCAGCTCGCTGCCAAACCCAGCCACCCTCTCAGCCCCAGCGGGAAGAGTCTGATCTGAGCGCTACCGCCCCACCCCCCTGCCCACCTCCAGCCCAACTCACAAGCTCCCTACCCCTCTCTCTGCCCAAGCTGCCGATGCTCCCTCTCTCCTTACCTCAGCTCCCCTTGCCGCACCTCCCCTTCCCTATGGACCTCCCTCTGTTTTCTCCCAACATGATGCAGTCTTTGGCCCTTCATTCCCAGTCCTGGCTGGAGTCTGGAATGACTCCCGACCTCGCCAAGCTCTACCAATCTCAGCTCAGTCCCGCTTTGCTAGGTCAACCGCCCCCACTCAGTCCTGCGTTGCTAGGCCAACCGCCTCAGCTAAGTCCCGCCTTGCAAGGCCAGCAGTCTCAGCTGAGCCCTGCTTTGCTAGGGCCGCCCTCACAGCCCAGTCCGGTGTTGCTAGGGCAACCGTCCCTGCCCAGCGCGGCTTTGTCAGAGCAGCAGCAGAGTAGGCGGGCGCGGACCCGCATCACGGAGGAGCAACTGGCTGTCCTCAGGCAGCACTTTGACATCAACAGCCTGCCCGGCGAGGAGGACGTCAACAAGATGGCCGCCCTGTCCGGCCTGCCGCACAAAGTCATCAAGCACTGGTTCCGCAACACCCTTTTCAAGGAGCGGCAGCGGGACAAGGATTCCCCGTACAACTTCAACACCCCGCCCACCGTCGCCCTGGAAGAGAAGAGAGAGGAGCCGGTGCCGTCCCACTCCCTGTCAGACCCTCCGCCCCTGGCCCACCCAGCCCACCACTCCCCGCAGCCCCCGAGACAAGAGGCTCAGCAGGGCCGGCGCTCCTCCCGCACCCGCTTCACAGAGTACCAGCTGGAGACCCTGCAGGGGGTGTTTGAGAGCAGCCCATACCCCAGAGAGGAGGAGTACGACAGGCTGTCAGACCAGCTTTCCCTCCCCAACCGAGTCATCGTGGTCTGGTTCCAGAACGCCCGGCAGAGAGCCCGTAAAACCCAGGATAAAGGGGCGGAGGAAGAGAGCGAGGGAACGAGCCGGAGCACAGAAAGAATGCACAAGCCGGGAAGCGACTGTCCGAAAAATGATGGGGGAGGAGAAGGAAACGATGGCGAAGAAGGGCAACGCGACAGTCAGAACGAGAACTCCATGGACCTGGCCTACGAGTACTACCTTCACCCAGACTCCCCCTGCCTCACGCCCGCTCCCCTGGAGCCGAACCCTGGGCCCACACACACAGAACCCGCCTCAAGCAAGGACCAGCCCAAGGCCCCCGCTGAGAAACCAGAACGCGGTGCAGAATCTGCTCCCGAGGATCAGCGCTCCCCTCCAGCCCAGAACGAGGACCCAGAACCTGAAAGCACGACTCCTGGAGAGGCAGTGAAGCTCCAGTCAAAGACCCCGAAGAACCCCCAAGAAAGCTATGTGTCCCCCAATAAAGACCCTAGCGGTAGCAGTCTATCTGAGCTACAGGCCATCCCAGGAAATCCACCACCCATATGCCCTGTTTCTCCTGCCCCGGTCCACCTCCACCCCTCCCCAGAGGCTGAAACAAGCGGCCCCTCCACCGGAAGCCCCCAGGCCCAGCCCCAGGCCCAGTTCCAGTGCTCTTTGTGTCCTCTGTCCCTGCCCTCCTTCCAGCTGTGGCAGGAGCACCAGGCCAGGCACCTCCTGGCCGCCCAGTCCCAGATGCCTATGCTCCACCCTGGCTTTGGCGAGCGCTCCATGCCCTACATGATGCTCCACCCCAACCACACCCTGCTGGCCAACCAGCTGCTGTCCGGAGCCATGTCCCAGATGCACTCCAACCTCGGCCACCCCATGATGGCCCAGATGAACACTGCGCACCTCAACAACCCACACCTCTCCGGCCTTGCCCACCCTGCCGCCACGCACGCCGGCCTGCCCCACGGCTCCGTGCCTTCCCCGAGGCAGGGTTCAAAGGTCAGCCCGGAGGGCCGAGGCCCGGGGTGCGATTTGACCGCGGCGATGAGAGAGAGGGAGGAAGAGCAGAGGAGAGATAAACGTCAGCGGACCACCATCACGCCCGAGCAGCTGGAGGTGTTGTACCAGCGCTACAGCCTGGATTCCAACCCCACGCGGGGAAACCTGGAGGCCATAGCTCGCGACGTGGGCCTCAAGAGACGCGTGGTGCAGGTACACTTTACACAAAGCTCAATTCTTCAGCTTTTATTGTTATGAGACAAGAAATGTCTGGACATTTTGTCCTGTATCATCACAGTTTACCTACAATAGGTTTTTACTTAACATAACGTAATTTTGATTTCTTCCAAAAGGTGTGGTTCCAGAACACGCGAGCCAGAGAGAGGAAGGGACAGTTCCGCTCCCCCGGCGGAGCAGGAAGTACCTTCATGGTGGGACAGAACCACCTCCGCTGCCCGTTCTGCCGGGCCCTGTTTAAGGTGAAGAGTGCCCTGGACGCCCACGTCCGCTCCCGCCACTGGGCAGAGGCCAAGAGTGCGGGCTACAGCCTGGCTGGCAGCAGCGCTCCCCCGGGACCCTCAGACCGAGCCACAGCCTCGCACATGGTCCGACACGGGCTACCTTTCTCCCCCTATCCCGCCCCCAACCACGGCCTTTTCACCAGCAACAGAGACGAGGCGCCTGGGAGAGCCCACGTGACCACCGACTCGCTGACCTTCGACCTGCCCCACCCAGACGAGGAGGAGGAGTACGAGGAAGAGGAGGAGGAGTATTTCGGCGAGGAGGGCTCCAGCCTGGCAGACCAGGGGTCCCCCAGTCCAGAGTCGTCCGGGGGTCCGAGCTTCGAATGGGGGGAGAGAGCAGGCCAGAGGCAGCCCTATGCCCAGCAGCAGCAGCAGCAGCAACAGCAACAGCAGCGTCAGCGGACCCAGATGAGCCACTTCCAGGTGCTGCAGCTCCGAGCCTTCTACCAGAGCCATCGCATGCCCAGCAGGCAGGAGTGTGAGGCTCTGGGCCAGGAACTAGGCCTGGCCCGACGAGTGGTGCAGGTAAGGCCTCACCCCCGCTGTGTTGGACCACACGCTCGTTTTGGCTCCAGACGTCAACTATTTTATTACTATAAGTAGACTGTTTTGGGGGGAATCAAAATGTGTCCCTATGTGTTATCACTCTGCGCAGGTGTGGTTCCAGAATGCCCGAGCCAAGGAGAAGAGAGCCAGGGGGCTGAGCACAGACACTGCAGACAGGGAGCAGGCAGAGCTGACGGCCGGGGCCGGGGAGAGAGACAGGGCCTAGAGGCAGACCGCCCCCCCCCCCCCCCCCCCCCATGGGTCACGCCTGGTGCATTCCTCAACCATTGTCCTGTCGCTCTCTCAGACCCAGGCCTCCGCTTTACCTCCCAAACCCCCTCGCCACCTGCTGCCAAACCCTGCCTGTCCGGAGCACCCCAAAGACACAGAGCCAGATAGGCCCAAAGAGAAAGCTTTCTCAGCCAAAACTAGAGTAGAAATCGCCTAAACCCTCAGCTTGTCTTCCTCCACGCTGCCCTGTCTCCCTCCTCCTGCATTCAGAGGGGCTTGTCCGTCCCTCTCGCGCCCGTTCTACCAAATGCCACATTGACAAACTTTAACCGGATGCCACAGAGGCCAAAGAGCATTGTACCAGTGTGTGTGAGCACACTGCCCTGCCAGACCTGCAGTCTACCTCTCAGTCTGTGTGCCAGACCTCCCACCATGGCCTCTTTCCCCAGACTCTGCTAGTCTGCTAGCAGTGTAGCACGTAGGACCAGCCTCTGCAAGGGCTGGCGAAAAGATTGTCCAAGAGATTTTTAATGTAAATAAGAGGTGAACTCCAAAAGGCAAACTTGAAGTAAAACAAAGCAGTTACCATTAGAGAACAAGGGAAAAGAAAAAAAAAAGAAAAAAGAAAGAATATCCTTGAAATGGACTGACGTATTCGCAAAGAGCTTTTGTAAAGATTGACTCAGATTCCGAAGCTCGTAACCAAAATTTTACATGTCCGTGGATTGTGTTCATCATGCTGGTTTTCAATAACAAACTGCAGTGCTGCGACTGTAGAGTGAAGGGAGAGAGCTGTGCATGGTGCAGCGAGGCTGCCTACCAATAGACTTTAGAGGCAGCGCCGCCCCTACAAGCCAATGATGAGTCTCCTTCAGTACACCCCTGTATGTTCTTTTAGTGGATAAAAACCCAAATAGCACAGAAAGCAAAGGCCAGTTTGTCCTCGAGGGGACAAACTATTTTTATAGCACTCTACCATTATACTGTATATGAAAAACTTTAACCAAACTTAAAACTCTAATTGTGTGTGTTTAGTAATAGTTTCTTAATATAAATCTTATTGACTGAGATGACCTGTCTTGCTTCGATAAAAGTAGGTGTCATGATTATGGGAATATTATGACAGCTTTGATATTTGTAGGTAAGGTACTGCCTTTCCGTCCTCTTTGAATATACCAATGGCTTATCTATGTTATGTGCTTTATGTAATCCTTTCTGTTCTCAGGACAACGCTCGCTCTGTTTAGAATGGTCTTAAAATACTAGAGGGGTTTTTGAATACAGAAAGAAAAGTGGTAAAACCTTGGTCTGGGCATTGATAGACAACTCCTCTTTTTCAGAGATCTGAGCTTTAAAAATCTGAGTAATAGATTGTTACACGACGCAAAATGAAACTAAAGTGTTCAATAATGTGAGGGGTATATGTACAGTATTTAGCTTTTGTATGGTTGACTCGAGACTTCATTGGATGTTTGGAACATTGATACCTATTCTGTTTCCAGATAGGGAACTACTGTGCAAAGCTGACAAAAAAAAAAACTTTGGATGTTATCAACGTTATTTTTGTACACCTAAGTTCCCCCCACTTTGTCCTAAGTCCCACTGCCCTTCCCTTCTTTCTCTCCACCTCTTCCCTTTCTTTCCCTCTGTTCATTTCATTCTAACTGTAATAATAGAACAATAATAGCTAAACAATAATTAATGCTTTAAGACAAAAATCCAAAGACGTAATAATACTTTAACATTAAGACCTACGGAAAAAAAGCTACTGTTTACTTGACTATGTATTGCTGTTTGAAGGAAGGAAGGACTCACTGTATCTAAGCTACTGTTTCTGCCTGTCAACAAGCACACTGGAGTACGTATGTAACCAAAACCTCCCCCTCCCCCGAGCCTCTGTGCTGTCAACCCAGAGGAAAAAACCCAACTAGAGCCATGACGGTCTGTAATATAGCGGTTGAAAAGTTTTACCTCTCGGAGGAAAATGTCATTTTTTAAATTTTTTTTGCCATGGTGTTGAACTTCAGCCCTTAAGGATGTCCAGTTTGCTGCTAATGTCCTGTAGTTTCTATTGATACTGTAGAGAGATGCATGCTCTGATCGCTTCCCCACTAGGCTTTAATGACGTCGAACTGTAGGGATATCTGCGACGATGTTGATAACCCCCCTGTTTTCTTGTTCTGGTGAAAACCAAAGGATAGGTGGGGCTCAATTCCATCCAATGTTTTTATATTTATCTTTGCTGAAAATACCGATGAACATGTGTCCAAAAAAGAAAAAAAATATGATTATGCTTTAACAGTTTCATATCTATACGTTTCTCCCTTAAATGCAGCAGCATGAAACTTGAAAGCGCTGCATAGCTATTTGATTGAGTTCAGCCCTAACCTTTCCAGTATTCCCGTGTCGGTGTGTGTCTCTTTCTCGGATGCCTCTGGCTGGCACAGCCAGACAGCTACCACGGAAGCAGCAGACTCACTGGCATCCCAGCCAACTTTTCCAAAGGACTGCCAAACTGTCACGTTTCGCTCTTTAACTAAACCGATGTTTACTACAATACCAATGAGCTTTCCTCTGTACAGCAATGTGCATTCCAAATACCACAAAGCAGTGTTTTTTGTACACAGATTCTTTTCTATTTTGTTCCCTCTCTTGTTCTCTGTACGATGTAAATAGCGGGTCCCGTGCGATGAAGGGGACCCTGTTCTAACTAGAGTAAAACGATTGTTTTCCGTTTTTCTTTCCCTCTGGAGATGTTGTTGCCATAGTGATGACCAAAAAGATACCTGTGATGTGCACCTGTCCCCTTGTCCTGCTCCAGTGGTCTTAGTGTGTCTATATTCTTCTTGCCTCCCCCCTGTTCGACCACTGGTCTGTGTTTCTCTCCTCTGTTCCCCTACGATGTGCCACTGAGCTAAATAAAGTCTGGTTTGGTGCACGTTTGGTTTTTCTTATTGCTCTGTACGTCGTCGGAGCGGAAACATATCTGTGGGATTTCGAGGCATGCAAGAACACGTTACATGTTTTCTGCATCAAGGCGTGCATTATGCATTAGTGTGAGCGTGTGTGTGTGTGTGTGTGTGTGTGTGTGTGTGTGTGTGAGAGAGACCTGGTTTGTGCAGCAGGGTGTGTGTAACGCGGCGCTTGGTGAATGGAGCCCTGACCTCTAGGGTCACTTCATTAATTACGTCTGTGACATTCAGCCAGATGAGTTTCCTTTGT
Source organism: Aplochiton taeniatus (assembly GCA_017639675.1). Taxonomy (NCBI): domain Eukaryota; kingdom Metazoa; phylum Chordata; class Actinopteri; order Galaxiiformes; family Galaxiidae; genus Aplochiton; species Aplochiton taeniatus. The sequence goes on along the minus strand of CM030181.1, from coordinate 14,222,905 downwards.
GACTAAATGATATGATGAATATTAACGACCAGGGATGAATCACAAGGCTGCTCCTGCTGCTGCCGTGGCTGCTGATGATAATATGTTTTACGACTCGGCCAGAGGGGAAGGGAAATTGCACGCCGCAGCACATTTAGGACATGGACACATTCTCATATGCAACACTTCCCACGCAGGGTGGATGTGGTTTCCTCTGTTTCATTGTACTCTGGATCTGTGGGTCCCTGGCGACATTTGCGAGGAAAGGAGAAGCCGCGTCACATTGAGTGGGATCGGAGGCTAGGCTGCCCTCCGCTCGCGAGCAGCGGTGGCGGTGTGACGCGCAGTTAGTTTAGGGGTTGCTGCCCACGGCCAGGCCGAACTGTGCCGAGAACAATAGGGAAGCAGGGGCTGGGGGAAAGAAGACTTACGGCTAATGATGGCCATCTTAGAAAGTCATCCTGATTAAGTGATCCCCCACTATACCCCCTCCCTTCCCTCCTCCCTTCTTAATCAAATGAGTACTCTGCAGCTGGTGGGGTTGCGGCAAAAGGGGGGTACAGAGGGGGTTGGGGACGGTAAGGGGGAGAGAGAGAGAGAGAGGGGGGGGGGGGGGGTTCTTGAGGGGTGGCGTGAAATTATTGCCTGCTGGTGTATATGTGACGCTGGGGGTGGTGGGATGGGGTGGGGTGGGGGGTGTAATGTCATTGCCTGCTGGTGTATATGTAGTGGGGGGCTCATTTAGATTTAGATTGGTTATGTGAGGAGAGAGCTGAAAGGCCACCTCATGTTTATGCATGAGTCCCAAAGCGTACTGCCGTGGCTGAGCCCAGAGTTAAAGAGACAGAGCTGAATTTATATACACACACACACACACACACACACACACACAGCTCTGCTTCATTGGATAAGACTTCAGTCTAGGCGTCAGTCTGTGCTATCAGATGCATTTCAATCAGTTTGTTGGCATGAGTCTGTGTTTGTGCTCCTGTCTTGGTTTGGGGGAAATGCATGGGCATTGGTTGACGCTGCTGTCTGTCAGCATGAGGTGTCGCTTTGAAATGACAGTTTAAATATAGAACGTGGAGTTCAAACTCGTCAGGCCAAAGCACGTTTTGACCTAAGACTTTGGTGCTATGATTACTAGAGGGGCATGTAGCTCCCTGATGCCGACGCACACCGGACACACACACTGACACAGACCGCAATCAGTAAATGTCTTTGAAGGAGAGTTTGCTCAGCACTTCATCAGGTATGAAGCGTTTTTTATTTGGAGACGTGGTCCCTATCCATCTTTTAAATGACTTTTTAATGGCCGTCACACCATCCCAATCCATCATGTGGGAACGCTGGCCATGGAGCACCGAATGCGGTCTATTTATAAATCCCACAGTCTGCCGCGAGAACCAAACACTTTCCGTGCCGCGGCTCAGAGCTGTGCGGCAAGCGGGCGGAATATCTCTGGGTTTCATGTCCCACACCGGGAAGAGGGCCTGGGCGGCTCATCAATAACCCTTCGGTCTCCGCGTGGTCCCGGGCGCACGGTGCCGCGCCCGCTCCTCTGCCGGCATCAAAGTAACGACACCCTGAAGGCGGTGGTGGGGTTTGTTGTCGCCAGCGTTCTCCCGTCTGTCTACGTCGGCACTTTAGGATGCTGTGCTTTTAGTCACCTCCTCCCCCACGCTGGTACACACACACACACACACACACACACACACACACACAGAGAACCCCCCTCCCCACCCCTAGTACTTTACATCCATAATGAGACCCAAATAGGCATCAGCAGGACAGTGTCTACGCCACGCGTCACTGTGTGAATATTACTCACACTTATTAGCTGGATTATGTTAATCTTTACACTCTCTGGCCACAGACAACAGACTCGCCATGATATGGGGGTTGGTCACGGCAGTAAGCGTGTCTCTGTGTGTGTGTGTGTGTGTGTGTGTGTGTGTATGTGTGTGTGTGTTGGAGTGATTGTCATGTTGTCAAACTGATCTGCATGTGAAAAGATGGCCTAATTACATCACTTATGCAAAGGATAAACATATACACACACACACATACACATACACACACACACACACACACACACACACACACACACACACACAGGCAGCTTACTACTAAGGTCATGAAGACAAAGTGAGGTATTCCAGAGCTGACAGAAGGAGTCAGAGCCCACAGTCACTCAGGAAGAGGCTTTGAGAGTCCCGATACACGCACCGCTCACTTGGATGTTTTACCTAATCTCCTCTCCTATCAACATGGAAAAGCCAGAGTGATCAGGTCAGGTGAACAGCCGAGCACTTGGAATGTGTTATTGGAGAATCTGCAGCCTCATACACTCACTGATTACTTTTTTCTTTAGAGTGAAACATTGATAAGTATTCATGCTGGAATGATTGATTGAGTCTGACACATTTTAATTACGCCCAAATTAAATGAATCGGCTGGCAGACTATAAAACATTGCTGTTTAATAACGCCCCCCCCCCCCCCCCCCCCCATCCCCCCTCCATTTGCCTTTTTCTTTCCTGCATTCATCCAGTCCCATTTCGGCTGCCAGCGCCAAATCACCTCTCTCCGTTTAATGATATGCAAATGAATTTGCATGAACCCCGTGATCCTGTGCGATGATTAAACCGAGATGACATTAGCCCTGGCGCCGCTGCCACCGTCAGCGTGTCTGCCTGTCTGTCGCGCTATCTCGGCTTTCTATCTCTGTATCCACGACAACGGCCAACTGCTGAAACCAAGGGGTTCTTTGTCACCGTTCCGCGATGGCTTTCCTCGTGTGTCAGACCCCATCCACCTCCTCTGTCCCCTTTTAGACAGACCTTCCAGGAGGAAGCTGGAATCAGTGAGAGACCTGGGGCTGGAGGCAGCCGCAGCTTCCATGCGGGCTCCGTGGCCAGTGAACATTCATTCTTCATAAGCCCTCGGGCGTGGTAAAGGTACATCACTCTGTGGGTCGAGCAGAAATCTCTCTCCTCATCCCTGTGTTTTCCTCTTTTCAGAGCCCCCCTCCCTGCGTTAAAGCCTGGCCCCAGCTCCACCTCTCCTGTCGTTCATTTTACACCATTTGCATAATGTAGACCGGGGCTTAATTAAGATCCCACTGGAGTCTGGGGCGAGAGATGAAGGGGAGGAGGAGGAGGAAGAGGAGGAAGGGAAAAGGGGAGGGATCCAGTGTTCCTTAGCATTTCCGCACACCCGTCCAAACAGGAGAAACCATGGAGGGGGGGGGGGTTGCTGGAGAAAAGCGTTGACGAGCGATTAAATCACTAATTATGATCGGCTGTTGGAATTAGTGCGTGACTGTTAATTAGCCGCAGATGAGATGCCCAGACAGACGACCGCCCCCCCATGACGGCAGCAGCCTCCCTGACTGGCAGCAGGGAAACTCTGTCTGACACCCTGGAGAGGATGTCAACACAGCCCTGCCTCCTTTTAAAGGGAGAGCCCTTTAAGGGAAACGGCGTCCCAGGTGTGGGCTCGCATCAGGAACGCCAGCTCCCCTCCCCTTCGGTCCCCGGTCCACTCCACCTCCGGGAGCTCTCCGTTTTCGAAATGTTCCATAATCCTCTTTCGGGGTTTCGTTTAATCCTCCTCGGTTTCTTCCTGTCCTTCCTGTTCTGTTTCGGACGAACTCCTCTTGTTCTCGGAGTGGTCTCCGATCCCCGGGCCAGGTGTGTGTGTGTGTGTGTGTGTGTGGGGGGGGGGGGCTGTCCTCACCACCTTGGCACACGACAGGGGGCACGGGGCAGAGCTGGCGTCGAGAGGTTCCGCCGTCCGCCTCCATGCTGGTCCACGGTCCCGTACCCAGGGCTAGCTCCAGCCCCCCCGCCACACGTCTTGTGCCCGCAGCCTGTTGACGCCTCTAAGCATCTGTTTGCGCCCGTGGATGCCTGCTGGTTTGCGTTTGGCGCGGTGCCATTTCTGTGTCTCCGCTCTCTCCCTAGAGTCGATGCCAACGCCGACGAAAGCGAGCGCGAGCTGCTGCCATCCCCCGCTCGCCGTCTGGAGGTTGGAATGCGCCTGTGTGGGATGCTGCCTTGGCGCTGTGCCACGTCTCTTTATCTGTCTCTCCTTGCAGCCTCAGAGCGAAGATGCCATCGCTCAGCCGCTGGCAACCGTTGCCCGGGCACCTCGTCTCGGCTTTGTCCGGGCGAACACACGGTGGTTAGCGGCAGATTCTTGGAAAGGGAGCTCCCTGTCCCCAGACACGGAGGGTCCTCGGCAGTCAGCTCTCCGGTCAGCTGGACCGTAACCCGACCGCAGGCTGGCACGGCGCCCGCTGCCTGGCACGGGCAGAGCGGTGGGAGCGGAGCACGCCAGGACAGCGGGGTGGAGAGAGCGTTTCTCTCTCCGGGTGGCTAGCGGTTGGGCTGTGAACAATGGTGATCGCCGTGCCCGCACCAGAGTGTCCGTTGTCATCCTCATCCTCGCCCGCTTCCTCACCGAGCGTCGTCTTCGTCGCCGGGAAACATTTCCCGGTCCCTACCACTCCTCTGCCTACTGCCCACCCCTCTGTCCTCTCGGATCGTTGCCTTTTTCTGCGCGTCTATTCCGCCCGTCCCAGCGCCTAGCGTGCGTGTGCCAAGCTGGCACCAGTGTGGTCATATGGTGGCCTGCCTCTGTTCCTCTTCCCCTCTTATCCGCCAAGCCCCCGTCTCCCGTCGCCCATGCCCGCCCCACTCCATCCCTGACTGGATGGCACTGTGCCAACCTGCTGCCGCCATCGCTCTCATTTGTAGCTCATCCCTCTATCGCCCTTCCCCCTGTCTCTACGTCTTTATCTCTCTCTCTCTGTTTCTCTCTCAAACACATGCACACACACACACACACACACACACACACACACACACACACACACACACACACACACACACACACACAGCCACACACGTTTTCCTCTCTGTTCCCTCCTTTTCTGTCAATTACCTCCCTCTGTCTATATGGACTGGTACACTTTTCTGTCCTATATGTCTCCTCCAGTGTTACAGCTCGGAACCCCTTGAGTGGGAGACAGTCAGAGTCCTTCTCGAATGCAGGGGGGGGGGGGGGGGGGGGCCCGGGTGGCACCAGCAGGAATGCCCTGCGTGGCAGTGCCGGAAGTAATTACCTCTAGTCAGCCCAGCCCGCGCGTATCCCTCCGAGAGCAGGCGGGCGGCTGGAAAAGAGCGGCGAGTTAGCTTTTGTGTTGTTTTAATTAACCGGTGCCGAGCCCCAGCCCCCGCTGCTGGAAGCTTACATCTGCTAAAAGCAAGGCGTGCTTGGGGCCGGCTCAAACGGCGACACAACACCCCTGCATGTCCCCTCATCAACTGAATCCAACGGCCGACCGCGAACTCGCCCCCCGCCCCCCCCCCACCCTCTGTTCCCGAGGTGGCCCCTACTCTCTTGTTTTCATCTTTTAACTCCCCTTTATCAATCATAAGCTGCCAGTGGTGGGGTTATTAAGCAAATACGCTCATTAGTATACAACACATAATGAATATGTAAATTATGTGTGTAATTTATGCATGGACTGTGGGACTTGTTCCTGCCTCCATTATGTTAACTCTTCTCCCCCGCTTTCATTAAAAGCCCACTTTCTTGGCATCCTCCCTTTCTCTTCTCTCCATTCCTTCCTCTCCCATGTTTACTCCATTTTGTGTGAGTACAAAGGGAAATATCTTTCATTCTTTCTATCATCTATTCCTACTCCTTGTTTCTTATTTTCTGTTACCACGTCCTGGTCTCTCTGTCTCTCTCTCTGTCTCTCTCTCTCTCTCTCTCTCTCACATTATAGTTTGTGTTCGCACCCTCCTCCTCTCCAAACACAAGCCCTGCAGAGATGCGCTAAACCAACAGCTGAATGTTTGAACAACCTCTTTCTTCCAAGAATATGAACACGGAATCATCTATGTAGCGCGCAGACACACACACACACACACACACACACACACACACACACACACACACACACACACACACACACACACACACACACACACACACACACACACAAACTCACAAAAACAGACCCAGATCGCAAATGCAAACAGACGGAGCTTATGTTTTCCAATTGGTTGTTGCTCTTTCTGCCTGGGTGCCAGTTTTGGTAAACGGAACCGTATCCCATTATGCAGCAAGAAGCCCCACTTTTGTCAAGGATAAACACCTAGACTAGTGGCTCCCAAGGCAATCACCATAGCAACAAACCATGGCCCCCACGTGAGGTGCATAGTAAGATGTTCCCCGAGACCTTAAAACAGCGCCACACACAGAGAGCCTGCAACACAAACAAACCCAACCCCATGTCCTACACGTAAACCTCCGCCCTGATTCCCGCTTGGTCCCTTTCCTCCGGACTGGTTTGTCAATGCTCCACCCACCCTCACATCGCCTCGCTCCGTCTCACTCGCCCAACACTCCCTCACCTCTCTGTCTCCCCAGTCTTGACTTTAACAGGTGCTGATGAGCCACAGTCAATGATTGTAATGAGCTATCGATCACCGTGGGAACAGAGAGGGACCAAAGGGGTGATCGAGAGGTAGAGGGAACCGGAGGACATGCGTGGTACACACACACAGATGGGGGGGGGGGGCAGTAAATGTTCTGCCACTAAACAGGCCAAAAGACAAGTATTAATATTTGATATTATGCAACCGGCTATTGATTTTCTGTCTTGGAGGAGAACTAGCACGTGGGTAATGCTTCTGTGTGTGTGTGTGTGTGTGTGTGTGTGTGTGTGTGTGTGTGTGTGTTTATGCTCAATAGGACTGGGCTGATCAGCTCCGGATGACCATGCACACATGGGGATGACAGAGGCCAGATGCCACTGAATAGTCCTGGCGACGTGCCTCTATTTCCATTTCCCTTCCCTTGTTCTGTGTGTGGAGGCAGGCAGGTAGGCGGCAGGGGGGAAGGTGGGGGTGTGTGTGTGTGGGTGTGTGTGTGTGTTTGTGTGAGGGGTCTGTGTCGTGTGTGGGGCTGCTGTTACAGATAATGAAATGCAGCGGGGAACAAAGAGATTGGGCCTCTATTCTCCCTGCTGCAGCTTCATTTTAGCCTGTCAGTCTCTGCCGCATCCAGCCCCCCCACCCCCCATCTTGCGTGTGTGTGTGTGTGTTGTGTGTTGTGTGTTGTGTGTTGTGTGTTGTGTGTTGTGTGTGTGTGTGTGTGTGTGTGTGTGTGTGTGTGTGTGTTTGTTTTTGTGTGTTTGTACAAACTGGGGGTGACTCTCGTTGTTGTTGTTGTTGTTGTAGAGAGTGTGTGTGTGTGTGTGTGTGTGTGTGTACGTGTTCCTCCACCTCCTGTTAGTATTCTGCATGGCAGATCCCCCTAATGTAATAACTGTGTCTGCATGTCTAATTTACAGCAGGAGAGAGTAAATAGCCTGTGGTTAATTACAGTATGGTGTGTGTGTGTGTTGGAGAGAGTGTGTGTGCGTATGTGCGTGTGTAGGTGTGTGTGCATATCCACGTCTGTGTGTCTACGCCTGCGTGGGTGTGTCAGAATGATTTATGAGTTGCAAATAGCTACACCACTGGCGCATTTCTCCTCACTTAGTTTTTAATCTGTACTTCCATTAATTTTCCCGGAGACATTATTGCGGTTTTATTGGTGGGCGCGTGAGGACGTGCATGTGAGTGCACGTGAAAGGCTGGGTTGACGTGCACATGTCCGGCTTGGCACAGGACGGAGCGTTTGGTGCACGCCGTCTGGGCTCCCAGCTCTCCCTTTCTCTATCTCCCCCTCGCCTGTCTTTTCCTTTTCTCTCTCCCTCACTCACTCTTACACTTTTCACTAAGAATCCCATTCAACACGGATCCTTATTGACAGTGCACGGTGGCACATGGAAACAGCAGGTCAATCCCTTTAGCCTAAGGGCCGATACACCAATTCACCAATTTGTCAGTGTTAGTTTGAGAGAGAAAAGCAGCTAATCTCTCCTCTTTGCTCTCTATTGATCACACACTTAGAATCCACTTCTCTGTCTAAACACTATTGATCGCTCTCTCTCTCCATCTCTCTCCCACTCTCTCTCTCTCTCTATATATACCTCTCTTCCCCCGTTTCTCTATCTCTTGTCTGCCAAAGATAACTCTGCTGCCGTTCTTTTATAAACTAAGGTATACTTCACAGGTTATTAAGCTGTCTATGTTTTCAATGTTATTGTAAAAGGAACATAGTCTGTTTCTCTCAGAACAAGATTAAATCAGCTTGATACAGACTTGTATGTCAAAGGAGGTATAATCCCATTGGTGAGGGGGTCTATATATTGAGATTATAAGCAATTGTTCAGAAATAGGGTAGTAGGTATGCAATTTTGCTCTTTCTTACATTGATAGGCTGATCTAATTGTACTCTAGATAGATCAAAGACATTAGCATTAGCATTTTCTTGCGTTTTCTCTATTAAATATCATAATTTTTGATTAATTTAGAGTGCCCTTGCAGGTAAGTGCACACTAAGAGAAGAGCTAAGAATTATGATGCAGTGCACATAACCCCTCCATTTGATTCTCATTCAGTGTTCCATGGAGCAAACGTACCCGGCGCTTTTATTTCTTGGACGTTAGTGCCCTCTGCTGGTTAGATTTATACATTACATCTCTTCGCAAACGGCTGAAGACGGACGAATAATTGTACTGAGTTGTCTCGTATTGACTAGACGATCTTTGCTACTATTACAAAACACTCACTCACATTGCTTTTGTAACGACAAATCAGCTGTTAAGTAACTCCCAGAAATATCAGTTATGTGTTTTTGTCACACAATGCTGGTGTAATAGAATGCCGCTCTGTGAAGATCAATCAGCAATTTTAGCTAGATCTCTGTTACTTTAGCTATCCGCAGCCTATGGTATGCTCTTATAAAGTGTACCTGTGAAATGCCTGTTTCGAGCGATGAAGATAACCGGGCATTGATTCGGAAAATGTTGAGGGAGCTGCTCATGGGACGTGAAGACCCGGAGGGGTTCTTCGCCATGTGTGTGTCCGTCCTTGGGCACCAAGACACTCGGCAACAGTTCCTATCCCTCATTCAGCCGCTGACTTCGGCTCAAACCCCGCTGTACCACCGCCTCACCTCCATCTATCGGGAGTACTTCTCCAAGGTATGGAAACATGGATACATACGGGTATCAGCTAAAATACAGATGTATGTGTTAATGCTTGAGCTTATTTTTGCGTCTAGGTAGTCTTGTGTAATTTGTATGCATATTTCGGACCTGGAACTGAAGTAATGTTAACTATCTGCACTACTTGTGTCCTGCTATTCTTGACACACTCCTCTCACTGACAGGAAGAGGGCGAGGAACTGGAGCTAGCCCTGGCGCTCTCCCTTCAGCATGTCAAAGGCCACCAGCACAGAGCCACACCTCTGACCCCACCGTCCGGTCCCCAGGCTGCTGGAGACCGCCCAGCGCAGGTACTTAACAGCACTAATACTCAGTCTAACGCAGTGTCGTGGCCCCAGGGGGCGAGCTACACCCAGCTGGCAGCTGCAGAGGGAAGGATACGCTCCCTGCAGAAAGGCTCCACACGGCCTGAAGATAGTCAGCAAAAGCCTGCCTTAAAAGACACAGTGACCCCAGTGTGCACCCCCCGGCTGCCCAACGAAGAGGAGGGAGGCACGGGCCAGTCGGAGAAGCCCAAGCGCTCCAGGAACAGGCGCCAGCGGCGTAAAGGGAGTGGCCAGCAGGGGGTGGGCTTGCTGAGTTCTCCCTCGGCTCCTCCCCCGGTGGTGCTGTGGTTCCGGAGGGACCTGCGTCTCTGTGACAACCCCGCTCTGATCGCTGCCCTGGAGGCAGGCGGGCCCATCGTCCCACTCTTCATCTGGAGCCCTGAGGAAGAGGAAGGGCCGGGGGTGACCGTGGCTATGGGAGGGGCCTGTGAGTACCACGAGGCAGCGGGGAAATGTAGTCATATATTTTGAGTTTCTGGACTGTGGTGAAACGTACAAAAACTATTTGTCATGTCACACCTTATCTAACCCAAACCTCTCTAACCCCAGGCAAGTACTGGCTGCACCAGGCTCTGGCCTGCCTCAGCTCGTCTCTGGGGAACATTGGCAGCCATCTTGTCTTCCTCCATGCCAAAGAGGAGAGCGGGGGTGCCATTTCGTCTCTCGCGGCCCTCAGGGGCCTGCTGAAGGAGACGGGGGCCCGGACTGTGCTGGCCACGGCCCTCTATGAGCCCTGGTTGAGGGAGAGGGACGAGGCCCTGGTGTTGGCGCTGCAGGGAGAGGGAGTGGAGTGCAGGGTGGTCCACTCCTACTGCCTCCGAGACCCCCACTCTGTCAGCACACAGGGGGTGGGACTCAAAGGTGGGCCACACGAAAAGATACCCTTCACTATATCTGAGTAATAACACATAGTCTTCATTAGTCAGAAATAATAATAATAAACTGAAAAATACTTTGTGTAAGTTAACTGAACTGAGAGGGGTGGGGGGGGGGGTTGCTTGTCCTCTCAGGTATTGGATCCGTGTCCCACTTCACGAGTTGCTGCCAGCAGAGCCCCGGCCCGGGCCTGGGGGTTCCTGTGGACGCCCCCGCCTCCCTGCCCTCTCCCTCGGCCTGGCCCCAAGGGGTCCCCCTGGACAGCCTGGGTCTGGCACACATGCCCCGCAGGAAGGACGGCACCACGGTCAGTGCTCCGGAACGCAGCCCGGGGGTTCATTTCCTAGCTCCGACCGCAACTCTGTCCCCCGAGCGAGTTACAGGATATGAGAAAGAGCTGCTTGTTATCGCAACCCGGGAGGAGCTGTTATGTATTGTTATCGTTAGCTGTTATGTAACTGGGCATGCGCTTCATGTGTGTGTCTGTTCAGATCGACTGGGCCGCTAATATCCGCAGCTCCTGGGACTTCAGTGAGGAGGGGGCCCAGGCACGGCTGGAGGCCTTTCTACGTGATGGTGAGAGACGGTGGACACCCAAGCTACTTATTCCTACTTATTAACAACACAAACAACTTTTTTAAAGTTTGGTTAGGTTAAAAGCTTCTTATGACAGGAAATTCAACTGAGCATCAATTGACCGTGCTTCAGCGTCCTGTGCTAGCAAGTGTTTCAGTCACCACTCCAGCATTGGCAGCTGGTCCTGTCTCTCAAACCAGCATGGCAGCATTTGTATAAAGTTACTATTTTTCCCCTCTCCCATATTTAAGGGAATGGAAGCTGCATAATAGTGGTGATGGATTTCAAATGTAGCTGCATGTGGATGACTCGACTCTCCTAAAAGCCTAACAGTTCCTGTAATGGTGGCACTGTAATCGGATATGCACAAGGAGCAAGCCAATACATCTTTGGCTAGTAAAACAGAGGCTGTCAGACAACGGAAATGGCTCAACTGTATTTACAACCAGGGGCAATAATATAGCGAGGCGGACTGCCAAAACACAAGGTCATTCGTTCAGCGGGGGCAGAAATACGGGACAGTCAAAATCTCTGTTGGATAATGCTAAGTCAGTTTGGAGCAAATAGAACTTCAACTGTTGCCGTAGAATGTATTCAGAAACAACCTCGGTCAGTAGGCAGTGAAGCCCCCCCGCCTGTGTTCCAGGTGTGTACCGCTATGAGAAGGAGTCGGGCCGAGCGGACGCCCCCAACACCAGCAGCCTGTCTCCCTACCTCCACTTTGGCCAGCTGAGCCCCCGCTGGCTGTTGTGGGACGCCAAGAAGGTCCGCTGCCGACCGCCAAAGTTCCAGCGCAAGCTGGCCTGGAGGGACCTCGCCTACTGGCAGCTCAGCCTGTTCCCCGACCTGCCCTGGGAGTCCCTCCGTCCCCCTTACAAGGTCACCGACGGAACAAATCACTTTTTCTCACACTCAAAATCACCAACTCACACAGTTACTTCTATTCGACTTTGTGCAGGCTAGTGACTTGCACGTATATGTAGGCCACACTTCAATACAGTGTGTTGTGTTGTGTTCTCTTTATTCAACTTTTGACCACTGGCCAGACTGAACGTCCTCCTACCCTCCCTTCCCGCAGGCTTTGCGTTGGAGCAGCGAGCGTGGCCACCTGAGGGCCTGGCAGCGAGGCCGAACCGGCTACCCCCTGGTGGACGCTGCCATGCGCCAGCTGTGGCTGACTGGCTGGATAAACAACTACATGAGACATGTGGTGGCCTCCTTCCTCATAGCCTACCTCCACCTGGCCTGGCAGGAGGGCTACCGCTGGTTTCAGGTGGGGGACACGAAACACACACACGGCTGTTCGAATGCAGAGGAAGCAGTAAGACTAATGTCCTAATGACCTGTGTGTGTGTGTGCGTGTGTGTGTGTGTGTGTGTGTGTGTGTGTGCGCAGGACACGCTTGTGGACGCAGATGTCGCCATCGACGCCATGATGTGGCAGAACGGGGGCATGTGCGGCCTGGACCACTGGAACTTTGTCATGCACCCCGTCGACGCGGCGATGACCTGTGACCCTAACGGCAGCTACGTCCGGAAGTGGTGCCCGGAGCTGGCGCCGCTGCCCGACGAACTAATACACAAGCCCTGGCAGTGCCCTGCCTCCATGCTGCGTCGCGCCGGTGAGCGGGCCCCCCCGGTAGAGTCACTCTTACCCCAGTGATCGCTTTCTTTTTGCTGGCTTTCCTAATGCTGTGTTTTGCTGCACCCGTTTCTGTTCAGGCGTGGCGTTTGGCCAGTCCTACCCCGAGCGAGTGGTCACGGACCTGGAGGAGCGAAGGACCCGCTCGCTGCGTGACGTGGCCGAGGTGAGGCAACGGTTCGGGGAGTACGTGGACGAGCGCTCGGGCTGCGACCTCATCCCCCTGCCTCCCCGCCTGGTCTCCGAGGCCCTGGGCGTGGCCGACACGGGTAGGCGGTTCCTGCTGCCCGTCATCACCCGCATGGAGTTCAAGCACCAGTCGGGGGACCCGGACGGCAACGCCGCGTCCAACCCCTACAACGCCGTGCTGAAGGGCTACGTCAGCCGCAAGCGAGACGAGACCATCGCCTTCTTCAACGAGAGAGACTTCACGGCCAGTGTGATGAACGAGGGCGCACAGAGGAGGGAGAGGTCAGAGAGAGACCACCGTGTGATGGAGGGGCTACCAGGCCTTCCTGCCTCGCGGGGCAGGGCGAGGCGGACCCCCACAGCGAGAGCAAGTGTCACCAGAGGGGCCACTGGCTCACAGAGGTGACAAAGGTCGAGGGTCAGAGACCAGTTACTGCCGTTATGATGCCTTAACTGTTACAGTTATTACTTAATTTCAGGTGTAGAATTATAGGTCTGTGCCGTTCAGTACATATTCGTACTGAGAAGCAAGTGGGGAAATGTTTTATTTTTAACATGGGCAATACTTTTCTTTTCATTAGTCTTAGTATTATTCATAAATATTCTTTGAAATACAGTGTTGTTCTCAACTGAAACCAAGGCGTTGGGTTTCTTAAGAGAGCCATTATCCTGCTCTAAACACTTCATTTCTTTACGGATCCTCTAACCAAATTGACTTACTAGAAGTGTATCATCATCATAGTTACTACTTCATCTCAGGTATGATCTTAAAGGTATGTGCCTCTCAATACATATTCATACTGAGAGATAAAGGTGATAGTTGTTTCAATTTTAAAATACTTTTCTATACACTATGACTCAAGGCCAACTGAACCCAAGGTATTGGGTGTCTGAAGAGAGCCATTATCCTGCTCTTAACACTTCATTTGTTAACGGATCAGCTATCCAAAGTGACTCACTGCAAGTGTTTTCTCAGCTGATGTGTTACAACTACCGTGAAGACAACAAAAGGGGTCATGTATGTTTTCTATCAGGGTTCCCACTCTTTTTAAGAAATCATTTTCCAGGAGATTTTCTTGACAATACAGGACACACTAGCTCACAAACGGTCATATCATCTACCCGTAGGCCTAGTGTGGACGCATTTAACCCGTCTGATTCCTCCTTTGTTAATGATGCAGGGTTCATGATAAAGTGTCTCAGGTTCAATACAGGTGCCAGCTATACCTATCGCTGCTGACTTTACGACAAGGTTGTCCGGCCTCCTCTTTTTGTTAGACGTGGTCACTGGCTTACACTCCAGGCCCCTCATATGAACGTCAAACTTGGGACACAAATGTTCTACCTCTGTAACTATTTCATAGCGTACACTGGACAGCGTGTGTTGTAGCCAAATCATTGTTTAAGAGGTACTGTAATGGGTTGTTACAAGCACCCCTAACTGTATCGATATAGATGAATAAAATCAGGTGGTCTGAGTGAGGGGCTAAAATAAAATGTTTTATTTTATTAAATGTTGTTGTCCAGGACAGCATAGATTATTTCCAGGATATTTGGTCATTTTAATTAATTTCCAGGATTCTCCATAATTGTATCTAAATTGCTCGGTTTTCCAGCACGTGTGGGAACCCTGGTATGTGCATTCCATGTTTGGTTGATGTACAAATACCACCCACTATGCGTTTGTATTGTATTTTGATCAACTTTTTTACAAATAAACTATGTGGTGTCTGATATCAGAGCCCTCGGATGTGTTGTGTACTTCTAAGAAGTAAAAAAAAAAGATATAACTGGAGTGAAGAGATTGTACAATTGAACAGGCTAGTGAGGAAGTTTATTTCTAATCTGCATGTACTATCTCCATACAGTAGCACTAGTACATGCAAAGCAAACCCAGAACAAGACCAAAGTGCTTTCATCGTTGTCTCCCCCTCCCCGCCCACTCAGGATGAGACTGACCAGGATAGTGCCTGGATTAAAATGTATTCCCTACCATTTTCTATTCACTGGTACAAAACGGTAGGAACCTCATCCTCCCAGTATTGTAGGCAGAGACAAAAGAACTTATGCCTTTTCTTATCTACATGAGCTTCACATAAGATGATCGGTGGAGTTGACAGGGAGCCTACAGTCAGTCATCAAGAGTAGTTATAGGTTTCCTAACATTTACAGCTTTTATAACACTGACGGGTCAATACAGCGGACCATTGGAGCCCTACTGGAGTTTTTCTGAAAGGCCCCCTGGTGTAGTGTCTCGTTTGACTACTGCAATGTCTTTCCCAGGGGTGTTGGACAAGAGAGGGGAATTATAGTCGTGTGTGTGTGTGTGAGGGGAGCAGGAAAGGCTAGTCCTCGATGGAGCGGATGTATCTCTCGTACGCGGCCTCATCCATCAGGGCGTCCAGCTCCGCGGGGTTGGCGATGGTCATCTTCATTAGCCACCCTGGGGGAGCAGAGGTTAAAGATCAGGGGTTAAACTTGCGCTATAGATTTGAGACGGAGGCTCGGTAAGGACTTAATGAGTCTAAACTTTAGACTCTAAAAACATACGAGAGAGCGCCCACCGTCTTTGTAGCAGGACTTGTTGACCAGGCCGGGGCTGTCAGCCAGCAATGTGTTGACCTCTGTGACCTCTCCGGTCAAGGGAGAGTAGAGCTCACTAGCTGCCTTCACACTCTCCAACGCTCCAAACTCATCTGACACAGGAAAGACACGCTAGTTACAAAGAAATGCTATGACAATTTAGAGAGGTGGAGTGCATCTTTTATTGATGCTACATTTTGTGTCAAGGGACTGTGGCTGGCTGTTCACTTACACTGTATGCTACAATTTCATTAAGAGTTGAGATACAGACTGATTATTTATTGACCCAATGGCAATACTATCCGATTTGGCATTATTAACAACTCTATAGAGCGAGGGTTCACAGAGTCAGCACATCTTACCCTGCTGAGACAGCTGAGTACCCACTTCTGGCAGGCCACAGTACACCACATCGCCCAAAGCTTCCTGAATAGCAAATGTGGGGAACACATTATTTGCTTTGTTCAGTAGCGTTCTCACTCACAGAAAACAAATGCAGTGTTCAAAATGAGCTATATGAACCTACCTGTGCAAATTTGCTGATACCCACTGTCCCAACTCCACCCTCTTCTACCCGAATCCATTCGTGCTTGTCTGTGAATTTTAGGGCTGGAAAGTGAAAATATTATATAGTTAGAAAAAAAAAGTTAGAATACTTACAGTTTTATTGATAAATGAATAGTTTACTGTAGCGAGTCTACTCCCATTTTTTTTATGAGGTGTAGCCTAATCAATGTCAAAACATTCATGCACTCCTCGTTTAGTTGGATATTAAAGCACTGCTTGATTTGCTTCCCTATGCTTTTGAACCCATGTGACAATTTAAAAGAACCGTGGTCGTGGTTATTGTTTTGCATAAAGGAATAATGCTACAGATTCCTACTCAATGACACTGCAGTGCTGTGCACTAACGAAGTAGATTTAATATGTGCCCCAACAATCTGTTTATAAATTGTTTTGGACCAAAAAATTTGGCCAGCTAATAGAAACTTAGCCTTGAGCTACTGCAGGTGGGAGAGCCTTGGACTACAGTGATTTGTCAACAAGGCTGACCACAGGCGCAGCACTTGCAGTAGACAGGCGGGACTGAACTGGCTAAAAACCTAGCTAACTTGCCACACAGACACGGGCACCTTTACTAGCTTCTGTGAGCTAAAGTTAGCTGGCTAACTGCTATCACAGTAGCAACTGCTTTATTTGTTTTTCAAACCTGTAAATAGTCGGGAGGAGGTGACAAGATTCCGTTGGAAATATACTCTTGATGCCAGCACAGATGCCAGCACAGCACTAGAGAGCGCAGGCGAACGGGTAAGAAGAGGCAGAGCAGCTGAAAAGTTAGAAGACATGCAGCGTAGCATCCCGCACGAAGCCATTTTCGTCGCGTTCTGATGTCATTGCATTCCTCAAAATCGTCGCATTTTTCAGCTGTAGGGCGCACGCTTTTGTGTTTACTTCGAAGCTCATATATACTGTCAGTACTTAGAAGTAGTCTCTGCTGTGGAGAGTGAGTGGGTGCGACGGCTCTGAATATGATACTAGAAACAAGATACTATATGCGTAATGCTTCTAACCCCATTTTGATTTAAATCCCAAAGTCGTGCATAGAAAATAACTAAATAAAAAAGACAGAACGATACATCGTTAGTGCTAGAGTATTATTGGTCGAAAAAAAAATGTATTAACTACAGCAATAAACAAGCATGGCATCATTGGATTTAACCAAATGTATAATCCTGTTAATACACAATGCACAAAATAGAAATGCAAACATGGATGTCTGATGTGACAGTGCATTACTGTTTTCAACGCAAGTTCGTTTTTAGTGGTTAGTGGTTTAGCTAACCGAACCTGCATTTGTTAGTAGTTTTGTCGCCATCTTGTGTTCAAATTGACACGGTTCCAGTGGTTCAGCCTGCATGGTAAACTGATATTATAGCCTTGTTAAGAGTTTAAGAAATATTACACCGTCAATGCCAAACACATGACAGGAATGTATGCCTATATTGCAACATAAATAATAATAATTTACAGATTTAAAGTATTACAAAGAAGACAACAATACACATGTTAAAATTATATTTATTTAAAATAAGAAAAGGCTGTATTAGGAAAGGAACAAAAGGAAAAGAGAAGTGTTGCTGAGAGAGTAAGGATCAGCACCTCTGTAAAGACACACATACTGTACTAGTACCCACCAGACATGCCTTTTAAACAAGTTATCAAAATATATATTTTAAAAATGCATGTTGACTTACTGTATGTAACTTTTTAGACTATCTAGCCTTTGAAATTTAAATGAAACTCTAACCTTCTCTCCTGTTGAAGGCAAATCACCATACCAACAATACCCATTTTATTACCCATCTTAGTTCTTTCCACATCGATTGGCTATGGAATTTCCGGAATGTCTTTGGCTCCAATAAACAAAGACCAGATAATGGTGCCATATAGATACAGTAAGTGAATGTCTGATTCAAACGAATTGCAAAATGTATCGTGGGGAAATAAAACCAATGAACAAAAGGTGTGTCGCCGAAAGAGATCTAACAATTGCGTCCTCTATGCAGGCTAACTTCCTTGTTTTCTTTATGACATTGTAATCGAATTACTTTATCAATTGAAGCACAGAGGCTAGTCGAGGAAAATACCTTGTTCTCCAAAACCAGCTCAACCCTCTTTAAACAATTAATTAGTAACAGTTTTATTCATACAAAAAAAAAAAAACGGAATTATATATAAAGAGATAGACCACTCTCACACCTGGAAGTTCTATATTGCTCATAATAGCATGAACTGAAGTAATGGCATGTTTGCATTTGAAAATAACGCAAACTTAATGTTTCATATTACCGAACAGTCCATTTATCTCGTTCAGGCTTCACAAAATAAGGTCAAACTAACTGAGATTTGAAGAGACTGTATGTCCCTCCCACTCTTTGTGTGAGCTAAAAACTATCAACATAAATAACAAAAGCACAGTCATTTGGCTTTTACAATACACAGCTTGCAATGACCATCCAGTGTCCGCCTTTCCTTTCTCGATCACGTAGATGAAGAAAAACAACGACGACGACAATATCAACAACATCAACAACAACATCAACAACGACAAAACGGAAGAACAGTTTTCGGTGACGTGTGAGGGAAAGAGGACAGAGCAGTCTATGTGGTCCTGTATGAGCTCGTGTTGTCCTGAGGTCTGCTTGCCCTCAACGAGTGGCGTATAATGTGTAGCTGGAGTGCCCGACGTCCTCCTCCTCCTCCTCCTCCTCCTCCTCCTCGGGGGTGTGCTATGTTGGGTGTGAGAGGTTGGGGTGAGTTCAGGTGTTCCATGGCGGGCCTTTAGTCTGTAAAGTCTCTCTCCTCACTGCAGAGTGGGAATAGCAGGGTTGGAAAAGCCAGGAATTCCACCTCGGCCATGGTGAAGACACCGTGGGCCACAGACCACACACACACACACACGCACACACACGCACACACACACGCACACACTCTTGACTAATCCATGTTCAAAAACGCAAGTACACAGCAAGGCCCAGACATCCCTGCTGGTCTTTAGGTGGTTCGCTCCTCTCCATCGGCCTCCTGCTTGGTCCGCCGCAGGTTGCTTTTCATCTTGACAAATTCCGGCGTGTTCTCCTGCTCCTCCTCGCCCTTCTGCTGGTCTAGCTCCAACTGAGGAAAGCATGCAAAGATTCATGGTTACCGCAAACGTTCAAAAGGCATATGTATGCATTTGCCCAGAATTTAGAAGCCATGTTGGATTTCTTTTACACTTTCAAACATTCTTTTGTTTTATAATGGTGATATGGAATACCTAAAAGACTGTAGCTTATCTCAGCCACATGCTTTCATTAAAGGAAAGCAAGCCTGAAAGCTTAGCGTAGTGGGTTTACGACCGTTTACAGCTGTGATAACATTGTCTACCGTTCATCAACCAAGTTTCGATGGGCGTGTGTGTGTGTGTGTACACATGTTGTATATTTACCTGCTCTAGTTTCTGTTGTCGCTTCATGAGCTCGATCTCAAGGTCACTCCTCTTCTTGCGGGCCTCCTGCTCTTCTTTTTGGGCCTTGAAGATCTGATCTCTCTTCCTCTGCTCCAAGACCTTCTGGAGTTCCGGCTTGTTCTGGGGTGCCAAACCCCTGTAGGGAGACAGACATTAACAATGCAAGGTTAATACAGTCACCACTGTAATACAACTCTCCCAGCATTGGCCATGCAGGTCGATCCCCAGTGTGACACAGAGTTCGGCATCAAACGCTCCGGTGTCTGGAATCAAAACATCCGTGATCCATTTCTTGGAACATTACGTAACATAATGTTGACTTCTGGCCCATTCCAGATTAGTCCACATTTTGATAATCTGTGTATGTGGGAGCCAGTTTTGGGATTGCAACGGAGATTACGTAGCAAACCTATGAGATGTTTGAGTGTTGACTTCGGCTTCACACTGTTTAAACACAGTTCAGCAGTGACTACCACCCACCCCCACCACATCCATAACTTTGTCTTAAACTTAATCCATCCATCCAGACATCTTCCAACCTAGAAATTATTGTAATCATTGTAACTTCTTTATCTACCAGCCTGTGCTTTGATTGACCGACAGTAGGCAAGCCCATTATGCAACTGTGCCGTTTGGAGTTCTTCAGACATTTATCCTCTAGGAGAGATCTTAAAGCACAAAAAAATATATGTTTCGGAGAAAGGCTGAACATTAGTATTATGTAACTCGACAACAAGTCAGATTTGTGTCCGCAAGGCCTCGGCAGCTGAAAATGTGCAAAATGGGACGCAAAACCACACGTTTAAGAAAGCAAGAGGAGTCTCAAAAACGGAGTCCCACTGGGGGGAGGGAAAGAAAGGGAGCAAGGGATAGTGAAACGAACACCAGGCACAAGGCACCTAGAGTTGATACTTCAACTGCCTGTACTGAGGGTCTACGGAGAACAGCCTGGGCCTGGTAAGGCAAGGCCTGGAGATAACAGAGGGCTTCAACCTGTTTGAAGGCCTTTCACAATGGCCCTCTATCATCAGCCAGTTTCATTGGGGGAAAACGACATAGATCCACTCGCCAAACAAACATGCGGTCCTTTATAAGTATGGGTAGCACTGATCATGCTTTCTGCTTTTAAAATACTAACTCGACCCCCAAATGGATTATAACTCAAAAGGACATTATGTGAGAAAAGCATTTGTTTCAAGGACAGCGGTTCAGCGGACAGAGTTCCTACAGTCCTGTCCATGGTCGGTCCTGTGGTGCCGTGTCCTGTTTTCCCTGACACATAGGGTCTTCGGACAGAACCTGAGCTAGCCCACGCACAGGGGTGACAAATGGATGTACTGATGGGGTCACTTGTTAGACAGCCCCCAGGGAGGTGGAGGTTAAAGCAGGACAATAAAAAGAAGGGCCAGCTCTACGCTCACTGTGTCCGTTACGTCATCACAGACCCCACCCACCCCCCTCCTGGGGCTCGCAACAGTTACCTAACGACCAATTCATTACATGCACTTTTATTAATTGCACTCTGTTCATGATCTGAGAAATAGCTTTTAAAACATTTCAGAGCACTGAATGTAGCCTTGTGAGTGTGTGTGTGTGTGTGTGTGTGTGTGTATATTGTAGCCAACTGAGGTAGCTATGGGGAAGTAAGAGACCCCCAAGCTGGAGAGGGTATTGTAATCCTTCTTACGTAAGACCTCTCTCTCTCTCTCTCTCTCTCTCTCTCTCTCTCTCTCTCTCTCTCTCTCTCTCTCTCTCTCTCTCTCTCTCTCTCTCTCTCTCTCTCTCTCTCTCTCTCTCTCTCTCTCTCTCTCTCTCTCTCTCTCTCTCTCTCTCTCTCTCTCTCTCTCTCTCTCTCTCTCTCTCTCTCTCTCTCTCTCTCTCTCTCTCACTCTCTCTCACTCACTCACTCACTGTGACTAATCCACCACCAACCCAAAACATCCTCCCCTGAGCCCTGCACGGTAAAGCTAAAGCAGACAATTGAATTCGCTCTTTTCTCCGAAACCTACTGGGTCCGTTCTGAAGACTCAGGAACTCGGACCTTGATAACATTTGTGTGTTTGCAAACAAATAACGGCATATTGAATTCGTACACATGGGACACGGTAAAGTAGATCCTACACTTTAACCTGACCTTACGTTGTACCCACTCTCCCTTTGAGGCTTCATGGCTTTTTTTTCATAATCCTAAACCCTTCTCTCAATATGGACGGACTCGGCGTCGGCTTCATAATGCCCTGCTTTCATCTGCAGAGTGGATCTCGCAGGGCAGGAGGATTCCTGTGATGTAACAGCTGTCCACAGGCCATGTGTGTGTGTGTGTGTGTGTGACAGTTTGTTTACATACCTATTTATAGCAGCCGAGCCCCGGAGGAACTGGCGGGAAAGAAATATATAAGCCTTACGAGGGATGGTGAGTGACGCACCCTCGCCTGGGACCGGCGTGACCCTACCCCTGTTTGACAGGGCCCTCCTGTCTCTGGCCAGGGCCGGTGGTGGCGTACACCATCACTGACATCCACTTTCCAGGCCCAGCAGAAACCAGTGCCGTGCCACCAGCTGGCTTTCGATATCGGAGAGCTTTGTGACACGACAATGGCCGACCTGTCCTTTCTTTAATGGCTCCCGTTAAACGTTGATGCGGGGAGCTTTACGTAATGCCCCACGGCGTATCCCTCCCGGGGGGAGGGGGGATGGGGCGGGGATTTGCATCTACGACGTTACAGCAGTAATGGCACGGTCGCAGTTTGACTACGAAATTTAAGCCCTATTCATTAGGGGTCGAATTAAGACCAGGATACAGTTCCACACTGGGTTCCCCCTATTGATTACCTTCTGCGCTGGATGTGTAAAAATGCATCCAAAAATAAACTGTATAGCTAATTTCTAAGCAATCCTGCCATAAACCTAGATTGATAAACCTACCGGTCGATCAGGAAAATGTGAGAGAGCTATAAACACATCGAAGTCATAGAGACTAATATCCTATCATTATCAGCTGGGGCCATGACAACCCTGATAAGACACAGGCAGGTTACTAACAGTGGGAACATGTTGTGGTCCCTTTTCTGGGAGAGGAGATCTGCCAACTGCCAGGGGGTTTGTAAACCAGAACATAAATACTGCATGGGGGAGGAGGAGAGGTATATTCAGGACGCTCTGTTCTCTCTGAGTGTGAGAGTGAGCGAGAGAGAGCGAGAGAGAGAGAGAGAGAGAGGAATAGAGAGAGAGGTAGAGGCAGAGAGAGAGAGAGAGAGAGAGAGAGAGAGAGAGAGAGAGAGAGAGAGAGAGAGAGAGAGAGAGAGAATAAAGACAGATGCAGAGTCTGGGATGAGAGTGTGCCCAGAGAGTGGCTGTCTGCATGCTGACCTCTTCTGGTTCATGAGCAGCTCACGGTGTAGGTCCTGGTGGTTGCGTGAGGTCTTCACCGGGTTGATCAGCTTCTTGGGTTGGATGAGGTCATCGCAGTCCCCCTGCAAGTAGTCTGGCTCCGCCATCACACTCCTCCCCTGAGACAAAGACAAACCGGGGTCCAAGTGCAAATCTAGGACTGGAAAAATAAAGAGAGAGAGGGCGGGGACAATATATTATTAAATATAATAACACTAAGAAATGATATATTACTTATGATAATAATTATAATCAATTATATATTATTATTATTATTATATAATATTCACACAGATTCATAAAGTTTCTACTTTTTGTGTAGATCAATAACCCCTGACATTAAACAGAAACTGGCATGTTTGTGAGTGCAGCTTTTTGGCCACTCTGTATTGGTGGGGGAGTGGAGATTGAATTGCATAATAGTTCCAAATGAAGGAAAGGAACACTCTATTCCCTGATCAGATGAGCCAGACGCAAAATGACAGATGGGAAGACAGAACATGTAAATGTCAACACCAAGATACGATCTATCAGTATTTCAATCCATACAATTATTAGAGACTTTTTTTTTTTACCTTCAATAACCAAAACGCTATTAAAATGTCTATGGATTACGTCCATTTGACGAAGCTTGATGATCAGATCGATTGCGACAAAAATGTCTCTGTCTTTCATGTCATTTCAATTGTACTTTTTTTTTTTTTTACATAAAATAATATCAACCCTAAATGCATGTTTAAATAGCCCATAGGAAATACCATTGCTCAAACTTTTCCTTCCTAAATAGTCTACTTCGATTACATTGTACCCGAAACTGAATTAATTACAAACAGTTCTAGCCTACTCACCGTTGACACGAGGAAAGACTGGGTATGTAAGCATTGTCTCCATCTCTACTAACTAGTTCCAATTCTGTATATGACTATAGGCTATTAAAGAAATAATAATAATAACAGCGTCCAGATAATCGATGAATAGGAGAGTGAGATAAATTCGCCTGTTCTCATACGCAGTTGGATAATACTGTGGTTCGAGTGCAGAGGCTGCATCGGTTTTTACTGGGTTTCTTATCTAACAACTGCCCACCTCTTATAATAGTAATTACCCCCCCCCCCCCCCCCCCCCCCCCCCCCCCCATTCCACACGCACTCAAACACGAAGTGAGCTAAAGCGCTGGCAGTGCACGAATCTGAAACAAATCTATACATTAATTAGGTGCAGTCAAATAACTTTCCATGGAGAGACTGAGTTATTTTAATCCAGCCTACAAGTAAAACAAGTCGTGTGTAAATATGTCAACCTCCGAATTATGACACATAATTCCCTGAAATTTACTTGATTGTACATTGTGATATTTAGTTTGATTTTGGAATCGTATAACTTTTTTGTTCCCCAGGAAGGTCTCCGTACAATTGAGAAATATTGATGGCATACGTAAATTATACTTCAGAGACTATAGATTACACCAGTAAAAAAAATGTGTGCGATCACGACACACGATGAGCTATGTATGACTCGTTTACAACAAGGCTTGCCAAAGACACGAGGAGGAATATGCGCACTTGAATAAATCAAGTACACCACTAGAGGCCGACACTGTGACATCCCACGACCCAAACCATGCAAGCACATCAATACAAACACTCATCATACATCAATATTAAAATGTGTACAACTGCTGCACATTTAAAAACATATATCTGAACACGGCACAAAACCACAAATACCTGTTGGAAACATTGATATCTTGTAAAAGCAACCCCAAGTCAAATCTCCATCTACAATCTACAAACTGTATCTGGAAATGATTCATCTGAAGGACTGGATCTACATTTTTTCATGTTTTGCCAATAGGGTGTTGCCAAAAGTATAGTTAAAAAACTGTGCATCTGAAATACTGCGGATAATCTGTGTGTGTGTGTGTGTGTGTGTGTGTGCACATCAAAGGAGGTGTCTACAAATGCAAGTGGCAGCGGGTAGAGGAACTCACTGGTTGGCTAACAGGGTGTGGGGAAGGCACCCACACATGTGCTTCCTGTCTGCCTCGGGGCACAGAGGAAGTGACATAGGGAGTTCAAAGGATCCTGCAACCCCAAATTGGAGTATGTTCAAAGGTAATCCAACCCTTTCCATGGCTGGTTCCACCTAATGATGGCTGCTAACAAGGATGATGGCTTTGACCTAAACCTTCTACACATCAGGCCGGCTCTCTACATACCCTGTTCCAGAGTAAAGCTCCCTACTTTAGCCAAAGAAGTTGAGTAAAACGCATCAGTCCTGTTCTCCTAGAAGGTTCTATGGGGCATGGGTCTGTCAACACCCTGACTAGTCACCTCACACTGTTTACAGAACACCTCAGGACACAGAAACTACTTCTAACTGGGCATGCTGGGGTGTTTATGACAGTGTAGCAGAAGTGTCGTTCAGAGCCTAGGTGTGTGTGTGTGTGTGTGCGTGTGTGTGTGTATGTGTGTGTGTGTGTGTCTTTTCAGTTCCGTGGTTTCCGCTGTTCCAGGAATTTTGATTAAACTTTTTTGTTTATTGGTTTTGGAAGCGCTCCCTCACAAGAACCCTGTTAATGAGCTGCCATAAGACATGAGACTCTAAACAGTAAACCAGTGAACACACTCTCACAGACGGGAGGAGAACTGCGGAAAAGAAGAAGGATGACTCTAGGAAAATTAGATGAATCATAACAATCTGCGCCTACACCGTTTACTGTGATCTCCCTTGGGCAACCTCATGGCCTCCATTTGACTGTGACCTCACATCCGGGTGGTGACCTTTTCTTTAGCGGGGGTCAAAGGTCAAACGTTGCCACCAAAAGACAAACAAAACAGAAAGGTCAAAAGTTGTGGAAAGTACACCAGTGCCTGTAAATACCCCGTCCCTTACTACATGTTAGTCTCTGCCTGTATGATGAGAGACTAAGAGAGAAATATTAAGAGAAAGAGACATTCAGAAATTGATTGAGGGGAGAGGGGTGTTTGGGTGTGTGTGTGTGTGTGTGTGTGTGTGTGTGTGTGTGTGTGTGTGTGTGTGTGTGTGTGTGTATGTATGTATGTATGTATGTATGCGTCCTCCTGCAGCATTAGTTAATTGCATTACTATCTTGGCAGGGCCGGGTAACCACACTGCACTGGGCTGTTGTTGCATCAGCACGACCTCTCCTACAGTAGACTGGAACAGCACACACACACACACACACACACAATTTCCGGACCAACAGCGTCCTCTTAGGCCATACTGGAGAATGCATACGGACAGTAGAGCAGTCCATGAAGGACAGCCAGTAAAGCTAGATGGACGATTATCATGGTCCAGGGAACTGAACTAGACAGACTGAGGGATGGGGCAAGGCAGAGAGAGAACTCTAGATGGGGAGATCAAAAAGGGTTGCTGCCCAAGATTCCCTCTTGTTTCTGGAAGCTTTCCTGTGGTTCTGCAAGCCCTCGGGACGGAGAGATGGAGAGAGGAAAGGCTGAACAGCTGGTGGCCCGTTTCCAACCATCTGACCCCCTGCCCCCCACGACATGAAATGCACATGCAACGCTTCAATGCACAGCCTCGCTGGGGGCGGGACGTAGGCGGGAGGACTCTCCTCTCATTGGTTCCCAGTTCGCGTCCGTCGTTGAATCCCATCCTTCCTTAGAGTGAGGCCACGCCCAGTTGCAGGAAATGTTTACCATAATGGAACACCACGCTGGCCCCTCTTCCTTTTCCCTTCTACCCTTCTCTGCTTTCTTTATTCGTTCTCTCGTTCTCTCTCTCTTTCTCTGTCCCTCTGTCAGTCTAGGCTCATGGCCTCAATGGATCTCACTTACAGAGAAACGCCCCACCCCAAAGTGGGAATTACATCATCAATACCCTGAAAGCATCCCCCGCCGACATACACGCACACACTCCCACACAGACACACACACTCCCACACAGGCCCGTGTCTTCCAGTGAACAGGGCCGCCACTGTCTCTGGGTCTGTCGGTTAATGAAGCGGCCATTTAGCCGTAAAGACGAGAGGCCCTAATTAAAACACCACAGTGAGATGGCCTTTTAACTGACAGCTGCTGCTGCTACTGGGGGAGGGCCGGCCGGTTGGCTGGAGGGCCGAATGGGGGGAGGGGCTAAAGACCCAGAGACGCCCACACAAGACTGGCTGAAACAAACCCAGATTATAGCATAAGCATGCAAATCGTGTCAACACACACGTGAAATCTGAAACAGGAGCCCACCGCAGTATTTGTGTCCATAATACAGACTCTGTTTCAACCACACGGTAACAAAGGCTCCGTTCAGGAGAACGGCATCCACAAACGTGTTCGTAGCCTTGAACGCCATGTTTTTTAGTTTCTGGCTTTGTTTCGGCGTGCTCCCGACACACTTCGGGGTCTCACATAAGCACAGGGAGGTTCTCGGCGTGGGAGATGTGCCGTCGGTGTGGGTTGGGGAGCGCATGTGTGTGTGTGTGTGTGTGTGTGTGTGTGTGTGTGTGTGTGTGTGTGTGTGTGGGTGTGTGTACGTGCTATAGGGAACGGTTCAGAGAGAGTGTGATGGGAATTCACTGAGGGTGGGACGGAGCCGAGGACTGGTTCCCATTTCCTGTCTCGGAGTGGGAAAGGGTGTGTGTGTGTGTGGGGAGGGGGGGGGGTTCTGGTGCAGGACAGGGGAATCTCTCTAGGGCCTCTGCATCCACTGAGCCCCCCGGAGCTCAGCCTCTGTCGAACACCCCCCCTCTGCTCTCCACCCTGGGATGACGTCAACAGACGCTGGGGTGTGGGAACTCGTAAGTGGGATGGGAGTGGGGGTGGTCGCTCACAAACGCACGCACGCACACGCGCACAGACGCGCGCGCGCGCACACACACACACACACACACACACACACACACACACACACACACACACACACACACACAGAGAGAGAGAGAAAGCAGTGAGTCATGCACTGTCAGGCTGCAAGTATGCTGTGTGTGCGCGTGTGTGTGTGTGTGTGTGTGTGTGTGTGTTGCAGAGTGAGTGCAAAGGACACAGGGGTAGTGATGTGTGCTGTGGTGAATGCCTACAAACCCTGATGTCGTGAAGAGAAAACTAAGCTCTACAGGGTGTCATGAACCATATGCTGCCACCCTCGTGCCCTGGCCCCTTCCTGTGGGCCGATGTGTCGACCACAGAGACAGCAGCTTCCTGAAGCACGAGATGACTCCCACCAAAGAGGAAGAGGAATGAAGAGGCCTGGAGCCATTTCATTCTTACAACACTTTCCGCCAGCACAACAACAAGTACTGGCTTAAAGTAATCCGCTGATAAAAGTTCGTGAAGATTAAAACAGCGTTTGATAGATCTGGGAAGACAAGAGACGCACGCAAGCACGCACGCATGCACGCACGCACGCACGCACGCACGCACGCACGCACGCACGCACGCACACACACACACACACACACACACACACACACGTTGTGTCAGCCCCAGGGGAGGGAGAGAGAGAGAGATTACAGTGTGAATGGGCCCTACTGAAAAGCCCGCACACAGACAGACAGAGCACTTTGAGTCATGCCATGGGAATGTGATGAACTTGCAAAGCTTTTCTCATGTTGGGACAGAACACACTCAGCACACAAGACCAGCTCTGCCTTCACACGCACACACGTACACACGTGCATATGTCGGTTGACAGATAGACATGCAAAGCAAAGCACTCAAACACACATACACACAGACAGTTGTCAGAGAGACAGAGGACTATTACATAGACGTGTCCATGAATCATGAAAATCAAAGCTATTCCCCTGTTCCCAAGGTGGACACCTGTCCAGCACATGCAGGGCCAGGGCATGGGTGGGGTCACTGTGTGTGTGTGTGTGTGTGTGTGTGTGTGTGTGTGTGTGTGTACGGGGGGCAGTTTGGGGTCACAGCTGTCTGTCAGATACAATGGCCTCTCTATAACCCTCTCCCTGCTGGCACTGACACATGTTACAGCAGGGCTGAGGTACCATATATGTCCAGGACAGGGTGGGGCATGATGGCTGGCACTGACACATGTTACAGCAGGGCTGAGGTACCATATATGTCCAGGACAGGGTGGGGCATGATGGCTGGCACTGACACATGTTACAGCAGGGCTGAGGTACCATATATGTCCAGGACAGGGTGGGGCATGATGGCTGGCACTGACACATGTTACAGCAGGGCTGAGGTGCCATATATGTCCAGGTCAGGGTGAGACATGACGGCTGGTAGAGGGTGCCAGTCAGCACAGGTCATCCACCCCCGACAGAAGTCTCCTTGACATTTTGTAGTCTTTTAACAGTCTGGCCCTACCTAGGAGCATCCACCGCCACAAAACACGGGCCCATTCACACACCGTCATGGAGTCCTGTCGCCAAAACAATGCTGACCTACATAATTGCTTTCGCGTTGTTGTAGGCACAGTCCTACCAACGGCGCGGCACAGCACGGCCCAGCTCAGCTCAGGGTGCTTTGTTGTTTCCAGGAGTGTGGAAGCCCACAGAGTCATAAAACGCACTCCCTCTTTTGTCTGCTCCAGGTTCCCGTGTCTGTTCCACATTCAAAGCTTTGTGCTCTGCTTTTTTTTTTTAACTCCAAACCCCTCTGAGAGGGGAGGCCCGCCCCTCCTCCGCTCTCATTGGACAGGCCCCAGTGGGGGGGCTGGGCTCTCATTGGCTAGCGGGCACATTGGGAAGGATTAGGGCGGCTCTCCTTTGTTTACATGCTGTTGCAGTAAAAAAAGAAAATAAGGGGGAAAAAAAGAAGACTAATAACAACTGTTACCGCAGGCGACCAGACGGACAGATCAGACTGCTGACTGTGCGCGCCGCGCGTGCACACACAGACAATAAAGAGGTAACCAGGTGTCACAAAAGAAAAGAGGCAAAACACAGAAAAGCTTTGTTCCCCCGCCGAACAAACCGTTCACGTTTCAAATCACCCCATACTCATGCCCTTACACACACACACACACACACAGGAACACACACACACACACGAGACACATGGGCGAGTGAGTGACCCTCTCTCCCGAGGTAACCCAGCCAAACTTTGCGAGCCCGCTAGCAGAGGGCCACTGTGGGCGGTGTGCTGGGGAACTAGAGCGGATGTCGAACGGCCGCACTCTGGGGTTCCTGTGGTGGACCTCTCTAACAGGGCTGGCTCATATGTCCTGATTCAGCCTTAATCCAATAGCCCTCAGACTCCCCATCTCCCCATGCTTCAGCCTAACAAGCTCGGAAACCCAGTGTGTACTGTGTGTGTGTGTGTGTGTGTGTGTGTGTGTGTGTGTGTGTTTTATCATGACAATCCATTGTCTGTGGCTGCTCCGAGTGACCAGCGCAGTAATGAGACTTTATTCTGATTGAGTCTCGAGCAAAAGGGGAGGAAATCAATAAACAACACTACAGAAGCTGTGTGTGTGTGTGAGACTGTACATCTGTGTACTGTATGTGACCAGGAAACGTGTGTGTGTGTGTGAGACTGTACACGTGTGTGCAGGGGTACGGTGCGTGTGCGCCCAGGCTTTGTCCAGTGCCGTGCTGAGGCCAGGCCGTTGTTTGTCTTTTGTTGGGTGGATTATGTCGGCCACAGCTTGGCCATAGATTAAACTTACAGCAGCAGCAGCAGCGTAGCCCGAGTCCAAGGCTGGCTGCTCCCCCCACCGTCTCACAGCGTTCACGGCCAACCTTCCTCTATGCCTTGCCCTCTCTCTCTTTCTCCCACACACACACACGCACGCACGCACGCACGCACGCACGCAAGACAGTTTGAGGCATGTCTGGAACAAGTCTCGATGGGCACAGCCAACACCGAGGCTGCCCGTATAAAAGAGAAGAAAGATTTGCCCGAGGTATGACACCACGGGGTAAAGTGTGGGCAGTCCCAGAGTGGGGGTGGGGGGGGGGGGGGGGCCTCTAGCCAGCGCGGTGGGATGCTGGGGTTTCACCACCGCTGGGGGGAATTGCATCATGAATTATCATGAGCTCACTCTCTCTCTCTCTCTCTCTCTCTCTCTCTCTCTCTCTCTCTCTCTCTCTCTCTCTCTCTCTCTCTCTCTCTCTCTCTCTCTCTCTCTCTCTCTCTCTCTCTCTCTCTCTCTCTCTCTCTCTCTCTCTCTCTCTCTCTCTCTGTCTCTCTCTGTCTCTCTCTGTCTCTCTCTCTCTCTCCCTCTCTCCCTCTCTCCCTCTCTCCCTCTCTCCCTCCATCTCCATCTCCATCTCCATCTCTCCATCCATACACAGGAACAGAGAGAACTATTGTCTGGAAAGAGGAAGCCAGCGGTCGGTGTGTGTGTGTGAAACGGGATCAACCGCCTTTGTTTTGATCTTTGATCAATCGATCTGATGATGACAGACGAGGTACGCTGCGATCGTTTGGCCACAGCCAATCCCTTTAGTTGGCGAGCAGACACCCGCAAAAAACAGCCTCTTGGTCTTCATCGAGAGATCGTCGCAAAGCCCCACAGCGAGCCGGAAACAGGGGAAGGGAGAGGGCGCTGTCGACGTCCGAGGAGCCCCCCCCCCCCGAGAGCAAGGCGAGCAGTGAGACCCGAGGCGAGGGCGCACCACTCCTCGACCACGGAGGAAAGTTGGGCAGGCAACAAATACGCGGACGCAACAGTGTCGCCTTCTGCTGCCTGTGAACTCATTTAGTGGGGAATGAGGAGTCAGAGGGAGGCAGGGGCGCACGCATGCATGCACGTACACAAACACACACACACACCACACACACACACACACACACACACACACACACACACACACACACACACAGTAAAAAGTGCAGCCCGTGCAGTATGGGTCAGTGCAGGCCGCTGACTAATGAAGATGTTTTTTGTCCACAGACCAGCAGCTCTGATAAGAGATAACCCTACTAACACACATATCGACCCCATTGCACACACACACACACACACACACACACACACACACACACACACACACACACATTTCAGTAATTAAGCAGCCTCATCCAACGTGTGGGTCAGATTCAACCATACCTTGAAGTCCACATCTTATAGTCCGTTATCACGGTGTAGTGGAAGCTACAGACAGCTAGTGAGGAGTATTAGGAATAGTACATTTCATGAGGAAATACAAGCCACATACAACAGGACACATTCCAGTGAGGAATACTAAAGGAAAGTGCACTAGACATACCATTCCTGAACACCTGAGTCAGGAAGACATTCCCGACCGGGTCGAAATACGCCCCAGAGATTCCCAACCCTGTGGTAAACAGCCTTGAGTGGGATTCCTGGTTAAAAAAGTCAACATTCCATATGGAAGCCCCTATGTTGCCATCCCTCGGCCACTTTTATCTGCATTTACAGGAAAGAGAGAACCGGGGGAGCAGAGAAGGACAGAAAGAGAAAACGGAGAGGGGGGGTTCAAAGATCAGAAAACTCCACGCTAAATGACTACCACATGTGCCGACCGCGCGCCCCCACACCCCACCCACTCAACCTCCCCTATATACTGGAACAGGCACGATTTCATGACATCTCCGTCTCTATGTCACGCTAAGACAGCCCAGGTCTTCAGCAGAAATACTTGAGTCTTTACTTCACAGTATGCTAGCAGAATGGACTTTTACTGATGTTGACATGCAGCCACACAAAGAGTGAAATAGCGTTGGGCTCTAATATCCGAGAATAACTCCAGGACAAGCCGGTTAAAGTTTGACAGTTGGTCAATCATTTCCAGGCAACCTTTGTCATCCAAATATGCCACATGGTTCAAACCCCTGGGTTTCCACTGTTGACACTCGTCAAGGGAACTGCTTTGAGAACACCAACGTTCATTTGCATGTATGCATAACGCAGACCCAGGCACAACTTGTATTTCTGAGTTTATTTCATATATGCGTTTGTTCTATGTATCTGTTCTAGTATGTCCTCAATTGTAAAGTGCTTTGGGTGTCTGAAATGCGCTATATAAATACAATTAATACATTTTTTAAATGTAATTATTATTATTATTATTATTATTAACTAGACTAGCTCCTGTGTCTCTTATTTAGTCTGTGAGTGTGTCTTTGTCTTTGAGATAGAGAGAGATGGGTGGCATCCCATGGTTTTAATGACAGTGACAAACCAGTGGGTCAGAGATGACTAAAGCCATGTGCTGTTTTGCAGGAGTGGCGTTTCCTACATTCGCATCGTTATGATCTAACTATTACTCACACTTTAGGAATGCAAATGTGACACTATATTGATACAAAAAACAACAACAAAGACAACTAGACTATGCAGAGGCTCGCAAAATACTTGCCATGTTATAAATTCCAGCAAACATCTAAAAAACAGAAGTCCTAGCATCATTTTAACTTTAAATAAATTTAGATTCGAATAATTCCAAAATTCAGCCAGTAATGAATTGAGCCCTGAGTTGGGCTACGTGCCATAATAGAGGTTTGCCTCCTCCGTAAATTAGTCTTCACTGTCCCGGCAGCGAGTCTTGTACTAGAATACACAACAATGGGCAACGATGGACCAAGAGTTTCTTTTTGCTATCTCATACGACTTCTACAGTGCGCGTCTATTGTTTCCAGCAAATCAAATCAAGTCTGGTTAATATCGGCCACTACTACACGCGGGCAGACGGGACAGTGGTAAACGTGCTGCTTTGTTGGTGTGCGCTCATGTAACAATCATGCGAAAAGAACACCAAAACCAGACACTCACACACACACACCTACCTCAAACTCGACCCCGACGACACTTGTCCGACTGGAGTTGTTTAATTATTAAAATGACAAAGTGGTGTAGACAACATCAGTGCGTCTCTCGGTTACTTCTTGGTTAAGGTGTGTCTGCGACCCTGCTTTTCTCCTTCTTTGAAACAGTTCAGTAGCAATAGCACACTCTCAAGACCCATAGAAAATGTAAATTAATGCTAGAAGGGAGGGTACATATGATGTCATGCAACGGCTCCTCCCCTTCTGCGTTTGTTCATAAGCTCGATGGGGGAGACCCCTCACACTCGGGGCGGGGCGTGGAAGCAGCGCAAAGACTCGGCAGTGTCAAAGAGAACACCACGGGTGCGCGCAAACACGCGCACACACTTTAGAAACGTTATCCTGTTCCTGAACATCATGTAAGACACAACATGTCCTCTGTATTTATTTAACATCTAACGGGACGGCAACCCACAATTTGAGTGGGCTGGCTAAACAATGAGCAGACTGTGAATTCTACAAGACGCAGATTAATCTCCTTAAGGATGAGGGGGGTCAGGGGATCTGCTTATCCACCATCCTCCCCCTGTCAAATCTGCCCGTTAAACCACTAGTTTAGTCAAGATCGGCCAGCTCAAAGTCACCGGGCACCGTCTGTTTGCGTGCGAGGCGATCAGCTTTGAGACCCCATCTCACCCCCCAAGCGGCATATGGGGCCGCTTACCGTGTCTCTCCCCACGGACCAGCTCCGCAGGGGCCCGGGGGTTGGACCCGTGCTGGGTGATAACAACATCAGCCCCGTCCAGAGCGGAGCCAGGGGGTTCGTGGAAACGACGGGCCTCCTCGGAGGTCCCTGCCGGGCCGGGGGGACGTGACGCGGACGGGGAGGTCAGCACAGCGCGGCATTCCTCAGTGACGTCTCACAGGACGCAGGGAGCACGGCCGTGTGTGACTGAACAATGGGAAGAGTCATGGGAGGGGGTCACTGCTGACAGAGTGGGGGACCCTCCCTACAGGGAGCGCCGTTACTCAGCCCCCCCCCCCCCCCCCACACCGCCCCACCGCCCCACCGCCCCCCGCCCCCCTCCCTCCCCAATAGGAAACAGATGTGTGTGTCTCAGTTGGGTTTCAGGGACAGACCGAGACTGAGACTGAGAGACAGAGATATATAGCGGGGGAAACAGACCCACTTCAGACGGTAAGATATGATCAAGCCAAACTATTTTGCAATCAGGGCAAGTGAGCAAGTGTGCAAGTGTGCTTCGCCTTCTCCATATCTTAAAACCATAGACAGCAAGGGTTACGTCATTATTCAACTATGCTCATGGCCAAAACCAGCCGCACCAAAACAAACACTACTGATTTACCCCTCGCATCTAAGTCTATTCCGATTTTTTTTTTTTTTTTTGCAAGACGGTTGATTGTTATGGAAACCGGCCTGTGTTTGTGAGGCAACACCAGAAAAGATCTGCGACACTATCGCACATCTGTCAACGGTTTCCGCTGCTCAGGGTATGTGGTTTCTGGGAAGTTTAGCTGTTCGACTCGCCTCGCCCACAACTGAAAGGAGGGGGGCTTGTTTCCTCGGGGTGATCAGCCACACCCACGTCTTAGCACTTTCATCGGAGGAGGGGGGGGGGGGGGGCAGTGCATAGTTGCGTATGGTGTACCGCATGAGTTCATCTGACAGTCTCTCCACCAGCTCTTACGTTTCTCCGATGTAATAGCCCTGGAGAGGCTGCTTTGGGTCAACAGCTGGGCCTCTCATGGACGCCCCTCCACCCGGCTGGCTTCCCCCCGCTGTCCTCTGGCTGTGATGCACGGTACAGTACGGCCCTCCTCTCACGGGCGGTCACGCTGGAGCCCTCGTTCCACGTGATGTGTGTGTCCTTAGACATAAATAACGGCTCGCCAGCAGAGACGGGGCCGTGTGTGGGGGAGATAGGGAGGGGGGGGGGTGGGTTTCACAGGGGAGTCTTGCCGTCATGTGCCTGCTCTCCTTGACGACTGGGTGCGACTGGTTTTCTCTGACTGGCCGCGACCGGCTGCGACCGGCTGGGCTGATGGGGCCGTCCTGTCTCTGTCGGCCCTGCCTGCACAGCGGCCCTCCACCGGCCCGCTGCGAGAGTCTGCTATCGAAGACAGCTGCGTGGGGTTATCGCTCCCGCGGGCGTGGCCGTGCGAGGCCCAGGGGGAACCCTTCCTCCTCAGGCCCCCGGTGGACCGCCCCTCCAAACAGGAAACGTTCGTTATCCGAAACCCGGGCCCGCGCTCGGGTCTTCCTGTAAGTGACGGCGGGTCTGGGAACAGTGAGAGGTGATTCACGTCGTCACTCCAGTGGAATTTTTGAATATGGTGATGGGTGAATACGCAGGGGGATGACGGTGACACACACACACACACACGGGGACTTTGCATGTCTCTGGGCCAGCGGGCCAGTCTAGCGCGGGCAATTTGGTAAATAATTACCAATAATGACCCATAAATTGTACGTAAACGATCTCCCTCTCTGTTTGGCCTACTTCTGCATGACAGGGGACTTGCCCAGTCTCAAGCCCACGTCAAGCCTTCAACAGTGTGGCCTGATGGTGCCTGAACCGGCAAGGTAGCACTGCAGAGGAAAGAACAAACCATGAAAGAAGTTTGAGCTGCTCATCTTGTTCCCTGCTCTCTTAAACTAGCCTCCAAGACTCTTTTTTTCTGTCATACTCGTTGCATTCCTTCCCTTAAATGATGTTGTGTCTCTGTCTGACCCAGCTGCAGGGATGGCATATTCTCTCCATGCAGTAATGGAGAAACCACAGCAGCATAAAAAACTTTGTACTAAAAGAAACTCCTGCCAATAAGGCCACTGTCTGTGTGTGTGTGTGTGTGCGTGTGTGTGCGTGCGTGCGTGCGTGCGTGCGTGCGTGCGTGCGTGGGTGTTTGTGTGTGTGTCATTAGGCTGTGTTCCTATGACTCCTACGGCCTGTGGTGCTGAAGACCTTTTGTGATTTCATTTCATGTTTTAAGTGGGGGACACTCCCTCCATGACCCTGTCTGTCTCAGACATGTGTCTGTACCAGTTGCACCAAGGAACACTTTCTCCCTCAGCCCTCTGCCTGGAGAGAGTGGAGCTAATTCAATCAGAGATGGGTGACTCACGCCCGCGTTGACCCTCTCTCTCTGAACACACACACACGCACACACACACACACGGACAAGTACACAGAGTGCTCGTGTGGGAGTGAACTTCCGCCAGTGTCAGTGCTGCGTCAGCCTCTCAAGACACTTGTGTCACTTTGGTCTCCCTCCCTGGCTTGGCTCTGCTCTCAAGATCCTTTTATCTTTGGCCTTAATTCCCCCATCTCTCTCTCTCTATCTAGCTTTCTTTCGCTCTCTCTATCTTTCTCTCTCTCTTTTTCTCTAACTCTCCAACTCTCTCAATCAATCTCTCTCTCTCTCTCTCTCTCTCTCTCTCTCTCTCTCTCTCTCTCTCTCTCTCTCTCTCTCTCTCTCTCTCTCTCTCTCTCTCTCTCACTACTAGACTCTTCCCTCTTTCTGCATTGATCCCTCCCCATTGTTGTCTGCGTTGTTAAAAGGCCTTTGACTCCACTTGGTTGTCTGTGCTCCCCTCTCCACCTACACGTCCCCCCCATCATACATAGAGGGCTTTTATGGGTCAAGGACTAGAAACATCCAGCGGTGCATTCAGGGAAGGCAGTAATTCCACAGCCTACGGTATGAAATTGGTCTAAACCATTCCACACATCTCACAGGGGTGTCCTCCTGCAAACCCTTACAGTATGGGACTTGTCGTCTGAAACCCTTTTTTAATCATCTTTATATTTAATTGTATCAATGGTAAAAGTATCTACAATCTACCCAGTTGTAATTTCCTGTTCTAGGCAGGCGTTGCTGTAAAAGAAACCCCCCTTTTCTGAGCCCCCCTCGTTGGCTTGGATCAGTCCCTGGTGACTTAATAAACATAAGTGATGGTCTTTGGACCATGAGGTAGATGTGATTCCTGTGCATCCGTGAAGGCAGCATGTGTGCGTAAAGCCTGCGGAGGCTGCTGGGTGTTAGATTCAGTGAGCGACACAGAGCCCTTAACCACTTAGCTTAATGGCCGCCAC
The DNA here is from genome assembly GCA_017639675.1 of Aplochiton taeniatus. NCBI lineage: Eukaryota > Metazoa > Chordata > Actinopteri > Galaxiiformes > Galaxiidae > Aplochiton > Aplochiton taeniatus. The sequence goes on along the minus strand of CM030181.1, from coordinate 14,185,401 downwards.
TGGGCTTCACCAGGTCTGTGTCACGGAGGAGATAAAGCTCCGGATCACACTGAGGTTAGAGGCACGCGGAGCCTCCATCGGATACGTCCACCAGAGAGAACACGTCGGGCCCGCGTGGCGTGTTTGTGTTGGTCGACCGTCGTGATGGTTTTAAATGGCCTTTAGGGGGAGAGAGGCAGAGGGAGAGAGAGAGAGAGAGAGAGGGGGGCGGGATGGGGGGTAATTGGTCTTAAACTAAAGGTACACTCAGAATATGTAAGAGATAGAAGAGACATGGATATCGAGAGAAAGGGAGAGAGCAAAAGAGAGATAGAGATCGAGAGAGAGAGAGAGAGAGAGAGAGAGAGAGAGAGAGAGAGAGGGGGCGAGCGAGAGAGAGAGCGAGAGAGGCGGAGAGAGAGTTTGTGAAGAGAGAGAGAGCACCATAGCCAGTGTTTTATGGCGCTGCCTGGAAGAGCTTAGCACACACACACACACACACACACACACACACACACACACACACACACACACACACACACACACGCATACACGCACACGCACACACGCACACACACACGGAACTCTGTGGTCAGTCATAACAGTGTAGGGAAGAAGAGAAAGCCAGAGCCGAGTGCGAGGTGAGGGGGTAGGTCCCCAGGTGAGAGAGAGAGAACAATGGAGGGCTATCTATCTGTCTGTCCCTCCGCCCCTCCATCCGTCCATCTGTCTGTCTGTTTGTGTGAAGAAGCTGAATAAGCAGGATTTCCAACATGGAGAACAGGAAGAACTCCAGAGAGAGGGCTCTCAACAAACAGACTCTACGACCAGCGGATATCAAGGTCAGTGGAACCATGTATGTGTGTGTGTGTGATCATGTGTGTGTGTGTCAAAGTGCGTACGCACACACACACACTTCTGTACGTCATAGCCACCCTCAGGCTTTCATTAGGAAAATAGCTATTGTTCAGTGAAAATGTGAGCCTCGCACTTTGGAACGCAACGCCAAACAAGTAGACCCCTGTGATGTCCAGCAGCATTTCTGTTCAAAGGAATATCTCCTTGAACCGCAGGCAGCAGATGTTGAGTGTATGTGTGTGTGTGTGACACAGAGACTGCATTCGTGTTTAATCCTTTAAGAGTGCCTTGAACCAACGACCGTGAATCTCTAACTACAGATGAACATTAGGTCTCTCTCGTTTGGCATGTGACCCCATGTACAGTAGGACTATGCCTAGTGGATCCGCTGTCTACTCGGTTTATCATTCGATCCTTTGATTCGATCCTCATCATAGAATTTCCTAAAGAAAAATTGTATATATAGAAAAGGATAAGAATGATATCTTGATTAAACGAGGTAGGGTTTCACAAATCCACCATTCTAAATTCCCCTTTTGAGTCACACCCTGGGCATGTACACTGATGTCCCGCCAATCAATGCCCCCTGCCTTCCCTCGAAATGCTAATCCATCCTTTGTGACATCATCAGAGAGGGACGCAGAACAAAAGGCGAGGCTGGACTGCAGATGGGACGGCCTCAGCCCAACCAGGCTCAGGCTTTGTTTGCATAAAGTCCCCCGGGTCCATGGCACATGCTTGATAACACACACACACACACACACACACACACACACACACACACACACACACACACATACACACTCACATAGAAAAACATGGGCACAGCTAAAAACACACATGGTCCCACTATAAATAATAATCACCATTAACCCCCCCCCCACTCCCCCCATCATCCATTTGTCCCCAAGAGCCATCTCCAAGGTAACCAAGAGTACTCAGCTTCTTCAAGAATTTCGGGCAAAATAACACACGCACACACACACACACACACACACACACACACACACACACACACACACACACACACACACACACACACACACAAAAACACTCACTCACACACACACACACACACTGCTAAACATACGTATGGCCCACTGTAACACAATGGGCGGTTGTCCTTTCCTGTCCTCTGCATCCTTATTTCAACACAGAGACAAACATCCAAATCTCCCTCATCACTCAAGATGAGATACAAAGCTGAAAACTAGCTTCGTGTTTGTGAACCCGCTTACCTCCTCATACAGCGTAGGGGTATTTCTGCTCTGTTCTGATACTTTCCATAGCTATGTGTCTCCTCATGGGAACCCCCCCCCACACACACACACACACACACACACAAAACAAGTTGTTTTGTTTCCATCAGTCAAGGACAGTGCTAGCCAGGACTTTTCCATTCCAAATCACTGTCCCAGAACCAGACAGCCAGAAAGAGAGGAAACCAGGGGAGGAAGCTGATGTGTTGTCCCGTACCTGATAACCTCCCATCCTCCCTCCCTCTGTAATCCGACCTGTCAGACGGCGCTTCCTGGTGGTCCGGCTCCTGATGGGAGGCGTCGGGGAAAAAAGGAAAGAGGAAAAACAAAACACTGTCAGTCTTTCGGAAGGTCATCGCCGAACGACAACACATTAGTCCAATCACGTGCTGCAAAACCAACAGGAATGTCCGTGCTGGAAGAGAACGGGGAAAGGAAAATCAATGCCGAACACGCCAGGGTATAAACACGCTCATCGACGCCAACAGCCCCAGTAAACGTTGTGAGGGATTTGTATGACTCAGGTCACTGTTGCAGATTGGATGGATGAACTTGAAAAACGCTCATAAACTCAAAAAGAATACATGGTTAAATTCGCATGAGACCATTGAAGTGGAGGATAACTAAGTGACAACAGGGCTGAATGAATATCTGTAATGATAGATTGAATTGGTAACACTAGAACATAAATGATATGGTGTAACAGAAAAAGAAACCTGGGAGGGTGGATGGGACATGTAGTCTTCAGGCCAGATGCCTCAGGGCTGGTGAATAGTGGTTTTCAGGGAGCCCATGGTACGGGAGTCTGTCTTCTGGTGCACACCAACCCTTATATTTGCTCAATGACAGTGTTTATGAACCTCCGCCTTCAGCTTGAAGTCAGCAGGATGCACAGAGAACCACATGGCGTGGTCTCAGAACGTGTGTGTGTGTGTGTGTGTGTGTGTGTGTCTCCCCCCAATGCTGTGGTTATATAAGACAGGTGCCCTACGCACACATCCGTCTCCAGGGCGGGGTCAGAGATACACTGTGCTGCTGCTCTCATACGTACGGATAGGATCAGATACACCCACTCCCTCTCTCTCTCTCTCTCACGCAAACACACACACACACACACACACACACACACACACACGCTCACACACACACACACACACACACACATGCACACACACTCACACATACATTTATACATTTATATATATATATACATATATAAATATATTAATATATAAATAAATATATTTATACATCCTCAAGGAGGGTTGGTCAGGAGATCAATGCTACATCTGTGGGGCCCGATGGCTTAACAAAGTTATCAGTGATTAGGCAGTCAGAATGGCACCCTGGGGAACAATGTGATAGATAACGTAAAATAATACAACAGCTGGCTCTCTCTGTCACTTTGCATTACGATAGCCAGTCACTTTGCATTGGTTGTGACATGGTCTGATTGCATTGTACATGCCAGTCACGCGCTTCCTGGATATGTTGAAAACATTTCGCGAAATTTGCAATAACTACTTGAACAAGTCTATATTAAGCACTGGGATCAAAATGGATATTGACACACAGGTAGCTGGGTTGGTATGTTTCTGTGGTGGTGGTGGTGTGTGTGTGTGTGTGTGTGTGTGTGTGTGGGGGGGGGGGGGGGGGGGGGGTGGCAGACACCATCCCCATTGAGGCCGTTGGTGGGTTGGGTTTGTGTTATTTAATTTCTTGCGAATGACATGCAGCATGTTACTCTCAGAGGCTGTGTGGCTCTCTGTGTGTGTGTGTGTGTGTGTGTGTGTGTGTGTGTTACGCCTTCCCTCCCACACACACTCCCCTGCAGTCCGCCCTCATCGACCTCATTGATTACCCCGAGGGCAGGGCCCAGAGCGGCCATCACATGACGTCTTACTTCTCCTTGTCGGAGGATCGGGAGGCAAGAAGATGCAATGCACATCCCGTTAATCAGCCCGGCTGCTAAACACCGTTACCAGGGAGGCGTAGCTCAAGACTGGCAGATCACACCGCACACCCGCACAGCCGCACAGCCGCACACACACACACACACACGCACACACACACACACACACACACACACACACACACACACACACACACACACACACACACACACACACACACACACAAGCAGTTAACACACAGAGAAAGACACAAACTCCTCATTCAGCATGCATGTAATTAACCCCCCCACCTCCACCACCACCGCCACCACCACACACACACATGCACACACACACACATGCACACACATGCACACACACACACACACACATACGCCAACAGGTCCACAGTGCTGAGACTCCTCCGTGAGGTTACGTGGGTCATGCTGAGCAGGAGACTGGACACTGTCACTGACACCCCACCCAGAGCGCCACAGATCCGTGTCTGCGGGACTTCCGTGGGTG
>CM030181.1:14158388-14175888 GCA_017639675.1 Aplochiton taeniatus | reverse complement strand
GCAGTGCCGGCAAGGCCCATGTTCCAAACGCAAAACATCCCCTCCCAGTCTGCGATGACTCAGGGCCCTGGGCGGAGGACGACTGTGGTCGTGTGTTTACTGCCTACTGTGCGTCTGCGCCCTGCCTTCGTCTAGCCCTGCAGACCACGTCTTAATGCCGGTGTGTGTGTGTGTGTGTGTGTGTGTGTGTGTGTGTGTGTGTGTGTGTGTGTGTGTGTGTGTGTGTGTGTGTGTGTGTGTGTGTGTGTGTGTGTGTGTGTGTGTGTGTGTGTGTGTGTGTGTTTTGTTGCAGAGCGACTTCTACTATGAGTACACAGAGTGTGACAGCACGGGCTCGCGATGGAGGGTGGCCATTCCTCACCAGCCAGGGAACTGCACGGGACTACCAGACCCAGTACGCGGGACGGCCTGCAGTAAGTAGTGTGTGTGTGTGTGTGTGTGTGTGTGTGTGTGTGTGTGTGTGTGTGTGTGTGCGCGCGCTCGTGTGTGTCAACGTCTTTATCAGCAACCTGGAATGTCCTACCGCCACAGACCTGATTGGCCCAGCTTGGCTGTGCGCCAACCCACCGCAGTGTAAAAGCACTGGCCAGTGACCTGGGAGCAGAAGGTGTATTCTCCCAAGGGACTTTTGCGTTTGTTTTTGGAAGGCCCTTTTGCAGACTAAACCTGCTCCTCACCAGATGCCCAGTCGATCCAAGATGCTTATCAGGCTCATGTTCATAGTCCGATTAGCTCAATTCCCGTCCTTTAACCATTCTAGTTGCTGGTGAACACAGCGTCGGGCAGCCTGTGACCTCACCCTGGCCGTCAGTGTTTCCAGAGTCAAAGACGAAAGAGAGGACGTGGCCGTGAGTGCTCGGGCTCTTTTTAACCCATCGTGTTTGCCGACGGGGGGGGGGGGGGACGGGACGACTACACAAAGGCGCTGCCGGCCATTCTGAATGGAGCGATTGTTCCTTCCAGCAGGATTTCAGCCGGGCCACAATGAACACCGCCAGCTCCAGTGATTACGCCCTTCGTTAAGGTGGCTATTCATGGAGTCAGGTGTGCTAATTGCACCCAGCCGTTGAGCAGTAAGCCCCCTGGCCTGTCAGTCTTTTCTTTCTCCTCAGCTCTTTAGGGTTTTTGAACCTTGGTGTGAACAGGCCATACATGTATGCGGGGTTCTGTGGCAACCGTGGTTGTGAACTGTAGAAGGTATTCAATCTATTGTCTCTCTATTTTCTCCTTTTCTGTTTCCTACTTCGAACAAAAGCTTCTCTACTACAGCACACCGACTGACCCGGAGGCCATGGCCTCATCACTCGCATACATCACCACAGACACACACACACACACACACACACAAAGGATGCATACACGAATGGTGATATGAGATAGAACTGTCAAACCAGGACTGTATCAGTTGAAACACACACACACACACACACACACACACACCTTTAGGCTTTATTTCACAATGCCATTGTAAAACATTTGTTAAAAAAAAGTCTACTTGAGTCTATTCTGCTCTTCCTTTCCTCATTCCACCTCTATCTCTCTCTCTTTGCCCTGCCCCAGCGTTCTCCTGTGTGGTGGGCGAGTTCCTGGAGATGTCGGCCCAGGAGTGCACCAAGTGTGCCTCCGGGAGCTTTTCACTAGGCAGCGGCATCCGCTTCGACCAGTGGGACACCATGCCGGCGGGCTTCAGCAGCCTGGCGACCCACCTGGACGACGCTCCCCAAGGCCACAACAGCCTGGCCTGCAAAGGGTGCGGGAGGAGGAGGAGGAGGAGGAGGGGAGGGGGGGGAGGAAGAGGTGTGTGTGTGTGTGTGTGTGTGCCGGGCGTGAAGCGGGGACCTGTGTCGTTAACGGGGCCTCTCTGTGTCCCACAGCTCCTCCTGGGTGCCCCAGGGCAGCTACCTGGAGTCCAACAGGGACGAGTGCACCGTCTCCCTCATCTACAGCGTGCACCTGAAAAAGCAAGGCTCCGTCACCTTTGAGTACCTCTACCCCGACAGCGGCCTGCTCTTCGAGTTCTTTGTGAGTGGCGGCTCAGAAAAAGGGCGGGAGTGTGTTGTCGGTAGCCGCGTGTCTGATGGTCCGGTATCAGTGTGTCTCTTGCTGTGCGTAGCGAAGTAGAGGAAACTCTTAATCCAGTTGCCTGGCAAGACGGACAGATTCACTATCGACCGTCTTAATGAAGTGTGTGTGTGTGCGTGGCGCGCGTGCGTGCGTGCGTGCGTGCGTGCGTGCGTGCGTGGGCGTGTGCGTGTGTGCGCGTCCATCCACAGATCCAAAACGACCAGTGTCAGGAAATGGACCAATCAACCGACAGGAAGTGGCTGAAGCTGACCAGCCATGGGGAGTGGATCAAACACACGGTAGGTGCTGCGTGTGCGTTGCGGAAACCTCTCGCTGTGACTAGTTCCTCCCTCGCATCTTTTCCAATACACCATGGCTCCACTCCAGTTAACAGCTAAGCATACCAGTAAGGCAAACGTGTGCTTGGGATGAGATGGAAACCTAACTCTCACCACAATGAACTGGTTACGTCAATTCCTTTCTGTGTATAATACTTAGATATGTCTGAACAGATAAGATGGTGTATCATTACCCACCCACACAGTAGGACAGCATTGTTGTGCTCTGTAAAACACACCGGGTTCTATGTACGTTTGTTTGACCACACCTAGTGGCACCTCTCTGGGCCTTGGCCCGCTGTAGTGAAGTTAGGCTCCGTGTAGCTCAGCAGTCTGAGCACGCTAGCTCCTAAAGCAACGCTGCACAGCTTTAGCTAGTGGTTGCCTCAAGGTTTAGGTCACCCCCTAGTGGTAGGTTAGGCACACTCACAGTGGCCTCATAATGTGTGTGTGTGTGTGTGTTCCAGGTGAATCTGAAGTCAGGCACCAACATCCTCTACTGGAGGACCGGAGGGGTCATAATGGGGACTAAAGTAGTGAAGCCTGTCCTGCTGAAGAACATCCAGATAGAGGGTAAGAGAACAACCCCTCTGGGTCATTGAACCTCTCTCTCTCTCTCTCTCTCTCTCTCTCCCTCTCCCTCTCCCTCTCCCTCTCCCTCTCCCTCTCTCTTTCCCTCTCTCTCTCTCTCTCTCTCTCTTTCCCTCTCTCTCTCTCTCTCTCTCTCTCTCTCTCTCTCTCTCTCTCTCTCTCTCCCTGTCCCTCTCCCTCTCCCTCTCCCTCTCTCTCTCTTTCACCTTCCTCCCCCCTCTCTGCTCCGTTTACCTGGTCCCGATAGGAAATCTTAGCAGTGTGCCGTCTAAGGTTGCGGGGCCTGTCTCCTCTCAGGTGTGGCGTATACGTCAGAGTGTTTCCCCTGTAAGGCAGGGACGTTCAGCAGCGCCCCCGGCTCCTCCTCCTGTCAGCCCTGTCCAGTGGACTCCTTCTCTGGCCACGGGGCCAGCTCCTGTACCCCCTGCAACCAGACCTCCCAGTACGCCCGTGGGTACACGCACGCACGCACGCACGCACGCATGCACGCACGCACGCACGCACGCACGCACGCACGCACGCACGCACACACACACACACACACAGACACTCCCACCAGGCATTTTAAAGTTCAGCCGAGTGTGCTTTGAAGACTCACATAACCGCATTGCAGTATTTTGAATTATATTATCACACACACAGACACACACACACACGCCCACTTTTATGTAGAGAACGTGTGCCCTAGTTTCACAGAGCGTAGTTCAACTTTAGTATCTGCGATTAATCATTGCTGTGCCCTCCGAGAGGCGTGCTTCTCAGTGTGAAGCCGGTTCTCCCCCAGTGAGAGAATAGCCCGATGGTAGCGACACAAAAACAGTTGTGCTTGTGTTGCTCCTTCATTATTTATGAAGATCCCATTTTTAGACCGTTGACGTGGAGACACAGGGCAGAGAGACTATTTGGTGCTTTAACATGTATACTAAAGGATCCACCCTCAAAGCTACAAACTGCTACTTGCCTACTGTATGTGTCAGTGAGCCTGGCATCAGAGCCCCATCTTTGGTGCATGCTGAACCCTAAAGCTGCTCTTGCTATACTATATACTATAAGCCGCCTCAAATACATTTCTTCCTGATTTAGTGACGCACTTCCTTGTGCCGTAAAGCAGTTTCACAGTTTCACGGGAGATTGTACCCCGCTGGCAATCAAAATGAATATGAAATATTGATACTTCAACAGGACTGAGCTGAACCGCGATTTTTACAATGTGCAATCAGAAAAAATGTATTAATAATATGTTAATACAAAAAAGTTACCTATATTAGCTTTCATTTCTGACCGTCGGACTTGACTTTTCAAATGTCACCCCTCACCCTGTCTTCAACCCCCACCCCCCCCACCCCCAGTGGAGGGATCTGCCGAGTGCCATGCCAGACCCCCCTGCTCCAAGAAGGACTACTCCCAGATCCACACGGCCTGCGACAGCGAGGGCAAGGTAGGAACGAGCCCCGGCCTAGCCCTTCTCCCGTGGCTCTATCCCCCTGTGTTTCCCAGCACCCCAGCCCTTCTAATCCCTCTCCCCCCTCCAGACCCAGGTCGTCTACAAGTGGATCCAGCCTACGATCTGTCTGGAGGGAGTGGCTGGGGCGGAGACACTGCCCCCCAGTGGGCAACTGGAGGACTGCCCGCCATGTAACCCCGGGTACTACAACAATAACACCGCCTCTTGCTCCCCCTGCCCACCTGGGACCCACTCTGACGGGGTCAAAGGTGACTAAACACAATTGTCTCTTTGTTTTTTCTTCTTATTCCTTTCTCTTTTTTTTGTCTTGAATTTTCACCTCTCATTTGCTACCTTATGTGTGAATGCAGTACGTAGTTGGTGTAGGACTAGGGCTCTGTCCTTCTGATGAAAGGACTTCCCGGTGTTGTGTGTTTGTCCGCCAGCGTGCGCGAGGTGTCCGGCGGGGACAGAGCCCGTCCGGGGGTACGAGTACAAGTGGTGGAACGTTCTGCCGGGCAACATGAAGACGTCCTGCTTCAACGTGGGCAACTCCAAGTGCGACGGCATGAACGGTGGGTGCTGCCCGCCGCGGGGGGTGTTTTTATTTTTTCTTCTCCCAGTCCAATGGGGCGCTCTGTTGTTGACGTGTCCTCCTGTGTCGACCTTTCCCATAGGGTGGGAGGTGGCGGGGCGGTACATCCACAGTGGCGTGGGGGCCTCGGATAACGACTACCTCATCCTCAACCTTCACATCCCCGGCTTCAAGTGAGCGCCCTCCTACATTCTCTCGTTATGGGGTGGAGGGGGGAGGGGGGGGGCTTTGTCCGTTTTAACCCTCGGGCTGCTCGCCCTATCCAGGCTGCCCACGTCGATGACCGGCGGCGCGGGGGCCGAGTATGGGCGCATTACCTTCGACTTTGAGACCGTGTGCACCACGGACTGTGAACTCTACTTCATGACGGTGGGGGCACCTATATTTATTCCCCCCCCCCCCCCCCCCCCCCCGAGCTAGGCTTCTTTTCTTTCTTTACACTATCCAGAGGGAGGGATAGGAACCTGTCTATGTAGCAGGCGTGTTTTGAAGCGAGCCCGTCTGTGTGTCTGAATGACGGGGTGCTCCCTGGGTTTAGGACGTGGACAGGAAGAGCACCACGGTGGTGGAGTCGTGGGAGGGCACCAAGGCCAGGCAGTCCTACACACACGTCATGACAAAGAACGGCTCCGTGGCCTACACCTGGGCCTTCCAGAGGACCAACCAGGCCACTAACGTGAGTGTCACACGCACGCACGCACGCACACACACACACACACACACACACACACACACACAGAGACACACACGCACAATTCCTTGCTTGTCTTATGCAAGTGTAGGAAAGGTGCTCTATGCACCATCGAGCTTTGTCTTGCCTTGCCTCATCTGCTACGCCGTGAACTCACGGCAGCCACGACCCCTCTCTCTCTCTCTCTCTCTCTCTCTCTCTCTCTCTCTCTCTCTCTCTCCCTCCTCCCTCAGGTGCGTCAGTTCGCCGGCGACGGGATGCGCATCTACTCCGTCTCGGTGACCAACGCCGCCGACGGCGTCTCCTCCGAGTGCCGTCCCTGCGCCCTCAGCACCCTGCCCTCCGGCTCCCTGTGCGTACCCTGCCCCGCCGGCAACTACATCGATGCCCAGACCAGCCAGTGCACCGAGTGCCCCCCCGGCACGCGCCTGGTCGCGCGGGCCGCCCGCGGCCGGGACGCCTGCCAGCCCTGCGGGCCCGCCAGCCGGAGCAACAAGGTGGGTTTCAGTGTCACGAGCCTTCTGGAATGGAATGTTTCCTCTTAGGAATGTCATTTTGTTTTTCTCTGTTGTCGTGTTGATGGATATGGCCCTGTACAGCGTGAAAATATGGAAATATGTGGATTGATAAAGTGTGTGTGTGTGTGTGTGTGTGTGTGTGTGTGCGTGCGTGTGTTTCAGGAGCACAGTGTGTGCTACAGCGACTGTCTGTTCTCCCACACAGAGGGCAACGCCTCTCTGAGCTTTGACTTCAGCAGCCTGGGCTCAGCGGGCTCTCTGATGAACGGGCCCAGCTTCACCTCCAAAGGAACCAAGTACTACCACCACTTCAACATCAGCCTGTGTGGAGGGGAGGTACACACACACACACACACACACACACACACACACACACACACACACACAGACACACCCTGAACATCTTCTTAACTGAATCCGGTTTATATGTGTTTCCTCATCTCTTAATCGGCGCGTCCGGTTCTCCCTCAGGATAACAAGGCGGTGTGCACGGACAACGTGACCGACGTATCCAGTACCGACGTCCAGGGAGAGAAAGGGGACGCAGCCAATGACGTGAAGAGCCTCATCTGTCAATCGACGATCATCCCGGCTGGTGGGAGGGGCTTTCAAGCGGCCCTCTCCTCCCAGTCCATCAGCTTGGCAGACACTTTTCTGGGTTGGTGCGCACACACACACAGACACACACACACACACACACACACACACACACAGAGAGAGGATCATGCACAGACATATACATATATGAATGCAGAAACACGAACTCCCTGATTGCTCAGAGTGTCTTTTCCAGGGGCCACTGTGGAGAGCAAATTAGATGAGATCCAAGCCCAACCCGATCTCTTCCCCAGGACCTCCAAGACAGTCCCAGATGTCAACTTCTTCTACCGGTAATACTAGCCCTTCCAATCAGAGACATACACTTCTCAATCACTGCTGTTCCAGATGTTTAAACTTGTTGAATGGTTTCATTTGGCCAGCTCCCTGGCGCCCACCTCGTCCTGTGTGTCTGGTCGCAGTGCCGTGGTCACCCTGCGTTGTAACCCAGAGAGGAACATCCAAGGAGATCTGGCAGTGCCCAGGTAGTACGTCTGTCTGTCTGTCTGTCTGTCTGTCTGTCTGTCTGTCTGTCTGTCTGTCTGTCTGTCTCACTCTCTCTGTGTCTGTCTTGTATCCCTCAGTTTGTGTTTCCCTGTCTGTCTTTCCTGTATCCCTCTTTTTGTCTGTCTGTCTGTCTGCCTGCCTGTCTGTCTGTTGTGACACTCCCTTCTCTCCTGTCGTAGTCAGTGCCCGGCGGGAACGTGTGATGGCTGTACCTTCCATTTCCTGTGGGAGAGCTCAGGTGCGTGCCCCCGGTGCACACAGGCAGACTACCACCAAATAGAGGGCGCCTGCAAGGGAGGACAACAGGTGTGTGAGAGAGAGAGAGAGAGAGAGAGAGAGAGAGAGAGAGAGAGAGAGAGAGAGAGAGAGAGAGAGAGAGAGAGAGAGAGAGAGAGAGAGAGAGAGAGAGAGAGAGAGAGAGAGAGAGAGAGAGAGAGAGAGAGAGAGAGAGAGAGAGAGAGAGAGAGAGAGAGAGAGAGAGAGAGAGAGAGAGAGAGAGAGAGAGAGAGAGAGAGAGAGAGAGAGAGAGATTTCATTCTCAAGCATTTTGTTGGCCTGGACAAACTTTTTCGGGTGTGTGATGCGTGTGCGGTCCCTCCTCAGGACATGCTCTACATGTGGACCGAGCCCAAGCTGTGTGTGGGAGGAGCGCCCCTGCCGGAGAAGAGGACCCAGCACTGCGAGAGTGTGGCCTTCTGGGTACAGATGGGGACGGGGCTGGGAGCCCTGCTGGCCGTGCTGCTCTCCTCCCTCACCTGCTACTTCTGGAAGAAGAACCAGAGGTGTGTGTGTCTCTGTCCCTCACGCTCCCTCTCGTCCTCTGTGATGAAATTGTTTGTTCATTCATTCGTTTGACAGGCAGAGTAACAGACAGACTGGTAGTGGCAAATGAATGGAAGATGAATGGAAGAGGGGAAATATGAACGTGTGAATGATAAGCAGGCCTGGGCTAATGACTTCGGTCCCTCAATCACTCATGCGGTTGCTCACTGTGTGTGTGTGTGTGTGTGTGTCTCTCTCTCTCTCTCTCTCTCTCTCTTTCTTTCTTTCTCTTACCTTCAGGCTGGAGTTTAAGTACTCTCGCCTGGTGATGTCGGCCAATAAGGAGTGCGAGTTGCCGGCCGCCGACAGCTGTGCCGTGGAGGAGGGCGAGGAGAACGAGGGCGAGATGGAGGACGAGGTAGTCTACACCAAGCCGTCTCTGCTGGGCAAACTGAAAGCTATGACCTCCAAGGTAAGGACCAAGGTGACAAAGCTTGGGCTGTCATGCAATCCACCCGTACCATGGTAGAAAACGCCAATTTAAAGCAGTTATTCAGTAGGGGGTGATTTTGGCGCCCCCTACAGTTTGCCTGGGTAATTCTTATTATTATTTTTTTGGCATTCGCTAGCAGGATCAACGACTATAAACTGCGCCCTGATTTAGTGATGCACTTACCTTGTGCCGTAAGGCAATTCGTCACAGTTTCGCGGGAGATGGTAGACGATGGCAGACCAAATGAATTTTATATATTCAAACCTCAGGAGGACTGATCTGAACCGCGATTTTTTTCAGTCTCCCATAGACATTACAATGTGCAATCAGAAGAAATGTATTGATAATATGTTAATACATAATAGTTACCTGTAGAAGCTTTAAAATCACAACGTGCACGTATGGTGTTTTGAATGAGTTAACCATTCGTTTTGTAGTGAGTTTGTTTTTGGTCCTGAGTCGGGGTGTGACTTTTGCTTTTCCTTTCACAGGGAAACGGGGACGTCTATGAAAATGTCCAGCTGAACTCATCAAATCCAAAGGGGTGGGTGTGGAGTTAAATGGAGAAAGAAAGAGAGAGGGAGATGAACGGAGGATGGTCCACTTTCTCCACAGAGAGTCTGGAGAGATACCCCATCTCGGACCTAACCCACTTACAAACACACACACACACACACACACCAAACACCCCCATGTTCACCCAGAGGCCTTATATCGGGGTGTACCAGACTGTTCACTTTGCGGGGGGGGGACTGTGTTTTGGAAGGTGTAAAAGCGTCTGATTGGCTGACGTGTCGGTGTAAGCTCAGGTCACACTGTAGACCGGGCGATGCTCAGGTAAAGAGGTTCTATCTTGACATGTCACGTTTCTTTGGGTCACTTCACTGTCAGAAAGTTACGTCATTTCTCTGCGATGTGTGTGTGTGTGTGTGTGTGTGTGTGTGTGTGTGTGTGTATGTATATATATATATATGTATGTATGTATGTATGTATGTATGTATATATATATATATATATATATATATATATATATATATATATATATATATATATATATATATATATATATATATATATATATATATATATATATTCTCTTACGACCCTAACAATACTTTTAGACACGCACATTACCACACAGTCCCACACTGACTCCACTATATCGCCATACACACCGTGCATATGTTTACTTTGTTTTCCTCTGTTCTTTGTTGCGTATGCAAATGAAACCACTGAGTGCCCTGTAGGCTCCTCCTATCCCAATCCAGAACGATGATGTCTCTACCGCCATGACTCGTTTGGTCAGTTGTAAAAAACGTATAAAAAAAAAAAAAAAGAAGAATAAAGTCTTTATTTACACAATAAATACGTTACGCTCTTCTACTTTATTGACACAAAGCAGACACTTGGTGAGCTAGGGAAGAGAACACGGTGTTGTTGTTGTGGTCGGACTGCTGCAGTGTCCTGATTGGAACGCTGGTAGAGCGCCGGAGTCTCCTCTAGAGGGCAGCAGAGGCCAACGTGGCGGAGAGTCCCTCTGTGTCCTTCTCTCCCTGGAAACAGGAGATGACCAGGGGGCTTGCTTCTAACCAGCAGCCTAATACCACGGCAACAACCATGACGACTACTTTTCAACTGCTGGGGGACAGAAAACATTTTGGAGCCTTGGTTGGCTTGCTTTTGGGGGATGTTAAAGCACAGAGCCCCCCCCCCCCCCCCCCCCCCTCTCTCTCTCTCTCTCTCGCTCTTTCTTGCACTCTCTCACACACACACACTTTTAACACAGGGTGCAATGTCCACGCGGAGGGAATAGATCCCCAGTAGACGAGCCTAATTGGAGTGCCCGCACTTCGGGAACAGATTAGTTAACAGAGGCAACTTTCAGAATTCCATGACTGTGTGTGTGTGTGTGTGTGTGTGATACAGAGAAACAGAGACGTGGCTGACATTCTTAAACATCCTCAAAGTCCACACACACACACACACACACACACACTCATTAAGAGATTGTGAAGAACAGCCTTTCTCTGGCTGCTATTTGAATTGACCGACAGAGGCAGCAGACCACAGCGGCTGTTTGCTTGTTATTGTTTATTATTATGTCATGGTATACTCGTTATTGCACGCATCATAAGCCCTGCACTATTGCTATTGTGATTGGCTCGTTCCCCGGGTTGAGCTGTACCCCCCCCACCCCCCCCACCCCCCTCTGATTTTCCCATAGAATTCTCAGACTCATTTCACAATCCAGTGACTATCGGCATCACTCGAAATGCACGCGCGGCCACGCCCATCCCCCCGGGGCGGATCGGAGCGCCGCTGTCGTATTCCCAGGTCGGATGGGGGGCGAGGTGCTTGTCTATCAGTTCAAAGGGACGCACGGCCAATTAGCGGACGGGCCGTCGCTCTGTTCAGCCGCAGGTGCCAAGCTAACGGTGCTCAGCAAGATGGACGCCTTCAAAGGGTTCTCTGCCTGCGAAACCGCTTCTCTTTCTCCCTGTCCTCCTCTTCATTTCTCTGCCCCGTGCCACTCTCTCTCTCTCTCTCTCTCTCTCTCTCTCTCTCTCTCTCTCTCTCTCTCTCTCTCTGCATCCGGCCCCCTCCACTTCTTTTGTCCACCCCCTGCATTTCCCTTATCCCCCTCTCACCAAGGCAACGCGGTCCCAGTTTCCGAGGCTTGGCATGTGTTACAGTCACAGATTGGAGGGCCTGTGTGCATTGGAGTGGGCTCCCAATCTGCTGGCTTGGCTTAGGTGGTCTTGGCTCGGGCACACACAACGGCATGTTTCACACACCGAGGGAGGCCGCATGAGGCAACCAGGGACGACAGAGCGAGGTGCTGTAGCTGGAGAGAGAGAGAGGGAGAGAGCGAGAGAGAGAGAGAGGGAGAAAGATAGAACGAGAGAAAGGGAGAGGGGGGTCCGAGACTAGTCACAAAAGTAAACAAGCGAAGGAGGAAGGTTAAGTGTTCTGTTTGTGTGGCCATTAAGGGCTGGTAGGGGGAGAGCTAGGGAACTTGTTTGGGCCAAGTCCTGTCAATCTGAGCCAACTTCCATTCCAAATAACAACCCCTTTCTCTCCCTCTCTCTCCCTCTCTTTCTCTCTCTGTCCCTCTCTGTCCCTCTCTCTCTCTCTCTCTCTCTCTCTCTCTCTCTCTCTCTCTCTCTGTCCCTCTCTCTCTCTCTGTCTCTCTCTTCCCCCACCCTGTCCTCTCCACTCACACTCATAATAGACATTCCGCTAGCGGATGTGGCAGTGGTTGTCCGTAGCAACCTGCCATACGGGGAGTATCTGGTGGGAGCAGGGCTAGGGGACTGAATGGCTGAGCCTGCCGCTAACAAAGCGCCGTGGATCTCGGGCTGGAGGTTTTCAGCGGCTGCTCTGACTTCCAGGCCGTGGGAGTGCTTTACATAATCCCGCCAGAGCTCCCCCTCTCTGCTCTCTGCCGCATCTCCCGCTCTGGCTGCCTTTCTCTCCCCGCCACACACACACACACACACACACACACACACACACACACACATCCCTCTGTATGCCTTTAAACACACACACACACACACACATGCACGCACGCACACACACCAGTACAGAACTCTCTCTTTCTCTCTTTCCCTTTCATTTGCTGGGTTCCTCTTCTTGCTCCCCGTCTTTCTCTCTGTGATAAGGTCCTGGGGAGCGGTTTGACAGGGCACTGCGTCAGGGCGGGGGCTGCCGGGGGGGGGTTCGGTAAAGCCTGCTCTTCCCTCGTCAACACCAAGAGCCGAGGTGTCGGTACTCCTGCATTCTCCTCCTCGTCGCAGCGCGGCGGAGCTTTTAGCACGTTCCGGATATTTTTAGACGGCCATTCAAACGAGGAGGCTAATAATTAAACGAGCATTTCCGCCTTCAAAACTTGGTGCATCTCACTGTCCTGAACGTGGCCGAGTGCTGTCTCTCTCTCGCACAGGCGCCACTCTCCGTCACGCTGTGAGGGCCTCGTTATTTCAGGTCCACTCCCTACCCCACAGAGAGAGTGACACATTCACGCTCCGAGAGAGAGAGCGAGAGGGGGGGGGGGGGGGGGTTGAATTGTTTTGAGAGTTCGATAAACAGCACTCAGATCTGTTTTGAATCCCCGTTCTGTTGGGTGGGCTTTGACGGCAGATGACACTGCTTACTGTTTGCCCGCTTCACTGACCCCCCCCCCCCCCAGCACCCCACTCCCCCCCCCCCCCCCCCCCTCCCCAGCAGCTGCACCTCCTGCCTGAGCCCCTCAGCAGGACGCCAGGAGACGGCGCATGTTTGTTATACCTCCGACGTCAGGGTGAGTGGCTGTGTCTTAACGGTGTGCGTGTCCGAGCCCTCCCCTCACCTCTCCTCGATGTCCCCACAGTTAAATGAATGGGATTGGTTTTTAACTGGGAAAAGAGAGACCAGGGCAGAACATCTTTAGAGATTCTCTGCTGCTTCTTGACCCCCCACCCCCACCCCACCCCCCTCTTAGTCTCTCAGGTAAACGGTCGGCATCGGAACTCTGAACTCTGTTCTTTTCCTTTGCCCTCCTGACGTGGGCTGCCTCTTCTCGGGAGTCACCCAGCGGCTGTACCAAACACGTTAAGGCACGTAGCCACGATCGAAACGTCATCGCCCACGGCAACGTCGGTCCTCGTCGGTCGGCGGAGCGACCAATCAGACGTGTGCTCAAACTAAGGAAACCCTCGATGGCTGGCTTGCCGTCGGAAAACTCCCGACGGTGGAATCGTCCGTTGAGCGCTGAATGGCATCCGAGGGAGACGTCAGTTTCTCTTTGTAAACAGACTTATGTGAGTCGTCATGGCAAAACAGATGGCCTTAACGAGCGCTCCATTTTCCCTCCCAATCCTCGCACTAACGTCACGTGACCATCAGGGCCAACCCTGGGGGAAACGAACGGTTTGGAGCTGTCAGATGGATAACGGGATTCCACAGGACAGGACTAGGGGAGCGGACGTTGGTATAAAAAAAAAGCAAGACACCTTCACCAGCGAATCAGCCGCAACAGGGTGGGTGTTGAGTTCCTCTCTGGAGCAGACAGAGACTTCCTCAAGAGCTGTCGTGACGGCAAACAGCAAATGCCATGGCACTTGTCCAGAGCCGTTACATTCTATGGAGCAGAGCTCGTTCTACTCGTCTTATTTCTACGCTACGGCACTCATAGTGTCACTCCCCAGCCCTCCTATTAAGGTTACATAATACTGTCCACATTGTGCTGTTTGAACCATCAGTAGTATTATATACATATGTACAGATCACACCATAGAAATGCATACTGGATCGGTTATACAACGAGACCTACAAAAGAAGCACAAGAATACAAAGTCTGTCGGGACAGTGCGGGCGAGGGCGAGCGGAGCCCCAACTGAACGTCCACACTTCAGGACCCCCGCCCAAAGACGATTGAAACGGTTCACACGGTATCATAACAAAGCTATCAAAAACAAAGGCTCCAAAAGTCTCCCCACTATAAACATTTTTTTGTATTTTTTTTTTTGTTTCTTTTTGTTTCTCTACTTACAACAAGGTCGGCTTCACAGGTATGTACATCCCTAGAAAATAATTTAATCATAGTAACACACTCTCTACGCACGCGAGACGACACAGTTCTAGTCCACATCTGGAGATCGGTGTGCTTGCACGCTGTTGGGGAGGAGACGGGGTGGGTGGGGGGTTGGGGGAGGGGGAAGTGTTCACGGATTGGCTAACAGTCGCGCGAGGGCGGGGAGCGGGGAGCGGGCGTGGGGTTGGTCACAGGGAGGAAGTGGTGGAGTCCACGATCTCTCTGCCGTTGCACACGGTCGGGACGTAGTTGGAGCTGACCGGCGCTTTTGGTGGTGGTGGTGGGGGGGGGAGGGAGGGGGGGGGGGGGGGAGAGAAGAGAGAAGAGAAGAGAAGAAACAAGAGGGGAGGCGGACGGACAGACAGAGACAGAGACCACAGAAGAACAACAGAGCGTTAACACCTCGGACATAGGTCCCCAGCGTGGGGGCAGAACGGCTGACCCAAGATGGCCGCCGCCCTGGCGCTGCGCTGATTGCCGTACCGTGGGAGGAGTAGGTGGTGGGCGGCCCGCTGACACTGATGCGGTTCAGGTTGAGCCGGTGGCTGGTGACGTTCTTCTGGGGCTGGAACATGATGATGTGGACCTTGGGGGCGAACATGCAGCCCAGGACCACGAAGCCGCTCAGGCTGACCGAGATGCACATGGTCGTGGTCTGGACCTGTAGGGACACACACACACACACGCACGCACACACGCACACACGCACACACACACACACACGCACACACACACACACACACACACACACACACACACACACACACACAGGGAGAGCACGGATTTAACTGCAGCGCTTGTTCTCACCAAACCCACTCCAAAGAAGCCAGGCAACTCGGAGCACCCCCGTCAAGTCCGGCGCGCTCGGAAATATCGAGCCCTTCGTTCGGCCAATTTACCGAGTTTGGGGCCTTGCCAAGTCTCACGCTAGCTCGTAAACTTGAAAGCGACAGCCTTATGTACCAGGGTAGAATCTACGCCGTTGGTGGGCCTTTGCGACAGTCAGGATATCAATTAAAGAACGGGTCGATGACCTGCAAGACAGCCCTATCAGCGGCCAAACGTAACTACCGTATTTCAATAGAGAACTCAGAGTGATTTATGATGCTATTAAAGGGCTAGCCTGCTCCACACAGAACCCCTCTACAAGAGAAACAACATGTTTCCTCCTGGGTATTGATGTTGGGGCTGACACCATATGCACCATGTACCAACGCTGTGTTACCCAAAAGCTACTGCACAGGGAAAGCACGTGATGAAAGGGTTAAAACCCAGAGCCAAGGTAGTAGCCAGCCTCCCCTGTGTGTGTGTGTGTGTGTGTCAAAGTGGGTGTGAGCGTATATACCTAACTAATCATAAAGTAAGATTACAAGGCCAAGGGAAAGCATAATGTGTGTGCTTGTCTGCGAGTGCATGTGTGTGCGTGTGGGTGTGTGTGTGTGTGTGTGGTCTCTCTACCCAAATGCATTCATCTTCAGGATCAGATGAGTAGATCTGGCATCAGCAGTCTCCCGCGCCCTTTAGTACCGAGCTCAGATCCCAGAAGAACTGACTGTGGCCTTGCTCGGTATGTGTGTGTGTGTGTGTGTGTGTGTGTGTGTACGGCGTGCGTGTCGGGCTGTGCGCGTGTGTGTGTGTTTGTCTGTGTGTAAGCCAGCGCCGGAGTGTGTTGAAGGCATTTGATTTGTCAGGATCAGGTGAACACTGATTTGTAGGGCTCCTGAACCTGGCTGTGCGTCAACGCTTCCACAGAGCCTGTCGGTTTGTCAGCACAACACCGCGGCCGTCGGAAGGGGGGTGGGGCTGGGGGGATGTCGGGGGGGGGATTAGCCTATGCTTTTTCCCTGGGGCCTGACCCGCTCATTGTGTGAGTGTGTGTGTGTGTGTGTGTGTGTGTGTGTGTGTGTGTGTGTGTGTGCGCGCGCCCACCCTGTAGTCGCTGGAGGTGACGTAGAAGATGGGGAGGAAGGCCAGCCAGATGATGCAGGTGGTGTACATGGTGAAGCCGATGAACTTGGCCTCGTTGAAGTTCTCCGGGCACTTCCTGGTCTTGAAGGCGTACCTGAAAAGAAGCCACAACGAAAAGCCAAAATGTGGACTCTCATTGGTTTAGGGACTCTTATACTCTTATTTGCAGTGAAACAGTCTCGCTGGGACAGCCCGCCAAACCTCGCCCTTTCAAACTCAACTCGCAGTCCGGAGACTTTCCAACACGATTCTTCTCTCCTTTAGGGCCTTCCAAATTGGAAGGCCCGCCTTTGATTGGTACCTAGAAACGTCACTCACTCTTTGGCGAAACCCTCCCCGTGTTAAGACACACCCTCTTCCTGGTTAGTGCGACTCTATTGCAGTACCGGAGAGCCCCTCCATCTTTGAAGCTCTGCCCGTGCTTTTTTAACAGGAACAAGTTGCTCGTTTCCACCCCCCCTCACACGGACGTTGACCGTCAAACTTCCCCCAGCCAATGTGTGGGAAAGCCGGAGCCCAGGCCAGGGGTGAAACGGTAACCCCACACAGCGCTCCACTTACACAGTACACAGGATGACCAGGAGCATGTCGTAGCCTAGCGACAGCAGCATGCTGGAGTCGCGCACGTTGCACTTGAGGATGACGGTCTGCCGGCGCTCGGGCAGCGTGAAGCGCCGCGTGCCTGGCACCTCCAGGAGCAGCCACACGGACACCATCACCAACTGGACCGAGATCAGACTCAGACAGATGAACACCTGGGATCAGAGACGGGGAGGGAAGGGGGGGGGGGGGGGGGAAGAGGGAGGGAGGGAAGGAGGGAGAGAGGGAGGGAGGAGAAGCCACATAGAGCAGATGAAAGGAAGGTCAGTGGTGAATTCATTCATCCGTGTCTTTGTGTGTGAGCCCGCTATTGGATTGACATTTCCCTCTGTCTCCGTCCGCTGCAACAAAAAAGAGAAGGCACCGCATACTTCGGAAGGCATCGGGCCCGTCTCCCCGACTCTATCGCCATCCCGCGAGCGCATTTCCTGAAACACAGGCGTGACCTCTGACCTGAGAGGAGGGGCTGATGAAGCGCGGTCGGGTGGCGCCGTCCTTCACCCCGCTGAAGATGCGGGCGATGCGGTTGGTCTTG
Source organism: Aplochiton taeniatus (assembly GCA_017639675.1). NCBI lineage: Eukaryota > Metazoa > Chordata > Actinopteri > Galaxiiformes > Galaxiidae > Aplochiton > Aplochiton taeniatus. Next base: position 14,158,610 of record CM030181.1, on the reverse strand, counting down.
GTGAGCAGCGCCGAGTAGCACACGGCGAAGGAGGTGCCCATGCCCAGGCGGCGCAGGGCGCAGATGGCGGGCGAGGGCTTGGCCAGGAAGAGGAAGGTCATGGCGTAGGACATGAAGACGCCCAGCAGCAGGATGTAGCAGAGCTCCCGGCCGGACGCCTTCACCAGCGGCGTGGCGTTGTGCCGCACGAACACCCAGAACACCAGGCCGGTGCAGATGAAC
>CM030181.1:14150888-14153388 GCA_017639675.1 Aplochiton taeniatus | reverse complement strand
ACACACGCACACACCCGCGTGCACACACACACACACACACATACACACACACACACACACACACACACACACACACACACACACACACACACAAACACACACACACACTCTAACACAGAAGCAGGTAACATATGAAGAAGATAAGGCAGCTCTAGCCAGAATATGGCATGATAAGCTGTTGACAAACCACATCCTCCCCCTAACTCCCTCCTTCCCTCCCTCCTTCCCTCCCTCCCTCCCCCGCTCTCCAGGGGTGACCACCTCACCCATCTGGGTCCCTGGCCAGTGCGGATGAAAGGATACGGCACAAGTGGGTGTCTGTGTGTGTGTGTGTGTAAGTGTGTGTGTGTGCGTGTGTGGCGGAAAGCGAAAGACACCGCAACACTGCTCCGCGGCTTAGACGCATCACACACGTCCCTGAACACAGGCACTCCCAGGCTAACACACACACACACACACGCTCCCAACGAGATCGCATGTGCATGTGTTCTCCCAGCGGAGTGATCCCCCCCGAGACAGAGGCACAGGGGCGGACAGCAGCACGACAGGCCAGGGAGGGAACGGTGGAGCAGGAGAAAGAGAAGGAGAACGAGGGGGGTGGGGGGCGTGGGGGGGGGGGGGGGGTGGGCAGACCGACAGGTGAGAGAAAGACGGGACTGACAGAGCAGAGAAAAGGAGAACCAGCCGGGGGAGAACGAGGGAGGCGAGCAGGAGGAGGGCGAGACCAGATAAGAGGAGAGAGAGAGAGAGAGAGAGAGAGAGAGAGAGAGAGAGAGAGAGAGAGAGAGAGAGGGAGGAATAGGCCTGGCGGGAGGAGCGACGGCAGAGGAGAGCGGAGGAGAGGCTCTGGAGCCGAATCGATAGCGGCGGGCGGAGAGGCGAGAAACGGAGGGATGGAAAGCGGGAGCAGAGGAGGGGTGGGGACCTAAGCAGCAGCAACACCTGAAAGGGAGAAAAACAACTCTGAGTGGGATGTGTTTTCTTTTTCTTTCCTTAAATGTGGAGAGAGCGGTGGGGGGGGGGCAAGGGAGCCGGTCTGTGGTTGAGAGATATTAAAAGAGAGGGAGAGAAAAAAGGAGAGAGAGAGAGAGAGAGAGAGAGAGAGAGAGAGAGAGAGAGAGAGAGAGAGAGAGAGAGAGAGAGAGAGAGAGAGAGAGAGAGAGAGAGAGAGAGAGAGAGAGGGAGAAGGAGAGTGAAGGTTGTTCGCTGGCATCTAAACGGTACGGTATCAGCTCTCTGAGCTCAATGCGGCCCCAAAGGCACAACGCCTCTGCTAACACAGACATATTACAAACACACACAAATGCGCACGCGTGCACACACACACACAGACACACACATTCATGCACACGCACGTACACACAAAGCCGTACACGCAGACATAGGTACACACACTCGTAAAATAGCAGAGGGAATATCACATCTATCATCACTATTTGAACAGAAGGCAGAGCATGTGTGTGTGTTTGTATGTGCGTGTGTGTGTGTGTGTGTGTGTGTGTGTGTGAGTGTGTTTGCTGCCGAAGGGGGAAGTGGGTGGGTGGGAGTTGAATGATGGCTTTGAAAAGTGTGTGGGTTGGGGGTGTCTGCGATTTCATGCTGGAAAAAAACAAACATCTCAAGCTGTGTCTGTGCATAAAAAAAAGTCTATGAACACTGGTCTGTGAAAATCTGTGTTTGCGCATACCTTGTGTGTTTGCAACTCTGTGTAACTATTATATCAGTGCGCTTGTATATAAAGAGGCTACAAGGCTTTTCTGTTGTGAGAAAGGACTGCTTGTGTTATTGTGTGTCCGTGTGTGTGTGTGTATTTGTGTGAGGTGTGTGTGTATTTGTGTGTGTGTGTGTGTGTGTGTGTGTGTGTGTGTTTGTCATTACGTGAGCGTGTGCAGTCGTTGGCAGCGAGCGGCTCCCATATTCTACAGGATTACTTCAACAATTGGGCATGGTCTCAGCTTCATTACCATAGCAACGCCACGGAGCCGGGCGAGATCGCTCGAGATGAACGCGGCAGGAGAGGAAAAACAAGTCCCTCTGAACGCTCCGCCACTGCCCTCCACCCAGAAGCCAGCCCCGCACCGCTGAACGCGCGGATAGGATTCAAAGAAAAACAAGTGCATTTCGACGGGCAGCAGGGGGGGGGGGGGGGGGGGGGAGTTGGGGATTTGGAGTCTTACCTCGTTAACCACTGGCTGAGAGTCATTTCAGGACTCCGGTCAGTGAGAAACGGCCTGGGAGCCTCGTCTGATCATTACCAGTGGCGCTGGTGGAGTCAACCGGTGGCTCAGACCCAATTCATCCCCGACTAATGGGCACGACCCTGCCCACCCCAGCTCCATTTGGTAAACGACATGGGAAGATAAGGGATTCTCTCTTTCTCTCTCTCTTACTCTCTCTCTAATACTTATGTGTGGAAACATATTAGATGATATATGTATACACATCTAGTGTTTTTCTTTATATGGGATGGAGAAAGAGAGAGAGAGAAATAGATGGAAAA
>CM030181.1:14130888-14138388 GCA_017639675.1 Aplochiton taeniatus | reverse complement strand
AACAGTGCCGGGAGATGAAATGGTCCTCCTTCGGGACAAACCTGACAAGCGCGCTGGCTTCGTGGCGCGGCGCGACCAAAGATTTATGGCCGATATGGATCTTTTTCTGCCGACTTCGGAAGCGTCGTTCTTTGTCAGCCGTTATGAATAAGCCATGAGCTGCAGGGCTATGGATGACGGTTAATGCACTCCTAACCGACTCATTAAATCAGTGGACAGGCCTCGTTTGTCTCCATTAGCCAATCGCGATCCAGAGTCAGTTAGCGACCCTGAGCGGCGAGGCAGATTGATTGTCTGCCCACGTGGGCGCCCTGAGGAGCCTCTGCTTTGCCCTTGACCCGGGGGGAAAGGTCAACAACCTGGAAAAGGGTTCAAAGGGCACGGGGCAGGTATGGTTCGTTGAAGGCGTAGAAGTAAACCTGACAGATCCGCAGCGGCCACGGAGGACATGTTTGTCGATGGGCTGCCGACGGAATGTATTTTCTCGTAATGTTTTCTCTGTGGCTTGGCATGCCCCACTAACACAGAAAGCATGGTGAATCGTGAGCTGCAGAATGTCTTCTTCATTTTTGACGCCGCTTAGAATTCCTTATCTTCCCCGCAAGAGAAATGCAGAGGATTACTTTGTGAAAAGGATTTTTACTCCAACACCGCGGTGGAGCGGTCCAAATATGTGGATTGACTATATTATGTTAATGTGTGTGAAACCAAATATTGGAACTACATATTTGCTTGAAGGGCTGTCCGCCTGGTAGGGTGATGCAGTGGGGGTTGTAGTTTATATCTTTTTTTTTCATTTGTAGCTTCACAGCACATTGGGCCATTTGGTATGGATCTTGTCTCTGCGCTGTACTTGTGAATTTCAACCGGCGCTGTCGTCCTCTTGCATTAAGTCCTCTAAGGAGCCGGAGAGTTTTTCTGGGCTTGTCGGGCGTCAAACTCCAACGACAGGGCGTGATTGCAAATGGCTCCTCTGCTTCAGAAAACAGAGTGGCTGACGACCTGCTAAGGCATTCATCAGAGCGGGGTTTTGCCAGGGCGGGGGCCTCGTCGGGAGCAGAATTACTCCTCTGAGGGGCCACATCTATCAGCCCCCTCTGGCAGGTAATGACTTCTGGAGTCATCCCAGGGCGTTCGTTGCCTCGTCCCAGACCCCCCCCCCCCCCCCCCCCCGCCAACATCCCCCACCCCCCGTCCCCCGGTGGCCCCCCAGACCACCACTCCATCCTGGTTAATTCAGGCTCACACGCCCCAGCTGTCTGGCTGGATGACTGTCGTCACTCAGCTCTGCGCACAGGAGATAGCGCGGGAGGGGAGGTCGACGCAGAACAACTGGGGAGTAATGACGGCCGTGTCGCGGCCTGACACCCGGCTCTCCCCTGGCCCCCTGGACACCGCAGGAGGCAGATGACGGAGCACCAGCGCCCCACCTGTGTCCTGTGTCCACCTCAGAGGGCCGATTAAAAATCAAGGGGTTGTCGGTTCGATTTCCCGAATACTGGGGGTGTAGCAGGGGGGTGTTCAGGAAGAAGATCTGGGGGGTGCCGTTGACATTAGCTCACTGGTAGAGAGGAGCCGCCTGGCGATCGGGCAGATGCCCGCTCAGCAGAGGGCACCCGGAAGGCTCCTAAGACGGGTTCAAGTCGGGAGGTGGGGGGGTGGGGGGCTCTCGGTGGCAACCAGAAAGGTTACCCGGTACATCAGAGCGGCCCCAATAGGAAGCAGGCTCAGTGGCTCAGCGGAATGTGAGTTCAGAGTGAGAACAGAGTCCTGAGGCACTGCTGGTGGGGCTTGGGCCTGGGTCGTCGTTGGCTCTGCTGCCGCTTCCAGAGCCAGGGGTTGGGTCGAGGGCGGACGGGAGGCGGAGGAGCTTGAGGGCGGGGACGGGTGACCCCCCCGCTGAGGGTCAGCGTGGGGCCAGACGACCGGCCCGTGAACGGCGGGCACCGGCGGGAGGCGGGAAGAGGGAGAGCGCACACAGACACCCGTGCGCCTTCGCCCCCCCACACGCACTCAAACACACGCGAACAAACACACACGCACACACACACACACGCACAACACTCTCCTCAACCTCATCATTTATTAACAGGCCTGATCTCGCTCGGAGACAGCCCATCACAGCTGAACATTCCACTGCCCTTTCCCCGCCACATCCCCTGAGTGTGTTTGTGTGTGCGTGTTTCTATGTGTGTGTGTGTGTGTGTGTGACTTTGAGTGTGAGAAGGGCGGGGGGTATGGGTTCTCAGACGGTATCAGTGCTAACACGTGTCTGTTTGGGTGTGGGTGTGTGAGTGTGTGTGGGTGTACGCGCGCGGGAGAGAGGCTCGGTCCGTGCGGGTGGAGCGAAAACCCCCCGTGCTTCCACAGACCCTGCCCTGCCAGACCCTGCCCTGGTCCTGCACGGTGCAGGTAGGGGCCGTCTGTAGGGGCCGTAGGTAGGGGCCGGGGCAATCTTATGGATTAGCGGTGGACATAAATGTGGGCTCCGCACTCAGACAAAGGGCCCCCGAGCGCAATGGATTTCTTTGTGATCAGCGGGGACGAGAGCGACCGATATAGACGGCGTTCAGGATGAAAAGAGCCAGCGAGAACAAAGGACCCCAGTCCAGTAGATCCAGTAGCCGCCAGCAGGTCTACAGGTGCAGGGAGAACACCCACACACTGCACCCTGCCGCCTCACACAAAAGCCCCCCCCAACCCCAAATCAATGCACTGTGGAGGGCGGGGGGCGTGGTGAAGGCTTAATAACGGGGGGGCTGTGCCCCATGCAGTCCGCAGAGTGGAGTGGTGCATTGTCCAAAAAAGCAACAAAAACACAAGGCCACACACACGCGCGCGGGCGCGGTAACACAAACACGCGCACATGCACACGCACACACGCTTTTCCACGTGAGCACCGACACACACCGTGCGCTTGCACAAAGGATGCGGGAAGCACAAGGCCGAATCCATTCAAACACACAAACAATCGGACCGGGGCACACGCACACAACCTGCAAGCAGACACATAATGCCCCTCCCTTACTAAGGACACACACACACACACACGCACACACACACACACGCACACACACACACACACACACACACACACACACACACACACACACATACACACACACGCATGCAAACACACACACACACACACACATACACTCTCTCTCTCTCTCTATACATATACGTCAGCTATATTCCCTAGGTTTAACAAGGCCACCAAACACCCACACATAAACAGCTCCTCCTTTCTCTCTCCCTCCCTATCTTTTCTTCGTACACAAACAGAAATTAACCAGACACACACACAGGCGGGCACACACACGCACAGACACACACACGCAAATGCACAAAGAGCCGATATCTCAATCACAATGCACCTCTAAATTGATAGCTAGCGTAGAGTACTGTACCAAAACAAAAGACACCGAGATTACGGTGGGGATGCATTATATACCTTCATATATACATTATATGCATTATATACCTGTATGCTCTCTCTCTCTCTCTCTCTCTCTCTCTCTCTCTCTCTCTCTCTCTCTCTCTCTCTCTCTCGCTCTCTCTTTCTCTCTCTCTCTCTCACGCAGGCAGGCAGGCAGGCACGCACGCACGCACGCACGCACACACACACACACACACACAAACACACACACACACACACACACACACACACACACACACACACACAGCATTCAACAAAACTACAAGGACAGAAAGATTTGTTTCCAGAAGTAAATGTTCTTATTAATATTATTGGGGTTCTTAAACGTCAATATCTACCGTAGGCATTCTAGGACGCTACAACTATTGTTTGGTTAACTAACTATCGGGTTCGTTGTTGTTATTTTCGTTTTATTCTTTGTATTTGTGCATGCATTTTGGCTCCTCACCTGCACATAATGATGAACACTTACATTGTTCATAGGCTGGGTTATAAACCGTTATTAAATGTATTCCAATTGACACTGTCAGGAGTCTACTGGTTGTCGGTATGTCTGCAGTCCCCTAAGTTTTGGACTAAATGAGTAGAAAAAGGTTCTTAGACAGCAGGAAAGTAGCATGCACAGAGAACAAAAACACTTCATGATTGAAACATATCAGCCAATCGGGTATATCTCATATTCTAAACACGTATCAATCAAACACGTTTTGTCCGGATTCGGTGAACAAAAATAACAAAACAAACAAAATTACGCATCAACGGCGCCAAACGGCATCATTACGTTTGCAGGTTGATCTTGGCATGGATGATATAAGGCAACTTGATAAACGATACTCTTCGAGAATATATATTTAAAGGTGTCAATCACGTGCTCAAATCATGTTAAACATCAATTGCATTGCTAACGAATCTCGTGCAGTTTACTGAATTACAACACACGGGGGGTTACAACTGCGCAAACTTGAAGCAGCTCTATATTAAACGCCTTTCATAATTTATTATTGGTTGAGTTGATTTACATTTCTAACAACTTTGAGAGCTCGAGTTATTTCTGTTTTGCAATAAAATGTCCTTATTATGCGTTATCTGCATCGTTCTCAATAGGCATTATTAAATTGGCTACGTTGACCTACCTATTCGTCTTGGCAAAGCAGTGGCGCAGAGATCTTGCAGCTGTTGGATCCGGACACTTGTGACGAGTTGTTCTTACTCCTGATTCCTCGGAGGAGTCTCGTTGAGGATGGAGCCGCTGCCCTGCACGAGGGCTTAGAGACAGAGAGAGAAAGAGTGAGAGAACGAGAGAGCGTGAAAGAGAGAGAGAGAGAGAGAGAGAGAGAGAGAGAGAGGGAGAGGGAGAGGGAGAGGGAGAGGGAGAGGGGGAGAGAGAGAGAGAGAGGGGTGGCGGGGGGGGGGGGGGTCGACGACGACAGACATCGGGTACTCTAGCCGCGCAGCTCTTACCAGAGGATGCTTCAGTCTCCTAGCAACAACAATCGATCTGGGAAAGACATTTTTATTGGATAAAAAGGAAACTTGGCTATTCGCCCCTTTGCCAATGATTATCAGAACAACAACTCTAGCTTTACTTTATAGAGAGTCTTGAGTTTGTGTGTGAGTGTCGGCATGCTGTGAAAGTGCCTTGTTTACGTGTACTAAACCTGTAAATAGACAAGCAGACCTTGGTCTCAAGGCAGTGTGGTGGCGGAGACCCACCTTTCAGGCTCTGGTTATAATTTGTATTATTCCATAATTTTCGGAGACATAAGCTAGGGAGTCATTGTGAAGCTTGCCCGTGGGGATTAACATAGGATTGGTAGAACGTCTCTCTAGAGAGTCTCTCTTCAGTCCTGTCACTTGAGTTACACACGCGCTTGAAGCGGCGTGCATCGTCTCCCGTGCCTCGGGTCGCCCACACACCTCCACACACCACCCCGAGGTGCCCCCCTCCATCTCCCCGAGGTGCCCCCCTCCACCACCCCGAGGTGCCCCCCTCCACCTCCCCGAGGTACCCCCCTCCACCTCCCCGTCCGCGAGGGGGACGGGTAGTGGCGCAGTCCTGCACCCGACACCGGCCTCGTCCTCACCAGTTTCTTGTGCGTATCTGCAGGCAGGGCACCGTGAGCACCGTGGTTTAAGGCGGGCTGGAGGCATGTTTCCGCTTGGCCCGCTTCCCATCGGTCTCCCCCACCCCCTTTGTTGAATACCACGGGGGCTGTTCGTCCTTCCCCCACAATGATTCCGATATGTAACAATGCCCCAGTGCCTGTTTGTGTGTGTGTGTGTGTGCACGTGTGTGTGTGTGTGTGTGAGAGAGAGAGAGAGAGAGAGAGAGAGAGAGAGAGAGAGAGAGAGAGAGAGAGAGAGAGAGAACTGCCATGTGCATGGATTCATTAGAATGCATGTGTTTAAGTGTGTAGCTCCTTATGAAAAGAAAATCCACTTCACGCATGATTGAGTCATAGAAGGTCTTCTCTGTCACACGTTACACGTTACACACACACACACACACACACACACAAACACACACAAACACATCTACCGACAACAAAAACACACACACAAACACACACAAACACAAATACGGACAACAAAAACATCCGAGCGCTCAATCTTGAGCTTTCATTAGGCAAGACCTGATTTGGTGCAGTTAGTCAAGCGTGTCGAGATGTGTGAGGTAGGGGCTTGGAGGTGTCTTTGATTTGGGAACGCTGGTCCTGGCGGTGGGGGCTGTACGGTAGGTTAACGTGGCTGTTTGTCATGCAGATGGGCCCCGATGGGGGGAGGTGTCTGTGACTTTGGCTGCCGTCCGTCAGGCCTCTGATGCATGCCCACACTGCCTGGTACACTGACTCAAATAATACTAGAAAGCACCGCTGCAGACTTAGAGAGACGGAGAGGCAAACACACGCGCGCGCACACACACACACACACACACACACACACACACACACACACACACACACACACACACACACAGTGTCAGTCACAGCTCTCCCGGGCCTCCCTCCCTTCAAACCCGCCTGGCTTCGGTACGGACCGGGAGATGGCTGGCCTGGCCTCTCTCAGAAAGGCCTCATTGTCTCCGTGGGAGTCATGGTTGCCCGAAGCCCAGAAAGAAGGCTTTGTCCCTCAAGAGTCCCTCAGCGAGAGAGCTTGGTGCCCGGCCCGCTCCCAGCAGACCCAAACACAGCCCAGAGGAAAGGCACAGCACTGGACAGAGAAAGACAGAGGGGCATGCAGGGAGCTAGCAGAGAAAGAAAGAGAAAGGGATAAAGGGAGCTAGCAGAGAAAGAAAGAGAAAGGGATGAAGGGAGCTAGCAGAGAAAGAAAGAGAGGGACGAAGGGAGCTAGCAGAGAAAGAAAGAGAGACGGATGAAGGGAGTTAGCAGTGAAAGAAAGAGAGAGTGATGAAGGGAGCTAGCAGAGAAAGAAAGAGAGAGGGATGAAGGGAGCTAGCAGAGAAAGAAAGAGAGAATGATGAAGAGAGCTAGCAGAGAAAGAAAGAGAGAGGGATGAAGGAAGCTAGCAGTGAAAGAAAGAGAGGGATGAAGGGAGCTAGCAGAGAAAGAAAGAGAGGGATGAAGGGATCTAGCAGAGAAAGAAAGAGAGAGGGATGAAGGGAGCTAGCAGTGAAAGAAAGAGAGAGGGATGAAGGGAGCTAGCAGAGAAAGAAAGAGAGAGGGATGAAGGGAGCTAGCAGAGAAAGAAAGAGAGAATGATGAAGAGAGCTAGCAGAGAAAGAAAGAGAAAGGGATGAAGGGAGCTAGCAGAGAACGAAAGAGAGAGGGATGAAGGGAGCTAGCAGAGAAAGAAAGAGAGACGGATGAAGGGAGCTAGCAGAGAAAGAAAGAGAGAGGGATAAAGGGAGCTAGCAGAGAAAGAAAGAGAAAGGGATGAAGGGAGCTAGCAGAGAAAGAAAGACAGAGGGATGAAGGGAGCTAGCAGTGAAAGAAAGAGAGAGGAATGAAGGGAGCTAGCAGAGAAAGAAAGAGAATGATGAAGAGAGCTAGCAGAGAAAGAAAGAGAGAGGGATGAAGGGAGCTAGCAGAGAAAGAGAGAGG
>CM030181.1:14073388-14125888 GCA_017639675.1 Aplochiton taeniatus | reverse complement strand
ACCACCCCCTGGTCTAGATCGACCGCGGCAGGACCCAACCAGGACCAGCCACGGGACAGAGTTTGGGCGTCCCCGGAGGCAGTCAGAAGGTTCCGAATCGCGTGTTCCGACAACGACGGCCGTTACAGGTTTAACTGTCATGGCGGTGGCTCTCTCCCGCCCGCTCAGGCACCACCACGTGCCTGGGAGGGCCCAACGCAGCTGCTCTCGTTAAGAGTTTGGCCTGTGCTCGTTAGTTTGATTTGTTCCACCTGGCATCGTCTGTGTTGATTGGCGGTTTTCCTTTGTGTGCTTCCTGTGTTTTCCCTTCTGTGTTCAAGTTAAAGGTCAATTAAACGACCGTTACCCAGCTATCTGCGTCTGGTCCCAGCTCTCTCACGGCTGCCCGGGACGGTGCCGGTCCGGAGAGTGCGTATCTTTTAAGTTTGGTAGATGGTTGCTAATGAGCCCTAATGACTTTGGGAAGCTCTATTTTCTGCACAGTTAGACAAGCCCGTGGCGGCGCGGAGCGTTTTCCCGCCGGCTCCAATACCGCGCTCCCTCCATGACAGGGCCGTCGCCAGACATTTACACACACACAGCTAATTGAATGCCGCAGGCCTAGCGAGCGTATCGGGGTGTGTCTTGTGTTGTGTTTTTATGAGCAAGGGGTGTTTGTGTGTGCGTGCGCGTGTGTGTGTGTGTGTGTGTGTGTGTGTGTGTGTGTGTGTGTGTGTGTGAGCGTGCGCGACCACAACCATCCGCATAGGAGAGCAGAGAGAACATATGGTAAACACCTATTAATGAAATGACTTTGCTCCGACGGTGTGTGCGTGAAAAATGAAATTGTGCAAACAGTTTTGTTTGAAAGCCGTGAAACAAGACAGTATAAACTTTGTGTGTGTGTGTGTGTGTGTACAATTTACAGCGCTGCACAGTGCAGGTATGACTCATGCTCCATCTAATATGCATGCTGAACCGACACAGCCCACTTCTGAGTGTTTCCAGAATAATGCCGGCCTTGCAAACTGTCTATATTCATTGGGGTGAACTACGCCGTACTACCAAACAAAACACCCCAATCATGTTTTATTTTCATTAACCCCCCACCCCCAACACACACACACACACAGGGTGAGCCATAAATAAAGGACGCCAATCAGTTTGCTGAGTATCTGGAGCGGCATGCATTAATCATGTCGGATCTGCTGTGGAAGTGACAGGCTCTCAGATCAGCCCCGTCATTTACATCAGCTCGTCGAGGTGAAGCCCCCTCCGTCGGCTACCGCCGGGGATCGGGAACGGCAGCACTCGGAGTTCAGGACGGGGGGGTTGGTGGGGAGGGGGTTGCGAGCTCTGCAGGTGGCGGTGGTGTTGCGTGGGATTGCGACAAATGAACTGTTGCTTCAGGATTAATGAGAGAGAGGGAGAGAGAGAGGGAGAGAGAGAGAGAGAGAGAGAGAGAGAGAGAGAGAGAGAGAGAGAGAGAGAGAGAGAGAGAGAGAGAGAGAGAGAGAGAGAGAGAGAGAGAGAGAGAGAGAGAGAGAGAGAGAGAGAGAGAGAGAGAGAGCTGACCTATGACTGCAGTGCTGTTGTTCAAGGTAAAACTGACAACAACAGCCAAGCAGCTCTGCTGAGGTCGTGCTGTACACGGCAGCGCACAAAGGTAGCATCTGTAATCTCTGCGAGTGCGTGAGCCTTTAAGGCTAATCTTTGGGTTATAAGGCCTGTTGCCAGGGCAAATTATGAAATGGGAGATTGGGGAGTCTTCGATTTGATAAGTGTATTTTTGCTTGTGTGTGGATGTGTGAGGCTTGGCGTGGCCCTATGTGTGTGTGCGTGTGTGTGTGTGTTACTGCGTAATCGATAGGTTCCAAGAGGCTGTTATCCGGTCTCGTAGAGCTCAATGATAAACCCTTCTGAAGAATGTTCTTTCTCATGGCATTACACACTCTCTGTCTGCTCGCACAGTGTGCTGCTGGCCTGTGCCTTTATGAGTGTGGGTCTGTGTGTGAGTGTGCGTGAGTGCATATTTGTGTGTGTGTGTGTGTGTGTGTGTGTGTGTATAGCGCCATGGCCTGGGGGGAAACAGGCTAACTGCTGCTCAAACGCTTGCTGGGTAGAATACATATGAACCATCCGTATTTACACTCCGGCAGAGTGGAGCTCACACTCTTCTCCAACCTCGTCAGCACACCTCAGAGCGTGCCTCCCCGTCCTACCTCCCCGCTCCGCGTCTACGCCGCTCCCTCTGTTTTTCTACCTCTCCGTCCCCCAGGGACATTGCTTTCGGCACCCGATGGCAGCTTATCACCCTCTGGAGGGAGGGGTGCGTGCACGTGTGTGTGTGTGTGTGTGTGTGTGTGTGTGTGTCGTGGATCCAGAGGTACGTTGGGTTTGCACCCCCGGTCCTCTGGAGCGGCATCCGACAGGGACTCGTGCCATTACCACAAGGCATTGTGGGTAGCCGAGTTTTAGCTGTCCGCTCCGGAGAGGGCGGCGATGGGTCCGACACGCCTTCCTTCAAGCGCTGCCTGGTTGGGCGGGGCCGCGTTTGCGTGCGTGTCTGCGTGTGTGCGCGGGCGCGTGTCTGCGCATGTGCGCGTGTGTGTGCGCGCGTGTGTTTGGAGGGCAGACATGACACGTCCCTGCATCTCTACGTCTCTGCCATGTGAGTCAGCGTGTAGACTTCCTGTGGTTGTGAACAAAAGACTCTGTTTAAAGGCCCTCATTCAGCCACGTCACAAACCAGAACATGCCCCTCTGCTACGACGGGACGAGCCACAGTCGGCAGCGGCCTGCAGTTCGTCTGATGACGGTCTGCTGTAAAATAAGACGAAAGCTGGCCTCCATGTTTCAGTTCAAACAGAACCCTGTCCATTCCAGGTTCTCTCTGAGATGTTGCCACTGAGCACCGATAGATTCACGTTGCTCTTATTAAACCAAGGTAAACTGCCCCCCTTCCCACATTCTCTCTCCCACACAACACACACACACACACACACACACACACATGCACAGCCACACACACACACACACACTCCCACACACACACCCACACACGCACACCCCCACTCATTCTTCAGAATAACTGGTCTGCACTCACATTTGGAATAAGTGAAACTGTGTTTGGCCTTGGATTATTTGACTTTTTCTCTAGTTTCTCTCAGGAAAAGCACTCCTTTTTTTTTATCCCAGTCTACTCTCTGATATAACTTCACCCCCCTTCCTACCTTCTGTGTCTCTCTCTTTCGCTCCCTCTGCCTCTCTCTTCTCTGCCCCCTCCTCCTGAGTCAGAGAAGGGGAGCAGAACTCTCTCCTCTTTGAGACGTTAGTTTTGATCTTCAAAAAAGTGAGATCTGGATAGCCTGCCTCGCTGCGCTTTAGGGACATTCTGGTATGTGTGTGTACACGCTTGCGTGTATGTACACACACTTGTGCATGTGTGTGTGTGTGGGTGTGTGTGTGTGTGTGTGGCAGAATGAAAAGCAAGGAAGCTTTGCATGTGTGTCTGCGTACATCTTCCGTCACGGATGCTGTGTCTGCATGAGGGACCGAGGTATTTAAAACGCAGGTGAGCGCCCCTCCTGCCCTAGATCTGCGGCAACGCACACGTTGATGACAGGAGAACCGAAACCCACAGTCTGCCCACTCCGCATCGTTCTTCCACGGTCCCCAACGCTGCCAAACGCCACTCCCCGGACCGGGGCAGGGTGCAGGGGGCAAAGTCAGGCTCTGCACTCTGGGAGAGACCAACCTGTGTTGTTTGTCTGCGTTGGCGTGAACTGACATACCGTGGGGGAGAAGGGACTAGGTGTGTCTGGAAGATGTGTGTGTGTGTGTGTGTGTGTGTGTGTGTGTGTGTGTGTGTATATGTGTGTGTGTGCGCACGCGCGCGGTGCGATGCGTTTGGGGGGATCCGAGATGTGTGTCTGCGTGCATGTGTTGTGTTTTGAAGTGCAGAAGCAGAGAGTCAAACGTGGCTCAGGCATACTGTCGGACGGCTTTGTTGCTGGATGAAAGAGAGAGAGAGAGAGAGAGAGAGAGAGAGAGAGAGAGAGGAGAAAGGGAGAAGGAGGAGGTGGAGAGAGAGGGGGAGAAGGAGCAGGAAGAGAGACGGGGGGATAAGGAGGAGGAAGAGAGTGGGAGAAAGAGGAGGACGAGAGAGAGGGGGGGGGGGGAGTAGCTGAACTGATGTAACCCTGCTACGGTCTCAGATGTTTTGGAAAAGCGTTCTGTAGTTAAAACCTGGTTACTTAATCAGAGTGTTACTTCTTAGCTACCGACTGCTGCTGGTTCTGTCTCTCCACAACGCTAATGTGGCTACACAGAGCAGAAGACGCAGGGGAGAAGATGGTGGCCAAGGAACTGAAAGGAGCAACCACCTCCAGCTAGCTTCCCTTTCCATGTCCCGACAGTGGTCTTCAATGCGCGTGTGTGACACACACACACACACACACACACACACACACACACCACTCATACCCCTCTCCCCCCAATCCCACCTTCACGCATCACGGTGACAGTTAACGCAAACAAGCTTGGCCACCAAACTTTCTTTTTGGATGATGCAGGTGTTATTGAAAGTGTACCAGCCCCCCCACCGCCCGCCCGAGCGCTCTTAAATGGGGCCGCCTTCATAAAGTAATAGTCTTTTTTATCGGCCCCTCTCCCCATACCCCCCCCCCCCCCCCCCCCCGCTCTCTTTCGGCGGCAGCGTGTTTAGTGGTGTGGCGAGGAGCTCCGGAGGGAGAGATGAGTTAAAGCCTGTGGTTTTATCGCACGCAGCATGCGGTCCTGTTCAGCCTCTGTGGAAGGGAATTCAAATGGAGTCCTCTGGCTCCCGCACGGGCCCCGCTGTTGTTCGGCGTCCGCACACCTACTCCACCTCATCCACCTCCTCTTTCTCCACCTCCTCCTCCTCCTCCTCCACCTCCTCCTCTTCCTCCACCTCCTCCCGCCTCCCGTCCTCCTTTCGTCCCCCGGTCCTCTTGCCTCCTCGCCGGGTGTCTCCGTTTGTCCCAGCGGGCTCCTCATCTCCTTGAACACACACACACACACACACACACACACACACACACACACAGACGCCCAGGTCTGCCGTGTCATCCATCAGGAAGAGACAGACAGAAAGACAGAGGGGGGGGGGCACAGAGAGAGGTAGAGAGGGACAGAGGGGGTGAGAGAGAGAAATAGAGGGAGAGAGAGAGAGAGAGAGAGAGAGAGAGGGGGGGGGGGGGGGGGATAGGTAGAGAGGCAGGGAGAGAGCACCAGGGATTGGGAGGAAGGTCTTTATCGCCAAGGACACAGGAAGGACTGGCTGGTATCCCTCTCCGGGGGGAGAGGATCCGTCACCGCCGTCCTCTCAGACATCCCAACATCCCGTCCCCATGATCCCTCGCCTCCCATTCCGGCCCTTTCCCACCCTCCTGTCCACTCGACGGCGGAGAAAATTACCGGTCAAAAGCAGCGGATTGATTGCAATTTCGCCTCGCCTTAAAATGAAGAGGTGTGATATGGACAGGCCGTCTAAGACTTTGCCCGACAGAAAAGTCGGCCCGTAATGATGTCGTCAAGAGAGGACGTGTGAGTGACAGTGATGGCTGGGGGGCCTAATGCGAGGGGGGGCCATGACCGCCTGCCTGGCATTAACATTTCAACCCAGAATCTCTATTAATCTACACTTTAGGCTGCCCGGGTCAAATATTTAGTAGCACTGATTAGGAGATTCATATCTCAGCCAGGATTGTGTCTCATTTCTCTCGGCTCATGAATATTCCGAATATTTCACGAGACACCCGCCGCTGATTCCGGACCAGACATGAAATGGAGCCGTCAGGAACGTTCACTCACCGGACACCCATCTTTTGACCCCCCCCTACACACACACACACACACACACACACACACACACAAAAGGTGAAGTTTGGTGAAGTTTTGGTATTGGAGCCGTTAAAGTTGGTGGGGTGGGGGAGGGTGGTGGTGTGTGTGTGGGGGGGGGGGGTTGTTTGCGGGCTACTGTGGGTGTGTGTTCGTGTGTGTCTCCCAGGGTCAGGAATGCGCCTGAGGGGTTTTCAATCATCAACAGCATCTTTTGCCATTGATGGAGTGTGAATGTGTGAGGCCGTTTGTGGGTGTGATTATGTTCCCACGTGTGTGTGTGTGTGTGTGTCAGGGGAGGTGTGTGTGTGTGAGTTTAGGGTCCACACAACAGACCAGGGTAAGCCTGGGAATGCTCCGTTGCACTAATGAAGTCTTCCAGAGGAGTGTTTTAGAGGGCATAGATGAAGAGGAATGTCACTGCCAAATTAGCTAGGATTGGGACTGGGACACTGGCCTACGTGTGGTCGCTGTGCGTGTGAGTGTGTGTGTGTGTGTGTGTGTGTGTGTGTGTGTGTGTATGTACGTGTGTGTGTGTGTGTGTGTGTGTGCTCATGTGTTTTTCTTTTATGTTTGCATTATGTGCCAGTCAGAGTGCTGCGTTTGTGGGTTTTATAGGAGGCCTCCAATTGGACAGTGCGGGTCATGGGAACCTGCTCTCCTTGAGGGTCCCTATTGGTCCAGCTGTCCCATCCCATGCCCCTGGACACACACACACACACACACACACACACACACACACACGCACACACACGCACACACCTCAGAAGAACACTAACCCAGTGCCCCTCTCACTCCAACAGCACACCTCTCTCCAGTTGACTGACGGCAAAAAAAAGAACCTCCTCTTTCTAAGAACCGTCTTCACGGTCAATTCGAGCGCAACCAACGGAGAGATCCGCCGCCACGGATTCCGAGAGGTTTGGCCATAAACAATCCCGGCCGCTCCGCCCGCAGTAACTCCTGTCTGTACCCACAGAGCGTGTTTACGAGGGCTTATAAACTGATTTTACGAGTGGCACACCCCTGGCAGTCAATGAAGCGGGGCCGGTGAGCAGCGGCGCCGGGCACCGCACCGTGGACCCGGTGGGCGAGAGGCCGCACTCGGCCCGGAGGAACTACCACAGCGGCCACGAGCAAAGGGGCCCGGCCCGCGCCAACAGGGCCCGGGCCGTAAACACACCGCGATCGGAACATTAACGGCGTGCGCTCCGTCGATTTGGAAGCCGGAGGGGAGGGGGGGGGAGGGGGGGGGGGGGGGGGGGGGGGGGGGGGGGCGGAGGAGCAGATTGAGGGGGGGGGGGGTGGGGGATGACATGCGGTGCGAGTGGTCTCTGTGAGTTAGCTGACAACATGATCCATTAGTTCAATTAAAGCTGTTTTGGGGCCTGGTTGCTTGGCCATCCATTAAGCGATATGCAAATGGTTATGTTTGTCTGGGGGGACGGGCAAGGATGGAGGGAGGGGGAAAGGAGAGGAAATGGGAGAGGGAAGGAGAGAATGCAGCATAATTGGCTAGTCTGGTAGCCTCTGCTTGGATAATGAGGCACACACACACCGGACGTGTGCGCGCGCACACACACACACACACACACACACACACACACACACACACACACACACACACACACACACACAGCGAACACCATCCCACACATTCACACAAAGAGGTAAACTACAGTGGGCTGTTGTACTTATTTATGTTACTGCATTAATAATACCAGCAACTGTTTGCTTACAACTATTAAAAGTGTTGTTTGTGGTAATGCCCGGGGTAAATAATGTGTGACAACACGCCAGCAAGCAACAGCTTTGCATTCCTCTGGAGACGCAGTCTTATGGTGCAGTGCTTCCTGGCAGTTTTGAACTGGAATGACTTTCTTTCCCAAATCCTCTGGAGTCTCAGACTGCACGGGGTGCCGTCCCACTGCATCCAGGCTAAGCCCACAAAGAAGCCTGCAAATCCCTGATTCACAAACGTATTGGACCAAAAAATGAGCCCTGTTAGCGAAACACCAATGTGAAAGATTGTCCCGGAAAGAACAAGAAAACGAGAAGAAAGAGAGAAGCATCACCCTGCGTGGCTTTTCTATGCCCGGCCTGCTATTTCTCTCTCTACCCTCCTCGCTGTGAAAGGGCAGAGTGTGTGTGTGTGTGTGTGTGTGTGTGTGTGAGACCTGTCGTGAGCTAATCTGAGTGCGTCCAGCCGCCAGCGCCGGGCCGCTCGGGGAGAACGGGCTCCGTCAGGCTGAACGGGGCCCTGCTTTAGTCTCCTCTCCAAATGGCTTTGTGCTCCGGGGAGCGCTGGAGCAAGGGAGATTACAGCAGGACCGCCAGACGGCCAGGCAGACGGACGGACCCGAGGTGACGGGGGGACAGGAGGACGGGCAATCAGACGGACGGATGGAGGGACAGAGGCAGACAGACGGCCGGACAGAGAGAGAGAGAGAGAGAGAGAGAGAGAGAGAGAGATAGAGAGAGAGAGAGAGAGAGAGAGAGAGAGAGAGAGAGAGAGAGAGAGAGAGAGAGAGAGAGAGTGGTGGGGAAATTGAGCGCAGCGGGCTCAATCCGGTGTTGATCGGGGTTCCGGTCTGTCCGCATCCCAGGGCCTAGCCAAATGCGGGCACAGCCCGTCCCCCAGCGGACCCTCTGGACTAACCCCGGTGCGGGAACGCCGGGCCGGAACGCCGCGGACAGTCGGAGCCAGACCGACAGGTCCACTCTGACACCTCGGGCTAACCCCCCAGTCGTCGTCCCCCCCCCCCCCCTTCCCCTTTTCTCCACCGACACCTCTTCACACCAGAAAGAAACAGGTGTTCTCTGGAGGGGAACAGGGACCGGCTGGTGCCACACCAAACCTCCCATAGCCGGGCTCTCATGGCATATTTTAGAGAGGGCCAACAAAAAAGAAAGACACTCCAGCACTGGCAGCTCGTCCTCTGAATAAGCGAGTACGGCTTCATCCTAACTGCCGGCCTCATTTGAATATCAGAGCTGGTTCAGCAACAATGCCGCTTATTGTACAGACAGATGTCCTGCCCAAACAAAGCATTAACGGACCGCGGTGGAAACGCGCCCCCCCCCCCCCCCCCCCCCCCCCCCCCCCCCCCCCCCCCCCCCCGCGCCCCCAAACGCGAACGGGCGGCAGGGTTCATTCGGAACGAGCCCTGGGCCCGCCCCTCGCCCACTCTTAGCCCATCACGGCTGGAGTGGACGTTGTTCCCCGTTCGCTCTGCCCCCCCACCCCCCCACCCCGAGGGCTCATTCTCATGCAAAACTACTTTTGGTTTGCTAACGACGTGGCAGGGCTTCAGAGACGGCCCATGTGAATATGGATGGAGTCGGGGATTTGGACCCAACGGCGTCGCTCGCAGGAGCCCGCTCCATTACGGCCGACCCCGAGCCGGCCAAATCGGCACCGTGTGTGTGCGCGGGGGGTGGTGGTGTGTGTGTGTGTGTGTGTGTCGTCCCCTCGTTCAGTCATTACATCCACGAACGCAGATCAGAGCGACAACAGGACACTCTCTGATATGCTAAACGGGCTCTCGTCTGCACCTGTGATTCAGAAACACACTTTCACCGTCGCACTTTGCTCCCCCCCCCCGCCCGTTGCCGCGGCGTCCAAATGAAACGGGAAGCCACTCACGAAAGTGAAATGGCTTGCGTTTCCTCCGCTTTGATGATGATCTCCTGAGTGTTTTTGTTCCGCTGAAAGCCCCCCCCCCCCCCACACACACACACACACACGTTATTTGTCCTTAATTGTGAGTGTGTACGTGCGTGGGCGTGTGTGTGTTCGGGTGTGCCCAGAATGTGCGTGTCGCTTTGTTACTCTGTATGGAGCGCTGGAGAATGGATGTCGGGGTGGGACAACGGATCCGTCCGTGCTAAACCTCTTACAGACGGAGTATTGTGTGCTCTGAGTGCTCCACCGCTGGCCGGCTGATTGAAATCGCCACCGTGAGCTGTTCTCCACGCGAACGGGAGATGGGAGGGGGGGAGGGGGCCTGCAGGTGCAACACCTGGGAGGACGCAGGAGCCAGGAGCCGCGGGCTTCACGTGAGCGCCGCCTTTCCTTGCCCGTCCCCGCCCGACAAGCCGCCTTTGATGTGTGCGGGCGTTCGCCACTTGGAAACGCTTCTCATTGTCAGACGCGTCTGCTTTTGCGTCCTCGAGCGTGCCTGTGTGTGTGTCGGCGTGCGGGTGTGTGTGTGTGTGTGTGTGTGTGTCTCGGTGCGTGTGGAGAAGGCAACGGAAGGTGTTTCTAAAGGGAGGGGAGGGAGGGAGGGAGAGGGGGGGGGTGACGTGACCACGGGCAGCAGATAAGCCAGTCAACCCCGCCTGTCGACACCTCTCCGTTCTCTTCGCTTTTCTCTCCGACCCCCCCCCCCCCCCCCCCCTTATCCTCGGAGCGCAGCAATCTAAATAAGATCAGTCGAGTGCTCAAAGGCCTGACAGCGGCTGGCTCCTCACGCCCGCCTCCGAATCGATTGCTAATGCCTGACAAGGACTTCTCCTGGCCCGATAAGTTCCGGCGCCTGGGGCCGCCAAACAATCCACCCGATGAGGAGGGACTACGAGGCAGTTTACTTCACATAACTCCAAATGGCCCGTGAGAAAAGGCTCCTTTCAAGTCTGTGTCAAAGCATTCCGGACCGCGGTGAGTGGGATGTGTGTGTATGGCGTGACGGTGGCCTAAGACAGACGTGCTCATAGGGACATGTAAGATATGTATGTTGTGTGAGCACAATGCATGTTGTCGACGTAGCGTGAGCATCGACTGGGAGTGTGTGTGTGTGTTTGTGTGTGTGTGTGTGTGATTTCCAAACACTCTGGCTAACTCCGTGGCGTTGGACTACTAGGGAAAACCACTCCTCTCCGCACAGAGGCTGGCAACCCATCACCATGACAACACAGGGAGGGGTAGGACCGAGTCTGTTAAAACGACGGAGGCTTCGTTGCATGTCCTACACGAGCCCGGCAAAGATGGACCCACACACACACACACACACGCGCACGCACACACACACACACACGCACACGCACGCACGCACACACACACACACACACACACACACACACACACTTGTTCCTTTTTATAATTCATTTCTTAACTCTATTGGCCTAATTTGCCACGCTGATGACAAACTGAAGCTATTTCCTCCACATCTTTTCATTCCAGTCCAGTGAGCTCTTAAACAATTTAGCCTGAACTTTGATTACTTACTGTTAATTTGCATGTACCCCCCCCCCCCCCCCCCCCCCCCCCCCCCCCCCCCATCCTCTCTCTCTTAGCCCCTCCTTGTGTCCTTTCGTAAATAGAACAGAGGTCAAAGAACATGCTCGACTTATGGAAAATAGATTTGGAACAACAACATCATTTGTTCCCTCATTTATCATCAAACACGGATCATCTCCCCTGCAAGGAGGTTTCACCAGAGCGGGTTTCGGGGATGTGAACGACACGGTGCGCTGTGTAAACGGCACGGGAAGCTGTCTGTTTGGTTTGGCGCTAAATAAATAAATAAAATGGCTGACGTGTCTGATTGGCACATGCAGGCAGGTGATAACTGACGCGGTTAAAATGCATATTGTTTCTGGGAGTTGACAAGATGGATCTGTTTTGTTCGAGCTGAGGTGAAACGGGAGACCAACGCTTCAGTACCTGGCAGCTGCCTGGATTAATAGGTACACTAGCGACCTCTAGTGGTGTCACTGTAGAACTGCAAGAGAAGCTTCCAGGACTTCACCATTACTTTTAAATCACATGTACATGTGTACACAATGGGGCTGGTCTCCTACGGCCCCCTTTGTCTTTCTTTTCCTGTAGTTTGTGTATGTGCGCGTGTGTGTGTGTGAGTGTGTGTGTGTGTGTGTGTGTCTGTGGTTGTCTGGATATGGTAGCTCGGTTTGCTTGTACTGTGTGTGTCTGTTGTGATGGGGTAGATGAATTTCCTCTGTGTCACCAAATTGATTAAATCAAATCAACACAGCCCCAGCTGTCTAATTTCAAGTGTTTCCCAATTATTTAAATGTAATTGGCTCCCAACTGCCAGCCGCTACAGTTTTACTGATGAGGACATGATAGGATGTCCACACGCACTCCGCACTCCATACACACACACACACACGCACACACACAAACATACACGCACACACACACACACACACACAAACATACGCGCACACACACACACACACACACACACACACACACACACACACACACACACGGAGGTACATCCGTTCTCCGCCTCAGAGGGTCCCCTGTCATCAGCGGGACAGTTTGAGTAACGCCAGGACACGCAGGGAAAAACGGAGAACAAGCCGACAGGAACCCCGGGGGAGGAGGCCCGAGGGAACGGAGGGATGAAAGGACGGAGGGAGGAGGCGGCGGAGACTCCAGCAGCCGCTCCGCTGTCATCCAGCCTCCAGCCAGCGCCGCGGGGCGCCGTGGGGCCGACGTCCCACTAACTGTGTGTTGACAGGGGGAGAGGGGAGCCCACGTGACCTAGCCGAGACTCCGGCTCCAGAGGGCTGGAGGGAACAGAAAAAGAGCCGTGGAGCGACGACAGATCGATATAACAGAGACCCGGCCTCAAAGGCCCGCGCGGAGGGGGGCTACACACAGCGGGGGGACCGCCGTCTCCTCCTGCTCCTCTGCTCCTCCACGCCTGAGGGAGGGAGGGAGGGAGGGTGGAGACGCCATAAGCCAGTCCGAGGGGGGAGAGGGGAGCGATAAGGAGGAGGTTTCACACGTTGGCAGCGCCGGAGGTAGATCACAGAGTGGTGACAGGGTGAGCTGGAGAACAGGGGTCCCGCCTCTGCAGTAGGTAGGGAGGGCATACACACACGCACGCACGCACGCACACACACACCCGCAAACACACACGATAATTTCAATCAAAATGCGTTTCTTTTTAACCTACCAGCAGGATAGAAGCATTGACCATGCCGTGATACGACTTCCTCGTGCCATCTCTTCTGCGTAAAGAAAACACGGCGAGATAGACACACAAACACATGTGAAGGGAAGCCTGAGTACATATACAGTCCCATACCTTTGGTTGGAGCCAGGCAGGCAGAACAGGAGGGCCACAAGCCTGGGCCGTACAGTGGGGCTGCTGTCAGCGGAGGCTCCAGATGACTAACGGGGGGAAGGAAGGCCGCGGAAGGAGAGCGGCCAGAGGAAGTAGACCCTTGTGGGGGGTCCCCCAGAGGGCGAGGGGGCTTCTTTGAGACCAAACCCCTTCCCCTCGCCCCCCCCGGCGCTCTCATCCACCTGCCCATGGGAAGGGTGGGTGGGTGGGGGGGGGGGGGGGGGGGGCAGGGAGGGAGGAGGAGAGGACGGGCGAGGCGGCACTTTCAAGTCCCGTGGCACGCTTCTCACCGCCGCTCGTTCCAAACACTGAGCGGTCCATGGTGTCCTCAGACTGCACTAGATACCGAGAGACAACAAACTGGAATCTCTTTTAACAATAACCTCCTCAGACTGCACTAGATACCGAGAGACAACAAACTGGAATCTCTTTTAACGATAACCTCCTCAGACTGCACTAGATACCGAGAGACAACAAACTGGAATCTCTTTTAACGATAACCTCCTCAGACTGCACTAGATACCGAGAGACAACAAACTGGAATCTCTTTTAACGATAACCTCCTCAGACTGCACTAGATACCGAGAGACAACAAACTGGAATCTCTTTTAACGATAACCTCCTCCAGGCCATTTCGACAGTTCTAGGTTCTTGTGGAAGCAAACTGTTCTGGTAGCTGTAAGTCTTTCTTTTCATTAAGCGTGGCCTTCAGGTAAACGCCCCCCTGAGAGGATGCAGAGCCCAGGCAGCTATAGGGCTATGACCTCACCCTGCCCCGATAAATCTCCGCCTAGCAACTGATGACACCATGGAGTTTAGCGGACGCGCACCCCCAGGCCTTCTCCTTCCGTTGCCGTTTTCATGCCGTCGACGCTTTTCGCTTCTGTCCCCACAACCAACCCAAATTCATCAAACTATCTTCGATACTTTGTTCCAGACCTCGTTATTCCTCTTCAATCTTACTCTACCCTTCACAGTAATTATCCACATAATTCATTTTAGGTCCCTTGTTGCATCCAAGCTGTAATATTCATGTTAATTACAGCTTCGGCCCAGCCCCAGCAACACCTGTTTTCGGTTATTAAAAAATGAAGGCTCTGCAGCTGATGGTTTTGGAGCATTGCTGGAGTAATTGCCTTTTCACTCAAGCATCACATTTTGTTTTGTGCCAGCGCCAAAAATAAAATCAGCAATTACTCCGTGTTCCAAAATGGTTGAATACTAATTAGGACAAGTTTCTCTGTTGCCAGGTTCGAGGAGAGAATAATGATTGTGTCTGTATCCTTCCCTCAGCTGTCCAATGAAGTGCGTCATTTACCTTCAGAAAGGAAACGTTTCGTAGCCCATGGGGACAAACTGTATGTATGTGGCCTATCAGATAGTAAGTTGATAAGAAGTCTTCAATTGGCTGTTATAAAGTTACTGCCCTGACCTCATAATGATGTCCCACTTCTGCTTTCAATTTCACAGTCAATGGCTTCCATGTGGCGACGCGTAATTGGGGTTGCATCGAGGGAGTCTGTGACTGTGTGCGCCCGCGCTTGTGTGTGCGCGCATGTTTGCTTGTGTGCCTGCGTGTGTGTGCAGAGTCACGCTGTTTTACTGTCAGAGGAGCTTTTAGGAAAACACTTTTATGCGCTTGGCATCCGTCTGTTGAAAACAGCTCGCTTGCTTCACCCTCGGTGTGCACTCTTTATCAGCTCACAAAACAAACAGCGCTGCCCCGAACGTGAAAAAAAAATCAACAACACGAAATCCAAAAAACGGCAACAGCCACCCAGGCAACATCTGGGTTCGGAAAACGCCCGGAACATCAACAGGGCCTGGGATGCGGTCAAGGACCGGATTCTGTCGATGTTTGGCTCTGAACGGGCCTTATGATATGAATAAGTCCACGTGCAGGCAGCCACAGAGAGCCAGATGATTAGAGGGCTGATCTATCACCCCGTAAGAGGAACGCAATGTTTCATTCAGCTGCCGCAGGGCACCAGGGCTTTTTCTCTGCGCTCGAGTGAAGCGTTGGTGAAATATTTCATCAGTCACACGTTGAACTCGATAAGAGGGCAAGCAGCAAGTGGTTTTGCCGACCACGAGAAAGAGTCATGAAACGTTTCAGTTTGTATTGATAACCCATCCGTTCGTCAGTTCTGAGGTAATTGGATATCGGTGTGGATCCTGGTCAGGACCACCCAGAACATGAGGAGATGAGAGATGTCGAAACTTGGCTGCCGCTGCGTCAGGAAAAGCACTCGGGAATTCAGAGGGGCACGCTACACTGAAAGATTCCCTTTAGCCGACGCTCCCGCGCGATTGAAGCTCAGTGCCCCTCCATAATGAAAGCGAGGCCCTGGAAACACGGGAGGGACAACCGGTGGTCTTAGGCAGAGCTCCGCTAAGCACATCTTGACTCCAGATCTCCGTCGCAGAACGTCCCAGGTGTGCGCTGTTGCCGCGAGGAGCCGACCCTCCCGCTCCCCAGACCCACCCCGACGCGCTAGTCTTTTCCGTCTCCACCCGTGGCCACACATCAAAGGTTCGTCGCCCCCCCCCCCCCGCCTTCTTCTCCTCCTCCTCTCCCCCCCTTTCTCCATCCCTCCATCCGTCTGTCCCTTCCTTTACTTTATTCCCCCCGCAGCAGAAGGCTCGTGTCAGCCTCATGGACAGGCTTTTAGCTGTGGTTGTCCTTATTAAGACAGGAGGACGTGCTGCTCCGGGGCTAGGGAGCAGCTTACACGGGAGGAAGCTTTCAGGCTCTTTGAATAGGTGCGTTTTTTATACAAAGCAGTATTCAAGTCAAACTTCATTCCAGACACACAAGAGGGTCCATAGCAGTGTCACTATCGGTAAACAAGAACACGGGTACATTAATAACAATGCCCCCCCAGCCACAACCAGACGCAGCGTGTGAAGTCGAGTTGAAGTCGAACGTTTGTTGATAATGCTTCCCGATGAGGTCACCCCTCCTCTCGCTTGATGGCCGCTTGTCGCCGTGACGATATTTACATTTAGAGGCGTGCGGGCATGAATCAGCTTTAAATTATACACACACGTAGGAAGTGATCTACACTCTGCAGCCAGATGGACGGCCAGGTGGCGGAGGGGGTTTACACTTCTGGGAGACAAAGCTTTGAAGTTAGCGCGCCTGGGAAGTGTCGAGCTTCAACACAAACACGGAAGGATTAGTGGGCAGAAACACACTGGGAATAATCCGGTCCTTTTAATTTGAGGTGGTGGAGTGGATGTGATTTGCTGGCTAGAAGAACCCCATGGGTTTTCCAGACACACACACACTGGTATAGACACTGTGAGAGATAAGGAGGGAGCAGAGCGGTGCTACAAGAATATACTGCAGGGTTTCACCTGCTCAAAGACGTTTTGAATTGCTTTGAAACCATTTCTACCACATGTGGAGCCGGCAGTCCTGCTTCGACCGGTCTACCTTTCTGAAGTTCGACTTTTCAACGACAACGACGGCTTATTTCTGGTTAGCCACCTGACTTTTGGCTTGTGACCTGCTTTGCGGTGAGGCGCCTGAGTTTTGAGTGAGTTGATGGCTTCACAGAACACAGGGGCTCACCGTTACTTTATGACACCCTGTTGGATTCTGGGCTACATCGTCAACATGAGACAGGAGGCACTGCCACACGTGGTGATATGGGACATTAACAATAGCCACCAGCCTAAACCATTAGGTAGGGCTGAGCGACTGAGAATTATAGTCACCATGATCGACGGAAACAGTGAGTCAGAGACAGAGGGAGAGAACATGTGGGGAGGGAGAGACATACAGAGTGGAAGAGAGAGGGAGCGAGAGAGAAAGGAAGAGGGAAAAAGAGAGGGAGAGAGATAAAGAGAGAGAGAGAGGGAGAGAGAAAGAGGAAGAGAGAGAGAGAGAGAGAGAGGCCGGCGAAACATTGGAAAGGGAATGAAAGGAGAATCAAAAGGAGGTGGAGAGTGTTGGAGTCCAGACCACGAGCTGCGTGCGTTTAAGGGAAGCAGGTGTGCTGTATCAAGCTGCATGTGCCCTCGTTGTAATTTGTTTGTGTTCGCATTATAATTATTCCCAGAACTATTCGCTACACTGGGAATAGCTGTGTGTGCACGTGTGTGTGTGTGTGTGTGTGTGTGTGTGTGTGTGTGTGTGTGTCTGTGTTTGATTGTCCGTGTGCAGCAGATTGTGCCTGCCAGTGTGTGTGGGTGTGTGTGTGTGCTCACTCTTGCATGTACATGTATTATGTGTGAGGCAGGAAGCTAATCAAATGAAATCCACTCCGTCCATATTAATGTGATGTATTGCTGCCGCGTGGCCAAGAAACGATCTCCCCGGCTATCGGCGGTGGAAATAAATCCCTTTCAATTCTGACTAACGACACGTCGCCGCTGCCAGGATGTGTCCATTTCCTGTTTACCGACGGCCAGCGTTCTCCTGGCGACCCCTGGGAGTTGTAGGACTAAATGCCGGCTGTGTCCTCCCAGGATAAATGTTGAGCCTGAAGCTGGTCTCTCCGCAGGGGAGGACAAGCGGGGGGCAAACAGCGAGGGCCGACGTGAGGTCATACATTCTGTCTGCCGTGGAGATGCAGCGGCCAGGGGCCAGAGTCAACACAGGGAGCTCACCATCAGACACACTGGGACTCAGGAACGTCAGGGCTAAATCATTGCCTAAGCTAGAGGGTTTTCATGCAGAAACGAGTAATCATGGAAAGATAATTATAATTAAAATCTAATTTATATGTAAAAAAACAAAAATTACTTTCCAATGCCAAATTATGTTTTGAAGCATTAGGCCGGAATGCAACTTATAAAGGGGTACATGTGGTTGGCCTACACGTGAACAGAGCAGATAATATGACATGTGTTCTTCTGCTTCAACCGGGGGACGAGGTTTCTGTGAAGGGCCCCAAAAAAAGGACCCGGTTTCCGTGTCCGCTCGTCGGAACTTTGCCTCTGATTGGCGCATGCCGTGCTGTAGCCTTAGCAACAGGGGGGTCAGGAAGCATTCACGACCCCCAGCAACGAGAGGTCGGTCAACGATCGTGACCTTGGCAACACTGGGGTCAGGGGACGACGTGTCCCTAGAAGAAAGGTCGTTTCCCTCCTGTCAGTCAGAAGGTTGCTGTTCCAGACTGGTCTGATGTTGATTAGCCTTTCTAATTTCCAAAGGCAAAGTTTGAAAAAAAAAATGTCTCTCGACTCAAACCTATGTAGACTATTCTCTTTCCTCTGCTTTACTCTGACTTTATTCTTAGTTTTTTCTTTCCTGGGCTGATAAAATGCGAGAGACAATTGGCCCCTGGCATAAACTGGATTTAAATAGATTCCGTGGAAGCAGGTAATTTGCACACACGTGCACACACACACACACACACACACATGCCGTAGGGATATACCCAATGACACACAAACACAGTCCTAATGATTGATTCGCAGCCTCCGGCTATCTCTCTGTCTCCGCTGAACTTCCTGTTCTTAAGGCATGGTTCCTCTGAGGGTGGTTTGCCTTCTTTGATGTGATCAACTCAGGAGCAATACCTATGGGCTTCAACCAGAAAAGCTGTGGAAACTACAGTTCCCAGTCGGTCTGAGTAGAGGGAAGAGGCGGCTGGGGGCTGTGGGCCTGGGGAGAGCCATGGTCTAGGTCAAGGTCTACAGCGAGGGCCAAGCAGGGAGGAAGCCTGTGCAGACGGGGAGGGGGCCAAAGGATGAGGGTGAATTTAGATCGGTGCTTAATGGGCTTTGACCTCTTGTGGATGTCCACAGGCGGGGTAGGCGAAGGCAGGGACATTGGTTACACTGCATAAACAATAATGTGAAGGGTTAAAAAAAATGATAATTTAAGATGTATTATTTGCCTTTATCCAGCAAACAATAACCAATCAGTCAGACCGCCTCCCTGAGCCCTACTGTAATCTCAACGTAGTCTCACAAATGACAAGGCAGACTCCAATGCACTTCGTTGTGGGAGAAGCCTTGCGGTGGCACCGTGACGTCTGGCAAGAAGCCAAAGCTGTCTTCCAGAAGGATAAAAAGGAAAAACGTGGTACAAAAAAAAGTCGCTGTGGCTGAGCCGTGCAGCGTAATGACAGCCCAGCAAGAAGCCGGCAGAAATTCACATTGTGAAAAGGTTGCTCTCTCATTTTCCACGATCCATTTATTTTTAAGACATAAGTCGAGCAATTTCAAGAAATCTCCCTCCCCATCCCATAAATGTGCACTTATTTCCCTCTCACTGTAAATAACAGAGTATGAGAATGGACAGAACCTTTTTTAAAGAAGCTGTTAGCGAGGGGTGAGTTTATGGGATGTTATGTGGTATAAATCCGGAAAATTAAGAAATAATAAAAAAGTGTGGAGGGGATGTCTTTTTTAGTAGTTTCCAAATCGCTGGCAGTGCCTCTGCCCCCATAGCCAACAGAACGGGCGTGTTCCCTGGCTGGCATTCCGGAGTTAACGACAGACGTTGTGGAACGGTCTAAGAATCTGAGATACAATCTAAACTTAACAGATTGATCCTAATGAAAGGCAAATATAGGGGTTTTAAACAAAGACGCATTCTCAGCGGGTCCTCCGTGCTCCTTTGGAGACTCCTGTCTTAGTTTCCATTCCAAATAAACACACGCGGTAACTATCTTTCCGTCTCTCGCACACACCCTGCCTTGTCTGTCTCGTCCTATGTCAGTCTACCTTTTTCCGCCCTTTTCTCTGCCTTCCGATGACCTCCAGCTCACTAATTGAGTTACTCTCGCTAACAGCCATATGGTATTGGTTTGAATTTCACAACGTAGCGTAATGAGCTATCCATTAAAACAGCCCTTTAGATTTACAGCCAAAACTTTCCAATGAATGGACTTTTCTAATGAATGACCCCGCGGTTCAAGCGCTCGGAATTTACGGCGAACTCACACAGAACCTTATCTAATGACCGTTTGCGCAGATGAAAGGCAGATACCGAGTTTCATTTCACTAACTTTATCACCCTCTTTTCGGCCTCTTTCCTCCACCCCCCTCCCCACTTTTATGCTCCCCCGGTCTGGTTATGGGTGTCAGACAGTCAGGGCATCCAGCAGCCAGCGCTGCCCAGGTGTCCATAGCTATTACTGCAGGTCATACCACAAGCTGTTGATCGCAGGCAGGGCTAACGTGCCAAATGTTAAAGTGATTAAAATAAGTATAAAATAAGTAAACCCCCCCCCCCCCCCCCCCCCCCGACCCCTTTAAATAGCAAACAAAACAAAACATTTGGCAACTTTGGTTTGAAGTTCGACTATAATTATCCTTGTGAGTACTTCATTAATCTGCTTCTCTGTTTTCAGACAGTGGGTGGGTGGCAAAGCAGTGAAGCATACACTAGAACAAACACAACCTCCAGTATCTGTAGTGCCAGGTCACCGACAGCATCACCCCGTTTTGTGAAGCGCCTCAGTGGGTCCAATCCCAGCACAATACTCCTCCCAGCCCGGCCCAAGCTGGCGCTGTGCCTGGTACTGCTAGCCCACAGTGCTTCCAGCTTTCCTTCCCCTCCACAGAGAGTCATTGTACCGATCAGCCCTCTTTCCCACTTCCCTGGATGGCTGGAGCCATAGTGGTGGGGCAAACAGGAGCCCCATTATATCCTAATGGAGGCCAAGGTGTTTTTATGGCGCTGTCTGGCCCTGGCACAGCCAGGTACCACACCTCCCCTCTCTACGACCATGCACACACACGCACGCACGCACGCACGCACGCACACACACACACACACACACACACACACACACACACACATATTTGCCACCTCAATGACCCCCAACAGGACTTTACACACTTCCATGCAACACACTATTAATCTGCACCGACCAGGCGTGGAAACCCCTGCAGAATCACTCTACTCAGGCTCATGTTTTTATTGAAACTCCTAACTGCCACAAATTGTCCCCAATTACGCCTAATTGTTCTGCTAGAGTCCAGGTTTATGGCGTCGCTAGGTGTTTTCTTGAGGATCCCGTCTGTATTGGATTCTGGTTTTCATATCATAGAGCTGGTCAGGCTCTAAGCTGCCCATGTGTGGGTAATTGGACTCATAAAGGGTCCTAATTGTTTTCAATTGTGTGAAATACAGTGAAATAATGATTTACAGCCGCCAGTGTGCACTCCAAAAGGCTTGTTCTCCTGCTAGACGCAGGGCCAAAGACCGGGTTTAAGCCACCGCCACAGGAAGCAGAGCTTTGGGGCGCTGGTTGGCCGGTACACCCTTCACACCGCGTTTCCCATGAGACCCGGTGGAACCCACCTATTGTACACGCGGGCCATTGTTGCCCTGTCAAGGTGTGGCAAGAAAGCGTGGCCGGCTAAGCGCAGAAGTCAGTGGTGCGGCAAAGCAGATTACGGCGGTAAGAGCCAGGCTGATCCAGTGCTTGTAATCAGATCCCACACAGCGACTTTAGCCGGGGTCGGCCACCAGGGCGTGACGGAGAGCAGAACGGGACGCCGTGCGGGGGGGTGGGGTGGGGGGGCTCGCCGGTCTGAAATGAGGCTCGACGTGCGGGGGGGTGGGGGGGCTCGCCGGTCTGAAATGGGGGTCGACGTGCGGGGGGGTGGGGTGGGGGGGCTCGCCGGTCTGAAATGAGGCTCGACGTGCGGGGGGGGTGGGGGGGCTCGCCGGTCTGAAATGAGGGTCGACGTGCGGGGGGGTGGGGGGGCTCGCCGGTCTGAAATGGGGGTCGACGTGCGGGGGGGGTGGGGGGGGCTCGCCGGTCTGAAATGAGGCTCGACGTGCGGGGGGGTGGGGGGGCTCGCCGGTCTGAAATGAGGCTCGACGTGCGGGGGGGTGGGGGGGCTCGCCGGTCTGAAATGGGGGTCGACGTGCGGGGGGGGGTGGGGGGGCTCGCCGGTCTGAAATGGGGGTCGACGTGCGGGGGGGTGGGGGGGCTCGCCGGTCTGAAATGGGGGTCGACGTGCGGGGGGGTGGGGGGGCTCGCCGGTCTGAAATGGGGGTCGACGTGCGCGACAACGGCCGTTTCGGTCCGCGCCCGAGAGGCCAAGCTCATCAGAGACAACACGGCGGGGCGGGGAGAGCGCGGCGACGCCCCCTCCAACCCCCTAAGATGACTTAGCCGAGGCTGGGGGGTTTATCGTGCGTTTCCATCTCCCCCTCGCTCCGTTCAGGCGCTATTTCTGTTCTCTCTCTCAGTGCTCTTTGCTTGCTGACTTGGTGTGTCTATGTCGGCCCCCCCCCCCCCCCTCCTTTCTCTATCTCTCTTTTTCTCTCTCTCTATCTCTCTCTCTCTTTCTCATTTCTCTCGGTTTCTCTTTCCGCTTGACAGACCACAATTAAGAGCACCAGCCATTAGGGCCAACACAGGATGCAGCGATGATTTAAACTGATTCATTTAGGGAATGTCGAGAGCTGACAGACTGAAATGTTGCTCCCCCCTAACGTCCCCCTCCTCCTCCCCCCTCACATACCCTGCGCCTCCCCACCATCCCACACACGTACAGTAGGCTCGCACACGTCAACATTCCTCCCCGTGTGTGAGAGCTGGGAATGTGCTCTGCGGAAACCCCACTCCTCTTACGATGTCTCCACGCGCCTTTCATGTTATTCCGGAACAATCCACGGTGTGGTATGGAATGGGCACCGGGGCACGCCGTCAGGCCCCGACGCCCTGCCAGCCTGGGCACCCTCTGCTGGGGGCTGCTCGCTGACCCACGGCAGGGCCTGGCAGTGGGTCTCCATGCCCGTCCGACCGGGCCTCCGTCTTTTGAGGCAACCCCCTCTCCGTGTGGCTGACGCTGGACCCTCCCTGTGGGGCCATGCCCCCTCCGCGCCGGGGCCCGCACTAAGTGAATTGCGATGGCTGATAAGCTGTGAGAAGTACGTGGGGAGTTGACTGTGGTCGGGCCAGGGACCACAGGGAGAGCTCGGCCTCCGGTCCCAGCAGCTGGGTCGGGACTCGGTGCTGGACGGGCCCCGCTGCCCGACCAACTGAAACATAGAGGAACCCAGCGTCATTAGCTACAAAACAAACTGGAGAGAGAGATAGAAAGAGAGAGAGAGACACAGAGAAAAGTAGAGATAGAGAGCGAGAGAGAGAGAGAGAGAGAGAGAGAGAGAGAGAGAGAGAGAGAGAGAGAGAGAGAGAGAGAGAGAGAGAGAGAGACAGAGAGAGAGACGGACAGACAGAAGTAGAGATCGAAAGAGAGGGAGAGGGAGAGGACAATCGAGAGATGGAGAGAAAGAGAGAGAGAGGGATAGAGAGAGAGAGAGAGGGATAGAGAGAGAGAGGGAGGGATAGACAGACATTGGCGACAACGGCCTTAGTTCCAGACTGTTGCTCGGAAGAAGAAAGAGGTGAGGGGAGAAGGAAGCAGAGAG
Source organism: Aplochiton taeniatus (assembly GCA_017639675.1). Classification (NCBI taxonomy): domain Eukaryota; kingdom Metazoa; phylum Chordata; class Actinopteri; order Galaxiiformes; family Galaxiidae; genus Aplochiton; species Aplochiton taeniatus. The sequence continues at coordinate 14,102,575 of CM030181.1, read as the reverse complement.
AGCCAGTCTATCTACGCACGTATCTGAATAGCCAGGCTGAAGCAGAGAGAGCCAGTCTATCTACGCACGTACCTGAATAGCCAGGCTGAAGCAGAGAGAGCCAGTCTATCTACGCACGTATCTGAATAGCCAGGCTGAAGCAGAGAGAGCCAGTCTATCTACGCACGTATCTGAATAGCCAGGCTGAAGCAGAGAGAGCCAGTCTATCTACGAACGTATCTGAATAGCCAGGCTGAAGCAGAGAGAGCCAGTCTATCTACGCACGTATCTGAATAGCCAGGCTGAAGCATGGAGAGCCAGTCTATCTACGCACATATCTGAATAGCTAGGCTGAAGCAGAGAGAGCCAGTCTATCTACGCACGTATCTGAATAGCCAGGCTGACCCCACTGGCACGCTCCAATTACCCGCCCTCACAGGAAGTGGAGTGCACATGCCTGCTTTCTGCACTTCCTGCCCTTGTCAGCGTCGGCTGCCAACATCTGACCCAGGCTGATGAAAAATCACCCGGCGCAACCTTACCACGACCCCACAATCATGATATCACCCCCCCCCCCCCGGGAATTATGACAATACCTTACAGGAGTTTTCCCTCACCGTGGTCTATTAAGAATTGTGTTTTCAGAGCCGAGTTGCGCGAACCTGGTCGTGGATTCGAAAAGACACGGCCATCTGTTGTTCCATAAATCAGCCATAAATGAACTTGGCTCACTAAAAACGTCACTGGTGGAGACGGCTTCGGACTGGTTCGTGTGTCCTTACAGAGCGCTGAGCGGCGATAAAGAAGGAGAGCAGGAAGGAACGGTCCAACAAACGTCCCCGTTTACAAGGTCTCTGCGTGTTTGAACCGTCTCTGTAGAACAGGGGATTTGTAGCCCGGCCAACAACTGATCAAGGAGGGGAGAGGACTCCCTGATAGCACGACACAGAGCCCAGCTGTGCTGCCTCCCTATCTCTCTCGCACAAATGCACGCACACGCACACGCACACACACACACACACACACACACACACACACACACACACACACACACACACAGGGAGAGTGTTGTTGACTTTATTTCTGGTTTTATTCAGAGGGCGGGAGGATGATGTGGGGCCACGCCTGGGTTTTACCAGATGGCCAGCTGGCCACGCTGTCCTCCTGTCAGTCAGAGGGTGAGTCCTGGTGTCCTCCTGTCAATCAGAGCGTGAGTCCTGGTGTCCCAATCTCAGTCAGAGGGTGAGTCCTGGTGTCCTCCTGTCAACCAGAGGGTGAGTCCTGGTGTCCTCCTGTCAATCAGAGGGTGAGTCCTGGTGTCCTCCTCTCAATCAGAGGGTGAGTCCTGGTGTCCCAATCTCAGTCAGAGGGTGAGTCCTGGTGTCCTCCTGTCAATCAGAGGGTGAGTTCTGGTGTCCTCTTGTCAGTCAGAGGGTGAGTCCTGGTGTCCTCATGTCAACCAGAGGGTGAGTCCTGGTGTCCTCCTGTCAGTCAGAGGGTGAGTCCTGGTGTCCTCCTGTCAATCAGAGGGTGAGTCCTGGTGTCCTCCTGTCAATCAGAGGGTGAGTCCTGGTGTCCTCCTCTCAATCAGAGGGTGAGTCCTGGTGTCCCAATCTCAGTCAGAGGGTGAGTCCTGGTGTCCTCCTGTCAATCAGAGGGTGAGTCCTGGTGTCCTCCGGTCAACCAGAGGGTGAGTCCTCCCAGAGAGGAGGCAGGAGGCGGGGGGGTGTTTCGGAGGAGGACCCACCGGCTAACAAGATTAAATCCACCGAAGTTTGTTGTATATGGGAGGAATGTAAGATATCTGACACTGGCCAGCCCTGGTATGGACTACACGCCAATACCAGTGGTTTCCAGTTTCGGACTACTTTTTTTGTGTGTGTTTAAGACTGGCTGCGGTGGAACGTGCCTTTAAAGAAGTGCTGGCGAAGAGCTGTGGAATGGAGGAGAAAGGTCAGAATCCATCTTGCTCGGGGGCCCGGCAGTAATAGGACTCAACATGCCTCTGCACCCCTCCCTATGGCTCGGGGCCCCGCTTCTGGACACCCACCTGATCCCTGCTGAAACTACACAGGAGGGATCACTGGAGGAGCTCCCCCGTGGCCTTCCTCTGTGTGTGTGTGTGTGTGTGTGGGTGGGGATTAAGTGAAAGACTGCGATAAAATAATGTGTCTCTACGTGGTATGTGGTGTATGTGTGATATTGCGAGGGAGCCTGTGAGTGTGTGTGCGCGGTGTAAGTGAGACAACACACACACACACACACACACACATGCCTGACAGCCTGTTGGCTGACGTGACAGTCAAGTCAGTTTCTGCAGAAACCTTCCCTCTGAACAGCATACCTGCAGGTCAGAACAAGGCCGGCTCACAGTCACTCTCTCCCTGCCATAGACACTCCCTCAGCCCATCTCTGTGCGCTCTTCCCTTTACCTTCCCCCCTTCTCCCTACAGCAGGGGAAACAGGGCACGGCGAGCAGATAAGGCTATTGATATTGGCAGCGAGCCTTGAAACACACCAAAACACACACACACACACACAAAAAATGGCAGAGACACCTTTTCTGCTTATGTCTCGGGAAATCACAGGTCCTTTTCCCAACGGATTGGTTTTTACCCTGGAGATGACTCTCCTCCTAAGCTGCTGTCTGGGCCTTGTCTTGGGCTTCCCCCAGCACGGACTGCCAAAAGGCCCGCGAGGTGCCGCCCCCCCCCCCCCCCCCCCCCCCCCCCCCCCCCCCCCCCCCCCCCCCCCCATTGGCCCTCTGCCCGGGTCAGCAACCAGGGTTTCAACATCTTTGGCTCCTTCTTTCTTTTACCCAGGCATTTATTTGGAGACTCTTTATCTCTCTCTGTCTTCTCTTTCCTTCCCTTCTCCTCAGGCCCACGGCTGGGGAGAGGAGGCCTGAGGGTCCGGGCCCATCCCACCTGGTCCCCCCCCCCCCGAGCCGACCCCACCTCCCGCCCCCCCCTCAGCGCGTTGCGCTGCTGCACGTCCCGCTGGGAGCAAACAAAAAACAAGGCCACGGCCAAACGCTCGCCGACCACTAACAAAAGCCGACGTGTAAATAAACAGACCGTCAGAAGCCGAAGAGAAAACTTTCGCTCTTTCTCCATGCCCCCCCCCCCCCCCCCCCCCCACACACACACACACACACACACTGATTGCCTGTTGTTGCTACAGTTGCTTTGCTAATGGAGCCGTGTGTTTGGTGTTTACCTTGCGCTACGCGGCTCGGAGGAGTCTGACGCGCGTGTTTGTGTGTGTGTGTGTGTTTGTGTGGGTGTGTGTGGGGGGGGGGGGTTGCAGGGAAGTGTGCGTAATGGGCTGTGTGTTGTGCAAGCCTCCCTGTGAAGTCTGAGGCCTGTTTGTTTACTCCCCACGCAGTCAGGGATACGCGGTCTGCTGCTCCAGTCTGGGGCTGTACGGTCGCTGGGATTGTACGGATGAGGGAAAGAACTGAAATGTTTGTGGGCGCTTGTGTGCGTTACGGGGGGGTGGGGGTGGGTGGTGGGTGGGGGTGGCTTAAAAAGGGGCCCTTATAAGGGATTTGGGTTTTGCGGAAAACATCAAGCACGGTTTTCTCGGCCAGTAACAGCAGCAGGCGATGCTATAAACATTTGATTCTAAACAAAAAGAAGAAGAAAACCACAGGAACCGAGTAGCTCATTTGGAGGGACTGCTGTCCGCCATGTTTCAATGTGTGACTGAACTTAGCTCTGGACACTATACCCATCTACTCTTTGAGGACTGATGTGGAAGAGATCTGGCCCCAACACTGTGAGATTACCCCCCCGCACCCACCCACCCTTTACAGAGGTCACGCCCCCCCCACAGTCCTACTGTAGCCTGGGGTCAAGCCCAGGTCACTTGGTTTCAAGGCGGACTCCCCCTTGTCCTGCCCTGCCCTGCCCGCCTCACGGCTCCCCTTCCGGTGTGAGGCTCCTCCCGGACACAGCCTTCCACTATACATGAAAGAGAGTTATGGTCACCTGTCCTGGACGGGAGCCTGCAGAGTGCACTGGCTATAAACACCCTGCATCTGCAGAGCCAGGAGAAACTTAATATGCATCTGTGTGTGTGCGTGTGTGTGCAGTCCCATTAAGCCTTTAAAACACAAGCACGGAGATACTGTTGATCTCAAAGGAGGCTTCATGGGTAAATGATAGAGTGACTGTCTACAGCCAATGTTAATCTCCATTAGGTCAATCCCCACTTCCCCGGCTTTTTTTGGACAGCTGGCTAATATTTTCCCTTTTAAAATAAAATCCCCATATCTCTAATGGCACCATATCAAGAAGATAATCGCGCAACCCATTTTCCATTGCCTGCCGTAGTGGGTGGTGAGTGTGTGTGTGTGTGTGTGTGAGAGAGTGTACAGTGTTTTGAGCCAAGTAACATTACTTGCCATCCGACCCCAGTTTTCTCTGACTGATTTGGACTTAATCATGGATGTTAATCGCTAATCATTGATTAGTAGTAATCACTGATAATCAAACCTTTCTGAAGAGTTTCAGAGTCTGGCGGGCTAAAGTTATTTTCTGTGTACCATTAACGGCCTGAGTCACTAGAGACCCTTTAGTGAACATTTAGGAGATATTTGTGGGTAAGTGTGTATGCATGTGTGAGGTGTGTGTGTGTGTGTGTGTGTGTGTGTGTGGTAGGAAAGAAAATGGTCCCTGAGTGATCAGGCCTGGCTGGCTGCCTCCTCTCACTGGAGATCAAATCCAGATTACCGCAGAGGCCAAAATGACTCACAGATTTCATTGAAACACCCTCCAACACAGACCGGTGTTTGGCGGGTTAGTCCGTCTGTCTGCCTGTTTCCCAAAGGGAGGCCTGTAGCGAAGACTACGGAACACAGTTTCCTCCTCCCGTCAAATGAACAGGGCTAACCTGCTAATGGGACACTGATGTCGACAGCCGGTCTCTTCTAATCCTGCTTTCGACAGCATGCATTATGGGTAGGGGGTGCAGCCGACAGCTTTCTTTAATTCATCGCTTCACATTCACTCATTGAGAAGGCTGGCTGGCAGAGACAACAAATACAACTATTTTGTGGAACCTCAACACGTAACGCAGTTGCTATTTTTGATCATGGGTAAAAAAAAAAGAAGACAAATAATAAAAGGGAAAAGCCTTAGGAAAGAGTGAGTCCAGGCCTGTTCTTGTTGCAGTGGAGGGGTCCGTTTTCCCCGGCATGATACGACCCGACTCCACCCTCCTCTGGCGGGCCGATCTCTTCCTGTCTCTGCTGCGGTTCTAAAAACCCTAAGCGCCGCAGGGCGATAATAAACAGTGCCTTGTGCAAACGGCAGGCTGTCTGGAATCCACTGGCCTCCGATCGGTCTTCCACCTTGTTTGAAGAGAACAGTTGATCCTCGTCTCGGAAACACGGTGTTGGAATGAGCGGGGATTAGGCTGTTCTTTGGTTCGCTTCACCCTCCCTGAATGGTGTTAAATCCCTTCCGTCCTCACTGATCCTCCATGGATCATGAAGAAACAAACATACGCGTGCTATCTCGTTTATGTAAGGGGGCACATTTATACTTGCGGTACTTGTGTGTGTGTGTGTGTGTGTGTGTGTGTGTGGGCGAGTGAGCGTATCGCGTCCATAAATATGTGTGTGTCACCGCATGGGTGAGCGCCGCTGACGACACGGCGGTGTCAAACAAACAGACCCCCGCTTGGCCTGTGAAGCCCGATCCATTCCTGCCCATCCTCCAGAGGGCCGTGCTCTGGTCCACACGGCCGTGTGTGCCCGTCCTGAGGAAGGGCACACACCCTGTCCCTGTCACCCCAAGCCTCCGGTCCAGATCAACCGGCCCACTGGCCCCCTGGCCCTGCCTCCCATGCGGTACTGGAGCTACACGCCCAGAACCAGGGCAGCTCCAACTGTCTCCGCTCCAAATCCAGCGGGGGGAGATTCCACGGCCGCCAAGGGCGTTGAAGAGCATGGCCTCTGTGAGCACTTGGCCCGGTCCGCACCACACCTGTCTGCCGCTGCCAAAGTCTACTGTACTTGTCTCTTGTGTGATCTTTGAGAGCGTGCTGGTCTGAGAAAAAAAAAATCCCGATTTTATGTCAAGCTAAGCCAAGGGCGCACACCCTGAGCCAAGGGGACAGGCCCAGGCCTCCAGCCCAGACTTTTCCTCACCGAACCCAAACACAGCTGTTGGTGATCCTTCCACCCCAGAGTCAGGGGCACTCAGAGGGGAACACCCTGCAGGGTCAGTGCAGAGAAAGACAGAGGTTAGACATGGCTGTACAGAGAGCACAGGTAAAGCCGTTAGCCTAAATTTCAGGCTATCAGGCTGTGTTCAGCATTGGGTTACTGTAAAAAGATAAAAAGAAAAATGCCCTGCGTAATAAACAATGGATTCAGACCAAAGAAAAGTCGAATTAATTTAAAAGCTTTACATTCTCATCAATGGTTTACATATATTACATTATGTTCATACATATAGATCATAAAACTGGAGTGCTGGTTAGTTATTTCCCCAGACAAACCAAAGGGTGGTACGGACTTGCAAAGCCCTGCCCTCTGGCAGGAACGTAATTGGGAGTTCACGGTCTGTCCCTCCAGAGGCGAGCTGCCGCGCAGATCCAAATCAGACAACATACGCTGGGAGCACCGCTAGTTCAGGACCGCTCTGGTCAGTGTTAAACGTCTGAGATAATTTATATAGCACAGGTTACATATCAGGGTGAAAACGGCTGTTCCCATTTTTTGTTGTGACAAAAGTTGACGAGGTGTTTAAATTGCAGTTGCCAGGAACAGAGACAGGCGTGACAACGCGCGTGGGCATGTGCTGTTGATCTTTTACCACTTGCGAGAAAAGTTCATTGCGCAGGTAAGGTTTCTAATCAATACAAAAGTTTATTAAAATAAATTAAAAAAAACATGGTAAAGTTAAGCACTGTAATTAAATGTCCTTATTCTTGCTGCACTATGCCTTCCTGTTTATTTCAACGGATTAAATTAGAAAAAATACATTTGAGTTCGTCCAGGAAGTTTATTTCCTCTATTGAAAGTTAAACACTACTAGACTTACTAGGTGACGTATTATTACTCTAGGCAAGATATGTCAGTAATCTATAATTTTTGGACTTTTAATATAGTCCCGCATGGACATTAATCAGACTTTTAAATACATTTTAGGTGACTTATTACTGTTCTAAGATATATTGTGCTAACAAATCATAGGTTAACTTACGTTTTATGCAGTGCAATGATTTAATGATGATTTAATAAACAATTTATCTGTCGCGTTTTAGGGAAGATTTACAGTGTGTAATGGTATTTCTTAACCAAATACTGCAACATTACAGGAATGTTAAGAATGAAAAAACCCTGCCAGTTTTCTTGTAAACTCATTTTTCTCTCTCCGTGATCCTTCTCGTAAAGATGCTAAAAGCATGAGTTCTAAAGCATTGTGTGCGTGCGTGCATACTTGTATACAGACTTGTGGGTTTTTGGGTCAGTCAAAAGTAGAATTCAAGAGAAAAGTGGTGTGGCCTGCGGCCTCTTTCTTTAAACACCATGTTTGTCTCTGCTTGCTGCTCTTCTCGGGGTTTACCTAACACCCTTCCAGGAGCCTGAGTGGCTGAAAGAGAGGTGTGTGTGTGTGTGTGTGTGCGTGTGCGTGTGCGTGTGTTAGCAACTTTGCCTGGCATTTTTCCAATGGAAGTCTGTCACGGGGATGTGGTAGATAAATAAATGGCACTAATATTTTTTTGCTGCCTTGCCTTCAGAAAGACAACAGTGGAAATAGTTCCCCTGATTGAGTTCTTTAAACACCGTCCAATCATTACCTCACCGAGTGTCCGACCGGCCAAACAGCCAATGGCCAGGCAGACACGGTGGGTAAGGATGAGGCAATCCCAGGGTTACTGGAGGAAGAGTCTCCCTGGGGTCAGGGGCCTGACCAACGGGCTCGCCTGGCTTTATCTGGCCTCTAACAGGGGAACCGGGAGTACTCTGACTCTGAATTCAGGAAGGTTCACAGCGCTGTTTAAAAAAAAAAGACTACAACAACCAGGTGCCACCGGCAAAATGGTCCCCCCAGATTCTGTCCTTCACCCCCTCTAGCGGTTCCTGCTTATTGAGTGGTTTCAGACGTGGTGGGGACCCAGAGTCTGCTACCCACCTTACCCCAATGAAGCTCTCCGGGAACCCACAGAGCCCCCACAGCTCTAGGGGGAGGTGCGGCTGGCCGTGGGTGAGGAACACGGAGGGCGGGTCCCCCCCCCACCCCCCCCAGCAGGGGGACATGACCTCACCTCTGGCTTCTCCATCCCTTTTTGTCATGCCCTGTTTTTCCCATCGGCTTACATCTCAGGGTGTATAGGGTTACACACACACACACACACACACACACAGGTCACGTCCCTTTCAGGATGTGTATATTCACATGTATTGTTGCCACTATCAAATAACCGGACCATATGCTCACCTGTTACTTGTTGCCATTAATCAGTTGAGAGTGAAGACAGGACGTTCAGTGCCTATGCTGGGATTCAACTTGCCTTACAATTTAGTTTTTGTTGTGCCATGTGCAGATTTCCTTTGAACATTTCCGCTGTGACAAAAATATTTAAAATGCAGATTAAGATGCAGTAGTATTTTCTTTCTCTGTATTTATCTTTTGTGTGTGTGCGTGTGTGTGTGTGTGTGTGTGTGTGTGTAAAGCCAAGTAGCCCGGGGTCTGATGCTTCTCTCATTCACAGAAAGCAGATTAAACTGCAACGTTGCACATGAAGGGTCACCATGAAAAAAAGCAGCACAAGGCTATAATTTGGCCTCCCTGTCTTCAGTTACTTCAGCTCCACCACTGCACCACAGTATTCTCTTACCACTGTCTCCAGATAAGAAAGCTTTGCCAGAACACAGACCGACCTCGGGGTTGGAATCTGATCCTATTCCTTGGTTTTTACCCTGCAAGAGGGTTTGCCCAAGAGTTCCCTCATGGAAGGAATTTCGCCATCATGGCAAATATTTCCTCTTCTTCTTGTTGATTTCAAATTTTCAGAAAAGGCTTAACTTATGGATCTGATATTTATCATCCATGGGTTATAATGATACACAGGGATTTTAATGTTTCCCCAGGAGAAATACCCAGGCAAACATCTCGTTAGGCTTTGTGAGTCTGCCATTTTTTCAACCAGGCCTCCCATGGCTGAATGAGAAATCGAATTTGTTAGCAGCTAATTGAATACAGGAACGACCGCATCAAGATATCCCTCTGTAAATTATATCCCATAGGGGGGTATCATATTTCCTCACTCTGCATCTTTTGTGAGACGTGTTAATTTATTATTTAGTCTAATGAACTGTAACAAATTGAACTACAACGGCCATCGCTGCCAAACGTACCCTGTTTGAAATTTTTAATTTTTTTTTCATGACGTCGCCGCAACATGTGTTCTTGTGTGTGAGGGAGTATTTTTGCGTGCCGTTTTCCAACCCCGGCCGGAGTACTCCGCAATGTCTCTGGAGACTCGTACGCCTTTCCCCACAGGTGCAACACTCGTTGACACGTTTCTGATTAAGAGCTACAAGAAATGATAGCACCTCCATAGAGACTCTCTTGTTAGGGTGTTTACCTTCTGCTTTGAGTCGACAAGACTCCGACTTCGGAGTGAGCGTGCCTGATGTCATGAACGCTGCCAAACAAGCTTTTACACCACATCACCGAGGTCAGCCTTCTGAACTCTGCCTAAAACGGCCTGATCTCTGTCTAATATTACACTTTTCAGGATGTTGACTTACGCCGTCTGGTACTTACTTGAAAACACAGCATTTTAACCCTAAACCTACTGCAAAACCCAGGTAGGTCTTTGTGTGTGTGCATGTGGGGGCGTGTGCGTGCGTGCGTGCGTGCGTGCGTGTGTGTGTGCGTGCGTGCGTGCGTGCGTGCGTGTTCGTACAAGTCCTACTCATGCAGAGCTGGCTTGGTGATGGAAGAGAAGTATTCGAGAGGTAACTTAAAATAACATCCGAGACAGACATTAGGTCATATGGTTCATCAACCGCTCTGCAGAATGTTATTAAACCTATCCATGCACATTTCACGAAAAGACAAACAAACAATCCCTTCCATCAAGGGTCCCGTAGCTCCAGGGCCCGTGATGAGAATGTGTATGAAGTCACTGTGTCACCTCACTGCCTTTTCAAGGGAGCTGCCCCTCATCACGTTCCCACCTCCGCCGCTCTCCGTAATAACACGGCGGCCTCGAGCTAATCGGGACAATTTCGTGTTCCCGCTCCGTGTTTTATTTGGTGCGTTGTGCAAACAAAGAGTGATGGAGGTGCCGTGTTTACCCTGCTAGCCCAGGACTCCAAGAGACTCGCTGGGGGGTTTCGGCTGCTTGCTTGAACTCGACACAAGGGAGGTGGGTGGGGGGGGGGGGGGAAGATGATTGACTGTTGCCAAGAAAAATAAGCAATGTCCCAAGAGCTAGCAACAATTACCTCTGTTTGTATGCCAGGCCAGTGGGCCCGATGTCGGGGAATGGAGACAAATGGCCAGCCTAATGCACTCCGTCCCCAGGAGATGGACGGCTTCGATAATAACATACTTACTGCGCTACCTCCATGGTAGCTAATGCCTCCCTTAAGGGGGCCTCTCCGCCGGTATGTCCCTAGCCGGTGCACTGATTCTGGGGGAGGCTTCTCCGACCGTGGCCTCGGTCCTCTCTGGTGGCAACTTCTACTGGTGCACAGTCACTTCTTAATGTTTGACAAGGCGCTTGCATTCCTGCAGTCTCTTCTGGTGCAGAGGGAACGATTATGTGGGTGTGAGCGTGATTCGGTTGGGAAATGAGAAACGTGACAAATGGCAGCTGCTAAGACGTTGGATCAACGTTATCGGTTGGGCTGAGCCCAGAGGGCTGCAGCGCCGCACGCTGTTGGCAGAGCACCGGGGATCTGTCACCGTCGCCGCCGGGTACCTTTCCCCATCGCCCGCCGCACCGTGCGCGGCCAAAGACAACACGGGCCGTGGCCCGCCAGGAAACACCGGATGTTAGCTTAGCCCACATGGCACATGCCAGCTAGCTGGTTGGACGGCTGGTTGCTTGTCTCTCTCACCTCTTCTCTCTTCTTTGCTGCGTTTCTCCTTCTTCCTGTCCGGGGAATTTCACTCAATAGAAAAGGGCTTTATTGAAATCATGGAAAGGGCATTTGCGGAACTAAAACTCGATCAAAACAACAACAATCCCAGTAGTTATCACAGCAACGTCCTGGACGGCTAAGAAATCCCATCTGATGGCTCTCACCCAGCGACTTACCATGACAGCTTCCGTCAACAACAGTTACCTCCTGCCTCCGGACCAGAAGGAGTGTGTCGTTAGTGCTCCTCTTCTAACACTTGAGCCTGCTCCTTTGTTAGGGGCACCCCTGGCCCCCTCAGGGCCACTGTGCCGCCCCACTGAGAGACGTGTTCGCTGGGGGGTGACCAGAGATACATTACATCGACTCAACTCCCCTGGCTGAGATTGTGTCACCACCCAGGTTCACGGGAGGGAGGACGAGCACCACTATCACCCTCTCTCTCTCTCTCTCTCTCTCTCTCTCTCTCTCTCTCTCTCTCTCTCTCTCTCTCTCTCTCGCGCACACGCTAGCATGAGAATGTTCCCGATTGGCTATCCATCAAACCTGGCTCTTCGTCGGCGCTCTCTGACCCGGAGTGCATCTCAGTGTGTCCATCTAGATAAACACCGGCCTGTTTGTCCGTGTCCAATCCAACCTGAGGCTTCTACCGTGGGTCTTTGTTTCTCTCTTAAGTATTGTACCCTCTGTCCTTCACCCCCTCTAGCGGTTCCTGCTTATTGAGTGGTTTCAGACGTGGTGGGGACCCAGAGTCTGCTACCCACCGTACCCCAATGAAGCTCTCCGGGAACCCACAGAGCCCCCACAGCTCTAGGGGGAGGTGCGGCTGGCCGTGGGTGAGGAACACGGAGGGCGGGTCCCTCGCCGTATTGAGGAACTGCTTATTTGCTGGGCAAATACCACAGTTGATTCTTGAAAACGTTTTATCCATGTGTCCATAATCTGCTGGGTCCCCCTTACAAACAGCGCTTTCCCCTGTCAGTGTTTGACAAATGAGCACGCTGGCAAGGTATCTTGATCCATTCGTTAGGACTGAAGTTGTTTATGTTCTCCACAGACAGACTGACGCATGTTATCTCTGTGGGGGGTGAGGAGAGGAGAGGAGAGGAGAGGAGAGGAGAGGAGAGGAGAGGAGAGGAGAGGAGAGGAGAGGAGAGGAGGAGAGGTGAGCTGGGGAGAGTCTGGATCCCCCTGAAGGGATAGGGGGCTGGGAGCCAAGGGGAGGACCAGCCTTCGGATGGATCCATTCATTCCTCTCCCCGTGATTAGTTTGTTAATCAGTGGCTCACTCGGACATGTGGAATGTATGGAGGATGCGTCCCTGAGAGGAACAAAAAAAAGAACGAAAGTGAAAAATGGCCCCCGTGTTGATAGGAGAACATGGGTGTGTTCAGGGCTCAGGGAGGGGGGAAAGAGGCGCGGCGGCCATTGGCCGCTCCAGTTTATTGATGGACGCTCCCAACCTTCGTTCTCCTAACGGCAAACCAAAAGGTCTGCCTGTCCGTCTCCTCCTCGGGTCGCCTGCGCTCCTTTCAGTCGGTGGTGACTAATGGCCTGAGGCATTGGTCCCCCTAACGCAGCGTGCAGGCACAGACAAGACCTGGCCCATTTATAACACGGCATAAAGGACGACCTGACAGGGTCGTCAGCTAACGCTGAAACTATTAGCCCGAATCATTAAGGCTGCATTCACCGAGTACACCGTGTGAAAGGCTGCAGAAGGAGGGAGAGGGGGAGGTGGGAAGAAGGGGGGGGGGGAGTGGGAAGGGAGAGGGGGGGGGGGGGGGCACAGAGAGAGACTTTCGGTAGAGGAAGGGACGTGTGAGATGTGTCAGAATGTGACTGTTTTGTCGGACCTGACCTTTTTGTTTTTGGGCAAACAGATTTGGATGGGGGACACAAAGGGAGCGGGGGGGGGGGGGGGGGGGGGGGGCTCAGGGATGGGTGAAGAGAGAGAGGACATGCCTGTGGGGCTCCATGGTGAAACAGCTGAACACTCACAACGCCACCTCTGTGTACAGATCCTCCGGCCGCGTTAGACCAGACTCCACACACACACACACACACACACACACACACAGAGAGCTCCTCCCTGGATTAACTCTCTCCTCTGTTGAACTTCTTCCAGGTTTAAAGAAACGAGGACAGATCGGAGAAGAGAACCGGAGGGAACTCGTTAACTATGAAGACAGTGGACTTGGAGAACCAGGCCTGGACCCGAGGGAGGAGCGGCACCTGGCCTCCCTATCCCAGGACGCCTGAGCCTGGGTTTAGCATGCAGAGGAAGATCGTCCCTGGGACATCTTCAGCTGGAAGTCGAGGGAAGACTAGACTGGCTCTAGCCCACTCAGGGCTGCTGCTGGTGGGGCTCATAGTGCTGGCTGTCCTCCCTGTTGGCGCTACTATCAAACAGAGTGTCCCCAGGGTCAAGCTGACCCACAAAGGTAAGATATGGAAACAAATTCTGTTATTTGACTACGTTTACTATATGAATGATTCCGATATTTTAGTCTAGGCATTGTAGGAGGGAACAGAGTGTGTAAGTAGAGTCAAACGCGAACAACGTTTTCTGGAGCGTCAGGCCATCACTGTCATGGCCATCCGCACCCACTTTGATTTGAAACGAGCCGTATCTTCACACACTCTCTCTTCCCCGCTTTCTTTTTCCACTCTCCCCCATGTGACGGCCTCTTTGTTGCTCTCCGCGGTTCAGCGCTCGTGTCAACGGACCCCTTCGTCCCGTTAGCCGGCCACACACGCTCACGCTCACTCCATCACACACGCATTCAGATCAACGGTCACTTGGCGACGTTGTTGAAACAAACGAGCGGTTAAGTGTCTCGGTGAAATGGAGGGGAAGAGGAGTGGCTGGTGGCAGAGAGACTAACTGGACTGATTCCCTGCTCCACTTTGTTTTCGGCAGGCCCCCCCAAAAAACGTTTTTTGGTAAGCGCCATACTGAATCACCTTGTCATCCGGGATAGTGCAAATCTCCATTGCATAAACCGGCTGTCACAGTTAGGCTTTGAAACATTTATGACGGTCATGCAGAGAAGGCAAATACACCATTGATATACGGTAGTCATATATTTCCTTGTATAGTACATGACGCGTAAATCCTCATTCTCCTCGCAGTGTACCTTAGTCTGTCGTGAACGTAGATCACCCAGTACTCTGTCAGAGCCCAGCAGTGCTCATGTGTTTAGTGTTAAGTCAACTCAGACTGTTTGCTTTGTGCCATCATGGGAAAGCTAAGTTATGGTTCCCCTAAACCCCATTCCGACAGCACGGCAAACGCCATCCCAAACTCGCACAAAAAAACCTGGCTCTATACACACGACGACTTTGCGTAAACTTACAGTTAAACTTTACCGAGCAACAGAAATGCCACATGAGCTCACTGTACACGCTCTGCAGCCTCGAATTCCCACGGTAACCTCAGTAAACACTCAACTTCAACCTCTAAACTCTTAAACCAGTCCAGACTTTCTCGAACCCCAGTATGGCTCGAAATAAATACACGTTTACATGTTTGGAGCTTCCAAGATAAATAGCCGTTAGTAGTGGCAGGACTAAGGATCGTGTGGACCCCTGTTTACTCTGCGATTTAGCCCAGTGTTTAGGCCCACAATTGGTCTCATTTCTTCGTGCTTTAAACCAAGGAGTTGTTCGATTGCAGTTGTAGATGAAGTTTAATTCATCTGAGATATGATTATGTGTGAGGGCGCCCGATATTGGATATCAAATGGAAAAGGATACATAGTGTATATTTTGTAATGTAGACAGGGCTTACTGCCCATCAGAAGTGCAGCTTATTTCTTACATGGAGAAAATAGATTGAGCTCGTTCGAGTGTGTAATATACTTTGGTCAACACACTCCTGTAGATACAGTTTTAGCCCTCGCCGCTCGGACAAACGAAAGAATCAAGTCCAGCAAAGCCAAGATCTTGGCTGACCGCGGCCATCACATAGGCTGGAAAAACATAATTCCTTTTTCCGTGAGTCCAGCCACTTCAAAAGCGGCGTCCACCGGCCGCGATCACTCAATTCATCCGTCCCTGGAGGCCCAGTCTGATTTGATCAAAGGGGGAATCATTCCTGATTCACTGACCACCGCCAAAACAAGCAGCCCCCCCCCCCCGCCCCCACCCCCGTCCATTGCTACAGACCAATCAGGTGGAGCTGCTCCCAAAGCGATCCTAGAGGTCACAGACGCATTCGATAGGATCAAAGTCGCAGCCCTGTGTTGCGTAACACCCTCTTCTTGATTGTTTCGGCTTTACAGCGAGACTAACTGCAGCATGGATGCCCTCGAATCTATTCACAATCAGTTTTGACTGGAAAATATTCTACCCCGATAGCATCGTATCACCACACTTAGCCAGAGCTCAGTGTGTGTGTGTGTGTGTGTGAGTGTGAGTGTGAGTGTGAGTGTGTGTGTGTGTGTGTGTGTGTGTGTGTGTGTGTGTGTCACCTTCAATCGCCTGCAGATAAGATGACAAATCACTTGGGTGCAAGGGCATGTGTGCGTAAGCGTAGTGTACATCTCCTCCAAATCACACCACAGACAGTGTGGTTCAAACCGGTGCCTAACCGTGCGGCGAGAGCCTCAGAGCTGCCTTATGTAAACGTATGCAAAAACTCAGAACTGCCTCATAACTCACCCTCGGAGCTTCACCCATCCGGCCAGCTTGCCCTGTGGCGCGAACCGTAAATCCACATGTCTGGTGCGGTGGGGAAACTACCGGCCAGATTGATCTGATTTGACCTGAACGCGTTTGGTCAGTGAGTGACCACTCAATCCTACCGCCTTTTCTTCATTTTGAAGGCACAGCGATCGTCGACGATCGATCGAATCTTTTCCCACGTGGTTTCCAGCGTCAAGGGCAGACATCTGAGCCTGCATAGCTTTGGCAGGAACATGAGGCCACCTTCTGACGGGACTGCATGTTCCTTAGCCCCGGGCAGAACACTCTGTATCCCAGTGTGCATCACAGAGCTGGCCTGTGTTTGTGTGACCTGTGCTCTGTTTAATGACGGCGGGGTGGGGATGTGCTGTTGCGTCTCCACGCATAGGGACCGTCCGTTTGCTCCGACGATATGGTTGGAGCTCGAAAGACACACATGGAAAGGCTTAAACACCTCCCGCAATTCGATATTGCAATGGTTCTGCTGTACGCCTATGTAGGGTGGATGTCCGGCCAAGCTATGAGGCGTTCTGAAAAATAAAACAAAAAAAGCCGCTGTCGTGATGGATGCCTTGTGTTGGGGTTAACGGTTGTCTGGCTCAGACACCACAGATATGTTGGTGCTTGACTGGCCTAAAAGGGCCCCGGGCCAGATTGATGCTATCTCACTCACACACACTACTCAGGGGGGCACTACTCAGGGGCTGAGTAGAGAGGGGCCGGGTCGGCTCCTCAGCGGAGAAAGGTGTGGAGAGCTAAGCTAAGCGCTAACAGTTAAGCTTGGCCATTTCAATAGGCTCATGATGCTGTGTGTTTACAGAGCAGATTAGCGTTAGCCAAAGGCTAGCACGACTAATCTCGCTTGGAGGTTCAGGGCGCTGAGGGCACAGGGGCTGTGTGCCCAGGGTTTTTTAATATGTGTGTGTGTGTGTGGGAGGGATGGAGACATGACCGTGTGTGGGGGGATGTGTATGACTGAGTGCACACGGGGAGGTATTAGGCCGGGTTGCGTCGGCTGGGCGGTCCCCAAAGTTCAAATATTGGAGGTTTCTAACCTCCTCCGATCCCTCACACCCAGAGGCTAATCACTGTGTCAATCCTTTCAGGGTGACTCCCCCAGGACCCCCCACCCCTCCCCTCCCCTTCCCTCCCATTCAGCCAGTGTTGACTCTGGACATGTTGCCGGGCTGACTGAATGGAGCCTGGCGAGGGCAGAGGTTTCCTTTGGAAAAGTCTGTGCCATGAGAGGTCATTTGATTAATTTCTGGTTTTCACAGGCTTTTTTTCCATGTGGATTTTGACAAACCAGACTGTCAAACGGTGTTGCAGAAGTATGTTGTTTTGTGTTATGACAGTGAAGGTTGTGTTTCAATACACCCTAAACGCACTACCGTGTGTGTATTTTTTGGGTATTTTTTTGCATACCCCATGGTTCAAAGAGGCCCGTAATGCTGATGACTGAACAACAGGTATTCAGCACTCTCCAACCCTCTGTGACCCGCGGCTCGGATCACAATCTAATCTGCGATGGGCCCGGACAGAGGTAGCCTGCAGCTATGTGCTTTTTCAACTGACGCTCAGTCTCACCGAGGATCCGTGTCGCCGTGACCCTACGACCGCGGGAGGTTCGAGTGTAACAGTATCGAAAAACACGAGCCCTGCATGGCCCCTATTTCCCTGTCCCGGGCCAGTCCGACAAAAATCACACACGATAGGATCCATCTGTGCCGGTGTTGTTGTAGATTCGAGGATGCTTTCCCCCGACTGTGACATCTGATAAGCCCCCATTGATGTGGCGTGACGCGGAACCTTTTCCTGGCTCGCTCCGTCACCGGGCTAGGCCGAGGTGTTGAACCGCGGAGGGGCAGGCGGTGGAGCGTCAAGCCCAGACACGCTCTCCCTCTGGCAGCGGCGGGGGAACCTCACGCCTCTATCTCAGCTTCGCGGTTGAAGGGCTGGCGGTCGGGGTCAAACCTGACACTTGATATTTAGCGCGGCATCCATCGGGGCTATTTGGCTTGGGCGCTGATTCCTATTATCTCGCTATCTTAGTGGCCCTCCCTTGCTCTGTCTTTCAAACCTTGAGTGCATCTCTCGTTCTCATTCTCATTCTCATTCTCATTCTCATTCTGTCTCTCTCTCTCTCTCTCTCTCTCTCTCTCTCTCTCTCTCTCTCTCTCTCTCTCTCTCTCTCTCTCTCTCTCTCTCTCTCTCTCTCTCTCTCTCTCTCCCCGTGTGTTTCAGAGCTGGTCCAGTGTGGCAGCGTCTCCGTTTTCCTGGGGTCCTCGGAGGGCCTCCACTCCCACACCCTGCTGCTGGACGAGGAGCGGGGCCGCCTGCTGCTAGGGGCCCGGGACCACGTCTACCTGCTGGACCCCGACAACCTGGCCAGGAGCCCCCGGAAGGTATGGAAAACAATCCCGGACATTTCTGTTGCAGACGGCTCTTGTTCCGGAGGTGTTCTTTATTAGTGGCCCTTTGTGGAACAAGTCAAGTCCCATACAGAAGCCTACAGTGCAGTCACTAGGCCTTTCGACGTTGGAAGCCAGCGACGACGCCGTGGAAGGAAGTTAGGCGCTGAATCCAGTCTGAACCCCCCAGGTGCTGCGTGTGTGTTCCCTGCAGACAAGACGCCCGACTCAGCCCAATCACTTCAGCTATGTAGCTCTGGTCTCCCCTCTCATTTACAACCCTCCCAGTTGTCTCTCCATCACCCAGAGGTGATGGCTACAGGGGGGTCTGGGGGTGGGGGGGTCTGGGGTGGGGGGGTCTGGGGGGGTACAAAGGAATGTAATCAGCGAGGTACTGTGGCGGGGTGCTAATCGCTAATAGGTCTGGGCTCATTCGACAGGCATCCCAAGCGGTCCGCCTTGTGAGGGGTGTTTAGGGGTTAGAGGTCAGGGGTCATGCTCTTGACTTTCTCCACCTGCTCCTCTCCCCCGTTCTCTCCTCCCCGCACACTCTTTCTCTCTTTCTCTGTCTCTCTCTTTACCTCTCTCTCTCTGTCTCTCTCTTTACCTCTCTCTCTCTCTTTCGTTCACACATGCACACACTCTCACACACACACACACACACACACGCACACACACACAGACAGGCTGACACAGTTACAAACACACCCCGAGACAGACAGACACATCGGCTCACACATCCACCGCGGCGCATTTGGAGGGGTTACATATGCGCGGGTTTGTCCAAGGAGAGTGTGTGTTTACTCAGCTGCGGCTGATCGGCGAGCGAAGACATGTTGTTTATTTGATCCTTATCTCGTTGTTTTAACTCTTCGTCTTGCTCTCAAAGTGTCGCCTTTCTGGTCACTGATATTGATGCCGGGGGAGATAGTCAGACCGCAGGCTTATCCCGAGCGAGTCTCGTGGCTTCCACGAAATGCACGATAAATATACAGCGACATAGTAGACGCAAGCTGAACTAGCCGCCTTGGAATGGGCCAGCTCGCCACCCCAAGGTACAGAGGATGGCACCAACAATTCCCCTGGTCCTGTTCCCGCCACTTCTTTGCGGCGCTCCAGGTAAATAGCCGCTGGGTAGCGAGGCGTAAATCTTCGACGTGCGACGTCGAGAAATGCAGGCCCCTGGGGATTTGAAATCCATCTAAAGCCAAAGTCGTCTCACGCCGCGCACTACGCTGAATGGCTACATGCAATCCTAAGCCCGCGTTCCGCCGCAAATTCCTGCGGTGGCGGCGGGATCATGCGGGGCCGTGCGACGCCGGAGCGTGGGCGTGCCTTAGCGTGGCGATGGCGCCCCCGTGGTAGGGGCCAACACGCTAAGCACATAAGCATGTTATAACACATGTGTGAGCAAGGCGGGGGACATCCAAAGGACACGGAAGGGTTAACCCCTCATTGCTCTCTGAGACCCCCTGACCAGAGGTGTTAACGGTAATACAACAGAGATCAGGGCGGCCTTAATCCTCTCTGTGGCCGAAATCTCCCCCCCCCACCCCCCTAAAAGAGAGACGGGATGAGATTACCTCGCAGAAGTCTCTGTGCCTAGAGAGCTTTTGTCCCTACTGGGGCTCGGCGGGGCCCGCTGGTCTCGGATCAGGGTTCCGAGTCCGAGGTGTGTTGTAACCGGGGTCGACCCCTCTCTGTCTGTGTGTGACCTCAGCTCAGCTGGCCTGCCCCCCGAGACCGAGTGGAGATGTGCAAACTGGCCGGCAAGATCGCCCACGTGAGTACCCCCCCGCCCCAGAACCTTCCCGACCTCCGCACCTCACGTCGGATGGCCTCCCCGTGAATATCTGTCGAACTTCCGTTTTTCACAGGTGTTTACTGTGGCCCCCTATCTGTGTCGTTCCTCCCCCTGCTCTAGCTGGAGTGTGCTAACTTTGTGCGGGTGCTCCACACCTACAACCGCACCCACGTGTATGGCTGCGGGACCGGGGCCTTCCACCCGAGCTGTGCCTTCATGGAGATCAGCGGACCCAGAGAGGTAGGTGACGGAGGGACGGTTGGTGCGGTCAGGGAAGGGCAAACCTTTTTGGTAGGTAAACTTAATGACATACGATCCCCCCCCCACTTTCTCTCTCTCTCTCTCTCTCTCTCTCTCTCTCTCTCTCTCTCTCTCTCTCTCTCTTTCTCTCTCTGTCTCTCTCTCTCTCTCTCTCTCTCTCTCTCTCTCTCTCTCTCTCCCCCTCCCTCCCTCCCTATCTTCTCTTCTTTCTTCTCTTCGTCGGTCCACTCCGTCACTTTGCGACGGCAGGACGGTGTGTTCCAGCTGTTGCCCGGCACAGCCGAGTCGGGCCGGCTGAAGTGCCCCTACGACCCCTGGCAACCTTTCACCTCCATCCTCACAGGTCAGACCTTAAGCCCCTAACCGGCCCTAACATTGGCTCAGTGCAACAGCGAGGTTTTGGACTAGATTAATGGGTGACTGCTAGCACCCAAATACCCCCTCCCCCCTCGACTCCCCTCTCTCTCTGCAAGCCTTCTGGCAGCGGTTCAGCCTGTGTGTTAAACACACGAAGGCTCGAAAACAATTTAAACCCTTGAATAATGTATTAAGTACTCTTTTTCACTGGCCACGGCACTTGTGTCTTCACATGACCTCTGGCAGACAGAGAGGCAGACAGGCATTTCTATGAAGAGGAATAAATATTGTTACTTGGCAGGATATTATAAACATCTAAGCACACATGATGGTGTTTCTGTGGCCTTTGACTCATCTTTCCTGGTGTGCGTGTGCGTGTGCGTGTGCGTGTGCGTGTGCGTGTGCGCGTGTGCGTGTGCGCGTGTGCGTGTGCGCGTGTGTGTGTGTGTGTGTGCGCGTGCGCGTGTGTCCGTGTCCACGATGCGAGAGTGTGAAATCGGATAGATGCGATCACACTGCATCGACTTAATTCGCTGACACATTATCTAAACATTCTCTGTCAAGGCTGTTTTCACAGAAAACAAGTCATTGTGCACAGAAACTGATTTGAAAAGAGCAATGTGGGCCAAAGGGTGTCATAGATCTCGGAGGTTATGATCTATGGATTGTGGTGTTAGGATCTTAGAATTATACACGTTTTCTTTTCTGAAGAGAAAAAAAATGAACAAACGACCTTACATTTCTATTAAGTCAGCACAGATACCAGATAATTGGTCCAGAGCTAAATGTGCTTTGCTTTGATTGGCTGCAGACCAGTATCTGTACTCGGGCACGGCGTCTGACTTCCTGGGTAAAGACACAGCCTTCACCCGCTCCCTGGGCCCGCCTCCCGACCAGCACTACATACGCACAGACATCTCCGAGGACTACTGGATCAACGGTATGCACACACACACACACACACACACACACACACACACACACACACACACATGCTGATGCCTGTCCTGGCTCATTTTCCCCTCACCAATCCTGCCGTGTCGGACCTCTCCATCGATACAAAGGGCGCCTGTGTGCCGGTGGGGTGGGCTCTACAACACTGGGGTTATTGGCATTCCTAGCCAGAGGAAACAGCCTCTTATTCATTTAGGCTGCTCTTTTATACGAATGCCACAGCACAAGAGGGACCACACCTACTGGGGAATTTACAGTGTTCACAGACTCACTGGGGCGTGCGCGCGCGCACACACACACACACACACACACACGCACACACACTACTGTGATGCAGTGTTGATTATCTTTAGTGTGTATGAATCTCCTCAAGCAGACCGTTTTACAGCCCCAGAGGGTTGGTCTCGGGGATCAACAGTTGTCACCAGCGTCCAAATCCTGACACATGCGCTCCACATTTCACAACCACACAAGCTCTGGAGAGCCTAGGAGGTGCTGATGTGGTCTGGCTGGTGCTCGGTGGAGTTAGCAGTGGAGTTAGCTCAACATAAGCTGTGTGTGTGTGTGTGTGTGTGTGTGTGTGTGTGTGTGTGTGTGTGTGAGAGAGAGAGGGTGTGTACTTTGTGTCAACCGCATTATTTCACTGTGTTGGAGGGTCTGGAACATCTTACCAAGGCTACCCTCTCTCACAAAGGCCCTCTGTGGTGTGTGTCGGTGTGTGAGTGAGTGGCCCTTCATTAAACATGGCCGAGGGAATCACCCTGGGGTGCTTGGCTTGGCGTCCAGGGCTGAGCTCATGTTGAGCCAACTCCACCGTAAGACGTCGAACCATCTAGCGTCCCCGTCCCCGCCCCCCCCCCCCCCCCCCCCCCCCCTCTCAGAACACGTCCGAGGATGACGTACAGCGAGAGAGAATGGGGTTCTTTATTCGAACTGTTCCGTTTCGCTGCCTCCGTTTTCCCGCCTGCGCTCTCCTGGTGTGTTTTCCTCATCGAACCGTGAACGCGGCCTGGACTTATTGGGATTCCTTTTTTTAAATCGGGTCTTTCAGAGGGGGGGGGGGGCTCAGGGGGAGACTGTAAATCTGGCAGAGTGCCAACAGATACACGCGCGCGCCCCTCCTCCCGGACGTTCGACACGCGCCAGAGCTGTAAATATCGCCGTGTTGCTTAATCTCTCCCTCCTCCTCCTCCTCCTCCTCCTCCTCCTCCTCCTCCCTTCCCCTCCGCAGACGGCCGCTTCATCGCCGCGCACCCCATCGCTGACACCTACAACCCGGACGACGACAAGATTTACTTCTTCTTCCGCGAGGTGTCGAGAGAGGGCAACGACAAGAGCATCCTGTCCCGTGTGGCCCGGGTCTGCAAGGTGAGGAGAGGCAAGGGGGGAGGGGGGGGGGCGGCGCTGGCTAAGGGAGGAGCAAGGCGGAGGAGGGGGAGCCGACAAAGGGACCCCCCCCCAACGGGGTGCACAGGAGAGAGAGAGAGAGAGAGAGAGAGAGAGAGAGAGAGAGAGAGAGAGAGAGAGAGAGAGAGAGAGAGAGAGAGAGAGAGAGAGAGAGAGAGAGAGAGAGAGAGAGAGAGAGAGAGAGAGAGAGAGAGAGAGAGAGAGAGAGAGAGAGAGAGAGAGAGAGAGAGAGAGAGAGAGAGAGAGAGAGAGAGAGAGAGAGAGAGAGAGAGAGAGAGAGAGAGAGAGAGAGAGAGAGAGAGAGAGAGAGAGAGAGAGAGAGAGAGG
Organism: Aplochiton taeniatus; assembly: GCA_017639675.1. Taxonomy (NCBI): domain Eukaryota; kingdom Metazoa; phylum Chordata; class Actinopteri; order Galaxiiformes; family Galaxiidae; genus Aplochiton; species Aplochiton taeniatus. The sequence goes on along the minus strand of CM030181.1, from coordinate 14,079,273 downwards.
GAGGGTCGACTTTGGTGGAGATATATGGCCTTGTGGAGTGGGGGGAGCAGGCGGAGGAGAGAGGACCAGACAGGTGAGATACTCTGGGGGGTGGGGGGGTGGCACGTGGAAGCTTTAACTCCTGCAAAGTGATCCCTTCTGGTGGCCCTCTGCCTCAGGCCGCTACAGATGTGCCTGACCCCCCCCCCCCCCCCCAGAGAGGAAGGCTTCCTGGTACATTCCTTTTTGCGTAGTCGGCTGTAAGAGGAGCGGACCACTGCTGTCAGGGTAGGGGGGCTGGCCCTTTGTCTTGTCAGAGCAGGCTGAGGTCCTGTCCCTGGACAGTTATGAAGATGGATGGAGGAAGACGGTCTCGGAGACAGTTGCTTGTCACTCTTTGAACCCCCTCCAGTGGGGGCACGGCCTTTTCATGTTACACAGCATCGACGATACGGGGGGTTATGAGAACAGCTAAAGTTCCGTCACTTAGCGATTCCTTTTTTCATAAATATCGGACGATCTGTAGTAGGATAACCAATCCTATAATTATGTTAAGATAACTTTTATATTGATGAGGAAGTCCATGGATCCCTGGTCTAGTCTTGTCCACTGTTAGATTGTTTCTACTGTTAGAGTGCAGTAGGACACTGGGGGTTGCTCCCTGGGGTGACCCAGGCTCCAACCCTCTGTGGCTGTAAACATGCAGCTCTGTTGCAACATTCTGAGAGAGCGAGGTCTCGCTGCCTTTATGACCTGGTAGTAAGCTGTAAGGCAGACTGCGAGGTGGATTCCTCTCTGGATTACTTGCCCTATGTGTGCGCGTGCGTCTGTGTGTTTGTGTGTGGGGGGTTTGGGGGAAAGAGTGTGTGTGTGTGTGTGTGTGTGTGTGTGTGTGTGTGTGTGTGTGTGTGTGTGAAAGGAAGAACAATGGCACTCGAACCATCTTTGAAGATTATTGCCGGCCGAAAACACCCTGGTTGTTAAGTGCTCAAGCTTTTTCCCTCTGCTCTTAAGCTCAAGTGTGTTTTTGTCTGTGTGTGTGTACGCGCGCACATGGCGCTATAGTGACCTCCCTGAGGTGGGGCCCGCAGGCCAAGTACAACAGAAAGGTTTGTCCCAGGCCCAACTGTAGGACAAAGACGATATGTACTTGAAATCTCCTGCCCCTGCCCCTCAAAAAGTCCTCCAGTTAAGCGTCCACACATATGCTAATCAGAATACCTGCATAATTAATGGCGAGCAAACCCTTCCCTCCATGTTATTTTCTCACACATGGCTCCGGTATTTCTTCCCGTCTCTCTCGATCCTTGCGCTCTGACGGTCATTATCGCTAACGAGAGGGCCTCTCTCGTCTTAGTTAAATAAGCAGCTCCCGACGAGCCGGGACACCTGTTTGTTTTAGCGGCCAGTCTCACCGTTGGAGAATTAGAACTATTCCCAGCCTGCAAATAAATAGTCGTCAGGCATGTCCTGGCTGGAACAGTAGAGTGGCGGTCTGGAGGAAAGATGGACGCGAGCGGAGCCAGACCTAGCGTAGGCTCCATGGCCACAGGGCGAGGGTGTATGATTGTGGGCCTGGCCGTTTCAGAACGACGTCGGGGGGCTGAGGAGCCTGACCAACAAGTGGACCACCTTCCTGAAGGCCCGCCTGGTGTGCTCCGTCCCCGGGCCGGACGGCATTGACACGCACTTCGACGAGCTCCGTAAGCAGTGCCACCACCTTTTTTTATCCAGGCCCCGCCACACACACACACACACACACACACACACACACACACACACACTCTTTCTCTCTCACTCCCTCCGTCCTTCTGACTCTGGGCTTTCTTTGTGTGGCTAGAGGACATCTTCCTGCTCCCCACCAGAGATGGGAAGAACCCGGTGGTCTATGGAGTTTTCACCACCTCCAGGTAACTCCTCTCTCCACACACACACACACACACACACACACACACACACACACACACTCACACAAGCAGCCATGCCTGTTCCTCACGTCGTCCGTCTCCTTTCCCGTATCCAGCTCCATATTCCGAGGCTCGGCGGTGTGCGTGTACAGCATGGCCGACATCCGTGCCGCCTTCAACGGACCCTACGCCCATAAGGAGGGCCCCGACCACCGCTGGGTGGAGTACGAGGGGAGGATCCCCTACCCACGGCCCGGCACGGTACCCAGCCCATCCCCCACAGAACCAAACACAGTCACCCCTGGCCTTTTAGAAAGGCCTAGCCTCAGGTTCCCCCACCGAGCTGTAGACGTCTAAATGGAGGGCATACCACGATGATGTAAGACGAGGAACTATTGTCCGGTGTGCGAGTGTGTGACTCCGTGGATGGTGAAAGTGTGTGCACTTCGCTCTTTCGAGGAGGTCGAAGTGTGTGTGTGTGTGTGTGTGTGTGTGTGTGTGTGTGTGTGTGTGTGTGTGTGTGTGTGTGTGTGTGTGTGTGTGTGTGTGTGTGTGTGTGTGTGTGTGTGTGTGTGTGTGTGCGTGCTTAGGCCTGCGACGGCTTGTGTCTTTCAGCAGCGCCGTCAGCGCTTGAGGGCTTCCCTGAGTGGGAGAGAAGAGCTGCCCCCATGGTCTTTGTCCTCTGACACAGTACCCTAAGCCAACACTAGAGGGAGGCACTCACACACCGTCGTAGCATGAGAGCAGATAGCAGCCGCATGCTCACAGTGCTGTCTCTTCTTTGCCATGGTATCATGGTCTGTGGGAGCCTTTGTGTTATGGGGTGGAACAGGATCAGACATTAGTGCCATGTTTAGAAGGTGGACAAACTGCATGGTGAAGTGAACCGAATAACAAATCCGAAAGCTGTAGATTCATAAAATAAAAAAATTATATGTGTATATGTATGTATGTATGTATGTATGTATGTATGTATGTATGTATGTATGTATATATATATATTAGTGGTTCATAACACAGAGTGTGTGTGCTTTTTAGTGCCCCAGCAAGACGTATGACCCGCGGATAAAGACCACCAAGGACTTCCCAGACGAGGTGGTCACTTTCGTCCGCTACCACCCCCTGATGTTCCGCTCCGTCTACCCGCTGGGCGGCCGGCCCGTGTTCACCCGGGTGCGGGTCGACTACACGCTGACCCAAATAGTTGTGGACCGCGTGGCGGCAGAGGACGGACTGTATGAAGTCATGTTCCTGGGCACAGGTAAGACACACACACACACACACACACACACACACACACCGGAACACACACTCACTGTCATCGTCACACGCCATCTCGAACAGTGAATGCTCATTATTCTCAACCAGAAACTTCAAAGCACCATTTTGATTTCAGCTTTCTTAAATGCCCAACATTGCCAAATGTGGATATTCCCTTATTTTCTCTGCTGTTTCAACAACCACCACCAGAGAGCAGTAGATCCTCATTATGTTCCCAGAACCAAATGGGCCGACACAAGCTCTGCCAGGCAGCCGTTGTTAGAGTGTGGTTGTTTGTTGTTTCAGGAATGTCTGAATGAAAGCTTTAAATGACCGCTTTTCTTTTGCCCACAGCCTCTTGTTCACGTTTTTCCTCCCTGTCACACAAAGCGTCTGCCCTCTCTCAATGGTGTATTTTCAACACTTCTCCAAAATAACTGAACTATTTAAAACCGCTGGTTACGGTTCATGTGGGAACGTTCGAGATGCTGTTGTTTTCCTGAGGCAGGACGGGAGTGTAAATGTGGCCATTGTCTGCCAGCTCTCGCCCATTTGAAAACCCTATTTAGGTCTGCCGTTTGTTTTTTCCACTGTACGTTTTGTCACCCTTTTAATTGACCTTAAACTGCGTGTGCGTGTGCGTGTGTGTGCTTGTATTTTTCTCAGATGCTGGATCCGTTTTGAAGGTGGTAAGCATCACCCAGGATAACTGGTCCAATGAGGAGGTGGTGTTGGAAGAGCTTCAAGTGTTCCAGGTACACAAGTCTACACACACACACACACACACACACACACACACATGGACGTACACACTATCTAAACTAGACTTTGAGATACAAAGGTCATGGCTCCCACCTTGGGGCAGGGACTCATCCAACAGTTAACTCAAAATAATGGTATTATTAACATAGTATGTCTGTTTTAAATTCAGGCACTCAAAGGGTTCCCTCCCTTTCTGTAAGACCCTCATGTGCTTTAAAATAGAAGCCTGCATCATGGTAGCCCAGTGCTGGGGTAATAATGAGAATGTCTCTGGACTACGTGTAATGGAGAACAACGTTCCCCTTGTGTTTCCTGCCTCAGGTCCCCACCACCATCCTGAGCATGGAGTTGTCTTCTAAACAGGTTGGTTCTCATCTCAAATTCCTCCACCTTTAGTTCCCACCTCCTCACAGCTCTCTGGCTTCCCGTCTTGGAACCTCTCTCAAAGGCCCCAATGTGTGTCGCGTGTGGAGCCACGGCCGTGGAATGGCGCCCATCCGGTTTCCATCTGTTTTTCTCTCTTTCCCTCCCCTCCCCCTCTCTCCCCCCTCCCTCTCTCTCTCTCCCTCTCCTTATCTGGGGGTCAGGGGTGTCAGTGGACACTTCAATTCCAATTACTGCCTTCCTTCATCTCCCCGTGTGTGTGTGCGTGCGTGCGTGCGTGCGTGCGTGCGTGCGTGCGTGCGTGCGTGCGTGCGTGCGTGCGTGCGTGCGTGCGTGCGTGCGTGCGTGCGTGCGTGCGTGCGCGTGCGTGCGTGCGTGTGTGTGTGTGTGCGTGTGTGTGTGTGTGTGTCAAGGCCTGCTGGTTGGTTCCCTCCTAGATCTGTGTTCACTCCCCAGTGTTAACGCATCCCAATCTGAAGTTTAGTTCAGTCTAGGATCCTCACCTTGGACCAGTCAGAGCGTCTGTTGAGAAAAAGCGTCGTGTAACGCTGGCTTTGGAGTATACTAATAAATCTGACCAAATACATATTTTCCTGTGTGTTTCGATGGACTTGTGAGGTATGAGAGGTGAACTTCCAGTGAGGTGTGATTGACATCCCGAGCCTGGGAGCCTAAAGGCAATCGCTGACACTCGTAGGTCGTAAAAAAACATAACAGAAAAAGAAAGAACCGTCCAAACCACTTTTTCACTCAGCAACTATGCACACGCCAATGTGGGCTTGGACATCCAAGGTATTCCCAAATCCAGAGTTTTGACCATACCAAACTCAAAAATATGTCAGGCAGATTTTCGAGGTAACTGCCTGTTGAATGCTCCCATCCGCCACACTTAGTAAACCGGATACTGTGTGTGTGTCTCCGCAGCAACAGCTGTACGTGGGCTCCAGTGAGGGCCTGGCCCAGGTGGCTCTGAGTCGATGCCACCTGTACGGGCAGGCCTGCGCCGAGTGCTGCCTGGCCAGGGACCCCTACTGCGCCTGGGACGGACACAGCTGCTCCAGATACGTCCCCGCCACCAAAAGGTAAACCCGTGACGGAGGGCCCTCGCTTTGTCTCCTGTCTCTGTCTCCTTTCTCTGTCTCCTTTCTCTGTCTCCTTTCTCTGTCTCCTTTCTCTGTCTCCTGTCTCTGTCTCCTGTCTCTGTCTCCTGTCTCTGTCTCCTGTCTCTGTCTCCTGTCTCTGTCTCTGTCTCTTCTCTTCCTCTCGTCTAGCTTTGCCTCTGCCTGCTCTCTTCCCCTTTTCTTTCCCTCTGTTTTCATTCCCCCCTTAATTAGTAAAGGTGCGATAGATCCTTGTGCCAACGAGGTATTTTACCTCAGTATTACGACGCCATGATTTAAAGGAGCCAACTAAATACTGGTGTTAACCTAAGAGCTGTTTTTTTTCACAACTGACCATCTGGTCTAGTTCTCGTGTGTGGGTGTGTGTGTGTGTGTGTGTGTGTGGGTGTGTGTGTGTGTGGGTGTGTGTGTGTGTGTGTGTGTGTGTGTGTTTGTGTGTGTTTGTCTAAGGACTTTAGGTCCTTTATTCTCT
>CM030181.1:14065888-14068388 GCA_017639675.1 Aplochiton taeniatus | reverse complement strand
CACACACACACACACACACACACACACGCACACTCATCCACGTTATTTTAACAGGCCCCTAATGCATGTGCCAGATAGCTCTCTTCCTCCTCAGAGCCCCTAACTATCTCCATTATCTGTTTCACCTCTAGCTGGGACCCGGGGTGTCGGGGCTTGGGGAGGTATGCTTTGAAGCACACACACACACACACACACACACACACACACACACACACACTTGCACTGTTCCCTCTAACACAGCTGTGTTGTTTTAGGCCGTGACAGCGGCCATGCCACCTGATGAATCATGGGTGAGAGAGCCATTAGCTTTTTGCTGTCCCTCACCATAACTCTCTCTCTCTCTCACACATACACCCCCCCCCCCCCCCACACACACACACACACACACACACACACACACACACATACAATCCCATTTTCACCGTTGTGCTTATTGCACACTATCGTCACGCACTTTAAGCACCTCAACACCACACGCTGACCCCTGATCTTCTGTCCTGACAAACACACACACACACACACACACACACATGGCCCCACCACACCCAGACCAATGTGCATCCTGTCCCAAGGGTCATTACCCTGGTTAGCACACCTTGGATACAAATCAGTCGTGTGTGTTTACGTGTGCGAGCAGGGTGGGCCGTGTGGAGCAGGTGTTGTGTGATGGGCCATTGAGCAAATGACAGGAGGGGGAGAGGGGGGGGGTCCCGCCGCTGTGGGGGGCTCCAGTTTCTCTCACCTGTAGCAGTTTGACATGGGGGTCTTGTGCCTGTTGCCCCAACCTGGCAACCCGTGCTGGACTCCTGGCTTGGAAGGTTGCCATGTGTGAATATGCCAGCTGACAGGGTTGCCCTCTCTCCCCCCCCCCCCCAGGTGAAGTTGGACGAGCGCGTGGTCCGCACCGAGCGGGGCCTCCTGATCCGCTCCCTGCTCCCCGCCGACGCCGGCGTCTACGCCTGCGTGGCCCAGGAGCACACGCACTTCACCCACACGCTGCTCCGCCTCACCCTGCGCCTGGTCGCCCCGGGCCACCCGGACGCGCGGCCCAGGACCGGCAACGAGCTGGCGGCGGAGCCGCGCCCGGGGGCGGAGTCGCGCCAGCACTACAAAGACTACCTGCGGGTGATGAGCTCGCCCGTGGGCTCGTTGGAGGAGTACTGCGACTCGCTGTGGCTGGAGAAGAGGCCCCCCAGGGGGCGGGGCCGAGGGGCGGCCAAGTGGAAGCACATGCAGGAAATGAAGAAGAGCCGCAACAGACGGCACCACAGAGACGGGGAGGGGGAGGGGGAGGAGGGAGGGGAGAGGAGGGGGCCGCGAGGGAGGGTGGACAGGGCCTCAGAGGAAAGGAGATAGTGAGGGGGGAGGACGGGGTTTTCGGGATAAAATGGACTAGTCCATGTGGTCAACGTAGGGGGGTGGGATGGGGGGGCAGGGCCGGGAGGGGGGGGGGGGGGGGGTTGGATATGGTATAATTTGAAACGAACGTGAGACGGCACACGATTCAGCTCATTGAAACTGGCACCTCACAATTTGAGAATATAGAATAAAAGAGGCCGGATCCCAAGGACTAGACCACCGCACATCCACGCTACATCCACTGGCCTCTGTCTGTCTCACCCTCAGAGGACACGGGCAGCGCGCTGCTTTCCCCTGCCGCTAGTTGTCAGGAGGGTGGTTACTACAGTTACCGCCATCCAGAACCAGTCAGTTTGATGGGGGACCCCGCGAGGGCGGCATTGTGTGTGGTAACGAGAGATGCATTCATGTTGAATGACTGTAAATACTTATATAACATGTACAGGAGAAGCAGTGTGCTCTACTTAAACTTAGCCGTGACCTATTTTACTGCCTTTATGATAATCAAGTTTTGTGTGGAGGAAGGGGAAAGTATTTTTGTACAAAGGCCTTATTATAACTTTTCTTTAGGTACAGTCGTTTTTTTTATTTTTTTTTGTCTTATGTGAAAGTTATTTAAAATAAATTGTATGTGGGATCGACTGCGTAAATGGATTTGTTTTGTTTTACTGTGTGTGTGTGTGTGTGTGTGTGTGTGTGGGAGAGAGAGAGAAATGAGGCAGAGTGTTGGAAAGGTTGCACACACACAGAGAGACCTCTCTATGTTGGACAGATAGGCAGACCTGTGTATGAGTTGAGCCTCTCCTGATTTAGAAACAGTCCACACACACACACACACACACACTCCACACTGGGAAGCTTTTCCTCCCAGATGGTCTCTGCTCGGATACTGTGTGTGTGTGTGTGTGTGCGTGTGCGTGTGCGTGTGTGTGTGAGAGAGAGAGAGATTCACTTTTGACATTTTAGATCACACCAGAAGATTATTTGAGCAAAGGTCAGTCTAATGTGATCTTCATTGGATTAATGGCGTTTTGTTTCTGATAACACAAATGAAGCATCATGTGATTCCAGATATTATATAATCTCAGACAGACTGTTATATAATCATGACATGGATACCATGAGTTGGGCCTCTGATTTG
>CM030181.1:14008388-14060888 GCA_017639675.1 Aplochiton taeniatus | reverse complement strand
CCCTCTGCTCTCCTCCTCCGATAACCAAAGAGAGCTTTGTTTTCCTAAGGGGTCATGTTGGCTTTGCCCTTTTCCACAGGAAGGGACATCGCCTCTCCCCAAGGGGTGGGTAAAACAGGGTTTTCCCAGGCAGCTCTAAAAAAGGACCCCTCCGTCGGAGGTGAGCCAGGTAGGCTGTGTTTTTGGGAGCGCGACCCGCCGAAGAGAGTCAGAGAGAGAGGGGACGGGGCGAGGTGTCACCGGTAGCAATCTCACATGAGCCGACCGTGTTTGGGTCGGGTGTCCGCGAACCCGCCCCGGGCCGCAGGGAAGGTTTAATGGACTCCGCCAACACGGAAACGTCCCCAGAAAAACAGCGAGCCCGGAGGGACGGGAAACCGTTCCACGTCCCTGGGTGTGGAGGAGACGCCGGGCCCCGCCCCGCTCCTGGATGTGTGTGAAAGGTTTAACCGTGCGACCTCGGAGTCTCTAAATATTCAGGGTCAGTTCAGATTCCAGTCAAACCAACACTCGGAGGCGAAAGATCTCAAAACCATTTGTCAAACATTTGCCGTATCCGTTTTTTTTTTAAAGAAAATAGACATCGTCCACAAGCCTCGGTCGAGCTGGTCCTTGGGTATGCCCCCAGGGCAGCGTCAGGTTCACGGCGAGACTGTAAATAAATCAAGGATTAGACTGGACTGACTGTTCCACCTGGAAAGCAAACCGTGGGATTTTGGTGTTTTAGAATAGTTGGAACAAGGATTACGTAAGAATGTACCCGGGTTTTTTTTCCGCCTGGATTTGGACTCTCATTTCAAAGAGCTATCGCTCCGATTTGATCGTAACGCCTCCTAATTTCGCGGGCCCGCCCGTCAACGTCAATGCGTCTGCATGCGTCAGTCCAGGCTTTTCGAGGAAAGTTTTATCACGAGGATTCTATCGTGACGGTGGCAGTGGATGAATTTATGCATGCAGTGCTTGTGTATTTATGCATTATTGCAAGTATGTGTGTGTGTGATTGTGCATTTATGTGTTGGGGGGGTGGGGATGGGCGGGGGTTGTGTGTCTCAGGTTGCCGCTGGCATCTCTATCCCCGGGGTGAGGGTTGTGTGCGAGGCCGTGTAATGGATAGGGCATTCTGGATGGTTTGATGCCACACCTCCTTGGCCTTTCCCCTTTCAATCTGTTTTTCCAATTGGTCACATATCTGTACTGGGCTTAGCCACCCAATGGAAAATACTCTTGTCCCAGGGAAAAAGATACTATCGGGATTAATGTCATGGATGTGTCTGAAGGCTGGACTGTGGACTCCCGTACATGCTAGTGGGCGCCTATGGCTTAATAAAACATATCAAAACATATTAGAAGCACATGATACGCGGACAAATATGTGTGGCTGTGATTAATCACTCCTCCTGTGTCCCCCCCCCCCCTTGGCAAACCTGTCACATGACGCTCTGGAACAAGGAAGAAGCACTGACGCAGTGCTATGACAGGGAGGGTTCAACCCCAGAGCCTCTGTTCAAACCCCCCTCAACCACTAACCCCCACCTCCCAAATCTCTAGAGCACTCTACCCCTAATTTGGTGGAGCTGGCCTGGGCCTGGAGAAACAAAGGGCAGAGGCTCAGCCAGCGGCACTCTTAAACCTTCCATGGCAAGAAGAACAAAGTGAAGGAGACCCAACTGAGAAAAAGAGAGAAAACCAGAGTCCAACAACACGCCAATCAAAATAGAGAAGGAGACAAAGTGAGAGAGGTTTCACAGACACATCGATCCCTCAGACTAAGTGGAACACTTGGCAAGTCGTCCGGCATATCAGATGTTAGTACGGGGGGAGGAGAAAAAGGAGGGAGGAGAAGAAGGAGGGAGGAGGGGAAGGAGGGAGGAGGAGAAGGAGGGGAAAGAGGATTGAGGAGGCCAACTGTTTTCCTCGGGGCTAAGTGTCTGGAAAACTCGCTGCCTCATCTTTGGCGGGGTTGTCACATCGGACCATGGAGGGGCTGCCGACTGGACCTCACCCCTCCACCCACTGGCCCTGTGCCAGTGCCCTCCTGCCCAGCTCGGGATATCAGCGGCTGGCCTTTCACGTGACTCAACTCCACTCCATGAGCACATCTTCTCCACCCAGAGCGACCGGAACTGGAACAGTCAATCTGAAAAGGCAGAAGAGTGGCAGTGTGTTCATGTGTCTTTCATTGGGCACGTCCTGATTTATCCAAGGTGTTAATTCCAGTGGCGGTGGCGTAAGAACCGCTGAGAGCCTTTGCCTGTACAAGTCAGGACAGCGACCACATTTATCACATTAGCAAATGAGGTGCACAAGCTAAGATCAATCAGTCACTGGTACCAGGATTTTTTTTTCTGATAGGTTTATGTTTGAGTGTGTGTGTGTGTGTGTGTGTGTGTGTGTGCGCGCGCGCGACTGTGCGTCCTAAGCATTTTCCAGAGGTGCGAACGTTGATGAGCGGCCAGCAGTGTGGGATCAAAGGCTTACACGGAACGGTTGTCGCCATGGCAGCTGCAGCCCTCCGGATTCCCACTTGATACCGCGAGGCTGCAGACCCCCCCCCCTGGACCGACAGACTGCCATCTTTCCCTGGCAGGCCTGGAGCCACTGTCAGTTGACAGAGATATGCTGTGACAGGACAGGACAAGCTTGTGTCGTTTAACAAGTTTCACATGGACCGTTTTGCTATCTACTTCTTTTTTTCCCCCCCCCTAGACAAATGCACAATGTTCAGTGCTATTTTGAAACCCATTGGCTCCGAACAAAGCGGTTTAAGGCCTGATTGGTTTAGGTTGGGGGCCAGAAACCGGAGGAAAATGATATAACCCTGCACATGGAGCCAAACAAGCATTAATGATCGAGACTGGGGACGGAAGACTAGCCAAAGCTATTTGGAGAGGCCAGTCAACAATGCTCAGCGAACACTGTAGGAGAGCTCCACAATGGAGGGGAGAGAAATGAGGCTAACAATTCAGTTGTTTTTTGTGTGTCCCCCCCCCCCCCCCCCCCGCCATATGATGCAACACAAAGCCGAGGTGGATAAATGACCACAGGTCTGTGAGCGTAGGCCCATTTTGGGGTGATAAGGAAAGAATGAAAAGCCATTTCTTCTCTAGACATCACAATAGGTCTGAAAATAATAGCAGACTATTGCCTATTGCTTTTCGATAAGAGAAAGGCCGTTTGATGGGGCAGCCCATTCAAAAGCCCCTCCGATGAACGGCTGTCATCCCAGATAAGCCCCGGCCAGTTGAAGGGGCCTCTGTTGTGCATGTGCGTGTGCTAGAGAACGGCACCAGTGACACCCTCGTCCAAACATTACATCACTCTTCGTGAGTTTCTTGTGTCCCAAGCTCATTAATATGAACGATGAGTCAGAATTGGACAATGGAGCACACTGCTGCGTGTGCAGGCGCTGGTTTCCGTGTGATAAGGCAGAGCGTCAGCTGGAATGAAGTCCTCGTCGAATTGTCCTGTGCTAATGACTAATTACTTTATTACTGATATTTTATCTCCACCGTGCACATGTTGGGACTGTTAATGCTCTTTGTGTCAAATTTTGGCCACGTAGTCAAATTCCTCTTCTCTCTCCTCTCTTTCTCTCTCTCTCTCTCTCTCTCTCTCTCTCTCTCTCTCTCTCTCTCTCTCTCTCTCTCTCTCTCTCTCTCTCTCTTTCTCAATAAACACAAAGAGAGAGTTTTAAACAACCACAGTCTCGGGGGAAGAGACACATGAGGAAGATGACAAAAGGAATAGAAAATCCTGAGAATAATGTAATCAGGACGAACCAATTACTTTACGTATTAAAATGAGACTTAAGAAAGTCTAGGATGTTGGATGTCCATTTGTAAACCGGATACAAATGTTTAGAGGCCCTACCACAGGTCTCTAGCTTTCACTTTCTGTTTCTCCTTCTCCTTTTCTTTCTGTTTCTCTTTCTCTTTCTCCATCTCTCTCTCTCTCTCTCTCTCTCTCTCTCTCTCTCTCTCTCTCTCTCTCTCTCTCTCTCTCTCTCTCTCTCTCTCTCTCTCTCTCTCTCTCATGCGTGCCATCCTGTACCCTCATGGTGGCTGCCCCCCTATTGTGGTGGTAACCCTACCCATATGGCATGGTCTCTGATGTCCCGCCCAGACTCATGTGCTCGCTGGTTGTCATGGAGTTTCATGGCAGTCGCACTCCCCTTCACCTGAGTGTGATGCCAGCGCTTTCTTACACCCACCCACACACACACACACACACACACACACGCGCGCGCGCAGACACACAAACACACACACACATAAACTCAGAGGGCACCATGGCGAATGGATTCTGCAGCAGAGGCATTGTGGAATCAGACAGAGAAAGGGCTGCATGACAGGTATGACTGACCGTCCCTGAGCCGTGCGAGGGCTCAGGAGCCCCCTGGGGAGCCGTGTTTCTGTGAAGCACGAAGGGCTCTCTGTCCCTGCCCGCCTGCAGTGGGTCGGCAGCACGCGGAGGGGAGAGGGGCGGATCACATACCTTGACGCTCTACGGGTCGTCTCAGACGGGGCCGCCAGCACAAACGTTTTCCCGTGGAAGATATTTCACTCTTCAGACGCGGAAAAGGTCACGTCAGACATGGCCCCCCCCACCCCTACGTTTCACGGTGGCTGAATGTCCTGCAGATGTCAGGGAGCCACGAATGCAGAGAGAGAGAGAGAGAGAGAGAGAGAGAGAGAGAGAGAGAGAGAGAGAGAGAGAGAGAGAGAGAGAGAGAGTTGCCGTGTAGAGGAGGGGAAACGTGTGTGTTATTCAGAAAGGTAGGAGTGAAAGGCAGGGGAGCGTTTGACGCACGGTAAAGCCCTTTGGCTGGACGGGGTCCAGCTACGCGCTGAGCTGGACCCCGTCCTTCCAGCGGCTCCCCTCTGCTCTCCCCGCCTCCACCAAAGCGGTTCCTGCTGTCGGTGTCTCGTAACTACACAGGGGACCTGGGGCTGGGCGGGCTCTCCCCTTCCAACATTGGTCTACTGTGCAAAGCAGCAGTGCAATGGGACATTGGGGACGGTCTGTGAGCGTTTGCAAGGCGGACACCTCTGGAGCTACTGAGGAACGCCATGGTTACGATATCAGCTGCTCGATATCTACAGGTTGACTGGTTCTCACTGGCCTTTTGATGTTGTTTGTTGAGTGACACATCGCTGGTTCTATGCTATGAAACGAAATAAAATAAGATCCTGATTATGTCAGGTTTTTATTATTAAAAACCTTATTAGGTTTTATGGCTGAGGCGTGATCCATTAACCTGCGCTTGGCTGGATCGTATTTCCTCTCTATAATTGACAGACGTCCCCAGTACCCTCCACGGCGGCGTAGATCATGCTAATGGCCACCGTGGCACGCGTGCTCTCCAAGTGTGTGTGTGTGTGTACGCGAGCGCGCACGCCCACAGGGCAGGTGTGTGCGGGCGCGTGCGGCCGGGGGGAGCGATGAGCGCCGCCCCCCCCCCCGTGGTGCAGTCAGGGCAGTCGCATTATGCAGATGAGAAGGTAAAACTGCCCCCGGGTTCCGTGGCCGCGGGTCGTAAAGGGGATAATGGCACGGGGGGAACATAATGGAACGCAGGCCCGGCGAAACGCTGTGCCCGAACCTCCATTCTGTCACGCCGGAGCGCCCCGGGGCCCCCATTAACCACCTGTCACGTCCCTGTCTGCCAGACACACACACACACACATACACACACACGCGCTCACACATTCACAAGAACACACACATAAATCCTCAAACACACACGCAATCACACGTTTCTAGGAACACACACACACGCCTACACAGACACAATCACACATTTCTAGGAACATACACACACACACACACACACACACACACACACACACACACACACACACACACACACAAGGTTGATTTACCTGTGATCCATGCCATTATGCCATTACACTTTGGGGGTAGCAGCAGAGATTCAGACAGTTACAGGGGCTTTGATGATGGAGCACATCAGGACCAGAGAGGTTCCCATTAGAGGCCCCCATTAGACCAATGACCCAATTATCCCCAGCCAGGGGCTGATTAGAAGGTATTATCACCGGGGAGAGAGCCAGGCTTCTGAAGTAGCAGCTCCAGCCGCCTGAATAGAGCTGGTCCCGTCCATTGTTTCACACAAACACACACACATACACGCACACACACACACACACACACACACACACACACACACACAAACACGTTTCCCCAATAGCTCCTAGTGCGGCACCTCTCCATGACAGGTTTCAGCAGCCATCACGGATTTGAACCGCCACCGCGGGAGTCGGCGGGCAAAGGAAATAGAGTCGCCGGCGCGGGGTCGTCACCCCCGTCTTGACATGTGATCAGGGGTGGGTCGTGCGGGTCACCGGAGCAGCAAATGTTGCGTCGCTCATCGTCCCCTGACACGTTGTGTTTGTGGCTCTGCTGTCACCTCCCTCCCCGGCCGTCTTGACATGTGATCAGTGCGTGAGCGGGGGACGAGGGGGGGGGGGGGTTGGGGGGCTCTGCTGTCACCTCCCTCCCCGGCCGTCTCGTCTCCCCCGCCCGACGTGGAGAGGCGGCGCGGGGGCTGAGCGCCAGACGGATGGGGGTCCGTCCTGTAATCAGCCGCGCCGGCCTCGGGTCTCCGTGAAGCCCCCCTCCGAGGAATGTCACGTTGACGCCCACCCCTTTGAACGCCTGCTTCCTGACGGGGAGCCCATCTCCTCCCACTCCCTCCTCCTGTGCCCCCCCACACACACTCTCCGTTCCTCTCCTCTCCGCCCATCCCGCCGGGCCTGGCTGGGGCTTGGCACCAAGTGATGATGGACATCTCAAGCACAGGCGACTGTTTACCCAGACTAAAAATAAGAGGTTAGGCCCTAAACGCCCTGAACTCTGCATGCCAGGGATAGAGGAGCCGGCCAAGGCGAGAGTGTGAGTGTGTGTGTGTGTGTGTGTGTGTGTGCGTGCCTGCGTACGTGTGTGTGTGTTTGTATGTGTGTGTGTGTGTGTGTGTGATGCTGTGCGTGTTTGTGTTAGTGCGTTTGTATGTGTGTGTGATGCTGTGTGTCTTTGTGTTGGCGTGTGTGTGTGTGTGAATGTGCATGCTGTCGCTCACATGGGGCAGGTAATGGAACTGTCTGACCACAACAAGTGCAGTGTGTCCCAGGGTCATCTCCTGTGTCGCGGTGTCACCTCCCCTTCTCCGGCCATCCAATCCATCTCCTCCCCGATCGATCCCGGCCGCCCCCCTAGCCGCCCTGCATGGTGATAACACAGGGGTGGGGCTATTCTTAGCCCCAGTGTCAGGGCTCTCTCTGTGGGGGCTGAGGCTGTATGCAGGGATCTCGGTTACCTCGCTGCAGCCTCCGGGCCGCACAGGCGCACTCCCAGAGACAGCTTCATCACATCTTTATTAACTCTGGTAGAACTCCCATTTCCCACCCAGCCGCAGAGTCCAGGCTCAGGTTCCCCCCCCCCCCCCACCCCACCCCCCCCACCCCTCTGAAAACTCTATTAATTGAGTGGTATGCTGCTAGATTTCTACCGTCAGCACTCTGCCTGCCAGCCTGCCTGCCTGTCTGCCTGCCTGTCCGTCTCTGTCTGTCTGTCTGTCTGTCTGTCTCTGTCTGTCTGTCTGCCTGCCTGCCTGCCTGCCTGCCTGCCTGCCTGCCTGCCTGCCTGCCTGCCTGCCTGCCTGCCTGCCTGCCTGCCTGTCTTGCTACCTGACTACCTGTCTGTCTTCCTGCATGCCTGTCTTCCTGCCTGCCTGTCTGTCTTCCTGGCTGCCTGCCTGCCTGCCTGTCTGTCTTCCTGCGTGCCTGTCTTCCTGACTGGCTTTGTGGGCCACAGCAGTGTCTCTCCACACCCCCAGGCTCCTTACAGCACATGTTGTTGAAGTATCCCTTGCATGTATGTTTTTTCATGTAGGGACTTGGCACTTGCCTTGGATTACTGGCTATGATTAGGGGGCCAAGAGGAACATCCCTGATCGCGTCTTTTCCATGTTGGCTCGTTCACAGCGCTGTGCATGGCAGCAACCGCCAAGCCCCGGCGAGTTGTGATTTTACGAGAGTTGTACATGTTTTTGGGCAGTTTAAAGCCTTCTCAGATGTCTGTGGCATGGGTGCGAATGTCTCAATACCGCGGTGGTCGCTCCACGACCCCCCTCGCCAGCGATTAGGACAGGCTCATGACAACGTGCAGTGCGTGTTCCTGCGTGTACGCGCCCCAGGGCTGGTGCCGCCGTGGTCCCGGGGGGGGTGGCGTTCGGGAGCGGGCTCCGTGGGGACGACTGTCCTTGGCTGGCTCTCCCCGGGAACCGCAGCTCCGCCGGAGCTACCAGCAGTGTTCCCCCAACACCCGTTGCCCTGCGCACTCCTCAGCCAAGCCTAACAGCGATGACTCCTGGCTCGGCTGTGTCAGGACATGTGTGGGGCTTCAATACACGTTCCACAACAAAAAGATTTATTCCCTCCGCAGGCAGCGGGAGAGTGAAGTGTTTTTGCCCGCGGGGCATTACCGCAGGGGTCTTGGCAGGTCGGCGGCTGTCTGTGTGTGTGTGTGTGCGTGTGCGTGTGCGTGTGTGTGTGTGTGTGTGTGTGTGTGTGTGTGCACGTGTGTGTGTGTGTGTGTGCCCGAACACGTCCGTGTGAGGCCTCCCTCTCTTGTAAATCCCCGGCTGAGCGTCGTAGCGCAGCAAAACAATGGCCTCGCCTCTCGGACCACACGTAAGACAGTGCAAGTCACAAAGCCCCCCAGACTGTGTCTTTCTCTCTCTCTCTCTCTCTCTCTCTCTCTCTCTCTCTCTCTCTCTCTCTCTCTGTGTTTTGGGCATGCCGAGCCGGAGGGGTGTGAGAGCAAACTCTGCCCCGCCCTGAGCAGCTGTCCCCTCCTCAGCCATGTGGTCGGCCATTACTACCCCAGCACACTCTCACACGTTCCCAGGACGAAGAGCGCAAGGAAGTGGAGGAGTTGAAGTTGTGAGACCCATCGCTGCACGTCCCACGTCGCACGATTTACGTTCCAGTGACGAACCTGAATCTCGGGGTTACAGGTCCAAGCAAGTAGCTGGGGAGGACGCTGGGTTCGGGTGGGGCTGTATGTTAGCCACAACGTAAAAAGCAGCCTCAAACGGTGTCGCAGCAGAATCCGGTATCGGGGCTGCAGGGGTAAGTCAAGTGCAATGAGGGTGGCGTCGGAATCGATGCTGCTCCCTCCGGCCTCCCCAGGGCGTGGCTTTTAACGGCCCACCGCCGGCTGCTTTAATGGGCTCTCGCTGCAGGTGTGCTCTGGTGGGGTCTGGTCGGAGGAAGGACCCTCGGAGTGTTTCATTCCAGGCCGTGTCTCTACAGGCTGACCACCTCCCCGGAGTCCGCTCCTGTTTTACTGCCTGGCCCTCAGGAAAAGGCGGGGGGAGGATGAGGGGTATGGAGCAGTCGAAAAGAAAACAAAATGGAGAGAGAGAGAGGGAACAGGGGGGGAACAGGGAAAGGCATGGGGGATGGGTGGAGGCGCGGGGGAGAAGTGGACGGTAGAGCGTGTGTGTGTGTGTGTGTGTGTGTGTGTGTGTGTGTGTGTGTGTGGCGGGTTGGGTGACGGCTGACTCCCGCTGATGGATGTGCCGGTCAGCATGACGGACAGCCTGCACCTCCCTGCCCCGTGGCGTGCGACGCACCGTGGTGACTCCCACACGGACTGGCATGTGAGCTACGGCATGCCCCGAGTTAGGGTTACCGCGGAAACAGCATTTAAGCTCATTGCGCACGGCGCTGCCCGTGTGAAACGTAGCTCGATGCGAAGGACTTTCACTTTGCAGACCGATTACAACGTGGCTATAGGTTTACCTCTGAGCAAGTCTCAGGATACAGTGGCCGTGTTATTTAGGGGCTCAGCTGAATGTGTCATAGTCTGAAGTACTTAGTCTGTGCTCTCCCAGGCCAGACGTCTCCCTCTGAACTGGAAATGTGACCCAGCCGATATATTTTAGCCACCCCTCGCGCTATTCATATCACAGGATGCTTGTTTTCCTAAGCGTTTCAGTGTGTTTGTGTGTATTTGAATGTGTGTGTGTGTGTGTGTGTGTGAGTGTGCGTGCAATGTATTTTTTTAGTCCTGGTTCCTGAATTGTGTCTAAGTATGATTGTCTACCAAAATAAGTTCGCTTATTCCCTACTGTTCACCTCGATAGTTTCAAAACACAGGATATGGTGTTACACTATCCATGCCTTAAACAGCTTTTATGGCTTGGAGCTATAATTTTCCAGTCATATTTCAATATGCCCTTGAAAATTGACCATGGGAACACAATCACGCTCTTGGGTTTGTATCAACATTCTCAATCAATCAAACCTCCCAACCCCTTTCTCTTGTTTTATAATAGAGGGAGGAGTGTGTGTTACCGGTTACCTCCCGCTTAAAATGAACAAACCATAAACTATTCAGCATACAGACTCTGTCATTCGTCAATTCATTTGTCTGTTTATGTTTCGCCAACTAATCCCGGCTCTTAAAAACCGAACTCTACTTGGCAACACCGGCCCTGAAGATTTTGGCCAGCATGCCTCTTTGGTGGCACCATGCAGAGGCAGAGTGTCCAGACCAGTCCTACCACACACTCTATCACCTCCCCTAGCTCTACAGGTAAATACACTGTTACATCATACCAGACCACAGCACAATCTTCTCTCTGCTTTCCTCCTCTGTCCATGTATTCTTCACTCAAAACGCCCCAGGGACTAAGCAAAACAATGCAAAAAACAAATCTATGAATAGTTATCATTTTAGGTCATACATAGATGGTGTCCTCAGTGTTTCCTGTGCTGTGGACCTTAACAAACATACACACACACACACACACGCACACACACACACATCATTCAGGGTCAGCCATATGGTTTTCGACAAGTGTGATTCCGTAACACAAGTCACACCCAATGGAAAGCGTACACACGCAAACATACACACACACACACACACACACACACACACACACACACACACAGTCACCAGTAGTCAGCCGACAGTTTCCTCGCGCTGACTGAGGGGGATTGGGTTTCTGGGTCTGGGTTACTTTGACTCAGTGTCCCTGAGGCAGGAAGTGTTCAAAGGTATGACCCGCCCCTCTGGGCTCCCATTGGCTCCTGTCCTGTCCTGCACCACTCAGAGGGACTTTTATTGTGCTGACCTGTCGAAGGATCCCTGGAGGTAAAACACCCCCACCCACCCCCAGGCGCACACACACACACACACACACACACACACACACACACACACACACACACACACACACACACACACACACACACACACACACACAATGAGTGCTGACAGCAACAGGACATGTGGACAATGTCACAGAGCCAGTGTGGTTGGAGAGTGTTCCGGGGCTCCAATGCCCCCTCCCCCTGTTCTCTCTCTCTGGGCTGGGAGTGAGGTGGACCAGTCAGAGCTGGACACTGCAGCCATTGTCCTTAGACGGCTGACCCCTCACTTCCGCTCTCTGGCCAGGTGCAGGCCAGGCAGATGACCTCCAGCATGTGTGTGTGTGTGTGTGTGTGTGCGTGTGTGTGTGTGTGTGTGTGTGTGTGTGTGTGTTTCCCATCAAATGTCGATCGCCTCCTGTGACACCCCCTGTTCCTTGTAAAAATGTTTTCCCTCTCTTACTTCATCTATCCCTTTCCCTCTCCCTCCTTCTCTCCCTCCACCTCCCCCTCACCTCTGCCCCATGCTGGGTTAAGTGCTTTACCACTCCTGGTGTGTTGGGTTTACTGGCGGAGCCTGGTGGGTCCTGATTAGCATGTGGACCTCCTGCTGGGTGGTTAGATCAGCGCCTTGTCGCACACACACACACACACGCACGCACGCACGCACGCACGCACGCACGCACGCACGCACACACACACACACACGCACACACACACACAGAGCCACCTGTGGCCACCTGTCTAGGGAGTGGGATAATGCAGTGAAGGGATATACTGTGGAACAGAGAGGATGAAACAAATAGGAGAAAGTCGTTTCACAAAGAGGGGGTTAGAATGGTGGAGTGTTACAGCGTTAGACACCCTGTGTGCAGGGTTAGAATGGTGGAGTGTTACAGCGTTAGACACCCTGTGTGCAGGGTTAGAATGGTGGAGTGTTACAGCGTTAGACACCCTGTGTGCAGGGTTAGAATGGTGGAGCGTTATAGAGTTCAACACACCCTGTAGAGCGGCAAAGGGGTGAGGTGTTAGAGAGTTGGACACGCTGAATATTCCATGTTTTTGATGTCTGTTTTGGTTGTCTGTTAGACTGAATAACAATAACAGTGTCAGGAGACTAATTACTCCAGTATACACTTTCCATGTCTGGGGAGACATTCTATGTACACACACACACACACACACACACACACACACACACACACACACACACACACACATGCCACGCTAGGTTGCTAGTGTCACAAACAGCTGCTGCTTCCCCAACCACCACCCTTGAGACTGGGACAGAGATAGAGGGGGAGAGAGAGAAAATGGAAAAGGAAGGCTCCATTGCTGTGAAGAAGGCAATAGAGTTGCCAAAGGGATGTGTGTCTGGTAGCTAATTCTCCTTCTCTGTTTCTCGGAACTGCCCGAGGGTGGGTTTGAGCGACGGGCCGCAGCATGTGTGTGCCTGTGTGTGTGTGTGTGTGTGGCCGCTGACCACATCCCAGTAGCACGGTGTGTCCAATCTCCCAGCAGCCACTCACTCACTGACTCACCCACTCTCACTCTCTCTCTCTCTCTCTCTCTCTCTCTCTCTCTCTCTCTCTCTCTCTCTCTCTCTCTCTCTCTCTCTCTCTCTCTCTCTCTCTCTCTCTCTCTCTCTCTCTCTCTCTCTTTGTGGTCCAGCTGGTCTCTCCATACTCCTCTCACCGCACGCATACACACCTGATCAGTCACTCACTCCCTCCTTCAATACCCCCCCCCCCCCCCCGTGCACGTGCATACCTTCATCTCGCCTGCACGCCGATGAGGACGAAGACGAACAAACACAACTGACGGCCCCCCCCCCCCCCGAGCACAGCCATCTAGCCGGGCACCCATCCAGCCGGCGTGACTCTGAAGGCGGCCGTCAGTGGCCCTGAGGTCCCCTCTCAGGTTGGAATAATAAACGGGGGCCGGTGGCCCGAGGTGCTCTGGGGCTCTCTCTGTGTATTTTCCTACGGGAGGGGTCCGGGGGTCCAGTCCTGATGCCCCTAATGCCTTACAGATGACTCCGCTCCCCTGGGCAGACCCTGGGCCACGCCCCCCATGCCTCCTGGCCCTTTGATGCACCCCTAATCCCCCCCCCCCCTCCTACCCCCGCCAGGGCTGCTGTGGGGGATTCCGTTCCACTGCGCTGTAATTTGTCGGCGATCTCGCCGTGGATCCGGTTGGCAGCGCCGACCTTGGAATCTGTCCGCGCTGCCACCGCGGCAATTTACATTCCCCGGGTTCATTTCCGGCTTGTTGACACCTGGTTTTCTTTTTTTCCCCAGGTTTGCCGGTTCTCTGCAGTGCACGTAACCCGGTTGGCTAGTCGGCCGCCCCGTTCCATTGACAGACACACAGATTCCCGGTGGCACGCTCTGTCTCCGTTGAGGCCCCCAGCGACAAAGGGCCCCCCTGCGGATGGCTTTAGCAGAGGGCGGCGCACCGTGAAACAAGACCTGCCTGAGCCCTTCCCTTCCAGCAGAGTTCTTCTCAAAGGCCGTGCGGGCGTTAATAAAAAAAAAAAGCCCTTCCATTCGCCATCTCATCCGATGCCCGTCCATGCGAAGCGGGTGAAGCCAGGTCCATTCCCAGCGCCGCGGCCGTTTCTCTCCTCACTTCTCCATTACCTCGCTCGTCAGGTAGGGAAAGGTCGCCGGCGACTCCGCGGTGCTCTTTCGAAAGCGGAGGTCAGGGAAATGTCACTCGTCGGACTGAAACGGCTCGACGCTCTCACGTTCATTGGACCGGTCCCCAGAAAAGGTATTACGCGCTCGCAGACCCGGCTCATCTGTGTCGGCCATTTCATTGTGTGCCTCTCGGGAAAAGCTCTTTGGGGTGGTCGTTCAACGGTCACATTGTTTTATAGTTTTGGACTTCTTCCTTTTCATTAATTCTCTTCACGGACTTCTAATTGAAGGCCCAGCATCCATGTGTGCATGTTTGGGTCTTTATGTGCTCACGCCCTGCTTGTAAAAAAAGTCGCTGGGGGTCTACCGTTTCAATCCACAGTAGTTGGAAAGCAGTTCGAATAACTATTTAGAGAGCTGACCAATTCGGCGTGTTCATTCCTACAGACATACAATCATCTCTGAACAACACAAAAACAGTATTTATGAGTTTGAAATGACCGAAGCTTGTGATCCAGGGTAACTTATCTTGGGCCGAGTCATTGGATTTCGATGAGATTTCGCTGACGGAGCGGGTCACGGCTCATCTCCACCCTCATGCATGGCTCTGTTTTATGCGCATGAAAACCCATGTTTCATAACTCTAATTGCTGATGTGTGCTGTTGCATATTACCCCTTCATGGTGGACTGTCTCAGTGAGTGTCCTCTTGACATGAAAGGACAGTCTTAATGGAGTACACTGTAACACAGAGGACCTTTGTCAAGGTAGAGCGTACACACACACACTGACACACACACACACACACACACACACACACACACACACACACACACACACACACACACACACATGCACCTTCCAGGCCCTCAGTGGTAGCAGGCAGTTCCACTCTGTTTGTGGTGAAAAACAGAAATGAAGTGCTGTGTGCTTGCGGTTTTTAATTCTGTGTGTTGACAGCCGCCCAACAGTCCCATGGCGACATTGGACCGTTTTACCACCCATTTACTGTCTGGAACATATACCCTCTTTTTGAAATCCACCTCGCAAATTAATTGTTTCTATGCCTATTGTTTGTAATTTAATATATTCTGAAACAGCATACATTTAAATATAACTACATTTAACATTGCATTGGGATATTGAGTAAGACTACATTCAGTTTTTAAAAACCTTTTTTTGGACAATAACTCATTTGGGTTTCAAAAGTGTTCTGTAAATACACATGACCCCAGTGTTAAGCTTATGTCTGGTTGCTTTGAGTATTGATATGTCTGTCCGTTTGGATGACTACATTTCCAGTACATAATTACATCCCCAACCTTGGGAGTCCTATACCAGCATGAGTGGCGGTATGGCCTGCATGACCTTGACAATAACATTCTCCATCAATTTCAATAACATCTTTATACAATATTTATATATACAGTATACAGAAGGTTAAACACTTATTCAGTTAGCATACACACACACTTAAAGTCACTGTCTCTGAATGAAACTGCAAGATTGATTGCCAAATTTTGGGTTTGAGGGAAGCCAGAAAAAGAAACTATAGTAGGGAGTACCTGTGTGGAGATGGAACTGCAAACCTGCCCCCGCACACCTGCAGCCACACAATTTCCTCTCACCATTCGGATCCAAACATCCCTGTGGGTAACGGTGCACACATGCCACATTGTAGCCGGGAATAGACCTGTTTAATATCATGCATGCACACACGCCTAAGCCACAAAGTGCGCACCCACCCATACACACACACACACACGCACACGCATATACACAAACACACACACACACTCACACACACACACACTCTCACACACACACACACACACACACACACACACACACACACACACACACACACACATTCCACATACAGTTCTCATGGTGTGGTCCACATGTGCTTTTGCTTTATGGAGGTGAACACAGATGAACACTAAAAATGAAGAGTGGGAACACGCAGCAACACAATCTGTGCGTGTGTATGTTTGTGTGTGTGTGTGTATGTGGGAGATAGAGGTGGCGGTTGCATTGCGGTATGGTTATGACAGTGGCTGTTGATGAAAAACACGCCTTTGAGATTATTGTGTGTGGTGCGGACTGCAGATTGTGTGTGTGTGTGTCCGTGCATCTGGAGAGAGAGAGAGAGAGAGAGAAAGAGAGAGAGAGAGAGAGAGAGAGAGAGAGAGAGAGAGAGAGAGAGAGAGAGAGAGAGAGAGAGAGAGGGGGAGAGAGAGAGAGAGAGAGAGAGAGAGAGAGAGTGTACCCTCTAATGCCCTCTAATTATTACAATTCAGAAATGAGCCATCAAATTCTATTTTAATTTAAAAAATATAAACCCCAACTCCTACCATTATAATGCCCTTAAATGCCAAGAGTTGGAGCAATAAAAAAGGGTTCCCTCATCCAGCTGGTCCAGGGGATTCATTCACCCCATACCATAAATGCTTCGGGACTACAGAACCAAATTATAACTACAATTAAATTAAATTAAATTGTATTTTCGAAAGAATCAACAAAATCTCAAAGGAAACTTGAACTCTATTTGGCATTAAACAGACAATACACAATGGATGACTACTTGGCCTCTGTGACTGACAGAAATCCTTGACAAGGTACAGACTCGGAGTGTGCTCACATTGCATCCAGGGAGAGGTGGAGACAGAGCTTCACTTTCTTTTAAAATTTGAGCAACACTCTTCCCAAAATCTTTAAGCATATGTTAAAAATCTTAGTATAGTTCACATATACAAAAACATGCTTTTATTATATGGTGTTATATTTTTGAATGTACGCTTTGACAATACTTACTTTCTAATTCCATGCACGAGAGAGAGAGAGAGACAGAGAGAGAGAGAGAGAGAGAGAGAGAGAGAGACAGAGAGAGAGAGAGAGAGAGAGAGAGAGAGACAGAGAGAGAGAGAGAGAGAGAGAGAGAGAGAGAGAGAGAGAGAGAGAGAGAGAGAGACAGAGACAGAGAGAGAGAGAGAAAGAGAGAGAGAGACAGAGACAGAGAGAGAGAGAGAGAGAGAGAGAGAGAGAGAGAGAGAGAGAGAGAGAGAGAGAGAGAGAGAGAGAGAGAGAGAGAGAGAGAGAGAGAGAGAGAGAGAGAGGACTACCATTACAGAGAGACTGTGTTCATGCCACAGATTGCCTGTCCCAGAGGGCATCACGGTGATGGAGACTGACGGAGACCTGTATGTGCGGAATGGGAACCCAACTTGGTGACATATGTGTCTGTGCGGGGGCCGGCGCATTTGGATCCATGTCATGCCCCCTGTGCACGTGTGTGTGTGTGTGTGTGTGTGTGTGTGTGTGTGTGTGTGTGTGTGTGTGTGTTTTCTGAATGGGAGCTCGGGCTACATAAAGCAGACCACATGAAGTCATGCGTTGGAGAGGTGTAGGGGAAAGAGTAGGAGGACTGCTGGCGTATTTCTGAATGGGCAGCCAGTCACACCGTACGTCACCTGAGGGATGGGAGTCTCCATCACGCCGGGCCGCGAGCAGAATAAAAACCTGGCGTCTGGCGAGCTGTACGGTGAATACGGTCCCACTCATCACTACAAGGTTGGGGAGCTAGTGCTGAAGAATGGTGTTTGTGCCCTGGGCTCTCTCTTGCTTGTTCATAGGAAGACACAGAAGACAAGCAGGCAGACAGAAAGACTGCCAGATAGGAAGAGAGGGAGGAAGGAAAACAGACTGCTAGGCAGGGAGACAGTCACAGAGGTAGGCAGACAGATAGATTGACAAACAGACAGAGAGACAGACAGGGAGACAGGCAGCCACACAGACGGGCAGAAAGGGAGACAGGGAGACGGGCAAACAGAGAGACAGACAGACAGACAGACAGACAGACAGACAGACAGACAGGCAGTCATACAGACAGGGAGACAGGGAGACGGGTAAACAGACAGGGAGACAGGCAGAAAGGCAAGCCTCAGGCTCAACTGCTCTGTGGTCCTCTGAGGGTGGATGACGTCTCTACTCTACTCCCTGGTGATGGAGAAACACATTCAGCCCTGGGGCAATAAACTCACTCACTCACTCTCTCTCTCTCTCTCTCTCTCTCTCTCTCTCTCTCTCTCTCTCTCTCTCTCTCTCTCTCTCTCTCTCTCTCTCTCTCTCTCTCTCTCTCTCTCTCTCTCTCTCTCTCTCTCTCTCTCTCTCTCGCTCTCTTCAAACAATACACCCCCGCACAGCACAGCAGTTACCAGGGAGCAGAGAGAACTTGTGTCTGTGTGGGTCTGTGAGTGAGTAGGATGGCAAGAGGCAGAGAGAGAGAGAGAAGAAGAGAGAGAGAGAGAGAGAGAGAGAGAGAGAGAGAGAGAGAGAGAGAGAGAGAGAGAGAGAGAGAGCGAGAGAGCGAGAGCGAGAGAGAGACTCAATTCACAGTAGCAGGCAGATGGTAGCCTACCAGCATGGATGCCACAGCCCAATCTAACTGGTCTGCTGTTATGCCAACCCCAACACCTCTCCCATACAACACCGGGCCTCTCGCACGCGTGTCCGCACACTCGCCGGCCTTCACACGCCCTCTCGCACGCACGGGGAGTCTGCACAAGGAACCGTCCGGATTCTCCGTAAGTCGAAACCCTTTTTTCGTTGCTTCCAACAGTCATTTCCCAGCGCAATTACAGGAGCTGCGATAGGAACACGAACGTGCTGACGCGTCCACTGCTACAGTCTCCCAGTGTTTGTTGTCGTGGCTGTTCCACAGAGGGGTCCATTGTGCCGGGCGGGCTGGTATCACGATATCAGGGTGAGGAGTCCAGCGATTCCCTCCTTTGTCTCGCCGGTAGAGTGGGCGGTCGTTGGCCCGCCCGCTGTGGGCTCGGGTGTGGGGTGTGGGGGGGCAAGGGGCGCTCCCCAGTGGCAAAGCAGTCAGCCGTCAGCTCCGCGCGGATGGTGGCGTGAGCACCCCTCGCGTGCGCCAGTGCCACGCCAAGTGTGCCTGAGCGCGTGTGTGCGCACGCGTGAGTGAACATCTGCCGACGACAAAAGCCGTATGGAATGGCGTACGACGTATTTGACGTGGAGTGAGCCACTCCCGAGTCTTCCATCGTCGACAGAGTCTCATAATGCATGAGCCAGAACGGTGTCAGGATTCAGGAGAGGGTGGAGGGTTGAGGAGATTCCTCGGTTTCCAGTGGTGCAGTCGCACGGAAAGTACTGCTTACGGTTGGCACGTACAGCAGAGGGTACAGCTGAACTGTGCCTGGCTGGATGGCAGAGGAATCCCTGGTACATACTGTAGTCAGAGTGCAATGATGGTCAGCGCTGACCTTGGGTCAGATTTCCTCTCACGCCAAGGAGAACCACACTCCTTTCCATCCGTCCACACCCTCGACTTTCCCAGGGAGAAGGGAACTGCACTAGCTATTTTTTGGGGCAGTCGAAATATCGAGCAGTGACACTGTCAGAGCAGTCCTTCCGCTCTCCTCTGCGTGGCATTCGGTAAGTGAACGGGATAGAAGCCGAGAGCTACAGCAGACTGTGACGTTCATCAGCTTGGCCTGATCCCGTCGCCAAGTGTGTATCCCACCAGGGCCTTCAGAGAACTCTTGAGGGGGGGGGGGGAATGACCCAATGGTGTCTGTGAACGTGAAGACGTGAGCTCCAGAAACCAGAAACCAGAAGCTCCACAGAGCATTCCTCCGTGTCTTAGCCTCCCGGCCCCCCCCCCCACTCCCCCCCCCTGCCCCGTACAACCGTCCGGGCCCCTCCCCAGATACCAGCAGGGGCTGCAGGGCTTTGATCAAGTGTCATGCGGCTGTAACAGGAGGACCCCTCCTACCGTTCCTATGACTCAGCTCAATCCATCCTGACCAGGCGGTCAGGGCCCGGGTCTGCCCCGCGTCCTTTAAAGGGACAGACCCCCCCCCTCCACCCCCTCACCACCACCACCACCACCCCCACCCCAATGAAGGGGTCCGTCAGCCTTGGAACCTTATAGCAACGTGAAAATCAAGTTGGCCAGAGAACTGGAGAGTGCAGTTCGCTGTTTCGCTTTGAGCCACTGTATGCCTGCCCAGCGTCGACATAGAGAAATCATTTGTGTGTGCGTGTGTGTGTGTGTGTGTGTGTTTACGCAGGGAGTGCTGACCATTAAATCTGTCCCGTTTTCCCCTCTGTGTGTACAAGCCTCTTGTAAATGCCTAATTAAAGGTTATGTTGAGCACTGTGATCTGGGAAACGAGCGGCTGAAAGACATGAGGCCTTTCCTTACTCTCCGGCCTGCCCCACTGTGGGGACTAGTTAAAGGTGCTGACAGTGGCTCATACTCGTTTGAGTATACTGAAACACAAACACAAGCGCGCGCGCACACACACACACACACACACACACACACACACACACACACACACACACGCACACACACACACTGATGCTGTGGTCCATTAGGCAGAAATAGATACCTCACAGCTGCCTCGTCTCTGGAGACAGAGAAAGACATTGAGGACATGGAGAGAGAGAGGGAGTGAGAAAGAGAGAGAGAGAGAGAGAGAGAGAGAGAGAGAGAGAGAGAGAGAGAGAGAGAGAGAGAGAGAGAGAGAGAGAGAGAGAGAGAGAGAAAGGGGGCGGGGGGAGGGAGAAAGAGAGTGCTGTGCAGAACAGTTCCCACCTCATGTAGGAGACTACTCCCTATGTTCCTTTACACTTAATTACAAACCAGAGGGAGGGCGAAGGAGACAGAGGGTTGGAGAGAAGGCTCTCATGTTGTTTAATAGAGTGGATGTAGCACAAGACTTTATAGTAAGTGTCCTCTGACATGTATGCAGCTACCACTGTAAGTGCAGTAATACATATGTTTTATTGGTCGTACTATGGACAATACCTTTCTTTGTTGTTCGGCAGAGATCAATGAGCACATGGTTTGTGTTTGGGCTTGGCCCGATGCAACAGTACACCTCTCATTAAAGTGGACTGACCACTACCACATGGACTGGAGGTGAGGGGAGGTTAGCAGAACTACTCTGCCGCTGCTCAAACCAACGCTATAAAACACAATCGCTTTGGAGGTAGAGGCCTCGGCCGCTTCCCTACAAACGTGTGAAATTCATGGGCACCAGAAAGGTCCGAAGCATTTGATTTGCGGACTTGTAAAAGCCCACGTAGAACCACATTCAAAAGGCCTGTTTTTTTATAGTCCATTTAAAATGCCAAGGATTGCACGGTCCGCTGAAATGATACTACCCAGCTATAACGCATAAACGCTTGTGTCGAATTAACATATCGCGGAAATCGCATTTTATGTGATTAAGTCTACATAAATCAACCATCTCCCACTAAAAGCCTGCGCACAAAGCACTTCGGCAGCAGCGCACGCGCCCCCACTACGGCCAGCCTCGGTCTGCATTCTAATTATGTCAACGGCAGAAAGCATGGAGACACTTATGTGATTTCCTCTCATTACACCCTCTTCACACACACAGAGTGTTAGGGTCAGCAAGCACGGGCCTAATTGAGCCTTCGGATGGCTCGGTGGCAATGTGCTACCGGTTCCCTCCCACTGGCCCCTGTCACTGTCGTGATGGAGCTAGCAGCAAGCTCTAAGTGGTTGTTATGGTTTCAGCCGGCCATGGGCATTCCAAGGGAATGTTTGCTGACGGGTAAATATTTCTTTTATTAGAACACCTCTGTTGACGCTCGGAGAGTTTGCAAGCCCGTTCAAATTACTTTGACGTTTTGGAGACAAATTATTATATATACTTATTGACAAATAATCAGATAATTATTGTTTTGTTTCCAAAACGTCCATGTTACGAACAAACTTGCAAACTATCCGTGGGATCGGGTATGCTTTGATAAATCTTTTCTTTTCAGTCGTTACTTTAAAGAGTGCAAGGATATTCAAGTGAAAGCAGAAACACTTTTCCCAATCTTCAAAAATGTCAATGTCAAATGTTGAATTATTGAATAATGGACATTGTGCTTGGTAAAATAGTTGAGGTTGGTCAGTAAATGGCCAAATACCACAGGATTTACCAGTGTAACGGTACTGAAAGAGACGTTGAAAACTGTAGCGCACATCTGTGATCCATGTGCAATCAGATAAATCTATGTGAAGAAAAAAAAAATCAAAACCATTTGTCATTCTGTGAACATAGATCTCCTCGCCAAAACATCCTCCCTGAGAATATTAACGATGGGGGCGACGACACATTATCAGCTCTTATCTCCAAGGTCATCGCGAGGAGCTCCCCTCCTTCACCTCCCGCCCACTCTCAGGTTGCACACTCCACGCGGTCCCAACAACTAATGGACTGGCTTTGAATTCAGGCAGTTTGTTTTTTTCCCCCACCGGTAGCATTGACAGCACGTCCCTTACCCGCATCTCCGTTCGCTATTAGGCTGAGTGCTCTTTGCTTTTCAAAGGCACCGAATGTGTTAAGTTAGATTGAGAGAACAATGTGTCTGTGGTTGGTGGTTTAATAATAACTTTAATTTAAGAGCGCCTTTCTAAAACCCAAGCACACTTTACAAGGCATATTAGTTATAATAGAGTATATTGTTAAATGACCCCTACAGAGATCAATGTTATCGTCTGAATTGAACTGAGAGATTAGTAGACACTGACTGAATACTGTTACACACGTTTTCTTTCTGGGAGTAACTTCATTATTTGATGGCTGGATCAGTTGTAGTGGTCTGAGTCTTTTTGTTCAGTTGGATTTACCCTGAACATTCTTTCTACATCCCCTCCTCCTCCCTCCCCCCACCTCCCTTTTCTTTTCTCCTCCTCCTCCTCCCGTCCTGTCTGTCTGTTATTCCTGGTGCTGACACAGAGGGAGGCTCTTCTTCTTCAAGCTAGCTGACCCGTCAGGAGGCGCTGGCCCTCTGGCCCACCGGACGCTTCTGTTTGCAAACTGTGACAAAGTATCAGATTCAGCCCTTTCTCTTGGTGCAGGGAGCGTGGAGGAACAGGGGATCCGGACTTGTTCGTCCATCACCCGTCACCGCCTACCCTGACCCCCTTCTTCCCCAGACAAGAACACACACACACACACACACACACACACACACACACACACACACACACACACACACACACACACGCACACAAACACGTATTCAAATAGAGAACTGACCTTGTGTATACCTCATGTTACACCTCTGAGGGTCCAGTGCATTATGGGTATGACAAAGTAGCACATAAAGTAAAGAATCTGTCGCTGATCCTGAATCTCTATGACTTTATTAAGGACAAAGAACGCTGTGCTTCATGAAGCCAGCACCTGGGAGACGCCAAACTTCTCCCTGAGTGCTGAGCTGCATGCAGATGTCTCCATCAGCCAAATGACTCATTTACCTACGGAGGGAGTAATTAAGATGCATTTAATGAGGGCGACATTAAACGAGGCCTGATGAATCAACCTGTCTGATACACAGATTAACACTGTCTCACGAGCCTTTGAAAAACTCGGCTTATCTGTAATTACAGCAGAACAGTGGCTGGAAAATCAGCAGAATTCCTGCCTTTGTCGTGCCAGGGAGATTGACATTGGCGAGGACTGAAAGGTAAGCTTTTGCTGTGACAGTGCCTTTACCCGTAGCTCAACAGACAGCTAGCTTAGTGGCCGAAGTTGTGCTCCGCGAGATAGTGTGTGCTTGAAAGCACGAAAGAGGGACACGTGTCACCTTTAAGGGTGTCGGGGTGTGGGGCCAATACAACAAATATACCCCGGGGGGGGGGGAAAGGAAGTGACTCGTGACTGAAGTCTCTGTCCAATGATCAGTCTCTATTACTGCCCAGCTCTCTGTGTTTTCAGTTTTAGGGGTCCTCAAACATGCATGGTGTAGTTGGGGCTTTGCAATGAAACAGCGGACATAGTAATTGCGGATATCTACAAGGTTAATGCTCAGTGGCTATCAAGGGGTTTAAAACACCAGTTTAAACAGTTTTCAACTTGGCTGAATGCACGTTACCAGTTCTATATGCAAATCTGTATCTTTTATTTATTTGTTTTTTAGTGTGCGCCGGTGTTCATCTCTGCCATGGTAAGTCATGGAATCGCAGACTAGAACTTACAAAAGGCCAGTAGATACTGTATTGTTCAATCGCTTTTTCCCCCCTCCTTAGCATGTGAAGGCTTGCGTGACAATACTACATGATGTTTGGATCAAAGCACAATGTACGACATTCCGGAATCTTCCGAGTTCATTTCTCCGTTGAAAGAATGCCATGGTCCCATCGCGTGAGTGGCAAACACAGCATGCATGTCAGGTCGCGCTCATGAACACACACACACACACACACACACACAAACCGCGACCCATGTCTTGCAGGTGCGTGAACGAGAGCACGGTTTGGGAAATATTGTCATGTGTCCCGAGTCCTGACCCACTTAAACGTGCCCCCAGACATCTCTTATTATTCTATGGGAAGTCAAGTGCAGTAAATGGAACCAGAAAGGAGGCGGAATTTGTTTATGTGAACAAAAAATCGACATACATTTTTCACATTTGTACAAATACTTTGAGTTATGATGGGACATTCTGCAATGGTGAGGCCTATAACCATGTTTAGAGGGCCCCATTTACTTATTGGGGGGCCATTTTGGAAAATAGGTTGATGACAGGAAACATTCAGAATAGTTAACACGGTTTGTCTCCTGCTCTCTAGGACAGTGCATCGCTCAGACAGAATGAGCAGTGTTCGGCAGCTCAACAGTCTCAGAGCCCCCCGCCCCCCTGCCTCCGCCCCCCGCCCCGCCCCTCTACCGTTCATCATGCACTAGCATGGCATACTACCCACTGTAGACTGATCTGATCTCCAGTGGATCGGGAGAGTGGGGGCAGGGCAGCCATGCAAACGCCTGCTCTCTCCGGCCCTGTTTACTCCCGCTAGCTCTGTTTGTTCATACGGACGTCAGGGAAATTAAGCGAAGTTGTACTCCCTTTGGTTGTGTACAAAATATAAAGGCATTTGGTTGAACGGGTATTTTTATATCAGTGGCGGTAGTTGGGTTTGTGGCGCTAGAACGGAGTACTGAGGCTTTGGGGTCCTGGATGGGCTGAGATGACGTAGCTCAAACTCTCGTCCAAGCAGTGAACCCTAAGATCCATCAAACCCACGACTCTCGCTCCACTCCCCGATCCGTTGAGATTGGCGGAGTGATGCAAACAACACATGTTTAGCCAACGTGGCAAAACAGGATGGACACATCAAAGAACCCAAGCACAGTTGGCCGATTGTGGTGGGATTGGATATGCCAAGCTGGGTGCAGTGACCCTCTGATCCAGGGGCAGGGGGCCATGGAGGGCAGAGGGCAAGCGGAGGTGGGGAGGGGGGGGGGGGCACGGTGGCAGAGGCTCTGGGCCAGGCTCTTTTGTACGGGCCGGACGGGCAGCCATCCCAGTGTCTCTATCCAACAGTGGGCTGCCACCCCTGGGTAACCTATGACGGAATGTGTGGGGGAGCCGCGGACAAGGAGTGGACGGGGAGAGGCCTCAGGGCAAACGGAGAGAAGATGGTGAGAAAAGTGTGAGAGAGAGAGAGAGAGAGAGAGAGAGAGAGAGAGAGAGAGAGAGAGAGACTACTGAGCTGTGTGACGGAATGGGACGGTTGTAGACCTGCAGAGACTGTTTGAAGCCTTGGCAGAGACCGGCGTCTGGCTAATGTGCCGTGGGTTATTGGGCACTGAGACAGGGCAAAGGTTCCTGACCAGACTCCAATGCTTGGCCAGGGCCATGGACAGCACAGCCTCTCTCCTGCCAACGGTAGTCACAACATGCCTCTCCTCTCCTCTCCTCTCCTCTCCTCTCCTCTCCTCTCCTCTCCTCTCCTCTCCTCTCCTCTCCTCTCCTCTCCTCTCCTCTCCTCTCCTCTCCTCTCCTCTCCTCTCCTCTCCTCTCCCCTCTCCTCTCCTCTCCTCTCCTCTCCTCTCACACTGCTATCCCATAACCTGCATGTTTTGTTTTTCTCCCTGCTGTAATCAGAGATGGAGAGATGGCTGTGTTTACCTTCTCTCCTCCATCCAGGTAGCAGCTTTCCTTGTTCAACCATGAAGGGCTCAGGAGTTATTGATACTTTTGCCAAAGGGGGTCAAACAATAATACCATCTTCACTTTCTTCAGATTGCAGGGGCTCTGAGCCAAAGACTGGGGCTTAAACCTTCAACTGGCTGAGTGCCCTATATTAACTTACAGGAATGCTGGCTGTTGCCAGAGAGCTGAAACCAAACACACATCACTTTCAACTGGTCTTGTTTAACTCTGTTTTGATAAATGGCTCCTGTGTAATGCTTAAAATGTGATGTCGTGAAAAATACATCTATTCTCTTTGTATTGTAAGATACAATGTTCATCTCCCAAATCCCCTTGGTTTTAGTTTCTTTTGACAAAAACCTTTCTTCAAAAGGGAATAAATTCTGTTGGAATAAATTGTAATTTAAAATCCTTACTCCTGCCGTAGCATCAGGTCAGTTCCCAGAGCCGCTGTCCAAACCGCTGTTAAAGATTGAGCTGTTGATTGGAATGAAGCCGCTTGCACACAAACAGCAGTTCAAGGACAGGTATGCTTCGTTTAGCAGATGACAGTGGCTGTATTTATGAAGGTTCAACTGTCTTGGCAATCGGCAAGAACAATATCCTAAATGAGGGTTTGGTGAAGACTGGTCTTCTTGAGGCCACACTCAAAGAAGGAAAATGATGAGGTTAAGAAAGATTTTCTATACTAATTAACCCAACAAATGAACAAAGATATGGAGAATAGTACACGTGTGCAGACACACACACGGGCTTTTCTTCACAGCGTCTTAATATATTGGTTTCGAAAGAGAGAGAGTCTGTGCTATGTTTGGTGTTAACACCTGGACTGACCCAGGCACAGGCATGTTGTTTCAAGCGTCCGCAGTGTGTTGAGCCGTAAATTAGAACGAGGTGCAATTTCCTGACGGCCAATTAGTGTGGAATTGCCGCTGTCTGTTTGGTCCACGTCCCCGGGGCCTGGAGGGAGAGAGAGTTTTTAGACGTGAGCTTCCGCTAAGTCTTCCTTGGGAGCTCTCGGATGTGTGTGTGTGTGTGTGTGTCGGCAAACTTGGATTGCGGCTACAGCTGGGGGATTGAGACGCTCGTGTTGGAGTGAAAGACAGAGAGAGAATCTGAAAAAAGAAAGGTGGCGTAAACTTTTTTTTACATTTTTTTATTTGGGGCAAAGTGGACGCAAACAGGCTCCAGGTAGCACCCGAGGGTGTTGGTGTCATCTCCTACAAAGTGCTCTGAGAACTTGGCTTGAGAGGATGATATAGGACTGAGCGTTAATGGAAGGGCCTAACTATGCTGCAGGCCTGGGTGACCTCTCTCTCTCTGTCTCTGTCTCTCTCTCTCTGTCTCTCTCTCTCTCTCTCTCTCTCTCTCTCTCTCTCTCTCTCTCTCTCTCTCTGAGCGTTTGTTTGCCTGGTGACAGGCTGGACTTGAAGGGGGGGACAGCGTTGAGTGATGTTCAGCTGTAGACGGGGATTAGTCAACACTTGGAGCACAAAGGGCTGCTAATGGTTCGGTCCCTCGACTGCCTGGACTCGATGGACCTGTATCTCTTTCTTTACCCCTCCCTCACTCCAGCTCTCCCTCTGGCCTTTCTGGTGTCCTGTGTCAGAGAGCCCCCCCCCCCCTTCTCTTTCTAGTTCACTCACACTCACACACACACACACACACACACTTTGGGTCTAGGTGATTTAGAGGAGGAAGTATTATTCAGCAGGCTCAGCCCTTGGGTTTTTTGTCAGAGTCAAGGTCTTGTTGTGTAGTATAGATCTAGATGAGGTAGCCGGGCGAGGCACACGGCTCTTTGTCTTATGACCTCCGCCTAACACCACCTGTCCTGTTTCAAAGCCGGCCGGATCAATCAGCCCCCTCTCCCATTGACCGAAGCAGACAATCCATGACAGCACGGCCTGACTTTTTCACCGGCTTGACGGACACTGCTGATGTGCATAGTCAGGGGTCAACGTGCCGCTCTATGCTGCAAAGAGCTTCGCGTATAACCCAAATGTAAGTCACCCTGAATACGTTATCCACGCACGGCTTCCAGCCCCCCACATTGCAAGAGAGCAGTCAGACAGACGCGTTGCAGCAACAGACCCAACTTATAACAGTCAGGCCGTCCAAAGACCTGCGTATCTGGCCAGACACTGATAAGGGGTGTGTGTTGTTAGGTCTAGTCCTCCTTTCAGACGGTGTCAAAGCCTTCGAGTTATCTATCAGACGCAGCTATTGACCTCCATTCTGAGGGGGGCAGCTAGCGTGCTATCTGAGGGAAGGCGCGGGCACACGATTTGGCAATGGACCCGCGCCCCCTGCCACTCATGCCCTAAAACCTGCCGGTCAGCCGTTCCCGGATGAGCTTTTGTGTTATGATAGCACATTGTTCCTCCCCTTATCTTTTTTTAATTTTTGATTTTTTTTATGTAGTATTATATGAACATTATTTTTGGGGGAGGATTTTTTGTTGCTTTATTGAGACAGGATAGTGGGTTGACAGGAAATGTGGGAGAAAGAGAGGGGAGGACATGCAGCATAGGGCCCAGGCCGGATTGGAACCTGTGCCGCTGCGCCCTGCCTATCTTTTATCTGAATTAGGTGAGTGAAAGTGCGGGTTCCACTAGAGGGTAGTCACAGAGGGAGTGTCAGGTTAGGGCTGACTCAAAGGGTGGAAGGTCATATTATTTGATCTAGTCCATAGGCTTCACTCTGACTGACCTGGGCTCCGTGTGGGAACTCTGATCAAAGACACGGCACTATCGTCTCCCCCCAGGGCTCGGCCAATGGATTTTGGATCAACTCTATAACCTTTGACCTCCCGGAAACCTCAGGTAACCCTTGGTTCCCCTGCGAGGGTGTCCAGAGCTGTCTGGGCGGGATTTCAACACTTCCTCTCCCCCGCTGTCGACTTCAGAGTTGAACTGAAGCCAAGCAGTGGTGAGTCAGTCCTTATTATGTTCTTTGCTGAACAAAATACCTCTCTCTCTCTCTCTCACTTCCCACTTTTTTTGCAGAAAAAAAAAATCTAGGTGATTATTATTTCTCCTGGTTTTGTAGCTGTTGGCGGAGACTGGCCCGAACACCAAACGATGTCTCTGTTCAAACACTGGTGTACTCCTTCTTGTAGGGGGGAAACAGTAGCTTCAGTGTTTCCCTGACCAATTTAGTATGGGCACCACTCACAGGGAGGGAAATCAGAGGCCCGAGTCACTCGCATATTTGCCGTGCCGAAGTTATTGTTATGTCTGCTTCTAGGGAGGTGTAGCGTTACATGCTGTGCCTAGTGATTTCCCTTACTTTCTCTCTCTCTCTCTCTCTCTCTCTCTCTCTCTCTCTCTCTCTCTCTCTCTCTCTCTCTCTCTCTCTCTCTCTCTCTCTCTCTCTCTCTCTCTCTCTCTCTCTCTCTCTCTCTCTCGCTCCCTCCCCACCCCCCTCGCTCTCTTCCTCTCACTCTCTCACTTCCTCACCACCTATCTCCCTCCATCTTCCGGCGATCCCCGCGGAGTGCGACGGTCAACATATACCCCGGGTGAGAGAGAGCGCAGCGCGAGGTGCACGGTCTCGTCCAGAGGCGAGTGTCAGTGCTCAGGAGGTGTGGAGTGCGTGGCGTCCGGAGGTCGGGCCGCCGCCCCGGGAGCGTGGCGGCCTGGCCCTCTGGGTCAATAAACAGCGGCGCTGATGGGTCTCTGCTCCCCTGCCCCCCCCCCACCCCCACCCACACACACACACACACATCCTAACCCACAGAAACAGGCACAGTCTTACCAAGGGGGATGTTGCTCTCTCTCTCTCTACCCCGTCTCTCTCTCTCTCTCTCTCTCTCTCTCTCTCTCTCTCTCTCTCTCTCTCTCTCTCTCTCTCTCTCTCTCTCTCTCTCTCTCTCTCTCTCTCTCTCTCTCTCTCTCTCTCTCTCTCTCTGTGGGAAGCAGTGGGGGACCGAGGGCTGAGGCCACTCTGCCGTTTGCCTAGCGTAGGTGTTTTATTCCTCTCTGATTTACGGCTTTTCGTACCGCGAAACCGCTCCGCTTTTTTTTTTCAACCCTCGTGAAACTATACGATTCAAGCGACAGATGTCTGATTTAATGATGGGGTGCAGTATCCTAAACAACTTGAAGGGTGAAAATAGGTTTTCCAGAGACGGGGTATAATGTTCAGCTGACTGCAGGGTTTAACCTGCCGCCAGCTTCTCAAACATTAGTGTTTCAAGACGGGACTTTCTGGAATACTAGGCTGACTGCAGTTGATCTATTTCACAGCGTGAGGTATTACTGGGTTCCTTGGGCACATCCGGGTTTGCATAGACGTTGGTGGCCTAAGTAAATCAAATCAACCCTTGTTTCCTCAGGTTGGAGTGGCTATGTTCTATTAATATGGGCCATAATGATGTAACTAATCAATCAAACTTAGGTCAATCAGCATACCAGCATATCTGTAAATGGAAACTGGAGGGAAATCTCTGGAAAAATGATCTGGTTCCACGCCCAACAGGTGTAAGGGCCCACCATTTCCCTTGTGTGGACCCCAATAGCACTAAGGCACTATGGTTTACCTAATGCTTTAAAAGATACGGTGGACCGAGATGGTGAGCCACCAAAGCCCCAATGTCAGCCTGGAGGATCTCAGCCTCAACGGCAGGCCAGAAGACAGCTCCAATCCAGGGGCTGATAACACGGCCGACACAGGCTTCTCCTGAAGGGAGCACCACCATGTGGATGTCATCTTCTGACGACCGTGTAAAGCCCTGGGGGGAAGCCAACGGTTCAGTGGCAAAGATGAAGGCCGTGGCCAATGCTGGATAAATGTCACCACGGTAGTGGCCTCCAGTTATAGGCTGATCCTCCACCTCGTTTTCCAAACAGATTGAACAGATTACACGGGGCAGCAGCTGCCTCTGCCGCTCACCTCTCTTCTTCTTCTGTCACAGAGGCAGTCACGAGGCAGGGGGAATTCTCCCGACGTCTGAATGGTGCTCTGAGGTCATCCTAAACGCCGTCCTAAGACCGGACCGACTGGTCATGTGGTTTGTGGTCCGGGTCACGGTCTTTTGTCGGAGAACAATCTTATCTTTTGAAGACGTGCCTGGAGGATGTTCCCGAGGTCTCTCGGTGTGTTTCGTCGCTGCGCTTCTGTGCTTCTGTCATTTTACCTTTGAGTTTGTGTTAGCGTCAGCCCCCCCCCACCCACCCCACCCCCCCACCCCCCACCCCATCCCCCCCACCCCCACCCCTCCCCCCCCGCCCCCGTCCAAACGAGACGTCCCCTGCATTTCTTATTCCTCAACGTCTCCGCCTGCTCCTGTCGTGTCCGTCGGAGAAGTCCCGCCTACGTGAGGCGGTGTGGCTGGATCCCAGTGGAGGTCAAGGTAGAGGCAGGTAGACAGAGGTTGAAATATTTATGGCGGATGATGAATTCATGTCCGGGCCAGTGGAACAGTGAGGCTATGTCCAACTGACCGCTTCATGGTCTTAGTCGTGGCGCATTGCACATCTGAAATGTAAAGCGCGTTGTAAAGAATTAGACATTCACCTCGGAATGCAAGAGGCTGGTGTTTATTATT
Organism: Aplochiton taeniatus; assembly: GCA_017639675.1. Classification (NCBI taxonomy): domain Eukaryota; kingdom Metazoa; phylum Chordata; class Actinopteri; order Galaxiiformes; family Galaxiidae; genus Aplochiton; species Aplochiton taeniatus. The sequence goes on along the minus strand of CM030181.1, from coordinate 14,029,525 downwards.
GGAACCCCCACCTCGCGACGTCTGCTCATCTGTGTGTGCGCGTGTTTGTTTGTGTGTGTGTGTGTGTGTGTGTGTGTGTGTGTGTGTGTGTCTTGTGCTCGCACACGATGTCATTTCTACCGTGGAACAGTCTCTACCACCCATTAGTTGCCCCTGTGAGGGCAGGGCTGGCTGGCAGCTAAGGGCAGTACACTGTTCCCAGTGACTTATTCATAGCTCTGTGGTTTTCACTGTATTTCTTCATCCATTTTTCATTAAGCGCGCGTAAATCTCCGACCGCGTGCGGTTTTATTCCGTCATGAATACTGCAAGGCCTTTCTCCTCTCTGTCTATCCCCGTGCTCTGTCTCGGCCTGCTTCACGAGGCGGACTTTGCGGAGGGACGGGGCCGTTGTTTCGTGATGAGGTGGCGTGGGTGGACTCACCCGAGCCCGGCCTCTCCCCAGGTACAGCCCAGAGATCACCAGAACAACGGCACAGGCGCTTTGTCACCCCGTTACAGTATTTCCGTGGGGGCTGTTAGTTACCAGTTAGGCAGATGAACTTTGCAGACCCCCAAGCAGAGTTGAGGCTGCGCCAGGTCGCGCCCAACTTGAAGGAAGGCAGACCCCCTCCTATCTCCCTTGTGACTGCACGCACAGCTGGCTTCCATCTATGAGCCATTGTGCCGGCATGTGTGTGCGTGCGTGTGTGTGTGTGTGTGTGAGCGTGTGTGTGTGTGTGTGTGTGTGTGTGTGTGTGTGTGTGTGTGCGTGTGCGCGTGTGTGAGCGTGGCTCATGCCCATTACAAGCAGGATGCCAGCGCCTCTCCACTGTCATGGCCAGAAACCCAATCTCCGTGGCGGCGGGGGAAGCCCTCTCTCCGGGTCATACGTCTCCGTTCATCTCAGGTATGAGAGCCATGCGTCAGGCAGCGAGGCATTCCCATTTCCCGACGCTGAATCCGTGTCCGCGGTGGCACTACAGGGGAACCCAAACGGAGAGCTCTCCCTGACGAACCCCCCCCCGGGCAGGCCTGCATTTTCAAACCCTTCCCCGGCTGCATATTCCTCACACCAAAAAAAGTCCTATTTCTCCCGGGAGGTGCCGCACTCTTTTCCACAGCCTGCTACATTCAGTCACGGCGTGGCGGTGACGGGGAGGGCCAGGCCGGGTGGGTGGCTGGGATAAAGGGGGCTGAGCTGTGCAGCCAGACCGCCATTGTGAAGGGGCTAGGTGGGCGGCGAATGTGCACGGTTCATTTGCAGGTTTTCAGCCCCGTGGTTCCTTTGGCTGAGCCAAATCCTCTCATTTAGGGGATTACGGTCCCAGGCCTGGGGAGATCCACGGGGGAGTAGGTGGAGGTCAGAGAGGGAGGGGAACGAGAGGGAAGGAGGGTGAGAGGGAGGCGGAGGGGTGGGGGGGGCGGTCTGTGGACAATGGGGAGGAAGACACTGGAGGGCCGCGGAGGGTTTGGTGGGCTGCAGAGAAGGTTAGAGGGGGAGAGGTGGAGGTACAGGGGGGTGCGGGGGTGTGAGTAAGGGTGGTGGAATGAGCGGGGGGGGGGGGTTGGGGGTGCTGAGCGGGAGCTTTGAGGTGGGTGGCAGGGAGAGGCCAGAGGGTTTGTTCGGTGGGGGTTGGGGTGGGAGGGTGGTCGTTAGGTCTTGTGTTCGATGAGTGGGGTTGATGGGCAGTGTCGTTACTCAAAGGCTGACTGAACCACGCTGGGGCCTCTGATCTGAGTGAGGCTTCCTTCAAACTGCGTTCCACTCCATACGCCACTTCAACCCCCCCGCGCCCCAAGACAGCATACCAGGGTTCCCCAGCCCAGGCTAATAGCAACCCCCCCCCCTCCCTTCCCCTCCCCACACTCACACTCTCGGAGTAGATCAACTACTTAGGACTGTGAGAGGGTCAGCCCACTCCATAGTTAAGACCGAGAGCCTGGGTTGGCACTTCAAGAGGTGCCAGCTTGCTCAAAGACACATCTCCCCCCGGCCTTTTACAAACCCCATACATTCTCAAGGACAGGTCCCCCTTTATGTTATTGGCCAAATGCTATTCAGTGTGTTCCGAACTGCAGTCGGACAGAAAGGCAAAACACCAGGGAGGATAATATTCCCAGGTTTTACAGGGTTGTAAAGCTGGAAATGAGAGAGCGCAACGTTGGGTATAGACAGAAGGAATAACATCCTGCTGTCGTTACTACGGCTGGACCCTCAGGAGGAGGATGGAGAAAATGGTGGAGCAGGCGAGGGAAGAAAGCTGAGAGAGGTGGACGGGAGAGGTCGGGGGAGTTGAGAGGAGTGCGGAGTGGGGACGGAGGGAGGAGGAGCGGAGGAGTGCGGAGTGGGGACGGAGGGAGGAGGAGCGGAGGAGTGCGGAATGGGAAGCCCTGAATACCGCCCTGATGGCAGGGGAGCGAGGGTTTCTCACCAGCCTCTCAGCCTTTGAACGGGGGCCAAGAGGAATATATTATGGACACCCCGCATTCACGCGGGGAGTTGTTTACTCATGGTAGAATCTGCCCTGGCGTTTAGTTTTTTTTACACAAATCAAAGAAAAGTGAAATATGCCACTTTCCTTTCACAAAGAAATGACACCACGTGGAATGGAGAGGCTTGCTACATTAAAGCAAGCGAACTCCATGGAGGTTTGGGTTGTGATGATGCTCCCCCGTGGCTCCGGGGAGATAGCTCTAGATCTCCCCTATCCCCCTAAATCACCCCACCGCACCCCCACCCCCTCCCTGGATACAGCCCGTCCTCCCCTTCTAGTTTCAGCCTGTGTGCGGGCAGACAAACCGGGGCACTGGACATCCAGGGTGTGGACGGACCCTCTCCGTCCGTGCCCTGGTCCCCTGGTCCCCTCGTCCCCTCCCCACAATGGCTCCGTCTGGCGCCAGCCCGTCCCCTCACACTCCGTCCCCCGGCACAATGAACCGGCGCGGCGACGCTGCCAATCCCACGGAGGAAGAGACCTCTCCGTTCCACCTCCTAATCCGGAGGGGTTTCCCGGGGGGGGGGGAGCGGAGTCTGTGGCGTGACTCTTGCTCACTATGGTGTCCACTGTTCTCTGTGGGATCCTGTAGCCTCCCCGGGCTGGCGGCCATTAGCATAACCATGGGCCCCGTGGGCTCCCCCGGGGATTAGTTCTGCTCCTCTCCTCCCCGTGTCGGATGGCTCTTTAGCGGGAGGGAGGCGCTGGGCTGCGGGGAGGCTGGAGGTCTGGGGCAGCCCGTCCGGCCCAGAGTCATTGTCATTCCCCGCAGGAAGGAAACGGCTCCGCTCTTTAGAGCGCGGTGACATCTCATTTGGAACGCTCACGGAGCAAAGACAGGGGACTCCCACTTAGGACTATGATGGATTAGTCCGTTATAAGTGGCCAGGGATGGTGTCTTTGTGTTTGCTAAATGGCGGGTTCACTTCATTAAGCCACGTCAGGCTTCAGCCGCGCATTGCTGAGCTGTGCGCGTGGGACCTGCTTTGTACGGCTATTACACTGAGACAATGACAAAAGGATGATGGATCTTTCAAAACGTCCAGCATGTTCCTGGACCTGCCATGTGTTAAAGGGAACAGATGGATCTTGCGTTAGGCTATCCGGTGACGTGGACTAGAAACAGCGAGGGGAATCGTGGCACCGTCCTGGTCGCCAGGACCTGTTTCCCAGTCAGAACGGCTCCGACGCCCCCTCCGCTCTGGGCCAGGGTGCCACGGCGAGTCGGAGCTCTCTAATCCATTGGCCTCAGGTAGGCCGCATCCACGGCACCACCGCCTTGGTGTGGGAGCCAGTCACACTGCACGGCAATATTCAGTCTGGTCAACTGAGCTCTGGAGGTGAGCCATGGCCAATTCATTTCCATCCGTGAGGAGAGGCGCCTTGCTGGCGCTGTCCGTCCAAACAAACACAGCCACCGGGGACAGTCGTATAGAGATCTGTGATGTTCCCGGGGGGAGGGGTCTCTGCTAGGAAAACAATTCATAGCTGGTCCGACGTCACACATGTGATATAAACAGTGTCTGTCTCCTTCAAAAAACAAAGCTTTTGTTTTTGTATCACACCAATGATGAGGTTTTTTTTTTTTTTTCAGCGGGGCTGTAACAGGGGCACAATGGGTTAAAATCAACTGACGTCTTCTGGTCTGGTCCAAGTTGCACAAGCTGCCAGCCATGGGGTCTAGTGGAACAATGGACCACCACATAGACCGACTCCACCACCCGGCCCGGTTGGCTGTTGTTATTTATCATAAATCGCTTTTCCGAGAAAAAGCAAGAAAACATACATTCATCCAAAGAATTTTGCCAGGACAACTCGACTGTCCCAGGCAAACCATTTTCACCAACACATTTATTTGGCCCTTAATTGTCTCCCATTCTCCCATCCTCCCTATATTTACAAATCTGTTCCAGTCTGTTTGTTGTGCAAATAGAAAACAGAAAACAGCCATGGAAAAGCCTCCATTACTCATCCCTGTGCTCTCTTTTCTCTCCCTTTGCCCTCCTTTCTTTCTCCTTTCTATTTCCATCCTGCTGCATTGCCCTAACCTCCTCTCTGCCTTACCTCTCTTTTTGCTCCTACACTTTCTCTTGCTCTCGTGATTTCCACGCTCTCCCTCACCCTTCCTCCCGCCTCCACTCTCACTCTCACTCGCCCTCTCTCTCTCTCCCTCTCTCTCTCTCTCTCTGTGTGGCTGTGCTGTCTGCCTCAGCTGTTCCCAGTTGCTCTGTGTGCCGCGCGCCGTGTGGACGGGACTGTGCTGTGCTGTGCTGGGCTGGGCTACAGGCTGGAGCACTGTTGACTCCGCGGAGAGCGTGTCAGCGTAGCTCGCGCTTACCCAGCAGACTGGATTAGCAGCTGAAACACACTGGACCTGTTTTTTCTGTTCCAACCTGAGGGAAGAGACTGAGAGGCGTAAGGGTGAAAGGAAACAGAGCAAAAAGAAGTCCAAGCCTGGAGAGGAGCTGGAGGAGAGAGCCTGGTTAGGACTTCTCCTCAGCCCCGGATCGCCCTCACAGTCTCTGGGTTCGGTATGGTCGGACTCCCCCGGCTAGCCTCTGACCTTATCGGTAAATGAGACGTGATTCTGTTCGGCGGGGCTGCTTTTAGGTTTATTCGAGTTGGACTGTGAACCGGTGGGGTTAGATCGAGGAGACACTGACCGAAACCCCCTCATCTATTTGCAGATTTTCTCCCCCCTTTGGAAATGCTATTTGAATTTTGACCTCTGACTCGAGACGAAGCGCAATCCAGCGGGCCAGTGGACCTGCAGGGGATCCGACTGGACTGAAGGCATTGTGCCACGGGATCCTACCCAGAAGGACCAGTCCCTGACCCGGGACAGGCTGTCTGTTTCTGGAGGATCGGACCGGAGGAGTGGTTTTCAGGGACCTCTGTGGCCTCTTTCCCCTGGGACCATGAACTATCTCTGGGGGATTGTATTGCTGCTGTGTGGGGCCAGTCTGCCCTGGGCGGAGGGCAGTGGAGCTCAACAGACCAAGAGCAATGTCCCCCGGCTAAAGCTCTCCTATAAAGGTGAGTGTGTCACATAACCTCAAATGTCATGATTTTATTTCATTCGTAAAGCAACCCCTGGAAATGTGACTATTCCAGAAAGAATACTTTTGGTTACAGCTTCTTTATGATTTCTTAAAATAGGATTTGATGGTGTTGGAGGATAAAATTTGGATTTGGGTGTAAAATTTGGCCTAGATGTTTTGTTTCAGACTATGTGGAAACACAGTAATTAAGATTGTATGCTTTTCGTGGTGGATTGCCTTCTTTAGTTCAGTGATTGTGCATACTCCGGACGTTAGAAACCGGGCTGTCCACCTTTAGAAACACTCTCTGGCCTGGAGCTGATCTGTTTTGCTCATTAATGTGCTGCATCTATGTTCTCGTTCTCTATAAAAGCTGCCAGTACCTCACCAATGTGGATTCCGTTTGATGCAAAATATTGACAATATCAATTGACAAAATATCCCATTCGAAACGTCTTCTCACGGTCGTAAAGCGAGCGGTACGGTTTTGAGATAGCACATTGTTTATCAGTTGCCAGGCAAAGATACACTTTCAGGAATGTTTACAGTTCAGATAAGACTACACCTTTGTCCGTTTGGCATGGTGGACGGAGTGACCAGGTTGGAATAATTAACGGTCCTGATAAACCTCTGATTTACGCCACGGTTTATTGGCATCAATTATGTTCGACTTGGCCAGCAACGACCCTGGGATCGATTGGGTACCTAGAAATAACTGCCCCATAAATGCACTAACCTGCAGGCAGAAATGAAGTGGATCCTTGCTCCCAGTGTTAGCGTGTGTGGGGTGCTATAGCCTTTCATGGAGTGGTTAGCAGGAAGCAGCAGCATTAGGCTTACCCCGTTTCAAACAATACAACAATATACAAGTAAACTACTCTCCTCAAGTAAACACCTCTTTCCCTCGCTCTCTCAAGTACACACTCTTTTTTCTCCCTTTCTCTCAATGATCCAGCCTTTTATTCTCTCTGTGTCTCTCTCTCCGTCTCTGTGCTTCCCTCTGTCTTTCCCTTCTCTCTATTTCTTTCCCTCCCTCCCTCCCTCTCTCCGCTGTTGTCAGTTCCTTAATGAAAAGTGATTTGAGACAAGGTCTCGCCAGTGGTTAAGGGACGTGCTGTTCATCTCGCTCTCTCTCTCTCTCTCTCTCTCTCTCTCTCTCTCTCTCTCTCTCTCTCTCTCTCTCTCTCTCTCTCTCTCTCTCTCTCTCTCTCTCTCTCTCTCTCTCTCTCTCTCTCTCTCTCTCTCTCTCTCTCTCTCTCTCTCTCTCTCTCTCTCTCTCTCTCTCTCTCTCTCTCTCTCTCTCTCTCTCTCTCTCTCTCTCTCTCTCTCTCTCTCTCTCCTTCCCTGTCTTTTACCCTGGATGTCATTTTTCCACTCAGCCCTCCACTGGATGGTAATTATGCTGAGGATGAATGGTGCATGTTGGCTTCAGCAGATGGCTCGTCCTAGAGAGAGACGTTTCTCTCTCAGCACTGGGATATCCGTTAATTATGGGGGTACACACACACACACACGCACGCACGCACACACCGATACAGACAGTTTGTGACCATCTGTAGGTAGCTAATGATACCTGTGTGCATATCAGTCAACTCTAAACTACAGGCTGTCACTTGAGCGATCCACGCCCCTGTGATCTCTCCATTGAACAGCCACAGGGACACACAGACACACACACACACACACTGTGCTGGAGCCTCAGCTTCCTCAGAGCCCGTTGGCACCTATGCGTATCAGATATTTAAATTGATGGGAGCCTACTTGTTGTGTCACAGTCTTGCGGATGTGAGGAACAGTACTGAGACAGCCAGCAGCCAGTCACACTGATCTGTGAGGAGATGGAACCCTGACCCCTGCAGGTTACCGGCTCCACATACAACTCCACTTCACGGTTGTGTGTGTGTGTGTATGTGTGTGTGTGTGTGTGTGTGTGTCTGTCTGTTTCTCTGTGTGTGTTTTGTGTTCAAATAACTACTTTGTTTCTACCACAGACTGTTTTCTGCTTTTAATAGAAGCAGTTGAGACAAACCCATTCCACACCGCTAAGCACACTAAACCAAAGAGACTAGTTGAGTTAATGTCAAGCGAACAATCAAAGCAAATATGTGGGGAAAGAAAACGGAACAGAAGTTTACTCGGCCTTGGGAAGGTTCACCATACTACCCCAATATCTTTGAACAAAAACCAGCCCTTCCAACCTAAAAACTGGATCGAGAACTGAGAAACCTGCCAGCATTTGTCATACCTTCTCGCAGAATAATATTTGAAAATCATATAAATGTACAACATGCTAGAAAATGTGTTCTCGATGGTGTCTTTAAGTGAGCACGTTGAAAGTGAAGGGGATAGCAGGCCCATGTGTCCTGCATGTGCATTGTGTCCTGGCCAGGGGAAGAGAGACACGTCTTGTTCTCTGCCCAGGAAAGAGGGGCACTTCAGTTTTATAGGCCATGGGATGTACTGCCAACAGCACTGCTTCTCCCAGACCTGTCCACCCCTTTGATAAGCTGAGCCAAAGGCTGACACACACACACACACACACACACACACACATACACACACACACACACACACATACACACACACTACCAGCACAACAAACTGCCAAAGTTGTTCGCTCGAAAACACGTCGGAACAAAAGAAACCAGGCCCCAAGCACGGAGCCACCAGTTGCAAAGCTGCTTTTGTTGTTCGAACCTACTAAAAGAAGAATGGAGCAGAGTTCCCCGCCTGGGTTCACTCGGGCGTGAGTACGATTTTAATAGGAGCCGAGAATGAGGAAGTTTTAACAGAGAACTTTAATCTGCGAGTGTGTAATGAACCCCCGCGTGTAGTATAGGGTTTCTCCGTTGGTGAGCAGGCTCTCAGTGGATGGCAGCTGGATGGAGAGAGGCCAGGCAATCTACTGGTCTGGATCACTCAACACAGGGCACAGACCCTGTGCTTCCAGAGTTAAATACAGAAACATCCAAACGTTTAGGTTTATGATGCAGAGTACACATCGCGTTGATTTGGCCCGGGAGGAGGAAAGTGCCGGAATCACTCAAGAGGTAGAGCCTGCGTCCATCCACGGTCCCCGCCTTGACAGAGCGGGTCCCCTCGGGCAGAGCAGGGGGAACAGAAGCGCGTTTGTCCCCCACGATGGAGAGCCGCGGCTGGGCCGCGGTGGCACCGAGCCCCCCACCCTGCCCCCCCTGCCCCGCCCCCAGCAGCCCGGTCGCGGAGGGAGCGCTGGAGACGGACGCGGCCCGCACAATGCTTCCCCGACACGCAGCCGTGTTTTCTTCTCCGGCTGCACTTAGGTAACAGTCGCTGTGCCCTCCGGTCCAGTAAGAGAGAGAGAAGGATAGAGAGCATTAGGAAGCAGGAGAGGAAATGCGGGAGGGGAGGAGGAGGAGGCGGAGGAGGAGAAGGAAGAGGAGGGGTGTAGGGTAAAAGAGTTTATTTATATAAACTCACATGGGACGGTTGATTCTTCGCTTCCATCGACCCCCCCCCCCCCACCTCTCTCTCTCTCTCTCTCTCTCTCTCTCTCTCTCTCTCTCTCTCTCTCTCTCTTCAATATTCCTTACCAGCATGCAATTCCACACATTCCTGTACTGTAGTAAATGTTATTGCACACAGGGCTCCCAGTCAAGAGCCCAGGTGAAGCGAGCAAAGATGGAAGAAAACCACGCTATCAACAACAAGCAACTGCAATAAACTGATAATGAGAAACACTCCTTGACTTTCCCTCCATTCTGTCTTTCTCTATTTTTCTCGCGCACTCTCTCTCTACCGCTCTCAACACACTTTTCACTATCCCTGATTCGCTCCAGCTTGCTCCAGGTCGCTCTCGGTGTCAGAAATCTATTCTAATGGCATCAAGCTTTCCAGAGAAGGAGGGGATGGAGGACCGGAGACCGGACGGGGGGACAAAAAAAAGAGAGTGAGAGTTACGACAGGGCAACGAGGCGCTCGGCGGTGGCAGCTGGTGCAGAAAGTGTGTGTGTGTGTGTGTGGGGGGGGTCGGAAAGCACAGGGAGCGGGGGACACAGGGCGTCAGCAAACAACAGCTGCACACCTGCCTGTGTGTGTGTGTGTGTGTGTGTGTGTGTGTGTGTGTGTGTGTGTGTGTGTGTGTGTGTGTGCGTGCGTGCGTGCGTGTGTGTGTGGGACTGTCTGGCCCAGTGACGCTGGCACACCTGCCTGCCTGCTCGGGTCGAGCCACGACGTACCTGCCTATCCATGGGTCGAGCCTCTCGCTGTGGGCCTCAGTGGTTGCCTGTCTGGGTGGATGTGGGCCTCAGTGGTTGCCTGTCTGGGTGGATGTGGGCCTCAGTGGTTGCCTGTCTGGGTGGATGTGGGCCTCAGTGGTTGCCTGTCTGGGTGGATATCGGCTTGAGAGCTCCTCAGTTTTTAAGCACCGTTTATGTTCATATTTTTATATTTCTGTTAAGCACACTAAACTCAACCTGGTCTTCAAGCAGGGATAACCAAAGCCTCACAACAATCTGCTTATTTATTTTCCACAGCGGGTGTTTGAACTGTGCTTGGGAGTGTATTGGTGTGTCTGTGTGTATGTGTGTGTGTGTGTGTGTGTGTATGTTTGCATCTGTGTCCCCCTATGCAGTGGTTAACCATAGGGAAGACCAGTCTAAACATGTACTGTTGCCTCGGTGGCTAACAAACATCATTATGCTTTCCTTTGCTTTCCAATAACATGCATCTTTGTGTACAGTATGCTACACAAGACACACACACACACACACACACACACACACACACACACACACTTACAATTGAGAACATGTCTCGGTTTCATTTCATAGCTTAACAAAAGTCTCTGTAGAGTGGTTTGTTTCCATGGACACTAGTCCCATGGACTATGATTACACACCTAAGTGTTGTGTGTGTGTGTGTGTGTGTGTGTGTGTGTGTGTGTGCGTGTGTGTGTGTGTTTGTTGACATTACAAATCTTCCACAAACTCACAATTGGACTGGAAGAAGAGCAGGCTCCACCTGACTGGCTCTCTACAGAGCCCAGACTGTCTCTGTCTGTGTAAAACAAGCAAACCTCTCCTTCAACGACCACCTTTGGGTTTTCTAGAGACGTATATGTACGTATCCGTAGAGACATATAGGGACGTTATTTATCCTGTGGAATCTCTCCATTCCTGGAATGTGCACACAAACGCACACACACACACACACACACACACACACACACACACAAACAGCTGTGTGTGTGTGTGTGTGTTGGCTGTGTGTGGCTGTGTGTTTTGGAAAGCGTGGGATCTCCTTTCTGTTATTACAGGTGACTCATGTGTGTGTGTGTGTGTGTGTGTGTGTCCTACTGTTCAGTTTTAGTTTATAAAAGAGTTTGTCACTGAACTGATGACTCTATGTCACATTCATGTTGTGTGTTCACTGCTTGGTAAATGAAAACAGGCCCTGTTGTTTTTCCTGCAGCAGGTGTGGTAGAGCTATGGGAAAAAAAGCTACATGCAGGATTGCTGGTCCAAACCATACAATGCATGTGTGTTTTGATCTGTGTGTGTGTGTGTGTCACTCTTTGTCTGTGTCGTACAAACAAACCCACACGTAGTGCAGATGAAAGAGGGATGGGTAGCCTTAATGTACTTTGGGGGAGGGAGGGGGGGGTCTATGGGTGATCACCATGGCTACCGCCACGTTCCTGGGACAGGAAACCCGGGCCGGGCCTGAGCGCTGCCTTGACAACCATCTTTATGACCTGAGGTTCTCTCGCCTCATCCATCATTGCCTAATCCATGTCTCACCTTCTACTGACATCTCATTTCTCCGAGGACAATAATTTCATGTCTGAGAGCTCTAATCCCATAATGACTCCACAGTCGTTTGTTGGCTGGTGCTGGCTCAGGCTGAGTGAGGGCTGGGGAAAGGGTGTTTAACGTAGGCCAGGGGGAACAGACTGGGCTGGGTCTGTTCAGGTCGGCTGAGGGAACTATCTCCACAGCGAGTTCCCCTGAAGGTCTTTGGCAGGGGGGAGTCAATAGGCCTGTGGCTGGTTTACTACGTCAGTCTGCTCAATTTCAGATCTGTGTGTGTGTGTGTGTGAGTGAGAGAGGGAGAGAGAGAGAAAGTAGAGAGAGAGACACAGAGAGAGAGAGAGAGAGAGAAATACAGTAAGAAAGAGAGACAGAGAGAGACAGAGAGAAAGACAGTAAGAGATAGAGCTAGAGAGAGACAGAGAGAAAGACAGTATGAGAGAGAAAGAGAGAGACAGAGAGAAAGACAGTATGAGAGACAGAGAGAGATAGAGAGAGACAGTATGAGAGAGAGCTAGAGAAAGAGACAGAGAGAAAGACAGTAAGAGAGAAAGACAGTATGAGAGAGAGAGAGAAGGTACAAAGGTACGTCTGCTTCCACTAATAAACGTATTTTTGGAATGAGAGCCAAAACGTCAGAAAGCAAACCGCTGAGGGAGTGTGTTTCTAGCTGGAGGCGAGATCTATTCTCTTTACTCTACTCCCCCCCCCCCCCCCCCCCCCCCCGCCACACACACACACACACACACACCTTTTAGTTTCTCTCTTTCAAAGCCCCACCCTGCCTTCCCCTCCATCCCTCCCTTTCACCCTCTAGTAATTCCATACCTCTTTACCCTCCCTTCCTTTCTTACGACCAACAAATCTTTTTTATTTCTGTCTTTCCCCCGTTCTCTTTCAGTCTCCCGACTCTCTCGGGCTCTGGCATATAAACATACTTCAGAGAGGAGGGCATCCTCGGCTCTAAAACATTCATGAGCCTTTTTGTTATTTACTCCCACAGAGCGCGCACGGGAGGGGGAAGTGAGAAGGAGAGAGCGAGATTTACAGACATGAAAAGACAGACAAAAAAACGGAAAGGTGAAAGGAGGAGGGCGAAAAGCGTTTTCGGAGTGGGATGTCTTTTCCTTTTTTTTGGTTCATCCCGTCCCACTGTTGATTACCCCTGCAGTCGTTTGTGTGGGCGGTCAAAAGGATCCTTGGGGATAGGGATGGTGTGGGTGGAATTTTGGTGGAGAGAAACGTAGCACAGGTCACCGTGTGCGCTTTCAAACTGATGTATTTTTGCGCTGAGAGAAAAAAAGTAAGTGCCGGAGGTTAGCATGAATTCACAATGAAACGTCCTCGGTATAGTGTAACAGATTCAGGGGCTTCCCGGTCTAAGTTCGACCCCGTCTTCCTGGAGTTCACACAGCCATTACTCAGCAAAAGCAGAGTCGGCTATTTTTAAAACCGAAAGGACCTGGTTTGAAATGACCTAACGCCGGCTGTGGTTTGGGAGTAGCTTCCCAGTTTCCTCCCGGGGAGATTAGGCTCGCCGGCCCTGTTCTGTTTGCCTGTCGGTTTTCCACTGTGAGTTACGTGAGTTTTGCCTGGCTGCCTCCGTCAAGGTCAGTCACCCCCCCTTCCCCCCACCCCCTCGACAAACAGTTTGAGAGCTGGCTCCCAACGTTGGCACCGACCGACCTGTTTGGGACGGCTTGGCAGGCCCTTCCCCTCGGGCAGCCTGTCCAGATTCCGCAGTTAGATGTGGGGCGATTTGGACTGCCATGGGAGAGGACTGTTGGAGTAGGTGAGAACCCGGGGAGGGCGAGGGGAAAGAGAGGGAGGGAGAGAGGACAGCGAGAGGGAAAGGGTAAGCAGGGTCCCGCTCGTACCAGGTTGCCCCGTAGCTCCCAGACAGGCTGATCCCTCAGTCTGCCTGTGGGCCGGCAAGGAAACGAACCAGGAGGTCGTCAAACCCTCAGAGCGTTCCGGCACAGCGCTGGGGGTCGGTGAGGTCACTGTCATCACGGTGACCGGGCGCAGTCCCTCTGAAGTAAGGTGGCCGGCCTGTTGAGAAGTATCACCGTGTGTCACTGGTCACTCTGGTCACTCATGTCACTCTGGTCACTCATGTCTCTCTCTCTCTCTCTCTCTCTCTCTCTCTCTCTCTCTCTCTCTCTCTCTCTCTCTCTCTCTCTCTCTCTCTCTCTCTCTCTCTCTCTCTCTCTCTCTCTCTCTCTCTCTCTCTCTCTCTCTCTCTCTCTCTCTCTCTCTCTCTCTCTCTCTCTCTCTCTCTCTCTCTCTCTCTCTCTCTCTCTCTCTCTCTCTCTCTCTCTCTCTCTCTCTCTCTCTCTCTCTCTCTCTCTCTCTCTCTCTCTCTCTCTCTCTCTCGCCCGTCCCAGAGATGCTGGAGTCGAACAACCTGGTGACGTTCGAGGGCCTGGCCAACAGCTCAGCCTACCACACCTTCCTACTGGACGAGGAGAGGGGCCGGCTGGTGGTGGGGGCCAGGGACCACGTGTTCTCCTTCAACCTGGCCAACATCAGCAGGGAGCACGCACAGGTAGGAGGCCGGGCTGTCTGTCTTGCATCTCGCTCGGAGCCTTCTCTTTACCCGCCGAGCGTCGATGCGTGTGAGCGCGCTCACCGGCGGGTCTGTTCAGCGGGGTCCATTCAGAGTGCAGTTATGGACTCAGGCACCCAGAGACTCTGATTCTACCACCCCCACCCCCCCCCCCCCCCCCCCCCCCCACAACGGCCTCATGCATTTTTCAGGCCCGAGCTGTCGCACGGCATCACACGGTGTGCCAGGCACGTTAGCCGCTCGCCGCACACCTGGATGAATAATGGAGTAAACGGAAACAAAGTGGAGAACAAGCCGCATTGTGGTCTGCCTAACCCTAACCCTAACACACACGCGCGCACACATACACACACATAGACACACGCACACACATACATACACATACATACACACTCTTATATATACACACTTCCTTGTGTCGTCTGTGTACCTCTACTAAAGCTGTTGTGACTGTCATGTCCAGTCTGAGGAGGAGACCTTCATACTAACACCCTTGTTGTTCCGCTGTGTGTGTGTGTGTGTGTGTGTGTGTGTGTGTGTGTGTGTGTTCTCTCTAGATTCCATGGCCCGCGTCACCCTCCAGGAGAGATGAGTGCAAGTGGGCCGGGAAGGACGTGCTGGTAAGAGCCTTCTGTCAGGTCACCCCTGGGTCGGGGTTTAGCGGAGGTAGAGGGCGCCCAGGTGGAGGACCAGGGGTCAAGTCACTGTCTCACCATGCTGGCTTAGCAGCAGCAGAAGATGACGCAGATACGATTCATTAAGTACAAGGGAAAACAAAACAATGCAGCGGATTAAACAGGATTTGATGTCCAGAGGCGCTTTCAAACATCACACACTGCATGTCTGTAGAGCCGTAATGCAATGCTGTGTGTTTGTGTTTACTTTGATTGTGTGTGTGTGTGTGTGTGTGTGTGTGTGTGTGTGTGTGTGTGTGTGTGGGGGGGTTAGTTAATCTGTCACATGGACAGAGCACGTTGAACTGGCCCACGCATCTGATCGCCATCCCTCCGTCCAACTAGAGAGAGACCATCCTCTGACCTTCATCCTCCAAAGCCCCAGGACCTCCCCCTAATGGACTGCTCCGCGGCTCCCAGCCCACGGCTGAGCACTCTGACACACACGCTCTCCCGCTCTGGTGCGCGGCAAAGCCAGGCGGGGTCATGGAGTCCGTGGAGGAGCTCCTGACATATCTCCTCAGTCCTGGGGCGGTCTTCGGAGGGGAACAAAGGAGGAGTGTTTGTGGCCAGGAGGAGCGAGTGGCTCCTTTAATCGAGGGGCTAATTGGATTAGCCTTAAAGCTGAACTTTTAGCCTTAAAGCTGAACCCTCCCTGGTCCTCTGGAGCTCCTCGCGTTCGCTCGCGGCGAGGCCCCCGCCCCCCGGCCTCCTCGTCTGCCGGGCGTTGGGACTCCTGGTGCTCTGCCTCGCGGCGGAGGGGTGGGGAGGAGGAGTGGTGGAGGGGTGGGGAGGTGGAGAGGTGGAGAGGGGGAGAGGTGGAGAGGGGGAGAGGTGGAGGGGTGGGGAGGTGGAGAGGTGAGGAGGAAAAGTGTACAGAGGGGGAGGAGGGAAAGTGTAGAGAGGGGGAGAGGTGGAGAGGTGGGGAGGTGGGGAGGTAAAGAGGTGGAGAGGGGGGAGGTAAAGAAGTAAAGAGGTGGAGAGGGGGGGGTAAAGAAGTAAAGAGGTGGAGAGGGGGGGGGGTAAAGAAGTAAAGAGGTGGAGAGGGGGGGGTAAATAAGTAAAGAGGTGGAGAGGGGGGGGGGGTAAAGAAGTAAAGAGGTGGAGAGGGGGGGGGTAAAGAAGTAAAGAGGTGGAGGGGGGGGTAAAGAAGTAGAGGTGGAGAGGAGGGGGGGGGGTAAAGAAGTAAAGAGGTGGAGAGGGGGGGGGGGGTAAAGAAGTAAAGAGGTGGAGGGGGGTAAAGAAGTAAAGAGGTGGAGAGGGGGGGGGGGGTAAAGAGGGGGGGGGGGGTGGGGAAGTGTGGAGCAGCTTGGGAGCTGGAGGGTGTGATGCTGTGCAAACACTGCAAGAGACAACGCTCCAGCTGCCATCTTCTTCTGCTTCCCCACGCTCGTTCGCTCTCTCCCTCTGTCCTTCTCTCTCTCTCTCTCTCTCTCTCTCCCCCTTCCTTCCTTCCTTTCTCTATCTCTCTCTCTCTCTCTCTCTCTCCTCCAATCCGCAACTGCCGGTCCATCCCGGACCGGGCCTGAGGTGATGAGCGGGAATAGGAAAGGGGTGCTTTCCGCCTCAGCGCACCTCCAGGACCTGGAACTGGACCCCGAGCTCCTCTCCGCAGCGCCGGCTCAGAGCGCTCCACAAAGCCTTTTCGAAGCTCCATCCCGCCTTCCGCCCGCCTCTGTTTGCTGTAAACACGGTGGGCGAGATGAGCCCGCAGCCCCGAGGGGGCGGTCTTTGTGTCGAACGAGCCGAGGAGGGGAGGAGAGGAGAGGAGGCCGCTGGTGTCCTCCGATGGACTGGAAGAAAGGCCCTTCACAAGCCGCTGCAGGGAGGGGGCAGGAGTGGGGACATGGCGAAATAACGAGAGAGAGAGAGTAAAAAAAAAAGAAAAAAAGATGGAGTCAAGTGGAGGGGGGGGGGGGGGGGGGGGGGTTAGTTCAAAAGAGATAAATATAACCTGGTGTCAAGAAGCCAGAAGTGGACATAAAGATTGTTTGGATAGAGAGGAGTGGAGGAGAGGCCACGTGTGCATGGTTGATGCAGTGCCTTGTCCTCACCGTGAGTCATCGCTTCCGAAGCCCCCCAAACCCAAGAAGACAGCTGTTCCCACGGTAAACAAAAGCTTACACAACAAAGGCTGCTTTCGGCCGACGAACTACCAAAGCCAGATTGACTCCGTGAGGCATCATTCCAGGGAGCTGTCCCCCCCCCCACACACACACACACACACACATACACTCTAATTTCCACGTGTGATGATGACACATTATTTTTCCTATGAGATCAGACCCAAGTGGCCACGTGCCTAACGGCACACAAGGAAAGAGTCCGTGTGGCTCTGGAGCAGCATCTGTTTAAGTAAAAACTGAGCAAAACAACACACACACACTGAAACTCACACACACACACACTGAAACACTCACACACACACACACACACACACAGGGTTTTGAGCAGAGGATCGGGCTCGGTTTCTCCATCAGCAACGTGGACTGATTCGCTAGGTGTTTCAAGTCCCTATGACGTGTGTGCAGGGCGACACCGACCCCAGCTGTTTGGGTTTTGGTGCTGACCCGTCGACGGGACCAGGTCGGTCGGGCCGGGTCACCGGGTGCGGCGGCAGGAACCGGAAAAGCCAAAGAAAGAGCGGAAAGTCACAGACTCCCGGGGAATCACCGCCCGGCCCGTCGCCGTGACCTCTAATCTGACGGCACCACGGCGCCAGGGTGTCTCCGCTACGCAAAGTGACGGCAGGTCAACCTGTCCATGTGGACCTGAGCCAGAGTTCCCGTCCGGGTGTTCCTACGCGGAGGTCCAAACCCGTTCGTCCGGGCCTGGGGATGAGTCCGTGTTCTCCACGGTCGGTCTCTCTAACCCTCCCTGGCAACCCACACGCACTGGGAGCTGGCTGGCCAAGCACACGTGGCCACGCGGCGGTTCGAAAACAATTAGGGCCAGGAAAACGGTCAGGGGGAGGGGGACAGGGGTGGGAATGTTTGATTCGGGAGGGGGTGACTCAGCGACTTTGGGTGCCAACGTATCATGTGTGGTCCTTTTTGTTTGCTTCAGAGGGAGTGTTCCAACTTCATCAAGGTGCTGCAGCCGTACAACCAGAGCCACCTGTACGCATGTGGGACAGGAGCTTTCCATCCCGTCTGTGGCTACCTGGAGGTCGGAAAGAAACCAGAGGTACTTTAATAATAATAATAATAATAATAATAACGTGCTTAATTTATAATCATAATGAGTAGGCTTTTTTTTTTATGGGTGAGTTTTGAGATGACGTTTGAAAATTGTCAGACTTTACCACAACTACAAACCCCATTCCCTCTGCTGTTTACTGTTTCATCTTAACGGGGGCATTTCCTTAAAAGAAGAAGAAATTTTACGTTTAATTCAATAGTTTGGAAGTGCAGAATATCTGTCTTTGGTTGGGTGTGAGTAATTATTTTTATATGTGAAAGCAATTTTCCATGTGTTTAAAAAATCAACTGTTTCACTCAGAGTAATGAGGGGGAAAATGAAACACATGGTTTTTATGGTTCACACATTTATTACTCTAATAAGGAGCTGCCACGTGTGTGTGTGTGTATGTGTGTGTGTGTGTGTGTGTGTATTGTGTGGACCAGAACTAAATTGCTTGCCTTCTCTAAATGTCACTGACTCACACTTATAAATGTGTGTTTCCTTCTCATTAGTCAGTCACTCTTAGAAAATTAGAGAGAGGCAACATCTCTGAGAAGAGCCATGTGCGTATACTGTAACCCTACACTGCAATTGGGTCATTTGTTAAATTACGTTTCATTTCAGAAGACACAGAGTATTGCTGGATCAATTCTTTTCAGAGCGCTTGCTTATGACGAGGGATAGTTTGAAGCCATAAATCATTTGAGCACTCCGGCTCAATAGTGGTGCCATGGAGACAGTGTTGCATTGGGCCCTGTTCAGACACGCCCGTACCCCCCCTTTCCCAAGCCTGGTCTGAGCCGCCGCGCGTGTTGTTCCCTGTGTATCTAGGACAACGTGTTCAGGCTGGAGCCCCAAATAGAGAACGGCCGAGGGAAGAGCCCCTACGACCCCAAGCTCCTCACCGCCTCCATGCTCGTCGGTAAGTCTCCTCCGCACTCTCCCACCTTTGATGTCCTCCTAGTTGGAGCCTGCTCCCATATAAAACCAGGGGAGCGCTGCCGCCCCCCTCCAGTCTACGGCCCGGGCAGAAACCCCAAGGGTGCACGGATGACAGGACAGAGCCGAGCGTAATGACAGTGTTTTCGGAGGGGCCTCTCAGTGATTTGGATTTACACACTGCGAAACCCCTCATTTCCACCTCTTCAAAAGTTAAAATTCAAACCGAGAGAGCCGGGTGTTTCCTGGAGAGAGTGTGGGTTTTACGTTGGAGTTGCGTGTGGGTGTCTCTTTGTCTTGCGGTGGCTAAAAGTGTCTCCGTGCGTGTTCCTGTGTGTGTGTGTGTCTGGGTGTGTCATTTTTCCTGAACAGTCACTCTCACAACAGCTCTCTCTCAGAGGCCCGTCAAACTGTTTCTTCCCCCCGTTTGAACCAACAGATGGACATTTTCCAGCCGGTCACTCCTTCATGTCCCCTCCTCTCCCCTCACCTCTTTTGACTGGCATTATTATGCACTCCCCCCTGTCTCACACCTGCCCCGCCTTTCTTCATCCATCCCTCCATCCCTCCTCCCCATCTGGCCCTGCTCTGTGCTAATGGAGATTTCACCCTCCCGATGGGCACTGTGCCACTCATTGTCTTTGAACTGAGAGGGCTCTGTCTGTGGACACCGGTTGGGCCTGGGCTGCTAAGCCCCCTTTACCTGACACATTTGTGCTCCCACGTCACGCCTGGCCACACACACGAACACACACACACACACACACACACACACACACACACACACACACACACACACACACACACACACACACACACACACACACACACACAGTGCACACGTACACGTAGAAGTTGACTTTTGCTCTTGATTGGTCCAGATGGCGAGCTGTACTCTGGGACGTCAGCTGACTTCATGGGGCGGGACTTTGCCGTCTTCCGCACCCTGGGCAAACATCACCCAATCAGGACGGAGCAGCACGACTCACGCTGGCTCAATGGTGAGCAGAAAGATATGAAGTGTATCCTCCACTGTTACTTTACAAAGGCTGAACGTAAGGAGCGAATGTTGTCTGCGCTGAGATGTGTTACACACGGTGTGTGTGTGTGTGTGTGTGTGTGTGTGTGTGTTGTAGATCCCAGGTTTGTCAGCGTCCACCTTGTGCCCGAGAGCGACAACCCGGAAGACGACAAGGTCTACCTGTTCTTCAGAGAGAACGCCATGGAAGGAGAGCATGCCGGGAAGGCCACCCATGCTCGCGTCGGACAACTCTGCAAGGTACACACACACACACACACACACGCACTGCCAACCCCATTTTACATCGCCCCTGCACTTCCACAAAAACACTTTTCAAGTGGCTTCCACAATGACAACCCTCGTAAATGTGATCTCTGGCTATTTTTAGCCGTTGGATAAGAGGAGTGGGCTTTCGTTTTGTTTGGCGCGGTCGCCGCCCGATCACAGAAACCTGAGAGACGTTTTCAAATGTCACCGGAGCCTGAGAGACAGGGGCTAACAATGGCCGCGCTGTCCGCCTAATTCCTGGCTTTGGCACTCATTAGCCTGCTGCGCCACCCGGCTCCAGGGGAGAGCGGCCTGTAAGCTCTGATCCACGGTCAGCTTTCCCTGGCCGAGTCCCACCCTCGTTCACGAGGACAGCCGGTCCGACGCTGACCCAGGTCCAGCGAGTCGAGGTCACCCGCGGTGCGATGCAGGCTGCGGGCTGATCCTCACAGTATGTGTGGAATCCGCTGCCTTTCGCACCGAACAATTCCCCCCATTATACGGCGGGCCGTATCAATTTCGGCCAGCGCACATTTCTGGGCGCGTCCACCCCGTCCGCGGGAAATCCAGCCCCTGAGCCCGGGCGTGTTTACGCTCTAATCCGAGCCGGCGTTCTTGACGCAAGGGAAAAAAAACACCGTGCTGACAAACGGGGGGTTCGTGAAGCGAAGCCGGCGTCAATCAATGTCCCCGCCGACCTGGGCCGGGGGAACCGGCCCGTCGCGATGGAGCGTTGAATAATGAGTCCGAGGTGCGGCCGCGGGTGATTGACGCGCGTGTTTGTACAGCAATTAGCCGGAGATTCCGCCCATTCCGAAAGGCTCATCGTCTCCTCATTATTTAGCGCTGTGTGTATCATTTGAACTGTCTGGGGTTGCTCTGTTACTCCGCCCTGGGGGAAGTGTTGCTAAGCTTTGCCGGGGCGGTGTGTGTGTGTGTGTGTGTTTCGGGTGCACCCGTTCTCGCAAGCAGAATGACCTGGGAGGCCATCGGAGCCTGGTGAACAAGTGGACCACCTTCCTGAAGGCCCGCCTGGTGTGCTCCGTCCCGGGACTCAACGGCATAGACACGCACTTCGACGAGCTGCGTGAGTCACAACTGCTCATGACAAACGTTTGGTTGGGAACATGAATCAGTGTGACCAGTGACACGTATTACACACATATGAAAGGGCTTG
>CM030181.1:13875888-14005888 GCA_017639675.1 Aplochiton taeniatus | reverse complement strand
TCCCGAATAGAGCGGCCTTTGTCTGTTGGCCAGAGGTCCCCGAAGGCGCGGGGATCGAATTTCCCGCTGAAAGTCAGCGCTACCACCTCTCCCCGCTGTGTTTACTGTAAGTGAGAAGCCATGTCAGTAATGTCTGGAGGCTTAGTCTGTCTGGGTGAACCTAAGGCGAACACATGAGGTGGAGGTGAGCTGCGTGTGTGAGAGTGTCGGGTTCTGTGTTTTTGAGTGTGTGTGAGTGTGTGTGTGCGCGTGTGTATTTTCGTGCATACGTGCCTGTATGCTGTCTGTAGATGTGCCTTTATATGCGAGTGTGTGTGTATGTGCGAGTGTGCGTGTGTGTGTGTGTTTCAGTTGTGAATCCGGGCGGCTGCCTCCCACTCACACAGCACCACAGGGCATATTGATTTGCGCTCTAGCTCCTCGGCCTCCTGTTTCTCCCTTCAGATGGACCCTGGAGCCCTGCAGACAAAGCCGCACGCTCAGAGCACGGAGCTAGTGCTGGAGCTCCAAACAAGCCCTTGGATGCTCATTACACATCGAACCCGGCACAGGGAGAGAGGAGGGGGGCGAACTGGAAGGGCAACTCTCTTCCTCTGTTTCAGACATCGGATGAGATGAATGTTCTTGTTTACTTGGGAAGCGCCGTTGTTTGCTTGCCAATTATTTCCAGTAGACACCTCCATGTTCAAAATGTGAGTGTGTGTGTGTGTGTGTGTGTGTGTGTGTGTGTTTGGAAATCTATCTGTGGACTACAGTGAGTCAAGCCCTGGCAGACAGGTCCTGGTGATAGATTAGCTCTGAATTCCTCTGTCTCTCACGCCCTAGCATTACAGCTAAGCCCTTCCTTTTCCCTGTGGTTTACAGAGAGATGGCAGAAGGCTGTTAGTTTATCTGTTTATCTGACACCTCCACTGCAGCTCCAAGCCGCAGGCAAACACTTGTAGCCTGCGTGTTCACACACAGACACACAATCGAACATGTTCAAACACAAGCAAACCCTCGCACACACCGCCAGGAGGCACTGCCCTGGTAACTCACGCGGGTGCTTGTCTCGTGTGTTTCCACAGGAGAACCAGGAGGCAGGACATCAGGAACGGGGACCCCCTCACCCAGTGCTCCGACCTGCAGCACCATGGTATGGACCGTGAGCTCCATAACTCCAACACCACAAAAGAACGCATGAATATCTGATTTGGCTGCACTGCACAACTCGGAGCGGACGGTTTTCAGCATTCATTTGCATACATAGTTGTGGAGGGCACCCCTTAATTGTTTCCAAAGCCTTATTGAAATGAGAAATGTGTATTCAACTCACATCCTCTCCCGTTCTTAAACCAAACTACAGTCTTTCTTTTAATGTTCCGGTGCTCTTTTGAACAAGGGTTGTGTGTGCTGGAACTCTCCGAAAAGGAAGGAAAGGAATTGGAGTAAGCTTGTGTGTGTATTTTTCTTCTTCTTCTGTGTGTTCCGTGTTTTGCTGGGGGTGTGCGGATTAGTGCTGGCCCGTCTGGGGCTTTTCATTAACGGGGCCAGAATTCCTTCGAGCCTCCTCGGAGTCTCAGCTCGCGCGCATACCCCGGTCCTTTGACGGCCAGCTAGCGGTCCTCATTTGTAAAAAAAATTAAATAAAATAAAACGCCCGCAGACCGCGGCCCGACAGGCAACGCTCGCTCTTTTAATTACACGTTTCAATCCCTTCCAAATGACAGAACAGAGCTTGTTTGCTGGAACTCCAAAAGGCCACAGCGTCGGTATCGGGTCTGCTCACAAAGGGTGAGACGCGACGGCTGCCCCGCCGCCTCCAGCAGCCCACACAGTAAAGCCACGCCGCACTTTGAGGCCTCATTCTGGGGCCGAGTAGAGGGCTGGGTGGGGGTGTTGGTGGTGGGGGTGTCGGTGGTGGAGGTGGGGGGGGGTCTCGGGGATTAGCTTCCACTTACAGCCATAGCTAGTACTATGCCAAACCGGATGCAGACAGTTTACAAATGAACGAGGGAGCTGGAAGCAGAATCGGGGGGCCAAACGGCAGGGTATCAAACGTCAAACGAAATGATCGCCTTAACAGAGACGTACAGCAGCTCACAGCAGCTCCGTCTGAAACGCATCGGCCTGGGTTTCGGTGCGGGGACCCGTGTGGGTGTCGGGTGGCGGCACCTCACTCACACGGTTTTTAGTTACACACCGTTTCTGACGGATGGACTCGACAGACCGGCTGGCCGTCTGGAACGAAGTGCGGCCTCTGATCGACCGCGATAAGAAGAGGGAGCGACGGGGTGATGGGAAACGCACGGGTTTGGAATGAGCTTCGGCGGGCCGGGAAGGTGACAGAGAGGGAATGACTTTTCACCTGCGGATAGATGGAGTCCAGCCTCGGCGGTTATGTGTGGAGAGGGACGTTGAAACAGTCTGGCCCGGGCTCCTGTGGAGTCGCTCCGTCTGCCCTGTCTGTTTTTAGATATCGGACTGTTGCATTACACGGCCTCCAGTTTAGGACGTGTTTCTGTCGTACTTGGTTGAATCGCTCTCGGTGATCCTCGCCAAAACCTGTTCGCAACGTCAGGCTCGACAAAAGCTGTTTTCAATCTCAGCACAGCTGCCAGTGTTTCTCTTTGCAAACAAGTTTTAGCGAGAATGACCAAAAGTTTTGATGAAATCAAACCACGTGCGGCTTAGACCGAAACATGTCCCAAAATGGAAACTGTAGCATTATTCAAACTCTGTTATGGTTCATACCTCATGGTTCTGACTACCATTGGAAATGTTTTCATTTTATTCCCAATCTAGCGTTTTAAAAACAAACGCCTCCTCGCATAGGATAATGGCTGCAAGTAATTTGTTCACTTAACCGCCAAGCCTTTTTTCACGTTGTGTTCATTTAGAAAACAAACACACATTGATTCATCTCTATTTGGGAAATGAGCTCATTCTCTACCCCATTAAGCCATTAGGAAAGGATGATACGTTGCATGACCTGTGTAGACGTGATGTTAACATTTCGCGCTCCATTTTGTGATTTTTCTTTTTAAAGATGAGCTGAGTGGCCAGACCACCATGTTGGCCAAGACGGTGTATGGGGTGGAGAACAGCAGCACCTTCCTGGAGTGCAGTCCCAAGTCCCAGCGCGCTCTGACGTACTGGCAGTACCAGCGCCCCGGCGACGACCGCAAACAAGAGGTCTGCCCCCCATCCCATGACCGCCAGAGAGCCACATCGCTCTGGCCTTGTGATGTTATTGTTCTCCTCAGTGACATGGCGCTGATCATTTTAAACCCATGAGTGGATAATGCAATTTGCGCAGCGAGTTTAGAATAAAGAGGGGATTGTTGATAAGTCATATTTCAAAAAATACGATGTTCAGCAACACAGATCACGGGACTGCACAATTTGGGCTGCACCAACTCTGACCCGATTCCCTTTGGTGTTTGTCTCTGTGCTTCAGATCCAACAGGAGGAGCGTTTCATTCGCACAGACCAGGGCCTGTTGATCCGCACGCTGAACAAAGCGGACAGCGGGACCTACCTGTGCCAGGCCGTGGAGCACGGCTTCATGCAGACCCTGCTCAGGGTCACGCTGGAGGTCATCGATACGGAGCACCTGGAGACCCTGCTCCACCGCGACGACCAGGCCCCCGCCCACGCCCCAGCTCAGGACCTCCCCCCGGTCCGAGAGTCGCCTAATCAGAAGCTCTGGTACCGGGACTTCATGTCTCTGGTCAACCACCCCACCCTGAACAGCGTGGACGACTTCTGTGAGCAGGTGTGGCGGAGGGAGAGGAAGCACCGGCGGCAGAAAGCTCACCTGGCCCAGCAGGTCCAGCAGCATCAACAACAACAGCAGCAGCAGCAGCAGCAGCACCAAAAGGCCGGGGCGCACGGCCACGTGCACGGCCACGGCCTGGCGGCCAAGTGGAAGCACCTGCAGGAGAGGCAGAAGGGACGCAACCGCAGGACCCACGAACTGGACCGAGCCCCCCGCAGCGTTTGATCTCTGAGCCCCTTCGACCCGCGTCCTCCACCCCCACCTCCACTGCTCATGCTGTAACCCCCGACGACCCCTTAGTCCCACCCTCCGCCTACCGAGACACAGACTCGTTACACGCTGACTCTTGAGCAGGACGACGATGTTTGCACCGGAAACAGAAAAAAAAGGCAATACTTCCCCAGCCGGTGTGTTGTGTGTCTGCGTGGGCAGCCGTGTTTAAGGAGAGCCGGAACGGAGGGCCGCAGGAGGCAGGACGTCCAGCCAGAACTGGACCCTGGGAACCTGTTTTATCAGCTGGCCTCTGTGGCCACCCGCCCCATGGAAGGACAGTGTCAGCTTATGCAAGGACTGGACATCACCCATTCACACAACACCACACAGAAAAAGACAGCGCTCTGTCTGGATCCTGAAGTCATTTGATAGCATTCATCAATGTTATGTGTCAATGTCCTGTGCTGTCAAAGACTGATGCCTATACCTGAGAAATGATACCCAGATATATGGATCTTTGAAGAGCAAGGGATTGTAGCCAGGATATGGGACAGACAGACCCTAAGTGTTGCCTCAAACCCAACAACACATCTAGGACACGGATCACATGAAACACATTAGGTTTGGATGATAAAGACATCCGAACCGTCTAAAGGAGAGAGGAGAACGCCCAAGCACTGCAAGCAACATCAAAACTGAGAGGCCATTACTTATTAACAATTCATCGTCCATATAAGTTATCGAAGATGTACATATTATATGGAAATTAATACCTCCTCATGTAAAAGGGAATGATTTTTCTTGTTACCTACTGTCGGTCCCCCATTAGGAAACGTATTTAAGAAAAACATATTTTGTTCTTTAGTATAGTACAATTGTGAGACAGTTGTTGTGTTCGGTTTTTCGTAGATAAAATCAGAAATTAAATGTTTTCATATAATATTTTTATTTTTTATTTTTGTAATCTTTCTGAACAGCTACACTCGAGAATCAGAAATGTATTGTTACTGTAGGGCCTAATTGTTTGTCATCTCAGTTTTTCACTCCACCCTAAACACCCCTCCTGAATTACTTCTCATATTGATTATATTATGCATTTTAGGCCCATCTTATAACTAGACACATATTTATTGCTATACAATAATGTACATTATGGAAATACTATTTGATAAACATATTATTTGTATGATTATAATTTCTTTAATACAAACATGTTCAAAATATCAAGATACATAATCACATGAGGAAACAAAAACAATTGAAGATACTTCGAATACCATTTTATGTTTGCTATCGAAATTACATATCATGCTAAATATCAAAGCAAAGCAATCCCACAAGCAATACCACATAGTATAGAAACTGTATTTTCGTTTGAGGTCATTGCTTTAGCATACTCATGTTAAACAAAATCACCGCGGTGCTTCACTTCCATATCCGTTAACAACATCGAGAGCTCTCTCTCCTTTTTCCAATAAGGCAATCGATAACGACAATCGAAAACCGACCCACATACAAACGAAACCTGGAATGTAGCTTTTGGACGTTATGTAAATAAAATAAGAGCAACTGCCGTGCTCCGTAAGTACAATGTGCAAGTACCATGGTTCAAAGTACAACACCGTGTAGTGAATGCATGTGAATGCCATTGTGGTGTATCTGTTTCGCTGTGGTCTAATTGTCTAGTTTTGTCACTGATTGCTCAGATGTTAGCTTAGAAGCAGCACTCGTTAGATATATTTCAGAGGTGTACATATCATTTCTTCGGAAATTCTCAATCACAGAACTATTCATGAATAGGTCTACAAACGTACCTTTTGAGTGGGTACAGTACTTTGTTGGCGTCGTTAGGCCTTCCATTCCTGTGAACTGGATTTCACTCACAATATCTGCAGACTTTCTAAAATACCAGACTTTATGCGGTGAAATTGTTCCGAGCGTACCAATGCAAAAAAAATCAGTATATAAGTCATGGATTGGATGGCCTGGTTTAGAACTGTGGCTGTGGGAGTCTAGTTACAAAGACGTTCGGAAGGTGAGCCGGCCACCTGGACGTGTAGAAGAAGGGCTCAAGACCAGGATGTAAAGGAACGAGGAGGGATCGCTAGGGGTCTGGAGTCCGTGACCCCATTCGGTAACCGGTAGGGTCTGGCCATGCACCAGCCATACTGGTGGAGGCTGTGACTGGAGTTCATGAGGGAGTTTAGTGCTGCTGCTACTGCTGCTGTATGGACCGTTTGGCATGATGATGTATTCTACTCTTCTAATAAATGTCTCTTCCAAAACAAAGGCTGTCTCTCCTATATGTGTCACATAATGCTTGTGCATAGCGCTATCTAAAAATTACTCTTT
Organism: Aplochiton taeniatus; assembly: GCA_017639675.1. Classification (NCBI taxonomy): domain Eukaryota; kingdom Metazoa; phylum Chordata; class Actinopteri; order Galaxiiformes; family Galaxiidae; genus Aplochiton; species Aplochiton taeniatus. The sequence continues at coordinate 13,999,563 of CM030181.1, read as the reverse complement.
CATTATTACCGATAATGAGGGATAACACTTTTCCTGCATATCTCTATTTTAATATGTGCATCCTCCAAAACATTTTATGTCATCAGCCATTAACCTTAAAAGATTTGACAATAGTTCCCAAGACTTATTATTTTATTGTTTTGCATTGATGTTTAGAATGTATTAATACTGATGACAACATGAGCCGATACATTTTTGGAATTGTTTGGTAGGCTCTTTATTTTCTGTGTAGATTTTCATTTAAATATAGTGCTGTTTTCAACTTTTTGTGGGATCAAATAAAGAGTTCAAGCTGAACTCATTTTTGCTCCTGGCAGAAAAATTCAATATTTGACCACTGATTGGCCAGGGCAGATATTTAGTTTGTTGTGATATTTTTCTCGCTTCTGACTGCCAAGTCCAATCCTTACTTGATTTGATAATAAGGTCTTGTCTGGTTCCATTGACCAACCAGTTAAGATGGCCGATCCCTGCTCAATTATTTTAGTTTGTCACAAACCAGCGAAATAGCACAAACAAAATGTCTACAGGGTGAGCATATGTGTGCCTAAATGAAATATCTGTAGATCGCACAAGTAGCCTACTCTTGTGTGGGGACACGTGAAATATCTCAGTACAAAGTAGTCCCTTGTGTTAATCCCAATAACAATTTGTGGAACTGGCACTCGGGGACACAAGTTATATCTACATGAACCGCAGAAGAAACATAAATGGGTCTTACAGAATTAAAGTCATGATTTTGCTCCGTACTTCATGGCCTGACTGTGGATCCTTTGCTGTAACATTTGTGAGGCACTACTGCCCTCTGGTGGAGAGTGTGGGACATCACTCCATTCCTCTTCGTATCTGGTAAGCGTTGTCCTTACAGAAACGTATTGAGCTCCATACACGCATCAATCGGGCACGGATTGACCACAGCCCTTGAGCACTGCCATGTACTTTAAGCTCTGGTACCCTTTTCTATACACTGAGCATTGTGGTGCCTACGCGGAGCTGAGGGGTCGAAGGTCACCGAGTGAACGTCTCAGTTGGGCTCTGACCCTGACCCGTAGAGTTGACTCTGCTCCCCACTGGGGATGCTAATGAGGTTTACCCAGCGCTGCCTCACATTACAGAGGGAGCATTAACGGAGTAGCAAGCAGTGAGGGTTGCCCCCCGACGCAGGGGGAAACAAACCCAAGCCCACGCATGTAGATGGAGAGGGACACACACAGTGAGAGCAGGCCCACCCACAGAAATGGCCAGGCCCCTGAAAAGGTCCAGTTAATGGGCCCTCCCAGGATTATTGCTGGCCTCCACGGGCCCCCCCTGGCGGCTGGGCCCCAGAAAGCGTTCCCCTTTAGTACACCTTGTGGGCGGGCCTTGGCCCCCCTGGAGGTGTGTGTCAATAGAGCAGTGATAGATATATGACCTTGGTGAACTCTGTCTGAATATGGCTGTTTTCAGGTCCTCCACCGACAACACTTTTAATGGGCCGCTGTTACCAAGGGACAAGTCGGCTTCTTTTAACCAGGGTGATTTGTGTGTGTTTCTGAGCGCCTCCAAACTCCAACGCAGACATGAGACACACAGAGGTGCATGGACCAGATCAACAAAGTCCTGCATGTACAGATGCCGAAAAAGAAACCTCCATGACTGGCCCATTTTTGCTCTGTACAGCTCAGGCTTTGTTTTTTTGTTTCTGTGTGGTTTGATAAAGGGCTTTGAACGGGCACCGCTGGGCTTGCCTGCGCTCAGGGAGCGTGACTGCCCCCCGGTGGCTGAGATGCAGCTGAAGCGTCGCAGCAGCCTCGATGGAAAATAGCAGTCCTCTCATTCCTCCCAGCCAAAGCCGGAACCGCCCGACCCTCTCACGAACGACCCATCCACCCAATGGAAAAACTGACAAGTTAGTGACAGCATAGAGAGAGAGAGAGAGAGAGAGAGAGAGCCAAAGGATTAATGGCGTCTCGTTGAAACATTTTAAAGGAGAACTATTTCCACTACTTAGGTACCGTCTTTGATGTGTTGGTCATTAGAGCTCCTCTTATAGATTGTTGAATTGCGTGCTTATTGACTTTTTTTTTACCTTTTTTTACTCCATTTTGTCTTCTTGGATTCTATGGCTTGAGGAATAGCCAGAGTAGTGTACAGTGACGATCTGGCCTGCGTCTCTCTTCATGACTCTCCCTTTGTAGCTCCGACAGTGAACGTACGTGAGCCTTTGGGCCTTAAGAGTCATCTGGGAAGCAGCTGAGTGAATGTGCAACACACAAACACACATACAAAAACACACCCACACACAAACACACACACACACACACACACACAAACAAAAGACATCACAGTGCCATTCCAGCCTTAACAGCAGCAGAAGGGAAGAGAGGGATCAGAGTAGTGCCTCTTATCGGGTGGTTTGGTGGTTTTGGAGGGGTGAAATGGTGCAGGGACAGAGACAGACGTGTATCACACGGTCGAGCTGCGGAGCTGGATCAGCGCTGCGCCGGGGGAATGGACGCACACTGGAGAGGATGACTCAGCATCCCCCTCCCTAAACACACACACACATACACACACACAGCATTGACGGGTAGGTCACAGCTGGCAGGTTCTGGGTCACTTCTAGAATCATCTCTGAAGTTTATCAGGTGAGGTGGTTAGAAAATTCCTGCAGCAAACAGCAGAGTCCACCCTGGGGTGTCATGCTGGGAGGGTTTGTTGATAAGCAGCTCTCCTGGTGGTTCCTCAGGGCAGCTTCAGAGCATTGGCTTCTGGTCACTGTACACACTCACTGCTCAGCCTGGTGCTAGGTTGCTCCTCAGTTCTCTGGGGGCCACTGAGCGCCACGTAGAGTTGTGTGAGAAGGCCAGCTGCCTCTCCAGAGTCCAGCCTGGGAAGTTTACCCAACTGGAGACTGGCCCCTGGCCCCATTAGTAATGATAAATATCCTTCGGGTCCTCTTTGCTATGGGTCTCAGCCCGGCTCTGGTGCCTTCTCCTCTGGGCGTATATACAGTATCTAGTGTTATATACCATGGAGCACAGTGAGTGAGGTAATGATCCTTTCCCCTCCAGCTGTCACTTATCAGAAGCTTTTAGGATCCTGGCAGAGTCCATGGCTGCCTGCCGTCATTGAGTCAATACCCGGGGAGTTGAAGAGGTTTTCTGGAAAATCGAATTCTGCCGAGCGGCAGATTGACTCGCTCGCGGACGGGCGAACACTTTGAAGCGCGGTCAGGTTAGCTCTTTGTGCAGCACTCTTCTCCTTTGCCCTCTAACCCCCCCCCCCCCCCCACTCCTCCCACCTACCCCACCCCAACCAGCTCCCCCACCCCCACCCCCACCCCCCAGCCCAGATGCGTTAGCATGCGGCAGCACATCCCCTGCCTGGGGGCAGAGGGGAGCAGTGGGTGTAGCGTTGGCAGCTTCGGAGCGCTGGCAAGGTCACAGCAAGGCGCTGGGAGTCGCTTCGAACCCAACCCCCCCCTCCCCTCCTCCCTCCCCCACCCCACGCTCCTGTTCGTCCCGCGTGAGTGACAGCATGGCGCGGCAGGTTCCCGCTGGAGCGGTGACTGCAGCTTTACCTCACCTCTCACGTTGAAGTTCAAAAAGCCGACCTGCTCTGCCTCAGCGGTGCTCCCTAGGGCTCCTCACACAAGGCCCCCCCCCCCCCCTCCTCCTCCAATCCGATGTGAGGTAAACCACAGAATTAGTCCGATGACATGAGGTACGCTCGGGACGGCTCGTCAGGGCACGGCTGCCAGCACAACCACCAAGAAAGTACATCTGAGCTCGCAGTCGCGTTCATAAAACAAGTCATCGTTCAGTTGGCCGACATCTGGCAACAGGCTTGCCGTGAACAAAGTGCATGTTTGATGAGGTTGTCCTTTTAGGAGCCTGCAGAGCTCTTCAAACAGCTCAACCAGACCGGAGGAAATTCCCAATCCGAGTTTAGTACTCTCTCGACACATCAAGAGAAAGCATAACTACATGCCTAGCCCTGCAGGAAACATGGCCATGAATAGTCTAGTCCTAATCGCCTAAGTGTACACATGTGTCCGATGTGTTCCCCCCCTAATTGACTTGTAAACAAAGGGCAGCCTTGTGTTCCTAAGTCACACAGTGTATTCTCCATGTCAGTGTCTTGGCAGTATCTGGTTGGCCTTTGCCCAAAGATACCATTGGATGTTTATCCACAGCACAATGACTCCTCATCTCTAATTGGCAAAGGTCATTGTGGGGTGGGGGGGGGGGGGGGGGGGGGGGTTAGCAGGAAGCTTGCGCCAGGCAGCACTTCTCCAACATGTTTGGGGGAGCTTAGATAACCATGACTCAACCGAGCGGCAGCCAGTGGCCAGTGGCCAGTTCCTCTCCCAGTTCCGTTCTCTTTGTGATAGGGCCCTCTGAAAAGGGAGGATGATAACAGGCATGTGTTAAAATGTGGCGGCACAAAAGAAAGGAGACCAGGTTGGAGAAAGAGAAAAACTTGGCAATCACAGCGGTGGATCTCAAAGATAAGACCCCCATCCTCACACCCATCGGCCGGTGAATTGACCCAAAGGTTGGGTTAGGGTTGAACTCCCCCCGGATTACCACCGGAGCGGTCAGCTTGCCCACGGAGCCCAGCTGACGGGCACGCTGCCATGCAGCTGGTTCCCCTCCAAGCTGATCTGGGACTAATGGTCCGGGGGCTTCGCACAGGCTTAGGTTTGGCTCTGGCCCTCGGAAGACCGGGAGAAGCTGTGTTGGAGCGGGCCACTCTGACTCAGAAAGGCTTCCCCTCTGGGTGAGAATCCACAGTTGCTCGAAAAGGCATTCGGAGCGACCAGCGCTGGGTGCCTTCACACATCTCTAGAGAGGATTAAGGAGCCCCTCTTGTTTACGTATCCCACAATTCCCCACAAAAACGCAGGCTAATGTAACATGGGCTGTTTGTGTTCACATTCGAAGGGAATGCCTGCTCGCGGAAATGCGTACTGCTCCCACAATCCTTTATTGGAGATATGTTTGCAGGATGCAGTTGCCTGCATGGCCAATAAACGGTCTTTTGAATTGATTTTGAAAACCCGGCTTTATCCCTGGCCTTCAGTTATGCACAGACAGACCGGAGGATTCGAGCCGACTGCGCGTGATTCCTGTCTCGGCTTTGCCCCCTGCGTGTCCACTAATTACGGATCCAAGCGGTAGAGGGAGCAAAACAATGGCTGGGGGGGGGGAGGGAGGGAGCCCCAGCCCCAGCCCCAGCCCCAGCCCCAGCCCCAGCCCCAGCCCCAGCCCCAGCCCCAGCCCCAGCCCCAGCCCCAGCCCCAGCCCCAGCCCCAGCCCCAGCCCCAGCCCCAGCCCATTGTTAAAGCCGCGGTCTGGCCGCGGCCGCACACTGGCGTCAGTCGCAAAGATGTCGGGGAATATTCATCAGGCACCACAACTAAGAGCTGCGCCTTTATTGGCCTTTTAGGAGGTTCATGTTGTGGCCGTGTGACAGAGGGATCGGTTGTGGTAGATCCTTATGTGGACGGCAGACCATTGGGAAACATCTGCGTCATTGTCGGCAACTGGTGCTGTGGTTGGTGTGTGTTTGTGTGTGTGCACGGACCCGTGCTCTGCGACCTCTGGCACAGGTCAGCGACCCCTCCTGGAGTCAGTCAGAGGTCATGCGTCTGAGTGAGTATAGTGTAAACTCTCGTAATCTGGTTTGGATCGGGTTGGGGAGACTTTGACACAGGTCACTGATAACACGGTGTTAAACACCATGCCTAATGGCTGATCCACCAGATAACTGCTATCATTGGTAAAGGTGCCAACACGTCCACTCTAAACAATATGTCCGCTCGCCTTCAGTCTTTCCAGACTCCCCCTCTGTTTTTACAACTTTTAAATCCTTCCTAGGGCGGTGGAAAAAGATCACTGGACGGAGATTCATAATTCATAACCAGTACTTACAGTGGAACTGTACTGTAAATTAAGCCTCACCTTAGGGCTCTCCTCCCTGCTGTCTCCTCTGACAGGAACAAGGCACGGCACCAGACAGGGAAAAGGTGTTAACGGGAGGCGTGCCTGGGATTTGTAGCCAGAGAAAGATACAGGACTACAGGGAGAAGTCTGCATGTAAGAGCCTTTTGGGAACCGCCCAAGCTGCAAAGCGTGACTGTAATGTTACGACGCATGTGGACGTATATTGCTCTTTTCAGTATTTGGTCAGTATTTTCAGTATTCTTTCTTTTACGGTTTCTGCCCCTGCACATCAACAAACGGTTGAATTTTTATTTTTTTTCATTTTGAGGGATGTTTATTTGTCGAAACTCGGTTCTGCAATTAACGTCCGAGCTTGAAAAGAAGTGCTGAGTTTTATTGGTCTCAGACGATCAGGCCATATCTGTTTCTGAGTGAATCGTGGGGCCTCCCAGCCACATCAAAGGCTGTGGTCAGAGCATGCAGGCTGGGGGGGGCTGCCAAAAACGTTTTCCGTGCAGCAGCAATGCCAGGTGGTCCTGCTCCGGAGCAGGATGAGAGTGCTCACGTTCAATTTAAATGTTACAATTGAAATAAAAACAACACACAGGGACAAAACACACAAGCACACACACACACACACACACACACACACACACACACACACACACGCACATGCTACACCCAGGCCAGAGCACATTCCAATGGGCTGGATTCACACTTTCCTTTCCAAACCGTTTATAGTTTCCCATTCTCCACCACTTTCCTCGGAAGTGTGTGGCTATTGGGTTTGTCATGCAGATCGTCCGTTCACACAACGCAACCCTCGAGGTGGTCACTGTGGTGGTTCGAACACTTCTGTGGAAACTCACGGCTAAAATATGACAACTGTTTAAAGTAAACAATCACACACACACACACACACACACACACACACAGGGCCAAAGGACGGGACGTGCTCTGAATGTGTGCTAGCACCACCACACCCTGTCAGCTCCTGTGTCCTCTGCTAAGTACAAGAACAACAAAAAAACACAGACCTCAGCAGCATTCATCAGACAGCCCCCTATCACGGCCACATGGCCACCATCTTGGCTCGGCTCCACTTCCTGGGCTGGGTCTCCCAGGACAGTTTCACTGGACCCAGTGCCAGTAATGGGAAACCCAGGCCCGGCCAGCCTGACTACTACTCTGCAGTCACAGATGCTGCAGTGGAGGAATGGCTTCTGCCTCTGCAGTGATATGTGGAAGTGACCACTGAGCCCCCTGCACAAGCACATCCATCATTGTCCCTGCGGTCGAACGCAGGGGTGTGTTTCTGTGTGTGCGCGCGTGTGTGTGTGTGTGTGTGTGTGTGTGTGTGTGCGCGTGTGTGCTACTTGACACAGTGTGACATGTGGAAGGTCGCAAGTAGCCCCTCGTGTGTTGTCATCCATCATGCAAGCTACAGGGACGTCCATGTATTTATTCTTCACGTTGGCTTTGGGTTCGAGTGGTACGTAGGAGACGAATGAAAAAACAACTGGCAAACAGCTTTTTGGACATGGAACCCTGCCTTGGCTTCGGCCTCTGTTTTCTTCCTGTGGTGTCCTGTGGTTGGTTTAGTCAGTGGGAACAGAGAGAAGATCTATTGGTGTAGATAGGACTCAATAATGAGCGGAGGAATGGACTAAATGTCTGTTATGCTATTAAATTCTCAGTTGTATTCCCTTGTACGATTTGCAAAGCCAACCATAACACACCTGAGCGCTCAGACCGGTTTTTATTCGGCTCTACCCCTGCAGGAGACCAGGAAGGGTAACTGCTAGCGAAGCACGAACGCGACAGGAAAGGTATGCTCAAATCCTTTTTTGTTAACTCGTTGTGTTATTTTAGCAATGAGAGGGCAAGTCCGTCAGGGACGGGTTGAACGCTGGAGGCTTCCTTTAACAGTGGGCACGCTCCACTTTCATTTTCTTCATTTTCCGGCACCCCCTGGCCAGCCTCGGATATGGGTGCACTACATTCCTAAGATAATCATGTGGAACCTGCCCTTTCAACTGTGTTCACACTGCTGAGTGTGTCAGAGCTGTGCCCCACTGGCATAGCCATCTGACGGCCACCTGTGTAAACTGCCTGGATATCACAGAGCTAGGGGGTGGAGGGGGGAGGAGGTGGGGAGGGAGGAAAACAGAAGCCTCTGAACAGAAGACTCTCCAAGCATGGCCTCTGTCTGTCTGTCTGCTTAGGTCGGAGCCCTGCATGGGGTCGGATCCGCACAATAGCCAAGTTGTGTGGGCGTGTGGGTGTGTGTCTGTGTGTGTGTGGGTGTGTGTGTGTGGGGGGGGGGGGGGGTGCACATATGACGCTAGAGGCAAGAGGGTGGTAAGCGAGGGCTGGACCTAGCATTAGCATGTATGAAAATATGTTTTCTCTCTGTTCAGAGAGAGCCTGAAAGGGAACACCAGCAGACGTCGACACATCCTCATCGAGACATTTCCCCCGGCGATCTACCAGGGCTGTGTGGGTGTTTGTCAAAGGAGAAATTCGGAGAGAGAAATTGGACCCGCGCCAGGGCGGAGAGCGTGGGGATTTGTGGCCCTGAACATGGCCCCCTCAGATGTTTCCAGAAACCTCACGTACTTCAAGGCCGCGTCCGTTTTAGCCCCGGCATTTCCTCCATTCAGGACCCTGATGGATTCCAATAAAAGAATGCAGTAAAAAAAAAAAAAAAAAAAAAGCCTCTTATCTCGCCCTCTTTTCACCCGGCGAGGCCTGTGATTGGCTCACATCCCAGGGCCACGCTGGAGTGGGCTGGTTTGAATGGACTGCAACAGATGCGCGGGGCCGAGGGGCGGCAGGGGCCGGCGGCGCTGAAGGGGTGCGTGGGAGGATCCCCTGTAGCGCGCTGCCGCGGCCGCTAATGGACCCGTCAAGAGCCGCACGACAAACAGAGACGGAGCGGAGGTGGAAGGGAACGCGGGGGCGGGAGAGGGGAGAGCGGGGATGAGGCAGACGGTTGCGTCTGCGTGCCCGGCCGATTCCTCTGACTGATTACGGTTATTAGGGGCGCTTGAAGGAGAGAGAGACGGAATCAGTCACAGCAGGAGCGTCTGTTTGTGAGAGAGAGAGAGAGAGAGAGAGAGAGAGAGAGAGAGAGAGAGAGAGAGAGGAGGCTGTAGCTAATCATTTGGCTCCTCGAGCGCTCATGAATCTACAGGGCTCCGCCGAGCACCCGCCACCCAAAGGAACGGCCACGTTTACGGACGCGCCGCCACCGACAATGGAAACCGCGGAGGCTGTAGAACATGGCGCCGCTCGAGCACTGTTCCGTCCATGCCACAGGCAGCCGGTGCATGCAAGGCATGCGCGAAAGTTGTGAACATTTGTCCCACCGTCAACAACAGATGACGGGTCTATAATTAAAGTGAGGATTGGCATAACACGGACTGTGTGTGTGTGTGTGTGTGTGTGTGTGTGGAGGTTTCGTTACACACAGAGCCCTCTGTTCTGGCGGGGAACAGGTGCAGCGTGGGAGTTGGAGTCATCGGATCCCAGGGGGTTAAGGGGGCGGGGGCAGCTGCTGCAAAACCACCGCAATCGCTTTCCAGCCATTTCCATATCCATAACATTTCTCTTTACATGATGACGTGTACTCACTGTCCTTGGTCTCTGGTGCACTACTCTCTTGCATATTGTTGTTAACCTTCCTTATCTGAGAGAACAGCTATTGTTTTTTTCCCGAGGTTTACTCCGCATAACTGTCGCTGTGCAACTCGGTTTAACTACACTGGACATCTTTGACAATACCGTAAATAGTAGGAAATCAATGCTCTTTTTGTCCGCAATTTTATGGTCTATTTAATTGTACTGCAATGCAAATGGGTTTGTATTTCCCTTATAAATCAGGGTGCAGCCTGGGCATTCACTAGGCAGCTATATGGCCCGTCAAAAGCACTGGATAACAATGGCAGCAAAAGCAGCTCCAACATTGGGAGGGAAAAGTTCCTTGTCTGAATAGGGTTAGTGCCTTAGTCTGAATAGGGTTAGTCCCTTAGTCTGAATAGGGTTAGGTCCGTAGTCTGGATAGGGTTAGTTGCTTAGTCTGAATAGGGTAAGTTCCTTAGTCTGAATAGAGTTAATTCCTTAGTCTGAATAGTCTTAGTTCCTTAGTCTGTAAACGGTTAGTCCCTTAGTCCAAATAGGTTTAGTTGCTTAGTCTGGATAGGGTTAGTCCCTTAGTCTGAATAGGGTTAGTTCCTTAATCTGAAGAAGGTTAGTTCATTAGTCTGAATAGAGTTAATTCCTTAGTCTGGATAGGGTTAGTTCCTTAGTCTGAATAGGGTTAGTCCCTTAGTCTGAATAGGGTTAGTCGCTTAGTCTTAATAGGCTTAGTCCCTTAGTTTGAATAGGGTTAGTACCTTAGTCTGAATAGGGTTAGTCCCTTAGCCTGAATAGGGTTAGTCCCTTAGTCTGGATAGGGTTAGTCTCTTAGTCTGGATAGTTGGTAGTGGAGATGTGCCTCCTTCATTGGAGAGAAACAGGCTGGTAGGAGCAGATGTGTTCTAGCAGGGAGGTTTGAAGAGACCGACAAAGCTGTGCTCCAGTTACTGATCTGCTCTGGGACTCCCCCGTGGGCTATGTTCAAATTCACTAATGAATCCAGTCGTGCCCCTCCAATAAGTCATACATTGTGTGTTAGTGTGTGTGTGTGTGTGTGCGCGTCTGTCCTCTCGTCGAGGCAGTGCTATTCTGTTACAGTATGCTGTAAATTCATGTCTGAGTACATGCATGTGGGTGTGCGTGTGGGTGTAATTCTGTTCACGTGAACTAAAGAAAGCATTCAGAATTAAATACCGCCCACCCCCCCACCCCCTCCCCCCACACACCACCACCACACACACACACACACACACACACACACACGCACACTTCAAAATACAGACACCAAATAAACGCACAGACTCAACAGAAGGCAGTGATGGAAAGAGGAGACGTTAATAACAGGGTTTCGGCGGGAACAAAAGAGAAGCATGAGGCTGGGGCGACGATTGAAAAGTAAGGCTCATTAAAGCGGACTGACAATTAGCATATCATTGGTGCACACCTTCAACGGTTTACATGAGAATGAAATGCACGTGTGGTAATTACGTGGAGGCTGCTGAGGCCCAGTGCGGCGGTTCGTTCCCAAAGCCCTGGCTGAAGTGCGCGTTAACTCAATGGGGGAATGGGGGAGAGACTGAGGCATTAAAGGGAGGGAGGGCAAAGGGGGAGGGGGTTGGGGTTGGGTTGGGGAGGGGAGGGGGGCAGTCTCCTACTGAGCCCGGGAGACATGGCACACTGACTGCACTCAGCTGTCAGAGAGAGAGAGGGGGAGAGAGGGGGAGAGAGAGAGAGAGAGAGAGAGAGAGGGGGGGGGGGGGGGGGGGGAGCTTCCTCATTAGCCTGGGTCAAAAGTCAGCTTTGAGAAGGAGCAGGCCAACTTCATCCCATCGGGCTGACACACACAGACACACACACAGACACACACACACACACACACACACACACACGCACTCATACACTCCAGTGAGTCACACACACACACACACTCACACCATCGCCGGCACATCTCTGGCATGCCTTCCCTGCCGAGGCTGTCTGTGGCAGCACCAGTTATTCAGAGCCCCTGGGGTTTGGAGTCTTCCCCCCGCCTTCCCCACCGCCAGCCAGCGAGAGGCTGTCCCTCCCCACTGAAGAGCGGAGCACACGGCCGGCACGAGGCTCCCCCCAGCTCCCTGCTCCTCCCTCGGCCTGTCCTGGGCTCCCTTCCAGGGAACGACTTGCTCCACTGGACCCTGGAGGCGCGCACAGTGAGAGCAGCAGCAGCCCCAGCTCTGCCTACCTGTCTGCCTGCCTGCCTGCTGGGACAGAGAGAGAGAGAAAGAGAGCGGGAGAGAGAGCGAGAGAGAGAGAGAGCGCGAGAGAGAGAGAGAGAGAGCGAGCGAGAGAGAGAGAGAGAGAGATAGAGAGCAAGATCGAGAGAGAGAGAGTCAGAGAGCGAGAAAGAGTCAGAGAGCGAGACAGAGAGAGCAAGATCGAGAGAGAGAGAGTCAGAGAGCGAGAAGGAGAGCCAGATCGAGAGAGAGAGTGTCAGAGAGAGATCGAGAGAGAGAGAGTGAGAGAGAGGATCAGCACCAGAGAAGCCCCCTCGGCTCACACTGCACGGCTGCGTAGGGCTCCGGCAGCTTGTTTTCTCCCTCCGTCAGAGGGACGCGCGGCCGCGGAGAGCACCCAGCCACGGCGCCTGGCTCCTGGGGACGACAGCCTGACGGAGGGCGGCGGGGCACTGCGGCGTGAATGTGACAGCTGGCCGTCTCTCTTCCCCCGCTCACAGGGGGGGCCAGGGGAGCGGGAGCCCGGCACGCCCGGACGCGGAGGCAGTCGGGAGGAGCCGGAGACCAGGAGACTGACTGCATTCATGCCTCTGGCGTCTAACTTCCCCGCGTGGTGAGGTGGGGAGTGACATACCCAGGATTGGTGGCTGTTTTTGGGCTCCCCGTTTCAGAGGACTCCCGGGGGGGGACTCTGGCCAGAGAGGCGGGCGAACTTTGAGACAGTGATTTCTCGTGTGGGTGCGCCCCTCTTTGTTTGTTTATTCGCGGTGAAACACACACACACACGCACGCACGCACACACACGCACGCACGCGCGCGCGCACTGGAGGAGAGCGGCTGACTCACCGCGTGACGGGTGTGAGACCGTGCCAGGATGGCGCCGTCTCCAAGGAGCCCGTTTCGGACCCTGGCGCTGCTGCTGGTCGTCCTGTGGAGCTCGGAGCACTCAGTGCACGGCGTTTACCCCAGGATCCGACTCTCCCACAAAGGCAAGCACAACCCGTCCAAACAGCTGGACACCCCATGTTATGCATTGAAATATTTATGGTTAAGAGGGTTCGATTGAATGTGTGCGTACAGTAGGCATGCATTTCTGTCTTTGTTTTTTCGGGACGTGTGTGATGAAAGGTTGAGTTGATTATGCCCCATTGACACGCTCAAAAGGGTGATTTAGTCCTTGAGTATACAGTAGCAGAGGCCCGGCGTGCCTGGCTTTTTAGAGCCGTCAACGCAAGCTGGGTGGAAACTAACATTCTTTTCCCAGCGAGGTCACGCTAGATTGAGTCTCAGACAGGTGTACCGGGGCAAACACTGTGTTTTTCACACCTCCCCACTTGGCTTGAACCTTGAAGGCCGCCATATGGCTGCATGCAGGCACAGGGAAACCAGGCATTCCCGGCATTCCAAAGTGAGAACAAGCCTAATTGAATGTTGTTGTCCATGTAAGCCAACCGCTCCGTCACCGTGGCCGCGTGATTCAATTAGAACGCGGGTCCCCCGCCGGTTCCCTCAATTAGCAGCCAACACCATCTGTGCGTACAGGAAGTTGTGATTTATCGTTACCACCTAATGGATTTCTTATTGATCGTTATCTGGGGTGTGGGGTGGGGTGGGCTGGGGGAGGGGGGGGCAGGGGGACTACACGCAGTGTAAGGGGGTACAGAGGGGTCCAGCCTCGGTTACGACTCAAGTCAAGTACCTTAGCTTTCTTTCTGACTGTTGTGGGTTCATGTTTTAGGAGTCTGTGGTTTTCTCCATGTGGCCCACTGGTTGTTTTCCACTGTTGGCTATGCTGGTCGACTATGCACAATGTGGCTGTCTGTCCTTCCATCGCTGTGGAGTGATAGAGGGATTGTTTTTCTAAGGGCATGGCGGTAGTCTTTTAGTGTGTGTGTGTGTGTGTGTGTGTGTGTGTGTGTGTGTGTGTCTGTTGTAATGTTGAGTCTTGTCTGATTGTTTACAATGTGTCTCTTAGAAATAATGATGTTTCTCCCTTTGATGATTTAGATCTTAAGTAAACAGCCAACCTACCCCATTTTTCCCGTTTTTCATTTGGTCTCTATGGCAACAGGTGAGAGCGAAGATTCACATAAACCTGTTTGCCATGGTTGAAGTTAGGTGTGTAATTCCCATAGCCAATAAATCGTAAATATGGTCTGTCCTGCAAGTTAGTTACGCGTGCAGGCCACCATGCATAATCTAAGTAATCCTGAAATAACTAAGTCTTGCAGTGCCATCCATTTCCGCAAATATCTCACATACATATTTCTCACACCTCAGTTTGCGTAGAATAACGAAGGTGAAACTAGGCCTGATATGTGAGGGAAAGAGGTGATGGTGGGCGAGTGTGTTTGGAAAAGTGTTCCATGCAAGGACTGGTACATTGACAGAGCCCCCAGCTGTGTGCCAAACAGCATTGGTGGGCTCGGTCATCAACGCCACATCAATAACTGTAATAACCCTGACTTTCATATCTCACCCAAGTCATTCGTTTAGCCAGAGGGGGAGAGCGAATTCAATGACTGCCATTCAGAGAGCTCAGCCTCCTCTCTCTGTCTCTTCATTTCTCTTATTTTATCAGCTTCTTTGTCTTCCTGTCATAGTGCCTCTCTCTCTCTCTCTCTCTCTCTCCCTCTCTCTCTCTCTCTCTCTGTCTGTCTGTTTCTTTGTCCCCCTCTCTCTGTCTCTATATCTCTCATTATCTCTCTCCTTTCTCTCTCTCTCTCTCTCTCTCTGTCTGTCTGTCTGTCTGTCTGTCTGTCTGTCTGTCTGTCTGTCTGTCTGTCTGTCTGTCTGTCTGTCTGTCTGTCTGTCTGTCTGTCTGTCTCTTTGTCCCTCTCTCTTTCTGTCTACGTCTACATCTCTCATTATCTCTCTCTCTTTTCTCTTTCTCTCTTTCCTTCCTGTCACTAATTATCTGTCTCTCTATTGCTCCCTCTCTCTATCTCTTTCTCTCTCTCTCTGTCTCTCTCTGTCTCTCTCTGTCCCTCTCTCTTTCTGTCTACCTCTATATCTCTCATTATCTCTCTCTCTCTTTTCTCTTTCCTTCCTGTCACTAATTATCTGTCTCTCTATTGCTCTCTCTCTCTCTCTCTCTTTCTCTCTTTCTCTCTGTCTGTCTATCTCTTTGTCCCTCTCTCTTTCTGTCTACCTCTATATCTCTCATTATCTCTCTCTCCCCATTCTCTTTCTCCCTTTCCTTGCTGTCACTAGTTATCTATCTAGTTATCTACCCCGTCTCTCCCTCTCTCTCTCTCTCTCTCTCTCTCTCTCTCTCTCTCTCTCTCTCTCTCTCTCTCTCTCTCTCTCTCTCTCTCTCTCTCTCTCTATGTCTCTCTCTCTCTGTCACCCTCTCTCACCGTATGTGTTGCATGTCCTGGCTGGTGAAGAGTTCAGTTTGAGGCTCCACTTGGATCCTATCATTATGGAATGAAAAACATAGATGCTTTAATATATGTTTTAGTGTCTCTGCTAGTGGGTGTACACACACACACACACACACACACACACACATTGCGTGAATGCTTTGCACGCTGAGGCCTTGGAGGCAGCTCAAGGAGACAGAGAGGGATGTGGTCTAAGCTATTCACCCCTAGGGCTTTGAAAATATAACCATAACATCTGGGATATAAAAACAGGGTGGAGGCATTATCATAATTCACTTTATTTGCTCAGAATTCATGGAGGAATGTGATTAGAATATTGAATAGTACTGCTACTACTATGAAATAATATGATATGATACATATTTGATATGTATATTATATCCGCTGAACAAAGGACTTTTATCTCAATAGGCATGCCCTTAGTTTTTCTATTAGAACCTGCTGTCATATACAGTACGTTTATGAAAATCTGTTCTCAGACTTTTCATGAGGTTTTTTTCTGGGTCGGAAATCTTTTGGGAATGTTGTTAAATTCCTCAAGGACAACCATTCAGCCTGCAGTGCGCTAGGATTGCAGCCAAGTCCCGAGCAGAGATCCCATATTGGCTGTACACTCGGCTTAACCATTCCCCGTTGCAATCTCCCTCACGCCACTCCTGGGCCCCTGTACCAATCCACTCCGCCATCCCACTCCTCTTTATCCCCTAGAATTCCTCCCTGTCCTCATCTACCCCTTATTTACTCTGCCTCCAAAATATCACCGGGGATCAAGTTCCAATCACAGATGGTCTGGTGTCTTTGGAGCAGAACTGATCCTGAGCCTGGGTTCCCTTACCTCCAGCGACCTCAAACACACGAGATCCTGAGAATGCGGCACGCCTCGCTGAGCATGGCTTTTAGCCACTCACAACCCCGGAGCCCCACATCCATTTCATTAGCAGAGGACGTGTCCGCCATAGCAACGGCTTCACCACAAGCTATCGAGCGGTTTCTCTGAATACAGCTGGAGATCGGTTTGATTGGGGAGCCACGATTTTTGTCCGCGGGTCTCTCGTTACGGCTGGCGTGCGTGCCAAGGTCATGGCGGTGTGGAGAGAGCTAGCCGCTGCAGTACGGCCCTTGTGCTGTGTCCAGCGCAGCACAGCGTCGCAGGGTGTCCGACGCAGCCGTTGGTCGACAGAGACTGTCGTCTGATCACGCCAGCGTCCCTTACCCGTATCGGAGCCCACCCCTGGCAACCACGCTGGACGACAAAGGATTCGTTTTTTTTTTTTGCACTCGACGAGGGCGGAAACGTGGTTGAAGGGTTTGTGGTGGTGTTGGACGTCTTAGACATCCCATCGCGGGCAGGGGGGCCTTGGGCAGGCGTGGTCCCCATCGGCTGCTCTCTCTGTTGTAACAGCCGGCATTGATTTCCCGGTGGAGGCGTTGGGGGGCTTAGGGTGATTAGGGCTGTCGCCACGCCCAGATAATGGATACCTGTGGAGCAGTGTCTCAAGAAACTATTAGGTGTCTCAGGACACATAAAATACTTAGCAGACGTTGTCATGCTTTGGAAAAGGGACGGCGCCGGGTTTTCTGACGCTTCTGTTTGCAATGAAAGACATTCCTCGGGTTGGGAAAAGTGAGAGACAAGCAGGAAAATTGTCAGCTCACGTTCCTCTAAAATAGCACGAGTGAGCCTTAGTTTAAGACATGCAAGCCAACCTCTATTTTGGCGTGTCCGAGTGGAGCAAGGAATTCCGACAAGTTGCCACGGTGATTACACGAGAAGGCTACTGAAACGTTTCACCGAAAATTAGGATCAGCAGGCTTCAAAAGCAATCTCTGCCAAAGACGTGTTTATTTAAAAGTCATAATCGTTCAGTACAATTTGTAAATATTTGCCCTCAGCAGGCCTGCGTGGTGTTCCCAGCTGAACGAAGTGGTTAGCGATGTCAGCCTGTTTTGACAGGCTTTACATTGCTCACGTTGGCTTGTGTAAATACGCTTGTGTCACTTCCCCTGTTTCAGCCTGACCGTTGCCTCTCCGAGAACTCAAACACAAAGTTCCTAAAAGCACTCAGAAGCTGTACCTCACCACGGCGCTACTTAAACTCATTATATATGTTTCACATGGACCGGGCCAGTACACAGATGCAGTCTGTGTTAATATTGGCCAGTGTTTGACATCATTTAAAGAGTATTAAAGTAGTACATTAGGCACTCTGCTTTTTAATGCATCCGCTATATCACCCACTGTCATACACAGAACTGGTTTGCTTACTGAAGCCAGGGCTCATAGTCACGGGCCATACCGTGTGTGAAGGGCTCCTGGCAATAAGTGATAGCAAAGACCAAGGTCAACCTGTGATGGAGGTGGAATGGAAGAATTCAGGGGGGAGTTAAATCCAATAAGGTTTAAATATATCTCATTAAAGTTCAATTTGATCCAAATTCCTACCGTTGTGCATGTGTGTGTGCGTGCGTGCATGTGTGAGTGCATGTGTGTGTGTGTGTGTGTGCCAGCTCCGGCTGTGAGTACATTCAGGTAGTAATTACGAGTGTATGGAACTCCCTTCTAAGCCGTAATTGAAGACTTTCTCCCCCAGTCGAGAGAGGCAAACCTCCATGCATTTTACAATCTCCAAACGATTTAGCTCAGGGTGAATTTCTTGGTGGTATAAAGCTTGGAAGTACCAGTCGTGCATGAAGTCCTGCCCAGCTGCCATGAAGGGGATTTTTCACTTTAAAACTAATGTGTGAGGTGAGGAGTTCCTTTAAGTGGAGCTCCACCTACGTGTAGGCAAAGCTATAATTAAGATTTCATTTGAAGCGTTTCAGCC
This sequence comes from Aplochiton taeniatus, assembly GCA_017639675.1. NCBI lineage: Eukaryota > Metazoa > Chordata > Actinopteri > Galaxiiformes > Galaxiidae > Aplochiton > Aplochiton taeniatus. The sequence goes on along the minus strand of CM030181.1, from coordinate 13,981,570 downwards.
ACACAGAAACTTACTGAAAGTCACCGGAGAGCTGAGATGTGCTAATTCACCTTTCCTAGGTCGGCAACAGGCGAATGTCTCCCCCCTCTCTTTCTCATTTCCCTCACTGTGTATGCTCTCTCTCTCTCTCTCTCTCTCTCTCTCTCTCTCTCTCTCTCTCTCTCTCTCTCTCTCGCTCTCTCTCTCCCCCTCTCTCTCTCTCGCTGTCATCCTTCCGCTCCTCCTCCCCCTCTTTCTCTCCTTCTCTCTGTACCTCCCATTGTGCGGAGTGTGTGCTGACCAGTTCATTAACGAGATGTCCAGTGGAGCAGGCAGCTGGTGGAACTTTAATATCCTCCCTGACCTTTTTACTGCACACCAAGCAGAGGGGGAGGGGGTTATGAAACGTCTGTAAAAGGGGTGAGCGGGGCGAGTTACACTCGAGCCGTGATTGGCTCTGCGGCGTGTGAGCGAGTGGGCGGGGGCCGAGGCAGACGAGAAGTGGGAGAGATGTTTGGCCTGCCGGAGAGACAGCTCCCGGCTGGAGTGATGGGCTCCATGGGAGCGCCAGCGCCGCTGTGCCAAGCAGCTGCTGTTTGACGGAGAGGCGGGCTGTTGACCGAGGCCCACCAACCCGTGGCCTGCCAGCCTGGCACTCCCCATGCCAACTGGAGGAGGAGAGGAGGAGAGGTGGAGAGGTGGAGCGGAGGAGCGGGGCCGTGGATCTTTTCACCTCCTCTCTCTGCGTGCGGTTGACGGGGGCCCCCGGTCGGGAGAGCATGTGAGAGACAGCATGAGGGCCGTCCCTGTGACCTCACCCTCTCACTGTGCGGGTGTAGACATCCTAGAGGATTCCTTCTAATCCTCCTCCCGGGGGCTGGGGGGGGGGGGGAATTAGAACAGCGGCTGGGAGGGAGGGAGAATAACACAAGGCGAATTCAGACGCCCCCTCCCTCCTCCCCCCGCGGTGAAACGATGATCATAATTGTTTTTGAAAAGCAGCGGCGCATGTCTGGACGCGCTGGGTGGAGGGAGCGTTGAGCGGGGTGCCGGTCGAGACAAAGTGTCTCTGTGCCCGTGGCTGTCCCTTCGCTATGCGTCCCTCTGATTTCCATCCCAGAGGGCACCGAACAATTGCACGCGTCCCCGTCTCTTTGTCTGTCCTCCCAGGTCCTGTCTCTCATTTTTTTCTCCCTCCCTCTCCCTCACTTTGTTTCTTTAATCTTGCTCTCTCTCTCTCTCTCTCCCTCTCAACCGTTCCTAATTCAACTCCCCCCCCCGCCCCCATGTGGCTCTCGTTTTGCTCGGGTGACATCATTCCCCACGCCAGGGGGATATGGGAACTCAAGGCCGCCCCGATATGGGAACTCAAGGTCCCCCCCCGTCCTGCCCCCCTGGTCCCCCTCTACCCCGCCCCGGGGAGCGACACCAACCCCCCCCCCCCCCCAGCCCCCCCGTCAGCGCCAGGCGAGCACACTCAGGCTTTTCTTCTCTCCCCCCTCATACCCCAGCCTCTTCTCTCCCCCCTCATACCCCAGCCTCTTCTCTCCCCCCTCATACCCCAGCCTCTTCTCTCCCCCCTCATACCCCAGCCCGCTTGGATATTTCTCTTTGTTTGTGTTCCAGCGCCGGTCCCATTAGCCGGTGCTTTGGGCCCGAGGACGCGAGAAGGCGCCTGTCACTCAAACACATATTCGGCCCTGAGTCGTGCCGTGGGTTTTGGCCCACACGCGCAAATTATTCCAGCAAATTGAATTATTGTTACTCTTTTTGCCCCGCAACTCATGGTTGACGGCGGTCTTCGCCTGTGCATTCATTGGGGGTGTCTCTGATTTACGATGGGTGTCGTCGTCGTCCCCCCCCCCCCCCCCTTTTTTGCTTCAAATTAGTGAAGTAACAGAAACCTAAGCTACCTGCACTCGCCCCCGCCGGGCCCTCCCTGTATGAAAACAGTCCCCCATGTTTCCCCAGGGGGGGCCAGGGAGTGTTTTGGGGGGGGGGATTTCATTTCCCTGAATCTCCCCGGGCGTCTCTCAGCACTGCACGGACAGCCGATGAAAACGTCTGTCTTCTGGGGAAGACTGGGGCTCTACCCCCCTTCTCCCCCCCCCCCCCCCCCCCCCTCTCTCTTTTCCATTTGAAGTGAGAGCACAGTCGGGCCGTGTGTCTCTCTGCTGCTCGTTCGTTTTAGCAAGACACACACACACACACACACACACACACGCGCACACGCACACACGCACACACACACACACACACACACACACACACACACACTCCCTCTCCCCTGTGCCGACAGCCAAGTGTGTTCTGGCTGCAGACGGAGAGGATGGCAGGGTGGAAATCCCCCCTCTCCAAGTTGGGGGGGGACGGAACGGTGACTACAACAACTGTTTCAGATAATGACAGGCTGGGAAGGCTCCTTTGATTTACAGTGCCTCTCCTCCACACCATCAAACCGTCACCGAGACATTCTTTATTATTCTGGCTGATTAATCACAAGCTTCTTTATCATCCCCGTCCTCCTCCTTATGACTGCTTATTATAATTTGAGAGGGCTTCGGAGGCACCAGGCCTCCGATCCGGTAGGAGATTAATCAGTGTCTTGAATGCAGACCGCTGTTAGTTCACTTGTTGGCACAGGGTGTAATGCCGATGGAGCCAGACGGGCTCTTTGATATCTCTGGGCTGTACTTTGAACCCCGGTACCTGCCCCACCTCCTACCCCACCACCCCACCCCCAACCAGCCCTGCAGGACTAGCTCCTTCCTTCATTCCAGTCCATCTGACAAAGCATGCCTGACAAAGCATGAAACGTTCCCTTGTGGACGAAGGATCGCAATTGAACATATGCATGCCTGAGAGTGTGTGTGTGTGTGTGTGTGTGTGTGTGTGTGTGTGTGTGCGCGTGTGCGTGTGTGTGATCCAGTCATCACCGTTCACCAGACCCACAGGACACTGACAGGCGGGGATGGAAAAAAAGGGTTTGTCTGGTCATGCGCCCTACATCACTCCCGATCTCCATCTCAGTCTGTCACCCCAGTCTGAGCGAGCAGCATGGCCGCCCGTTGAGGGTTGGAGTTCGTCGTTTCTGAATCCGAGGATAAAAGTCCAGAGGAACGCCGTAGCGGCGGCGTGTGTCCAAAGCAAAGATCTCTCCAGGATACTACCATGGTATTCTAACACATTCTCGAGTGAAAGAGAAAGTAGGCCAGCATGAAAACGAATGAAAACAGAGAGATAAAAACTCTGTGCTCATGTGACGGAAACAGACAGAAAGACACACAAAGACAAATGGAGAGAGAGAGAGAGAGAGAGAGAGAGAGAGAGAGAGAGAGAGAGAGAGAGAGAGAGAGAGGGGGAAAATGCTTCAAAAGGAAAAAGGCCTAGAGGAAGAGCTGGGTTGGGGAGGGCGGAGGGGCGGGGGGGCGGGGGGGGCTGTCTAATTGCTGGGATTAGATAATAGCAGGAAGCTGGCTCCATCCCTCCGCCACATCCCCTCTGGAGCTGCCACCCCGCCACCACCCAGCTAATACTGGCTAAACAAACACGCTCCGCCATAGACAATCACAGAGACGAACGGCAGAGGGCCAACGCACTGGGCACCGTCTCTTCTCTTCTGGTAGGCCTACCGCTACAAAAATACAATTCAAAATAACACGAAGACCTGCCAGTGCCTCTGCGGTGTCACTCCGGACGACAGAGGTAAACAGAGAAGCGAGACGCGCGCCGCGTGGAGATCGGGTCTCCCTAAAAAGCACACAGACCCCGCAATAACAAATCCTCCAGTTACTCGGGCCGCAGCGCTGGCGTTCGGGGGAAAGGGCTCGGGGCCACACGCGGCGGCGGAATCGTAGACATGCTGTTTCAAAGTCCTGCTGGAGGAGAGAGGGGGGCCACACATGATGATAGCCAGGGTTCACCCTGCCCTCCTCAGGGGCTACCCGGGCCCACCGCGGAGTCTGGCAGCGCTAATTTGGAACGGAGAGAGGAACAAATGAAGGCCTAGCGAGGGAGGCTGTGCGACGTGTCACGCCGTCTGCTAGAACACACACACACACACAGACACACACACACACACACACACACACACGAGCCCTTGGCCCGTTCTTCACAAGGACAAGCAGACCCGCGACGGGCCTGAGGGACGTGGTCATCCCTGGGGCTTTTGAATCCCGGAATGGGAGTCCTTCACCTTCAGCCCTGGGCAGCTCCCTGGAGAGGCAGGTAGAGAGGCTCCTTGTCAGATTCGATCAGGGACACACGTGTACATACGTGTGCTGGCTGCGGGTCTTTGTATTGTACATAGACAGAGCACACTGCTGGAGGTGTGTGTCTGCTATTTTAAAGTGGATTTCTGATCACATTCTCTTCTCTGTGTTTTGAGTAGGATTGGGCTGTAAACATCTGATCCACCAGAGCTGTTGTGTATCTGCTGGTTCCCATCAGACTTGGTGACACAGCACATCCTGTTGAAAGCAGGAAGTCACGTGAGCTCCGTTTAGGCCGACAGATAAAAGTCAAAATGGCAAGGCTGCCTGAACAAGCTGACGTAGACTCAGTGCTACGTGGTTTCTTCCAACGAAATGGATGGCACCGACTGGGCGGGAACGCTGGTCCCAGATCTACGCCTCGGGGTGAAATCAACCAAGCCCAAGCCAAGAGAAGAAATCAGTTTCCTGCCTGATGAAAGCCTTTCCTCCCAGACGGAGAGACCATAGGCCAGGCTACGGAGATCAAATATCCCTCGGACTAATCACTTCATCTTTCCCAGGCCTCGTGGGCCACGTCTTCCGATTCCGGATCTCTCGGGCCTTTTGGGAAATCTGAAGGATGGAGAATATTACGGCTAGGCGTGCGGTGACAGACCCTGTCTGTGGATCTCGCTTTAAGATTGTATCCCTGTGGCTTGTCATGCGCATACCATTACACGGTGTGACATCTCAAGTGGCCGTTTTACTGTCCTCCAACCCATCAACTGGGCATAAATCTCACGAAACGAAGTCTCTGGTTGGAGTGCAGTGCTTTTTATTGCCCTCGTTATTCCAGAGCCATTTAGCCATCGCGCTCGAAAGGAATTGCATTCGTCAACACTATACATTTCACGGCACCATCTTTGAATCAAATTGAATGCATTGGAGTGGAAAGAAAGAGTGCCCGAGTAGACAGACGAGAGGAGATCACCATGGCGTAGACTTCCTGGGACTCCGTGGATCAGAAACACGTGTTGGCCTGCGCCTCTGAGCCCATGGGCACAGCCCACCGCACAGAGACGGGCTGCTGGGAGAAAACCCGAAAATACCTTGGATTCAGGGAACGGAGGAGATCCAGCCTCGCTGCACGTACTTTGGTAGACGTCCAGAAAAGCCGTCCAGAAAACCCAGCGGTGAACGAAACGCTACCTCTTCAAAGAGATCGTTTATATAAATGTGTGTCTGTTTTTTTTGTGTGTCCGTGTGTACTTGTGCAGAGCTATGGCAGATGAACAGGACCTGGGTGTTCCAGGGGCCCGGGGCTTCCCTGCAGCCCCAGACGCTGCTGCTGGACGAGGGTCACGAGAGGCTCTACGTGGGGGCCAAGAACAGCCTGTTCTCCCTCAGCCTGGAGAGGGTGAACACACAGCCCAACGAGGTAGGGCTGCCTCCATCTTCCCATGCTCTGTCTGTCCGTCTGTCCAAACAGATTTGGCACAGCTGTGTGTGCGCGTGTGTGTGTGTGTTTGTGTGCGTGCGTGCGTGCATGCGTGCGTGTGTGTGTGTGTGTGTACGTGTGTGTGTGTAGGTGCATGTGCGTGTCAGTCTAAGTCATGTGAAGTCCTGTGCTTGTGGAGTGAAGCGCGTGAAATTTGAATCAAGTCGGATCAAACCTGCCAAACCAGAGCAGAGGAGCAGAACGACATCATATGGCCAGGCGCCTGTACCAGGAATCGAGTCAGGGAGACATGATGCGACCGCGCAGACACAGAACCACAACAGCATCACCACGGCGTCAGACGGAGATGACCATCTCTCCCCCTCTGCCTCTTGGAAAGAGCGTGTGCGAGAAGTCGGTGTGGTAACGCCATGTTTCCCCCCCCCCCCCCACAGATCCCGTGGGCCAGCTCCGAGACCCAGGTGGAGGACTGCCTGATGAAGGGCAGGGAGAGGGTAAGTGGCACGCGTGGAAAGGCCCCGCTTTGCATCACTCAATACACTTTGCACAATTAGCCCCTATCGATCAGCCTGCGTCAGCTCTCATTAACCGCAAGTCAACCTATGGATCTCTCAACGCGGCCGATGGGGTTATTAGCATTGTGTGTGTGCGTGTGTGGCGTTGGCATTCCCGTCGCGTCCCGTGTCCGACCTTGAGCGCTGTTCTCCTCCTTTTATCCTCCCCGCACCTTCCTGCCCTGGTTCGTTCCTTCATCTCCTTCATCTACGCTCTGCCTTTTCTTTTACCTCTCTCTCTCTCTCCTGTTCCCTCCCTGCAGCCGGAGTGTGCTAACTTCGTCAAGGTCCTGCAGCAGTTCAACCAGAGCCACCTGCTGGCCTGTGGCACGGGGGCCTTCAGTCCTCTCTGTGCCCTGGTCAGGGTCGGACACGTGGGACAGGTGAGCAGAGGGCCGCACGGTGAACGGGTTTGTGTGCGTGTGTCTCTGTGTGTGTGTGTGTGTGTGTGTGTGTGTGTGTGTGTGTGTGTGTGTGGGGGTGGGTGTGTTGTCGCAGCTGTCAGGTTTTTGCTCCCTTGTTTTCCTGAACCTGTGATATAATTAGCACCCTCTCCCCTAGATAAAGAAGGAGTTTGGATCTCTGAGAGGAGGTGGAGAGGAGAGAGAGGGCGGGGGGAGGGCGGCAGGCCTGGCAGGCAGACAATCGGAGAGTAGAGAGGGCTCTGTGTTTGTTTGGGTGCGGGTTCGTTTCTATCCTCCTCTATCTAAACAGGGCCGTCACGGTAGACCGGGCGAGAAAAACAAACATGGCCGCTGTCCCCTGAGACACCACGAGAACACAAGTCAGTCAGAAACACTGGAGACAGAGGGTGACGAGAGGAGAAAACTTCAGACTGCAGCTAGGATGTTTGTGTGTGTGTGTGTGTGTGTGTGTGTGTCTATGTCTGTCTCTTTAAGTGTATGTGTGTGTGTGTGTATATGCATACCTACGTGTATGTGTATGTGTATATGCATGTGTATGTATATGTCTGTGTTTGGGTGTCTATCTCTGTCTCTTTGTGTGTATGTATGTCTGTCTGTCTGTCTATGGGTCTGTGTGTGCGTGTGTCTGTGTCTGTGTGTGTGGGTGGGTGTGTGTCTGTCTGTGTGTGTGTTTATAGCGTGGAGGTGCTAGGTGTCTCCCAGGGTTTTACATTGAACAGCCCCGCCCCCCAGGCCCTGCGGTGTGTCCAGAGAGGGGGGGGACGTAAGGAAAAGGGTTCACCCTGCATTCCAGACCTCCGCTCTGGGCTCCGTTGGACGAAGCACGTCGGACCAGCTGGAACATCGGAATGTCCTGAGCTTTCAACTCCAATGAGCTAACGTGTGGTTGAGTAATTATTACTGTCGGGCCTAACGTGGAATACGTTCAGCGGCATCCAACGTGCTAGTCAACGTGGACTGACTTATCCTGCACTGCCCTGGTCGACAGGCTTCGATATGGTCCCTAAAGGAACGCGGCTCCTTCCAGGCTGATCCTGTCGCTCATTGTCACCACTTTCGCATAGATCCCATGTCGCTTCAGATCTTCAAATAAAAGTACTCGTTTGGTGTGCGGTCCTGTATTTCCCGGCGTGTGCCGGTTCAATGTTTGGATCCCAAATGGATCCGCCTCGGGGGGCGCTGGCGGCGGACGGCGTCTTTGCTGAGCACTCCCCGTTCATCACGGAGGCCACCGTATCCTCCGCGTGTTCGGTTTGTCTGCCCGGGCGCAATTCGTAGCCGTGGCACAAGTCTGCTTTGTGTTTGGGGCCCGTCCTGTGATGGATGGGTTTAGGAGCACCGACTGGCTTTTGTTACAGTTCCTGTCCATGCCTCTAAGTCTGGCACAGTAGGGAGCCGCGGGCACTCATAAATCAATGTTAGACATACCCGCTGTCTGTGACACTTATAAACACTGTGGTCTGCCTCACCACTCGTGATCTGGGTTTCCCATGGGGAGTTCAGGTGTGTGCGTGTGTGTGCGTGCGTGTGTGTGTGTGTGTGTGTGTGCGCGTCTCCCACCTACTGTGCAGACCGAAAAGGTTAGAGGAGGGGGAGACAGTGCCGTCTCTTCTGCATTGGAGGGGAGGAGGAGTGGGCCACGCATCGGAACCGCAGTCGTTCAATTGGTCGTTCATCACTCCCTGTCTCATCCATCTTGCTCCGTCCTGCTCATTTATCACACTCGCGCCCCCCCCCCCCCCCTTCATCTCACACTCTCCCTCTCTTCACACAGCCGACCGGTGGGTAGTCTGTCTGGATGATGTTAACGTCCAAAGTGAGGTCGTTTAAGTGTGTGCAAATACGTGTGTGTGTGTGTGTGTGTGTGTGTGTGTGTGTGTGTGTGTGTGTGTGTGTTGATGTGTGTGTGTCTATGCACAGAGCCTTTGAGGGAACCGGGTGGGTTGTGCGTGTAGGTGTATCCTCCATCCTGTGCGACTGTTTTGCGTCCCCAGGACAGGCAGTTTGACCTGGAGTCGGAGAGCGTCGAGAGTGGGCGAGGACGCTGCCCGTATGACCCCAACAGCCCCTGCACCGCCACGCTGGCCAGTAAGCACCTCTCCACCATCATCCTGTTATCACGCTTCACACACTGTATCACCTCCCCTCCTCTCCGATCGCAAGAACCTGAGACTCAAAGCTTTTTAGACGTTGCTGCCACCTGCTGGACAAGTTTGCGGCCGTCCCAAAGCCAGACCGGAGGGTAACTGGGGCCTGTGGTTGTGTGCGTGCGTGTGCGGTAGGTGGGGAGCTGTACATCGGCCTGTACACGGACTACTGGGAGAACGACGGCGCCGTGTGTCGCATGAACAACCAGAGCTACACCCGGACCGAGAGAGATGACAGGCAACAGCTCAGTGGTGAGGAAGCCTCAACCTCTCAACCTCTCAACCTCCGCTGGCCCTATGTTAAATATACACAGCATGTTATTTTTCCAATACATACTGTTTATTGAAATACAGCCTTAGGTTGGTGTTGGCCCAAGGCAGTCAAAGAAAAAATTCAAGCAAACAAAATCGTTTTTTTATGAGGAATGCAATGGATAGTGGCAGACAGAGGTGCGGAGACACACAAATACACACCAACACACACACCCAGGCAAACATTCAGTACACATGATTCCTAAATCGACTGTTTGCTAAGTTCATCTGAGCTGTAGTTAGATTTCTATCCCATGACACGCCGTGCTAATCGCATGGCCCAACAATCTGTCAACATCATGCCCAGAGCCTCGATTCGTTGGTTCGACGTTGGTCCCTGACAACGAGGACCGGGACGATGACAAAGTTTTCTTCTTCTTCACCGAGCGGGAGACGGACGGCGAGGGGCTGCACCAGGCCGTCTACACCCGCGTGGGGAGGGTCTGTGCGGTGAGAGCGCCGCCCATCACAGACACCTGCTGACCCTGAGTCTGGTCGCATTCCGCTGAAGTGAACGTGCGTCGTCCTTTCTCTACCCCTCCCCCCCCCCCCCGACAGAACGACCAGGGAGGGCAGAGGATGCTGGTGAACCGGTGGAGCTCCTTCCTGAAGACCCGGCTCATCTGCTCTGTGGCGGGCCCCAACGGCATCGACACGCACTTTGACGAACTCGGTACACGGTGGTGTGAGAGTGTGTGTGTGTGTGTGTGTGTGTGTGTGTGTGTGTGTGTGGTCGCTGAGGATGGTTCCCGCAGACCTGCGAAGCGTGTTAAACATTTTCTCCCACATTTCTCCTCCTGCCGACAGAGGACGTGTTCGTGTTGAAGAGCAAGGACGAGAAGAACCCGGAGATCTTCGGCCTCTTCAGCACGACCAGGTGAGCGGGAGCCGGAGGTCCCAAAACCCTCCACCGACCCTTGCCCACCCCCCCCCCCCGCCAGCCCCTGAACTCTCTCCGTCTCTCCCCCAGCGCCGTCTTCAAAGGCTACGCCGTGTGCGTCTACCACATGGAGGACATCCGAGCGGCCTTCAACGGACCCTTCGCCCACCGGGAGAAACCGGAGCACAACTGGACCCCCTACGAGGACCGGGTGCCCTACCCCCGCCCTGGATCGGTGAGTCCAGGCAGACATGGGTCGACAAACACACACCTCATCGTTACCTGATCTCCATCCATCCGGCCCCTTGAAACGTAACGGAGACTGTTTACAGGAACACGTACATACATGGGTCGTGTGGGGAATTCAATCGCAAACGTGGCCCAAGCAGTCACACAGGCAGGCATTGTGCAGTCCCAGCACACCTCCTGAGACCGCTGCCCTTTGTGAGAAGGACAGTGTAATGGGGGATGTAGGACAGCGCTGGGACGATGTTCGGACAGTTGTTACCGCCTGAGAAGGTCAACCCTGGGGAGGTGACAGTCTGGGCAGGAGCCAGACACAGACAAACACCATTTCCAAATGAAATGACCTCCTCTCTCTCTCGCTCTCTCTCGCTCTCTCTCTCTCCTCTCCGCCTCCCTGCCTCCCTCCCTCCATCTCTGCCCTCCACCCAGTGTGCCAGCAAGGTGAACGGGGGCGGGTTCGCCAGCTCCAAGGAGTTCCCCGACGAGGTGCTGCGGTTCGTCCGGGCCCACCCCGTCATGTACCGCCCGGTCCTCCCGCAGCACCGCAGGCCCGTCCTGCTGCAGACGGAACCGGGGGCCCGCAGGCTGACCCAGATCGCCGTGGACCGGGTCCAGGCGCAGGACGGACACTACCACGTCCTCTACATTGGGACGGGTACGGACCCCCAACTGAAACAGAAATAGAAATAGAAAATGTCGAGTCAGTACGGGAGTTTCGATAAGCCAACAAGATCGTTCTTTCCATTCGTCAGAGCCACGGCCGTTTGATCTACTTTGTCTCTTTCTTTGTGTGCTTGGGGGGGGGGTACCCTTGTGTGGCGGCCATTTTGAACGTGTCTTCCCTGGCTTCTGTGTCTCTGTCAGACGACTCGGTGGTGCTGAAAGTGATCTCCATCTACAACAAGGACACTGACACGGTGGAGGAGGTGATGCTGGAGGAGCTGCAGGTCTTCAAGGTACACCGCCATCCGCCTCACGGACGAACAGACGCGCGGCGCTTCGGCCCGGTCTTGTAGCCGAACAGCCGTTTGTGTGATTTCTCTGCCTCTGTTTTCATGTTGCACGCTGAAACCAACGCCCCACTGTGTTCCTTTATGCTTCCTCTCTAGGTCCCCGTGCCCATAACGGAGATCCTCATCTCATCTAAAAGGGTAAGGCTGCTCGGGGATCACCCTGAACACACGGGTTCCTAATCAGTTGAAACGACCTGCAGTACTTGGGTTTCACCACAAGAGGCCAACCTTGGCATGATGTGAGCTAAACTCCCACACATGACCTTGTTGCAAATGATCCGAGCAAGAAGAAGAAGATCTGGAGAAGGATGATGATGATGAGGAGGAGGAGGGTGACCAAGATGACGACGGTTCGAATATAAAACAAAGACCGACAGGGATTATAATGATCACTGATCACACTTGATCCCGTGCTTTTCAAGGCACAAGGCGCATGACAGTATAAGTTAGGTCGCCATAGGCTTGTATATCTCATGTATCCGTTCATGCTTGGGCTGTCGTTTGAGCGCCGCGTCTGTCTCATTTGGTCTGCAGCAACAGCTGTACGTGGGGTCAGAGGTGGGCGTGGCCCAGGTCAAGCTGCACCAGTGTGACCTCTACGGGTCGGAGTGCGCCGACTGCTGCCTGGCCCGTGACCCTTACTGTGCCTGGGATGGCCTCACCTGCTCCAGATACTACCCTGCTGGGGTCTACACCAAGAGGTTAGACACGCGCGCACACACACGCACGCACGCACACGCACACGCACACACGCACACACACGCCCGCACACGCCCGCACACACACGCACCCACACGCACACACACGCACGCACACGCACACACACACACACGCACACACACACACACACACATACACGCACACACACACACACACACACACACACACACACACACCCTCTCATCTCGCTCTGTCATCCTTCCCTCTGTCCGTCTCCATCACTGCTGTCTTCTCCTGTGTCTCCCAGGGGCCAGTGCAGAGCGGAGCCGTTTGCTTACATAATGTCTGTTAGTATTCTCCGGTTCACCCCTCACTCTCTACCTCTCCCTCCCTCCCTCTCTTTCCCCGCCGCCACCCTCCCGTCTCCCATCAGCCGGCGATTCAGGCGGCAGGATGTTCGCCATGGCAACGCCGTCCAGCTGTGCAACGGGCTACAAATCGACGGTCAGTGTGCGACGCAGTGTGTACGTGCGTGCCCGCGCCTGAGTGCTTGTTTGTGAGTGGGAGGGACGCTGGGGGTGGGTATGTTCACTTAGCAGCCTATCGGGGGAGGAAAAAACATGCACCCAGTCAATTGTGCTATTGACTATTAATGCTATCCTTGGGAACAACCAACTGCACTCATTTGGGTGGAGGTTGATGGGTTAATGATTTTCCGATCCAGCCTGAACCTAGGAATGTCGAGCCGCTCCGAAGAGGCAATGGACTGAAAATGATAGAGAATGAACTGGCTCCACGCGGAGGAATTTAATGGGGGTGACAGAGGTCAATGGGTCCAGCCCCCCTCCAGAGTCCCGGGGCGGGGGGAGACAAACGCTCTGGAGAACGCAATAAAGGGGTCAGAGGAGTTCATCGCTATCATCAGCCAGCCACCGCTCTTCCCCTCTTGTCAATAACTCATATTACTTGTGTGTGTGTGTGGGTGTGTGTGTGTGTGTGTGTGGGTGTGTGTGTGCGTGCGTGTGTGCGTGCAGAGGAGCAGTGGCAGCGCGCCGAGGAGAAGCTGGTGTATGCCGTGGAGAGCAACAGTACCCTGTTGGAGTGCACTCCCCGTTCGCTGCAGGCCAGGGTGCTCTGGTTCCTGCAGAGAGGGCCCGACAGACAGGAGGTGAGACACCGCCCTCCTCCAAACTAGAAGAAGAGATCGTTTATCATCGTTTAAACAATGTCGCCGGTGCGCAAATGTGCCCGGATAATAGAAGGAGAATCTTCAAAAACAACGTTTCCGGTGGTGACATCGTTTCTTTCGCTCTAGGTTCGCGGGGACGAGCGCGTCGTCATGACGTCCCACGGCCTGCTCTTCCTGCAGGTGCACGACACCGACGCGGGCGTGTACGTGTGCCAGACGGTGGAGCACGGCTACGTGCACACCCTCCTGCGCATCACGCTGCACGTGCTGGCCGGCGAGAACGTGGGGGGGATTCTCAAGAGAGGAGCCACGGCAGAGGACGGGGGAGGAGACTCCCCGTGCCAGTACGCCATGTCCGGCCTTGCGGGCCCCAGTGTTGGCCCCAGGGCCCCGGGCCCCCAGTCCAAGCTGTGGTACAAGGACTTCCTCCAGCTCATCGGCTACGGCGACGCCCAGAGGGTGGAGGAGTACTGCCAGAGAGTGTGGTGCTCGGAGAAGAAGCGCCGGAAGACCAAGCGGAGGTACGCCCCCACGGGGGGAGAGAAGAGGGGCAGAGGGAAGGCAGACCACCTCCAGAGAGCCCCCAGACACACCCTGGAGACCTGAGAGGAAGAGACACTGACTGTACACACACACACACACACACACACACACACACACACACATCTACACCCATACACAGCACACACACACACACACACACACATCTACACACATCACACACGCACACAGACACACCCGGGAGACCTGAGAGGTAGAGACACTGACTGTACACACACACGCACACACGCACCCACGCACACACACACACACACACGCGCACCGCCCCACACACAAACGCGCACGGTAAAGGTCAGACTCCCACAGTGCTTGCGGCAAAGGAAAGGCCTGCGCTTGCCACTCCGACAGGGGGACTCCACCACCAAAACAACGCTACACGGCTGCTCCATGTGCTAGTGCGCTCCACACAGTATTAACGTCCTGATCTGCATGTGTTCCCTTGGACCGAAGAAGGTGTCCGTTGGAAAGCCTCAGTGGCAGCAGGGAAGACTGGCCGTCGGATGGATGCGTCCCTCTGTCTGTCAAAGCCCAGAAAAAGGAACCCGGTACCGCGTTTGAACGACGTCGCCTCCGATCCGAGGAGACAGAACTGACAGCGGCTCTCCCAGAACTGTCGACCGACCAATCCAATCCAAGCCACCCCCGAGGAAAGGAAATGTATGAATTCAAATGGGTTGTTCTATGTATGGGAATCACTTGTATAAGTCGTGTATTATAAACATTATTCAATCTCCGAGGTCTGTCATCCCGGTTAGGAGCTTGTGTCAAAAGTCTTCTGTAAAGATTACATCTATACGGAATGTTATGTAAGTGTATTAAATAGGCCACATTCATATCTGTCGAAGAGAGACCGGGTTCATATCGATACAAAGAGAGGCCATTCTCATGTACGGCCTAATCCAGTCCACCACACAATGCTCAGAACTGGCTGACAAATCCCTGCTAAACTCACCCAGCTAGTCTGAAACAACCCAACGCACAATGTTCACAACTGGCCAATCGCCACTCAACCTCATCCTGCTGGCCAACCCCAACGCACACTGCTCACAACTCACGAATTACTACTAACCTGACAAACTGGCCAACCCCAACGCACACTGCTCACAACTGACAAATCGCTGGTCAACCCCATCCTGCTAGCCAATCCCAACGCACACTGCTCACAACTGACCAATCGCTTGTCAACCTCATCCTGCTGGCCAACCCCAACACACCCTGCTCCGAACGGGGCCCCACCTTACCTGACCCAGAGTAAAGCGTGTGCTGTTGGCTCCGACCAACTCCCTGAAAAAACCTGACACTGGCAACCTGAAAATCCCCCAGCATCCTGCATCAATCATGCTGTTACAAAAAACTGTAGAAGCCTCTTTTACTGTAATTAAGTTATTTTCTTGTAGGTTGCTGCCTTGAGTTCTATAGTTGTTTGGGTGTTACAGATTGAAACTGGAAATATGCTACTTTGGAATCACATTGTCCATTTTGTATGAGCTTTAACTTTGCACCGCTTACCATCCAATGTGTTGTCAAGTACGCCTACAATATGACTAAATAATACCACTTTGGATGCTTTGAGCAATGTGATTTCTAGCTAAAATGGATTAATACTATGGCACTTGATAAACCTAGTTGGGACAAAAAACATGTTGATATTGTAGTACTAGTATGAATAGCCACAGCGGCATTTGTGATTAAATAAATATACCAACTATTATATTTCTCTGGTTCTCATCCGATATTCAGAACGGCCCGTGGCAGTTATTGTGTATTCAAAGGCTTGCAGAAGATAAGAGGCCTATTTGGTATGGAGTATTCTCCTCTGTCACTGCATCAGTTCCCTTCCCTTCTTCCCTTGCTCTCTGTCCCTTTCCTTCTCTCTGCTCTCTCTTCCTCTCGTCTCTCTGTGACGATTCTGCAGATGGGGTTCATAATTAGCAGCACCAATGCCAATCTACGGCAACCCATTTCTCTCGGAAAGAAAGGCTGGGAACGTTTGGGGTGTCCGCCCGACCATGTCATTGGCTAGACCGAGGAGTCGGCCTCATGAATATTCAAGCTGGCGCGAGACGACGGCGTTTACACATTGTGACGGGAAATTGAAATCTGTCTTGTCCCCTCGGCCCGTTGCCTTTTCCTCATTCGTTTTGGATCCTTGGCCATTCCAATACGTCCCGCTGTCTTATATATTCAGTGTTTTGTCACTTGAATGTGCATTTTAGACTAGAGCAGTCCTCAAGTTTAACGTCCCGAGCATAAAACCAAGCCTGTTATAAACCCCTTTCTCCACGTATAATTCTCCCTGACCGTCACCCAACTTCGTATTTTAGGCTGAATTGAAAATGTTGTGTCTCCTCTGCCTCTCATAAATGGCGGCCATTAAAAAGACGGATGGACTCCTCCCGGTGTCGCCGCGGTGATTCAGCCATCAATCATCTGGGGACCCCGTCTCTCTCTCTCTCTCTCTCTCTCTCTCTCTCTCTCTCTCTCTCCCTCGCACGCATTACCGCCGCAACTCCCGGTGGTCAGCCTCCGACCAGACAGCCGTAAATACAGGACACGCTCGCTGCACCACATTTTAATGACCTTTCCCGTCGCGTGGGTTTTTTGCGTGGGTGGGGATGCACACAATGGAGGGCCATTGATTCCCCGGGCGAGCAGAAAACGTCCCCACAGTTCAATCTGGTTCCCGGGAGAGGGGGGGGGGGGGGGGACTACCTGCTCGGGGTTGACGAAGGAATTCACACCACTGATTTACTCTGCCTGCTGCCATAGCAACGACCGGTGAACCCGCTCTGCCGTCGTCCTCCCACCCCCCCACCCCCGTCTCCCCGTCGGTTCTGTACATGGAAGCAACCGCCCAGTCACTCTGGCCCACAGGCGGTGCCTCGCCGGTGCCCCCTGCCGGCCGTCACTGTGCTGCACCCCTGTGGAACACAACCTGAGGACCAGAGGGGCAACTGGCACCAGAAACGCTGCCACGATGGCGGTGGTTTGCAGGGGTCTCATGTTACTGCGCAACACTGTGTATTTCTGTGGGCAGTATTTCATCAACCATCACGAGGAACACCTCGAGAACCTTCACGGATAGAAACGTCCCAGGGCCTGGAACAGCAGCTCAGCAGTGCTGTCGGTTAGACAAAATGGATGCCTCGCCGCTTTTGCCTTTTGTGAGAAACTCCTCCTGTGACACCTCTCGTGACGTGCCTTTTTTCCTCCTCTCCTGTTTGCCTGTTGTTCTCCACCATTCTTTTCTCCTCGCACGGTGCCTCTCTCTCTCTCTCTATATCGGGAGGCACGGTGCGATTTCCATCGGGAGCCAATGCACCAGAACTCTTTCTGACTTGAAATTGTCGGACGGGAAACGCTAGGTCACGGATCTCATTGAGAAGTGTGGAGGAGACGCAGAGTGGTAAATGAATCCCTACGCGCATCATAAACCTGTCCACCTGCTGTGACTGTGTGTGTGTGTGGGCGTGCGTGCGTGCGTGTGTGTGCGTGTGGGAGGGAGAGAGAAAAAGAGAGAGAGAGAGATGGAGTTTCCTGATCCAAAGACATTGTGACCCGTCCAATGACAAGTTTGTTTTGAATACGATAAATCCAAATACGCGTGTAAGTAAGAGTGTGCGTGTTTGTGTGTGTGTGTGTGTGTGTGTGTGTGTGTGTTTGAGAGGGTGGACGTGCGTCAGACCTCAAGCCCACTGCCCTTGGGTAAACCGCGCACCCGCCGTGGTTGGGTCTTATCTGCGCGGTGCCAGCCTCACCTCACACACACGGCAGGAGCGCCCCCCCCCCCCCACACGCCTTTGATGCCTTGGCTCCTGGCGCTTCATCACATCTGCGTTTCATCCCGACCTTCCGCCGCGGGATGAAAGCCCGGGCGGGGGTAAACGCTCGTCGTTCCCCCCCCCCCCGGGATGAGTCTCTCCTCTCCTCAGCGCCAGTCGACCACCTCATCCGCAGACCGCCGTCCCGGCGCTTCCTCACCATTACCCCGTTGGAGTCTCGCTCCCTCTTCTCTCTCACGCTTTGGCGGTGGAGATGGAGTGGGTTTGCGTTCGCCTGCTCCGCGCCGGCTCGTCACGACGTCTCGGTGAAGGCAGGGCTCAAGGCCCGGCAGCCGGTGGCCGTTGGAGCTTCACCGTAAATGTCTGTCAGCGTCCGTCAAGGCGCGCCCAGGCCAGACAGAACGAATCGGTCGGCCGCTAGACAGGCGGTTGGCTCACGCGGGGGGTCAGAGCAAGGACTCGGATTACTGATGAGGTGCACGGCAAACACGCTTAGGCACGCGCGCGCACACACACACACACACACGCGCGCGCACACACAGGCTCTCACACACACACTCACAAACAAAGAGAGAACGACCAGTGCAATAGAACAATACGCTGTGAACACAAAGCCACAGTGAAATGTCAACATGTCTCCTGGTATCAGGGAGACACAGCTGTCACTGAGTACACTGACCCCATTTCAGTGCTTCCATCAACCGGGCACCTAACGCTTTAGAGGTCACAATGACCCCTGCTAGCCCACGTGTGTGCGTGTGTCTGTGTGTGTGTGTGTGTGTGTGTGTGTGTGTGTGTGTGTGTGTGTGTGTGTGTGTGTGTGTGTGTGTGCCTGCATCTGAGAGAGTGTGTGTCGGTGTATGTGTGGGCTTGTGAATCACGACTGGAAAAACCCCTCATTCAGATTCATGAGTCACAGGCGTGGTGCGTGTGTGTGTGTGTGGTTGTGAGTCGTGGGCTATGGGGGTGTGTGATGGGAGGGAGGCCAGACCGACCCACAATCCTTCATGCGCTCTGACGTCCACCCAGCCCACATACCTCATAGCTCACGAGAGAGTCGGAGAAAGTGGGTGGGTGTGTGTGTGTATGGGGGGGGGGGGGGGGGGGGGGGGGGGGCAGTCATCTGAGTCACTCCTGCTGATGGGAGCTCAGGGAAAGTAGAGAAGGCGGAGAAGGAGACGAAGCGTGCAGCCCAGTCACAGAAATAAAGTAGTGCAAAGGAAGGGGGGGGTGGACGAGGGTTGAAGAGAATACGGAGAACGGGTGCGGGCGTTCCGTTGTGTCCCGTGTTTGGCTGTGTGCATTTATGCAACGGATGTGAGTGCGTGTGAGTGCGTGTGCGTGCATGCGTACGTTTCTGACGATGTCTCCTCTCGGGGGAGTTCCCCTGCGTGAATTAGTAACTAGGACAGGTCCCTGAGCCGGAGGGAGACACACTCTGCCCAAACACATCAAGAGGCTCACTGGCTCATCAATATGCACCGCTGGGCCTGCATGCGAGTGGTACCACACGCAACATTTCTACCTTGACCTGGACAACTTTCGGAACATATAGAAACATTCAGAAAAACAAAAAAACTATTTCAGATTTGACTTGTATTAGCCCATTTACGGCATGTTTTAATTTGTGCGCATGTTTCTGTGAGTGTGTGTGTGAGTGCCCGTGTGTATATGTGTGTGTGTGTGTGTGTGTGTGTGTGTGTGTGTGTGTGTGTGTGTGTGTGTGTGTGTGTGTGTGTGTGTTGGTGCGTGTGTTTATGGGCGCCGTGGGAGCCTTGCGTTTAATCTGTGTGTGATCACAACATTTCCATCCCTGGGAGAGCTATCCTCCCCCCTGATCCCTCTTTTCCCCTCATCCCTCCATCTTCCTCGTTACATCACCCTGACCTTTGCACTGAACGAGCTCAACAGCTGGCCCGGGCTGTAAAACACAGGCGTTAACGTTGCATGACACACTGGCTCCGCCGCACACAGGCCAAGCTACGGCACTGCAGCAACACAGTGGCCCCACCACACACAGGGAGGACCACGTCACAGCAGACGGCAAAAATGCTTCACAAGAAATGAGAAATAGTGTAATGGAATTTAAGAGATAAACCCAAACAAAGAAGCTAAATAATCTGCCAATAGAACAACACAATTATCTTGACAAGTATAGTTGACAAGTCCAGAAGTAAGTATAATAATCCAACATCCTCATGTTTTAGGAATATTTTCTTACGTTAGGAAATATTAGATATATTGGCTTACACACAGGCAGAACCACGTCACAACAGCAGCCAAGTGACAGGGGAGGGGGGGGGGGGGGTACGTCACAGGGGTATTTGAACGCTCTGAATGCATAATGTGTTAGGGTTAGGGTTGGGGGAGGGGGGGGGGGGTACGTCACAGGGGTATTTGAACGCTCTGAATGCATAATGTGTTAGGGTTAGGGTTAGGGTTAGGGGAGGGGGGGGGGGGGTATTTGAACGCTCTGAATGCATAATGTGTTAGGGTTAGGGTTAGGGTTGGGGGGGGGTACGTCACAGGGGTATTTGAACGCTCTGAATGCATAATGTGTTAGGGTTAGGGTTAGGGTTAGGGTTAGGGGAGGGTGGGGGGGGTATTTGAACGCTCTGAATGCGTAATGTGTTAGGGTTAGGGTTAGGGTTAGGGTTAGGGGAGGGGGGGGGGGTATTTGAACGCTCTGAATGCATAATGTGTTAGGGTTAGGGTTAGGGTTAGGGGAGGGGGGGGGGGTATTTGAACGCTCTGAATGCGTAATGTGTTAGGGTTAGGGTTAGGGTTGGGGTTAGGGGAGGGGGGGGGGGGGTGTTTGAACGCTCTGAATGCATAATGTGTTAGGGTTAGGGTTAGGGTTAGGGTTAGGGTTAGGGGAGGGGGGGGGGATTTGAACGCTCTGAATGCATAATGTGTTAGGGTTAGGGTTAGGGTTAGGGGAGGGGGGGGGGTGTTTGAACGCTCTGAATGCATAATGTGTTAGGGTTAGGGTTAGGGTTAGGGTTAGGGTTAGGGGAGGGGGGGGGGATTTGAACGCTCTGAATGCATAATGTGTTAGGGTTAGGGTTAGGGTTAGGGGAGGGGGGGGGGGGTATTTGAACGCTCTGAATGCATAATGTGTTAGGGTTAGGGTTAGGGTTAGGGTTAGGGTTAGGGGAGGGGGGGGGATTTGAACGCTCTGAATGCATAATGTGTTAGGGTTAGGGTTAGGGTTAGGGGAGGGGGGGGGGGGTATTTGAACGCTCTGAATGCATAATGTGTTAGGGTTAGGGTTAGGGTTAGGGGGGGGGGGGGTATTATATCACATAATGTGCAACAGGCACGAGCTGTCAGTCATTTCCCAGTAGCATTGCTTACAAAGCCTTAAATATGAATGGAGGAATATGAAATATGCATGTTCATAATGCTGGCTGGTATGCCCAGAGGCGGCTGTCGGAGGGTGATATTTCTCCTCAATAACAGTCATTATTGCACAGACACTTTGGTTTTCAGGGTTTCTCCCTGAAGATCTCCTCCACGCCCAGCTGACGGAGAGGGGGGTTTGTGTTTTCGATCAACCTCGATGTTGGAGTGTGATGGTGCAACCTTGCTGTGCTAGGGTTTACATTATCACCCTCTATTTCTCTCTTATCTGTGTGTGTGTGTGTGTGTGTGTGTGTCTGTGTGTGTGTGTGTGTGTGTGCGTGTGCGCATGTGGATGCGTGAGCCACAGCAGCTGGGAGCCTGTGGTCACTCGTGAATATTTAATGAGAATGGATCCTCTCACTGGGCAGGTTGAGTACAGTATGTACACACGCACGGATACCCGGACAGACACACACACACACACACACACACACACACATTGGACCATGCCAACGCACCCTCATAGCGTGCTGGTGCTAGTGAAGGTGATATTAGAGTATTACTCCCTGATGAAAGCCACACCAGAAAGCGATGCCGATATTCTCTCGGGCGCTCCGTAGCCCGGGGTAATTAGCCCTCTCAACACATTGACACTTGCAAGGTCATCTTCAATGGCATTTCTGGAGTGCTGCAAGGGACTTCTCGGATTATCAAGGACAAGGAGCCACTGTCCTCTCTTGTTAGTATTCACAGCCTGTTTGTTAAAGGTCCAAAGCCCACGATCATAAGGAAAACAAGTCACGCAGTCTTCCGCAATGGGTTGTCAATTCTGCATGCTCATTCCATTCAACCTTACGACGTGGTTTCGCTGTAAACATCTGCCTTTTGGTGATCGTTGTCAAGCTGAGTTCCATTCTGCAGCGGGACCAATTCCTATTTATGCCTGCCTCTGCCTTCCTCTTTCCTTGGATAAACACAGCGAGTCACGGACACCTGCAGGTTAGGGTGGCTCTGGCTCGGCTGTAACGGCAGACCGCCGCTGCCTGGCTGACACGTTACCCCGGGAGTCCGAGGCCCCGGCTTCTTTTACACCTGCTCAATTATGAAGCGCTTTCTGTCTCGCCCCCCCCGCCCCCCCACCCCCACCCCCCCCCCCGCCATCGCCCCACCCTCCGCGGCTCTTCCGACGCCCGGGCGACCTGGACGGTGGCGAGCGGTCACGGGGCGCGGGGCTTACGCCAGGAGCGCACACAGGGGGTCCGTGGTGAGCTAACGCCGTCCCTCGGAGATGTGTGCGCGTGTCTGCGCGCGCGTGCGTGCGTGCGTATGTGTGCATGTGCGTGCGTGTGTGATTCTGACTGTTGCTATTGCTACAAGAGCTGGGGTTCCTCCACCAGGGCCTGCCCCTCTGCTATTTGTATTCAGCGGAGCAGCGGGTGGCAGCGTCGGCGCCTGCCTCCCTCCTTTCCCGATTGAAGCCCCCCCCCCCCCCCCCCCCCCCCCCTCAGGCATGGATTCTCCACTCGTCTTTGTTGCCCTCCGTCGCCATCTCTCCCTGCCTCAGACGCATTCCTCTAATCCTCACTTTCCCTCTTTTCCCTCTTTCTTTCTCCGCCCTCTCGCTTTATCACTTCTGTGTTCCTCCCCCTTCGTCTCTCACTCTCTTCTGTCTCTCTCTCTCTCTCTCTCCCTCTCCCTCTCTCTCTCTCTCTTTCTCTCTCTCTCTCTCGCGCTCTCTTTCTCCGTCATCCTCGACTCGTTCGCTGGCCTGACTCTAGTCCCTGATTCGCCAGTGTGGGCAGGAGGAGATTAGGGGGTGTGAACCACATTATCCTTAGGATTCTCCCATGGAATAAGGGAAAGGGGGAGGGGTGGAGGAAAAGAGGAAGTGAACAGAAAAGAGACAGAGAGCGAGAGGGAGAGAGCAAGAGAGAGATTAACGGATGAGTCAAATTGAAGCCTGCTCTGTGATGAGAGGCCTTAGAGGTCGCTGTCCCTTTAAGTGTATTTTTAGTGGCATTTGTGTTGGTCACTGCTCAGGGAAACAAACCATGAAAGGGTGGCATATGAGAGCGCACATTCTCCATGCAAGGATGCTGAGGGATGCCAACAAGGGAGCGGGCACCGCCAGGCGTCTGTTGACGGTGGGCAAGCGACACATTGGCGAGGGCCTGTAACGTTACCCTCCTTATCCTGAGGACTATCGAGTTATCAGTCGATCAACCCGCTTTGTTGAGTGTTTACATAATGTGTCACATAACACTAATGGCTTACGCCTTAAAGGGTAGGGTGTGTTCTACAGAGGGAGGAGCATGGGGTGAACATATCAATAGTGACGAAAACCTGGTAATCCGTTTGAGATAGGTTCAATTGTCTGTCACTTTAAGAAAGGTGCAAACTCAAGAAACATAACCGAAGGCATGCCAACATGCACCCTTGTAATTCCACATCACAAATGACCTTGGTAACGGCCTAGAAAAGCCTTTTCCCATCTCAAAAGTAATGTCTGAGCGTCCATATTTTCCCTTCTTCAGGGCGGATATGTAAATTTAATGACGCTGGCAAAGTGTGTGTGATCGGGTTACTGTATGGATTACACAGTGACCCTGCGGAGCCGGGAGGCTCGGAGACCCAGAGAGGCGACCGGCAGCACACCTCCATGCAGGCCTCCGCTCCGCACCCAGCCGCTCCGGGGGAAGACATGCCGGGCAAGAACTGCTTCGCCTTCCTGAAAGGCCCGCGGCGGAGGTGGGTCAATTGTTGTTTTGCGGCCACCGCAGGGCCATCCTGCCAGTCTGGGGGAAGTTGAAGGTTGTCAAGTGAACGTTCTAGGGAGTGTTTTGGGAGAAGTTGACGAATGTAAACTGCAGCAGAGTTTTAACTACAGCCGGCTTTGTCCTCCGACGTCTGGGCTTAATTAAAATGAAAGGGTGATAAGTACTTCTGGGGATATAGCGGTTTGTGTGTGTGTGTTTGTGTGTGTGCGTGTGTGTGAGAGAGATAAAGAAAGAGAGAGAGAGAGAGAGAGAGAGAGAGAGAGAGAGAGAGAGAGAGAGAGAGAGAGAGAGAGAGAGAGAGAGAGAGAGAGAGAGAGAGAGCGAGAGAGAGAGCAAACGAAAAAGGCAAAGGGAAGAGAGAGAGTGGGGCTTGTGCAGGAAAACAGTGCTGGGAGAATACAAATGCTTCTGTGCTAGGCTACGCTTCAGTGAACAGTGGAGGCCGGGGCAGAGGTAGCGAGATGGAAGCAGGGCCACGGAATAGAACAGTGTGGTCATTTGTCAAACGGGACTCGCCTTCATGTGTAAAAAAAGAGAGGGAGCCTTTTAAAATGGCAACCCATGCTGGGTTTCATTTGGGGAAAGGGGATCTGGTGCTTACAGCAGGAGGTGCATGATGTGGAAAATTAATCTCCATTGTATCTCCCAACGCTAGATAAAACAGTTGCTCTAAAAATGTATTTGCCTTTTGATGGCCATATATATTGAATGGGCACGCAGCATGCGTATCTGGTTGTGTAGATAGCCAGTATTATGACTGTCATTTGTATATTGTCAACTGACTGGGACCACCTGCTGTTGCTATGTGGGTTTGCTATAGCAAAGTCCAACAAAAATGTTTCTACAGAGGGTATTTGGCAAATGTCCTGCACTCAGGGCAGGGTAATTGGACAGATGGCTTGTGATTTAGGGTTGGTATTTTACTGTTGTAGACTAAATAATATGAACAATAATAATAATAACTTTAATTTAAGAGCACCTTTCAAGTAACCCAAGGACACTTCACAAATTAAAGGAAACATTCTAGTTAAAATAATTAATAGGAAGTAGTAAATTAATAATTTAATTGCAAATAGTTTAAATCAGTTCAGTCAGTTCAGTTGTAGGCTTCACAAAACAGGTTTGTTTTTAGGCGCTTTTAAAAGTTTCTAGGAGCTCTGTATTTTGAATCTCCACTGGGAGGGAGTTCCAAAGGGTAGGGAAGCCACACTGAATGCTTGGTCCCCTGAAGTCTGCAATCTGGTGTTGGGGATGAAGAGTAGTCCCATGTCAGCAGACCTGCTGAAAGTGCTTTCTGCCTCCATAGGAGTCTTTCTCCCCAGATGGAGATTGCACTGATGACAGTGTGTGTGTGTGTGTGTGTGTGTGTGTGTGTGTGTGTGTGTGTGTGTGTGTGTGTGTGTGTGTGTGTTTGGGTGTGTTTGTGTGATATATAGTGTGTGTTGTACGAGCAAAATCTGGTGCTGTCTGTTTGCACAGAGAGACCAAATCCTCCAGCTCATCTCACACATTACACGTGACGCACCACTTCCGCACGCCTACACACCACTTGTTCTCCCTTCCACACACACACACACACACGCACACCCCCGTAAGCAGGGCACGCTGAGTGGGAAGTGTGTCCACTAAGGTCTTTGTGTGTGTGTGTGTGTGTGTGTGTGTTTGCTTGTGTGTATAGAAATGCCTGATAAATCCTATGCCCTAAGGCTTCCGTGAGCAGTGCCGCGTTATCTTCCACTCTCCAGATGAACGACGCCCCAGGGCTGGGCTGTGCCCCCCCCGCCCCCCCTCAGGCCGCTCGGACTGCCTGCCCTGGGATATACTGTTACATGGTGGACGTTTTGTTTACATCCAAATACCCCTTTGGATGAACTGTCGAGCTACAACATGTAATGAGTCCCCATATCCCTTTTCACGTAGGCGTGGAGTTTTCTCAGGGAAACTCCCATTGTCTTGCTCTTCTCGAGTGTACTCCGATGCTCACTTAAGTCTGTCCCTATAATGTTAAATTAGGAAAGGTGAGTTTGCCTGTCCCCCCCCCCCCCCCCCCCCCCCCCCCCCCCCCCAAAAAAAAATGTCAATGTATCCCTGAGAATTGTTTTCTATCCTAACCCTATGGGTGGACTCTCCAGTTTTTCCAGCGCAACTTAGACCTTGACAAATCTCTGGGGTGAGGGCGTCGTTTCTTATTCACGGGCCCGTCCTGACCGCCTCGTCACCTGGCCAGGCAGGAGGCCGTTTTTCATCCAGAGCACATCCCAGGGACGCCGGGCCAGGAGTGTGCAGCCGCCCAGATTGTCTCTTCCCATCACATCTGCTCTCCTCAGTGGCAGAAGTAGCCTTCTGGGAGAGGTGCCAGCCTGGCTGGCCCTGGCGGAGCAGGAGGGGGGAAGAGTCTAGACTCCAGAGCAGCCAGACTAGTGAGTCTGCTGGGGGCCTCTGGACCTCTCCCCAGCATTTCCTTATTCCAACTAGCAGCGTGCTGCAGTGTTTTCTTTCTCACCTCAGGCCCAGGACGAAGGGTCTAGACGAGCTGTAGTGGTGCAGTTCCCCAGTGGCTATTTCCCACTTAGCATGCTAGCGCAGGAGAAGTCTGCCTCTGTGAGGCCACAGGCTAGCTCCGAAAGGAAAGGGAATTTAGATGCTGACCACACACACATAACAACATGTATTTCAAAGCCATTTAGAGGGTCTTTGTAGCTGAGAACAGGCTAAATGTCTTGACCGGTATAGGCTATTGTTAAAACAAAGAGGATCCAGGGAGATGAGGATACTTTATCAACGACTTACATGAGATTGCTTGCCTACTTAAGAAATGTTAAAGATGTACTTATTGATACGCTCTCTCCTCTTTTTCTCTCATACACACTTTCTCTCTCTCTCTCTCTCTCTCTCTCTCTCTCTCTCTCTCTCTCTCTCTCTCTCTCTCTCTCTCTCTCTCTCTCTCTTTCACACTGACACACACACACACACACACACACACACACACACACACACACACACACACACACATTTATATAAGTACCCTCATCATTTTTTATCTTCATGCAGTTTACTTGCAGGCAGAACATGCTGGAGGGTGGCTAAGGATGAGCCTGTTTGATGCAGCAATAATACTTATCACCGAACCATCGAACATAAAAGCTCCCTTAATAAGCCTGATGGACAAATGGCCAACTGACTGAAAGATCCTTCATTCATTAGCCAAATAGAGTAATACAATGAAAATATATTTTTATATTTTATGTAAACAGATCACACTAAATCATAAAAAAATAACTATAAAACATATCTAATTGGAAAACATACAATAAAGCATAGTAGCCTGATAGACCAATAGAAAAATATTACATCTGTATGTAGGCCTGCTACACACTTCTAGTAAGACAATCAACTACCGCTGCTCTGATCGTGATTAAAAAAAACACTAGGACCTTTTGTCATTACTCAAACTCTAAGATGACATTTCATAAGCCTATACTAAGTTAATCATTTTGAATGCGGAAACAGATGATGCTAAAATGTCAACATATTGTGCACAAAGATGAATCTCTGGGGTTTTATTGGTAATAACACATGACTGTTTGGAAATAAATCGTCTTGTCTCTTTAATTTCAATTTTCGTGCGTGATGTATTAAGATCACCTGTCAAAAGCTGCGCTTGCGCAGTGGCGATGAAGGCGGAGTGGATGCTGAGCGCTCGCGCTGCCCTGTGCCCTCCATCCCGTGGCAATCAGACCAGAGGTATAGAAAGGGAATTTCGGATGAGGTTCAAGCAACACTGGCGTGTCATTTCTTCCATGACAGCGCGGAAAGGTATATTTTTGGTGGACTTTATAGGAATACCGTTGTTACTTTTGTTTGACATTGTGACCGCGTAGAGTGAAGGATGCTCAGATGCAGGGGAGGGAGGGGAGAGGAGGGGAAACACATCGGAGAGGATTATACGGCGGGCTTGCAACTGAAGACAAGGGCTTTGATTTGGTGTCCCCAGTGCTGTGGATGGATGTTCACATTTTATAGGAGTTTTAGATTACGAAAGGGTTTCAGGGCGAACGAA
The DNA here is from genome assembly GCA_017639675.1 of Aplochiton taeniatus. NCBI lineage: Eukaryota > Metazoa > Chordata > Actinopteri > Galaxiiformes > Galaxiidae > Aplochiton > Aplochiton taeniatus. The sequence goes on along the minus strand of CM030181.1, from coordinate 13,953,988 downwards.
TAGCCGAGAACATGATGTTTCCTTCTAAATACTACGATCCAGGTTTGGAGGCTTGGGTACTCTGTAGATTTTGATGTGTATCTTAAATTGGTCTTGAAAGAAATTCTCTTTTAAATTGCATACTATATCGGTAAAAATCTGATAAATGGGATGACTGTCAGTAACAATTTCTAAATCACAAAAACGCGATCCTGATTCAACCTTTCGTCCATTTATACCCTGTTTAAGATACAATGTTTTTTATTAGCTTTGTTTATGGGCTATTGTATACTATTTACTATTTTCTTTTGAGGTGTTCTGATATCGTTTTCAAATTTGAATGGTGTATGAAATCATATATTTCCATACAAGCCTTTACTTCATGCATCATTTCACGTACCCTGCCCGGATGTGCCTGCGGTTTCTCCAAACGCCAGATTGACTGATTAAACTCTATCGTTCTCGTAAAAACCAATGGATATTGTAGTACATTGATCTCAATTTAAAATATAAAGCATTTCATCAGACTAGTAATAGCCTAAATTAAACATGTCTGGCGTTTATACTAGGTCTTCTACAGGAAAGCAGTTCCAATCTCTTGCTGGAGCTGTCTATTACGTTCAGTGGCTAGAGAGGAAATAAGTAAAGCAAGTTAAAAGGAAATCCGTGCGCGAAGCTACATTGTGTTGTAAACTTTGACTGGTTAGGGCGCCGCAGTCAATTCAGAGAGCAGTAACTCATCCAGCCCCTTTGCTGGACATTGGCCGTATTGAATTACTCTCAGAAAGAGATCCTTCGCTGAGAGGAAAAAATCGTGATCTATCGCGCGGCTATGTGATGCTGTCCAAGGTGCTGAAAGCAACAGTCGGATCAGAGAAAATAAAACAGACTCAGCCACTAATGACTTTCTCAGGGTAGAGTAGACAATTAATGTGAGAATGATTGTCGTTTTCATGTGTTTTTCTTTTATTATTATTATTATTATTATTTGCCATGCATGTGTTTTTGCAGTTCTTTAATTTGCTTTGATATAAGGAACTTGTGTTACCTGCTTTAATATTCACATATTTAATGAACAAAGTTGATATTAAATCAGGTAACATGATTATTTTAAACACAATCCACATTAAAATGTTCCATTTATCTTCTCCAAGCTGGAAACATGCTATCACAGTTGTTGATTATAGATCTTCTTTAATCAAGCAATATACTGAGCCAAGACAGATGAGACTGTTGTCTCATGATGCCGCAGGAGGAACATGACACCCACCTCTGAAACAGTAATATCATCATGTTTCCTGCTGTCTCATTATTTTCCAATGCTATCCAGCCTAATGTCTTTATTTTGCGTGCCGTGTTCTACCACGGGCAACACATTGAGTCAGATAATATTGCAAGAGCTTTACAAGCATACTTTACAAGCATACTCTCTCTCTCTCTCTCTCTCTCTCACACACACACACACTCTGTTGTCACACTGTCTCACTCGCTTCTGCCTTCTCCCCATCCACTCCCCTTACCCTCCTGCGTTTGGTGTCTGTAGGAAGTCCGATGTAGATGCTGATCCAGAGGGGAGCCCAGTGAGCAGCAGCAGCAGCAGCATCAGCAGCAGCAGCAGCGGGGCGGTAGATGCCCTCTCCCCAGCTCCAGTCCCTGCCCCTGGCCCCTCTCAGGACCGCGCAGGAGTGCCAAGACGAAGGGGGGAGAGCTCCTGCTCAGACTCTGACACTCCTGTAGACTCCGTCTCCACCAAGGAGGAGGAGGACGAGGACATCGAGGAGGAAGAGGAGGAATACCCCGCCATGTTCTCCAATTTCCTAAGTGGGGCGAACCCCCTCAGTGCCGTGTCCTCCACTGTAAATAAGTTGGGCCTGTTTGGGGAGGATAAAGAGGGGGACCAGAAAACGAAAGCAGTCCCCCAGCAGGGGGCCAAGCCGCCTGGGGCCCAGCAGGCTGCGGGCCCTGGGAAATCCCCACAGCAGCCTCAGGGTCCCCAGGGACTTCAGAAACAAGGCCAGGGGCCTCCTAAGCAGGGCAATGGTCAGGTTGGGCTTCCAGCCAAGGCTGGTGGGCAGCAAGCCCCTCCCAATGCTGGACCACAGTCTGAGGGCCAGACTAAAGGCGGAACGCAACAAACTCAACTAAAGATGGGCCCACAGCAGCAAAGTGGGCCTAAGGTTGGAGCTCAACCCAAACCTGGACCACAACAACAGGGGTCTCCTAAACCTGGACCACAACAACAGGGGTCTCCCAAACCTGGACCACAACAACAGGGGTCTCCCAAACCTGGACCACAACAACAGGGGTCTCCTAAACCTGGACCACAAAAACAGGGGTCTCCCAAACCTGGAACGCAACAACAGGGGTCTCCTAAACCTGGACCACAACAACAGGGGTCTCCCAAACCAGGACCACAACAACAGGGGTCTCCCAAACCTGGAACGCAACAACAGGGGTCTCCTACACCTGGACCGCAACAACAGGGGTCTCCTAAACCTGGAACGCAACAACAGGGGTCTCCCAAACCTGGAACGCAACAACAGGGGCCTCCCAAACCTGGAACGCAACAACAGGGGTCTCCCAAACCTGGACCGCAGCAGCAAGGCCCCAAAGGGTCTGGGACTCGCCAAGCCGGCCATGCTCAGATGGGGCCTCCATCACAGGGAGACATCCAGTCGAGAACACAGTCAAAAGCTGGAGCTAAGTCTCCCTGCCCGGTGTGTAACACTACAGAGCTTAATAAGCACACCAAGGAGCCGCCCAACTATAAAACCTGCACCCAGTGCAAGTCTGAAGTCTGCAGCTTGTGTGGTTTCAGCCCTCCAGACTCGGGGGTAAGTTGAGGTTTACCACATTTCGTAGAACCAGGTTCTGTTTTATATAATATCATATATAATACATTTTCCATGACATTTATGATTATATTTGTTAATCTCTGTATAGATCGATGTATTTTATAGAGTTTATGTGACTGCTCATGCATTCATTTGTCATTGCAAGGGGTATAATGTGATTGGGCAGTGCATTGACTTCAGGTCACCACTTAGCTGTCTGTTTAAAGAGAGCAATCCTATTTACTGGCAGTTCATTTAGGAAGAAACTGCGGTCTGGAAAAGGGAAGTTGTGTCTTATTATGAACAAAGAGTAATTGTGTTGACCTGCGGAGGAGAACACCGCCCACTTGCTTATTGTTTTTCTTTCATCTTGCTAGAAATATCTGTAGTAATTAGGCACTAACAAGCAGAATTTCCATTTGGCATTTAGACCCATAATTACAACAGATCTCTATATTTCTAGTATTGTGTGTATTGGGGAAGATACAAACGTGTAAACAACACAGAAAACAATATTTAATAGACAGTTATTAGTTAATAGACAGACAGTTATTAGCGGTGATTATTTCTGAACCACATGTTTGTTTTAAAGGGGAAGGAGTGGCTGTGTCTGACCTGCCAGATGCAGAGAGCTTTAGCAGCCTCAGAGGGCCCAGGAGCCTCCACGAAGAAACCCCATGCTTCGCCAAATAAAGCTCCTTCTGCCCAAAAGCTGAGTCCAGTACCTGGTGGCCCCCAAAAGACGGACACGTCAATGGCACTGCCATCTAAGCCAACAGAGAGTCAGAAACAGGCCAGTCCGGCTCCAGGTCAGAAAACACCACAAGAGACCAGACGAACATCAGGGCCTCAGAAACCACCAGAGCAGACCAACCAACCTGGACAGAGACCAAGTAATGTCACTGCAGCCCCACAACAAGAGTCTGGAGGCTTCTTTGGATTTGGTGGTTCTAAAACTGCTGCAGCAAAGCCCGCAGAGTCAGTGACTGGGAAGGTGTTTGGCTTTGGTTCCTCCTTCCTGAGCTCTGCATCAACTATGATCTCCTCAACTGTTCAGGACGAGCCCCGCCCCACACCACCAGCTTCTCCCAAGGTGTCTGCTTCAGCCCAGGCCTCTCCCAAAGCAGCTCAGAAAACAGAGGAGAAGAAACCAGAGCAGCCTCAGCAGGCCAAGGCTTCACCATCAGTACAGGCCAAGGTGGACAAAGCCCCATCAGAGCCTCCAAAGGCAGCAGCAGCCTCCCAAGCTGCTCCCAAAGCAGGCCAGTCTGCCTGTCCTCTCTGCAAGGTGGAGCTCAACATTGGCTCCAAGGATCCTCCCAACTACAACACCTGCACTGAATGCAAGAACAAAGTCTGCAACCAGTGTGGATTCAACCCAATGCCAAATGTTACTGAGGTATGGAATTATATTTGTATTTATTTAGTTAGACTGTTCGACAAAGCTTTACTTACAGTTAATATAGTAAAATACATATTGAATAAATGAAGGACGGAAATAGAAAAAATATAAATAATCTCTCATACATCGCATGATCCAAAGAAAGAAATTGTGTGAAAGATTTTTTTTTACTGATACTGCTTCTGACTTGGTTTCGATGCCTATACATGCTATGTTTCCCAACTACTGGAACCAGTTAGTGGTTTAGACAGAGCTACATTCATTCTAATGGCCTTCCTTAGACATTTTCAGCTAAATACTTGTCCCTTGAGCAACGAAGAGCTCTGCTGATATTTTTACCTCCAGGGTGGATCTGACATGGCCATGCCAGGAGGATTGTCTTCTAGGGAACACTGTGTTGGTCTGTGCTCTAATTGGGCCCTCCGTATTCGTGGTTGTTTTCTGCACAAAAGGACGTGACACTTGACTCTGTAATTCAATGCACGCTGTTTGTAGACTACGTCGGCCAGGACAGTCCGGGGCCACTTGATCGCCTGAGGTGCTGTGGGGCTCTGCGCATTGGCCTGAGATAGGAATACACTCTCGTAGATGGAGAGCTCCGTGGGTGCATTCCACATGGCTGTCTATTTGCATAGGAAAAGAAAGTAGAGCACGTTACTGACCTTCTCTGCTACTATAGATGGATTTCGATTTGTCTGACCGGATTAAAAAGTGTTGTAGCCCTGTGGATAATGTTTGACTTTGTGGCCCTCCCGAGAATAGCAGATCCCTATTCGTTTTAGCAGCACTGAGGGTTTGCACTGTGTAATGCAGACCAATTATTTCCTTGTCATTACAAAAGGGGCTCATAGCATTAGCAAATACACTAGACTGCACTGCAAGGTGTTCCATGAGGTTAGCTAATGAGTGTCGGTCTGAAATCCATTACTCTTCTACTATACATAGATCTTGGCTAAAGCGGAGTAGTAACAAATTCTGTATACAGTAAAAAATATACACAGGGAGATTATGCAATTCTGATAAGCAGTTGCAAAACAAACACTATCCATTCCCAGAATGTAATTACAACAATCTTAACAAAACATTGTAAACACTCAAGAATTATAACACATTGCAGTGGTGCTTCAGGGCAAACTTGTATTATAACATTATTTGCTCAAGAAAAAAAAAAATACGTTTTAGAAGCTCCAAAACAAGGGCCCGAGATGAGCATAAATCAACATTCAGTAATCAGTTTAACTTTAGAAGCACTACAGTATGCTAATTGCCTCTTTTGACACCTGGGTGAGAGAAGATTTTATATTTACATTTGAAAATTAGGTGCATCCTTTTGGGTATGGCCAAGGTGTATTGCTCATCACCTTAAAACTCAAAAAGATTTTGTTATTAGGGGTTATACAGTAACGTGCAAAGGTTTTAGGCAGGTGTTTTGAAGGCAAAGTGTGGTCACACAAAATATTGATTTGATTTAGACTTCTCTTCTTTTCATTCACTTTGCGTTTTGTTAATTGATGGAAACAAAACCATTTACATTTCTACTTTTGAAAGCATTCTTACTTTACAGCACCCCCAACCCACCTGCCTAAAACTTTTGCACAGTACTGTATGTTCTTGTTAACAAATAGTTCAAGATACCAAATTCACACAGAAGAAAATGTGTCAATTCCAGACAGCTGTGTGGGTACCAGTATATCACATTGACTCGTACTTGTAAGGTTTCTCTTCAACTGGGAATGCCATGCTATGGTTGTTTGGCATTGCACAAGTTCTATTGTCACAAAGTGACCTTTATGAATAGTGTCGATCAGTTTGCTTTAAATACATTTAATTCAGTATAACTGAAATATACAGTGGTAAACTTGATGGGCAAATACTTTTGGCTTACAAAAAAATGGCTGAATTAATTGGTTTTAAACGAATATGACAGCTATATGAACGCTAGATTTCACAATACCTGTTTAAGTGTGACTAGAGCTACTTGCTGACTGCTAAGGAGTTTGGAGAATGTACTATAGGGAGACAGACAACCTATATTTACAACAAATGGCGTAATATCAAGCGTTCCTGAAACTCAATGACACCTATGTTGATCTAGTGCCCACAATCACTTTTGCTTACAGTTTTCATCTCAATGAGCTGATTTATCCAGTAAAAAAACAAACAGGTGCTGCCTCATGAGAGTTATTGCTGGTCCAACCATGCAAATGATGAAGCAACTACACTGTAGTAAGAACAGCACAGTATGTCCCTTTCAAACCAAAATGAAAACAAAAACCAAGAGGGATTGATTTGGTGAGAAAGTGTCTCGATGCTGGTCGGCTAGCAGATTTCCCCTGCCATGTGTTCATAAACATATCTACCCCTTTAACAAAATGGTGCATATATCTTCTGTTCTGTGTCAATATAGGATTCATAATTATATTACATTCCAACCGGTCAAGTATTGCCAAGAATTAGTTGTATTAGTTTGTTTTGCATACCAGCTCCTGAGCAAAGTTTGGAAACAAGCCTTATTGTTTCTCCATCTGGTCAGAGAATGCTGTGGCACAATACTACCTATTTGGTGTGTCTAGATGGTCTTGAGGTAATGTGAGCAGCTGGTGTGTCTTTATATAGTAATTTAATAAGAGGCCCAGAGTCAGCTTCAATGTAGTGGGACATAAAATGCAGATGGCCTGCTTAAACTATAATATGCATTCAAGATAAACATGACTTTGCTATACATGATTTAATTCAAATACATGTTATGTATTGCCTTTATGGAGCTGGTCTAACCACCATAACAAACCTAAAGCCTCATTCTCTTCATGTTTTTGGGGGATTTAGTACGACATGGTTGCGGAACATTTTCATTCATAACCCTTTTTTTTATTGTAAACTATTTAATATCTCAATTATTTTTTGTCTCTACAGAAGAAAGAGTGGCTGTGTCTAAACTGTCAAGTGAAAAGAGCTGGAGGTGGAATGGATCCACCAGGGCCTCCGACGATGATGAAACCACAGCCTTCACCCAACAAAGTCCCCTCTTCTCAGAAAGGCAGTGCATTGCTCAGCACAGCTATGAAGGAGACACCAAAAACTGCCCAGCCGGATAAGGTGATTTCAGCACCGGGCTCTCCTCAGAGGAAACCGTCTACAACAGTAGCACAGGCAGATGGCCAAAAGCAACCCAGTCCAGCTCCGGGCCAGAAAACACCACAGGACAACAGACGAGCATCGGGGCCTCAGAAACCACCAGACCAGACCAACCAACCTGGACGGAGACCAAGTAATGTCACTGCAGCCCCACAACAAGAATCTGGAGGCTTCTTTGGATTTGGTGGTTCTAAAACTGCTGCAGCAAAGCCTGCAGAGTCAGTGACTGGGAAGGTGTTTGGCTTTGGTTCCTCCTTCCTGAGCTCTGCATCAACTATGATCTCCTCAACTGTTCAGGACGAGCCCCGCCCCACACCACCAGCTTCTCCCAAGGTATCTGCTTCAGCCCAGGCCTCTCCCAAAGCAGCTCAGAAAACCGAGGAGAAGAAACCAGAGCAGCCTCAGCAGGCCAAGGCTTCACCATCAGTACAGGCCAAGGTGGACAAAGCCCCATCAGAGCCTCCAAAGGCGGCAGCAGCCTCCCAAGCTGCTCCCAAAGCAGGCCAGTCTGCCTGTCCTCTCTGCAAGGTGGAGCTCAACATTGGCTCCAAGGATCCTCCCAACTACAACACCTGCACTGAATGCAAGCACAAAGTCTGCAACCAGTGTGGATTCAACCCGATACCTAATGCCGCTCATGTAAGTTAAAAATAGAAAAGACTAGTTGTATTTTTCTTTCAATTGTCCACTGAACTGAGGATTTAAATATTGTTGTGAGAAAAACACTAAATGTAGAAATTTACACCAAAAATGTATTCTTATGCAGACTTCCTACTCCACTCAAACATGTTAGAATTAAACTGATATATGTATGAAAATGAGACATATATCAGCTGTTAGAGTGTTAGTTATTTAACTAGACATGAGAAAATACTCTGGATTCAATGATACATTAATCCATCATGAACACACCAAATAGGAGCACATTATACGCCAATATTCTAATGTTAGAAAGGAACATGGAGGAGATCAGCAATGTCCGATGAAGATTTCTAAGTGGGACTTTACACCTCAACCCCCCTGCATACATTATTGCCATAGCCATTTATATTTTTTATTTTATTAACGTTTAAGCTGACTGGAAACGTAGCTACTCTCCAGGGTGTTTTTGTGTGGTTTTTATTTCATTTAGTCAACTTTTTTGTTTCTTCTGGCTTGAAACCCTCCAGTAGGATTACATTTTCTTCCAAGCTACTCCTGGCCTTTACCATCCTGCTCAGCAGGGACCAAATACGTGATTAGATACAATAGTAAAAGTTGGAACCGATACAGTTTAGAAATGTTGCCCACTGAATGCTTATTCTGCAAAATAAGAAAATTCTCAGAGAATTTGGGTTGATGATCTTCCCAAAAAGTAATTCAACCATAATTTTCTCTGCTCTACACCTACCCAGTTTAACCAGTGAAAACCTTTGGCTTGAACACCCTTTGTGCTGACATTGATATGCATTATCCCCAACTTAAGCTGAACGGATTGAATTGATTTTGGCCAACCAGGGTTGCTTATGCCAGTGCAATAAAACTCCTTGTCTGTGCTGGACTAGCCATAGTATTTGAATATGTTGAAGGAACTTAAAATAGGAAGCTCGAAGGCCATTTTTTTTAAACGTTTATTATCTTGTATAAAGGTTCAATTATAATCTCAATACCCACAACATGATAATTAGTAGGTAATACTGCATTTCAAATGCGTTAATCATTTTTTATAAATCAATTTTAAAAATGAATAATTTAAAGCTGAAACTGGGAACGTAAGTATATCTTACAAATAAATCCACCGCATAAATAAGGAAGTATTAACGAATTAGGGTAAAACGATATATGCATATTAAGTTCATTATAAGTTTATATAAAATTAATTTGTGTGACAAAACATAATCTTGTCATAGTTGTGCTAAACCCCTTTATTCTCATTTCAGGTGAAAGAATGGCTCTGTCTAACCTGTCAGATGCAGAGAGCTATGGGGGCATCTGAACCTGCAGTACCCCCAATGATAAAACCTCAGGCTTCACCCAACAAAGTCACTACTCCTGCTGCACAGGTGAAGAAAGAGACTGACAAACCTGCAGAGCCCCAAAAGAAGGAGATCTCAGCTCCAGGATCCCCACAAAGAAAACAGTCTACACCAGTAGCACAGCCAGTCAAGCCTGAAGACGCTAAACCAGCAGAGAATCACAAACAGCCCAGTCCAGCTCCAGGGCCTCAGAAACCACCAGACCAGACCAACCAACCTGGACGGAGACCAAGTAATGTCACTGCAGCCCCACAACAAGAGTCTGGAGGCTTCTTTGGATTTGGTGGTTCTAAAACTGCTGCAGCAAAGCCTGCAGAGTCAGTGACTGGGAAGGTGTTTGGCTTTGGTTCTTCTTTCCTGAGCTCTGCATCAACTATGATCTCCTCAACTGTTCAGGACGAGCCCCGCCCCACACCACCAGCTTCTCCCAAGGTGTCTGCTTCAGCCCAGGCCTCTCCCAAAGCAGCTCAGAAAACAGAGGAGAAGAAACCAGAGCAGCCTCAGCAGGCCAAGGCTTCACCATCAGTACAGGCCAAGGTGGACAAAGCCCCATCAGAGCCTCCAAAGGCAGCAGCAGCCTCCCAAGCTGCTCCCAAAGCAGGCCAGTCTGCCTGTCCTCTCTGCAAGGTGGAGCTCAACATTGGCTCCAAGGATCCTCCTAACTACAACACCTGCACTGAATGCAAGACCAAAGTCTGCAACCAGTGTGGATTCAACCCAATGCCTAATGCCACTCATGTAAGTAAAAAAGGCTAGTTGCATTTAAAAACATTGTCTACTGAACCAAGGTAGCAAACGTTTTACGAAAAACCCTAGAAGTGGAAGTGGCATTGATAATTAATTATTAAGCAGACTTCTTATTTTCCCTAAGCACTGTTTCTTCAATTAAACTGAGGCATGTAAGAAACAAGACATGTCTCATAGTTTCAGTGTTAGCAATGTTTTAACTACACATGAACAAGTACACAACATACAATGGTAAATTATCCTTCATGCACATATGAAATGTGAGCACTTCATAAACCAATATTTTACTGTAAGTAAGGAATTTCGCAGAGATCAGGTTTTTCATCAAGGTTTCTTTTAGTTGGAATCTAATTTCCGTGGCCACCACAGCCTTAACCATGACCTTAAATATATCTTAGATATATTTATTCTGTTGAATTTTTTAACAATTGCTTCAATAGCATAAATAACGGATGGATAATTTAGGTTAAAGCACATTTGCATATCAACTGTTTCATAGGTTGGAACCTAAAACAATTGCGTAACTACATTTAGTTGTTGTCATAGCTGTGTTGAGCCCTTTTATTTTCATTTCAGGTGAGGGAATGGCTCTGTCTGACCTGCCAGATGCAGAGAGCTATGGGGGCATCTGAACCTACAGTACCCCCTATGATAAAACCTCAGGGTTCACCCAACAAAGCCTCTACTCCTGCTGCACAAGAGAAGAAAGAGGCTGAAAAACCTGCAGAAGCCCAAAAGAAGGAGATCTCAACTCCAGGATCCCCACAAAGAAAACAGTCTACACCAGTAGCACAGCCAGTCAAGCCTGACGATGCTAAACCAACAGAGAGTCAGAAACAGCCCAGTCCAGCCCCAGGTCAGAAAACACCACAAGAGACCAGACGAACATCAGGGCCTCAGAAACCACCAGACCAGGCCAACCAACCTGGACGGAGACCAAGTAATGTCACTGCAGCCCCACAACAAGAATCTGGAGGCTTCTTTGGATTTGGTGGTTCTAAAACTGCTGCAGCAAAGCCTGCAGAGTCAGTGACTGGGAAGGTGTTTGGCTTTGGTTCCTCCTTCCTGAGCTCTGCATCAACTATGATCTCCTCAACTGTTCAGGACGAGCCCCGCCCCACACCACCAGCTTCTCCCAAGGTGTCTGCTTCAGCCCAGGCCTCTCCCAAAGCAGCTCAGAAAACCGAGGAGAAGAAACCAGAGCAGCCTCAGCAGGCCAAGGCTTCACCATCAGTACAGGCCAAGGTGGACAAAGCCCCATCAGAGCCTCCAAAGGCAGCAGCAGCCTCCCAAGCTGCTCCCAAAGCAGGCCAGTCTGCCTGTCCTCTCTGCAAGGTGGAGCTCAACATTGGCTCCAAGGATCCTCCCAACTACAACACCTGCACTGATTGCAAGAACAAAGTCTGCAACCAGTGTGGATTCAACCCAATGCCAAATACCACTAATGTAAGTAAAAAAGGCTAGTTGCATTTCAAAACATTGTCAACTGAACCAAGGCAGAACCAAGCAAAACCCTAGGAAGTTACATTGATAATTAATTATTAAGCAGAATTCTTATTCCCTCTAAACACTTTTTCTTTAATTAAACTGAGGCATGTATGAAACAAGACATCTCTCATAGTTGCAGTTTTCGCAGTTATTTAATTACATGTGAACAAATACACAGGATACAATGGCACATTTTCATCCAATAACATATGAAATGGTAACACTTTAGAAACCATTTTTTACTGTAAGTAAGGAATTTCGCAGAGATCAGATTTTTCATTAAGGTTTCTTAGTGGGAACTTTTTTCCCCTTGGCAAACAAAGCCTAAACTGTGACCTTAAATATATCATATTTGTATTTATTCTGATTCATTTTTAACAGTTGTTTAAATAGCATACATTGCGGATGGTTCATGTTTAAAACTAGGGCTGTCAACGTTACCTCTCGTGATTTATCTATTTCGGTTGGCGACACGGAATTAACAACTCGAAATTTTTTTCAACTTTTTTTTGGCAGTAAAACTGTGATTTTTAAACAAACTGGATGTTTAAATATTTGCTAACATTGAGAAAAGTTTACGATGTAACAAAAAATCGGAACATTTAATTGTTTAATCACTTGATTTATAAAACGTGAAATACGGGTTTGACCTGGCTATAGCAATAGCGTCCAAGGACTTAGTTGTTTCTGGACACGGTCACAAGGCTCCGAAATTATACAACTGTTCAACTGCATATACATACAGCCTAGCCTGTGAGTGTTAGCAATCGAACCTGCACGTTTATCACATTTGTAGCAGGCTTTACTACTCTTCTTTAGGTTTTTACCTGCTGTTCACAGTTCTCGGATACTTTTTTCCTCGGCAAATTGAGATATTCTAATTCAGAAATCATGAAATCTAAGATGAGATGTTGTAATAAAGGGTAAAAAATAGGCTAAAAGCGGATTTTTCTAACCACTAACAAGTATGTCATGCATTTTTTTTCCCAACACAGCACTACTGTCCGCACATGTATTTGTCTACCCCGCCCCCCCCCCCCCCTCCCAAAAAAATACCAAGTAAACACTAGTATTTTAAACTTGTGATTAATCATGATTAATCACGACTGTTATTGTGATTTATCTAATACAAATATTGAATTGATTGACAGCACTATTTCAATACATTTGCATATCAATTGTTTCATAGGTTGGAACTGAAAACATTTGCATAACTGCATTTTGATGTTGTTGTCATGGCTGTGTTAAACCCCTTTATTCTCATTATAGGTGAAGGAATGGCTCTGTCTGACATGCCAGATGCAGAGAGCTATGGGGGCATCTGAACCTACAGTACCCCCTATGATAAAACCTCAGGCTTCACCCAACAAAGTCTCTACTCCTGCTGCACAGGTGAAGAAAGAGGCTGAAAAACCTGCAGAGCCCCAAAAGAAGGAGATCTCAGCTCCAGGATCCCCACAAAGAAAACAGTCTACACCAGTAGCACAGCCAATCAAGTCTGAAGATGCTAAACCAACAGAGAATCAGAAACAGCCCAGTCCAGCTCCAGGTCAGAAAACACCACAAGAAACCCGACGAACATCAGGGCCTCAGAAACCACCAGACCAGACCAACCAACCTGGACGGAGACCAAGTAATGCCACTGCAGCCCCACAACCAGAATCTGGAGGCTTCTTTGGATTTGGTGGTTCTAAAACTGCTGCAGCAAAGCCTGCAGAGTCAGTGACTGGGAAGGTGTTTGGCTTTGGTTCCTCCTTCCTGAGCTCTGCATCAACTATGATCTCCTCAACTGTTCAGGACGAGCCCCGCCCCACACCACCAGCTTCTCCCAAGGTGTCTGCTTCAGCCCAGGCCTCTCCCAAAGCAGCTCAGAAAACAGAGGAGAAGAAACCAGAGCAGCCTCAGCAGGCCAAGGCTTCACCATCAGTACAGGCCAAGGTGGACAAAGCCCCATCAGAGCCTCCACAGGGGGCAGCAGCCTCCCAAGCTGCTCCCAAAGCAGGCCAGTCTGCCTGTCCTCTCTGCAAGGTGGAGCTCAACATTGGCTCCAAGGATCCTCCTAACTTCAACACCTGCACTGAATGCAAGAACAAAGTCTGCAACCAGTGTGGATTCAACCCAATGCCAAATACAGCAGATGTAAGACAAGATGTTTAAAAACATTGAAATATTTAATGCTTAATGATATTAAAGTTGGTTTAGATATGTAAATTATTCTTGAAGAGCATCTATTGTTTCTTGTATAATGTACATTGTGTAATATTTTTAAATTCTTAATGGTTTAAATATTGAAAACAAAAGAAAGAAATCCATATACTAGAAGAATACTGAGTAAATCGAATTAAGCCTCAACTTAAAGTGATAGTTCAACATTTTGGTAAATAAGATATGCCCCAACTTACCCCTGGTCAGACGAGATGATTGCTATCAGTTGTATGTCCGTATATTCATTAATGAGTTAGTTATACGGTCGTCGTAAGAGTAGCCTAGCAATATAGTAAGCTCGAGGTAACCCCTAGCAGGGCTCCCAAAAGTGACTAAATACTCCATAAAAAAAATTCAAAGCTGTGTTATTTACATGTTACATTTTCTGTATTTTGCACGTATCGAAATGAAAATGTAAAAGCAAGACGTTGCTGTTATTGAAACAGAGAATTGCTTGGAGCTATTGCAATGCAGAACCTATGTCTCGCCTTGTGTCTGATAGGGGAGGGACCTAACATCTGAAGTAAGAGTGCTGACCATAGACATATACTGTATATTTATTGACAGTATATGTAAGAACAACAACACCTTGCTTTTACATTTTCATTTGGACACAAGCAAAATACAGAAAATATAACATGTAAATAACACAGCTTTAGAATAAAATAAATAAATATTCAGTCACTTTTAGCAGCCATGCTAGTGGTTACTTAGAGCTTACTATATTGCTAGGCTACTTTTACGACGACCACTTAACTAACTCAATACTGGACAAACGGACATAAAATTGTTATCAATCATCTCGTCTGACTAGGGGTAAGTTGGGTCATATCTTATTTCCCAAAATGTTGAACTATCACTTTAAGGTACTTAACGCCTTGGCAGGTTGACATTAAGAGATGGTTCTAAAATAATATTTTCTCCACCATTAGAACTTTTATTAACTAAAGCAAGATATTTGTGGTTATTTTGAGAATTTAAAATCCTCAGAAATCGAAAAACAAAAACACATAAAGTATGCCCAGAACAATGATTTTAGGTCACTGATAGACTATAGAGGAAAAAAAATATCTCATCCCTGTCAAAAATGATGACACGCTTGTTAAAACACAGGTGATTATGCCTGATTACTCTTTAATGCAGTATATTTGCTGACAGACTTGTATACGCCTTGAGATATTAGAAAATCTATTTGGTTATTATAAATTAGCCAAACCTTTGCATATTGTAATTTCATTTTATGTCAAATATACATAATATTTATGCCCATTATATCCAGTTTAGTAAAAAGCACAATTTATGTTGTTCCTTACGCAGAGGGATTTTATTAAGTCAATGTTTATTTTAATTGTCTAAATGTTTTTAACAAACCGGTACTACAAAATGAGTCTCAGTCGAAGCAAACTGTGATTTCCCCGAAAATCCTTTATTTTACAATTTTTTGTATTTCTTGAATGGACAATTGCCTCAATAATACAACCTAAGAATTTACATTTTATAGTCAAAGTACACACATGGTTTATGTTGATTGCTTTATCAGTGTGAAAATGATAAATTCATAATTCTCACAGTTTGATTCTAGTCAATACTTTTGGTCAGCTCTGCTAACAATTTTTTCTTTTTTTCATTCTTTCTAAATTCAGGTGAAGGAATGGCTCTGTCTCACCTGCCAGATGCAGAGAGCTATGGGGGCATCTGAACCTACAGTACCCCCTATGATAAAACCTCAGGCTTCACCCAACAAAGTATCTACTCCTGCTGCACAGGTGAAGAAAGAGGCTGAAAAACCTGCAGAGCCCCAAAAGAAGGAGATCTCAGCTCCAGGATCCCCACAAAGAAAACAGTCTACACCGGTAGCACAGCCAGTCAAGCCTGAAGATGCTAAACCAACAGAGAGTCAGAAACAGCCCAGTCCAGCTCCAGGTCAGAAAACACCACAAGAAACCCGACGAACATCAGGGCCTCAGAAACCACCAGACCAGACCAACCAACCTGGACGGAGACCAAGTAATGCCACTGCAGCCCCACAACAAGAGTCTGGAGGCTTCTTTGGATTTGGTGGTTCTAAAACTGCTGCAGCAAAGCCTGCAGAGTCAGTGACTGGGAAGGTGTTTGGCTTTGGTTCCTCCTTCCTGAGCTCTGCATCAACTATGATCTCCTCAACTGTTCAGGACGAGCCCCGCCCCACACCACCAGCTTCTCCCAAGGTGTCTGCTTCAGCCCAGGCCTCTCCCAAAGCAGCTCAGAAAACAGAGGAGAAGAAACCAGAGCAGCCTCAGCAGGCCAAGGCTTCACCATCAGTACAGGCCAAGGTGGACAAAGCCCCATCAGAGCCTCCAAAGGCAGCAGCAGCCTCCCAAGCTGCTCCCAAAGCAGGCCAGTCTGCCTGTCCTCTCTGCAAGGTGGAGCTCAACATTGGCTCCAAGGATCCTCCCAACTACAACACCTGCACTGAATGCAAGAACAAAGTCTGCAACCAGTGTGGATTCAACCCAATGCCAAATACAACAGATGTAAGGCAATATATTTGAAAACATTTAAATATTCAATGCTTAATTACATTAAGGCTGATTTAGGTAGCTATGCTTTTTTGGAAGAGCATCTATCGTTTCATATGTTTAATAGTTATACATTTTGACAGGTTTAAGTATTGAAAACTCCCCAAAAATTCATAGGCCTGATGAATAATGAAACTTCTAACAGAAGCCTTGTCGTAAGGTACTATACGCCATCCCAGTTTAATATTAAGAGATCCTTCTAAAATAATATGTTCTCCACCATTAGAACTTTTAATAATTAAAGCAAGATATTTGGGCTCATTTTAAGTGTTTAAAATCCCCACAAATCAAGTAAGCCCAATATAAGGATTTTAGGGCACTGGTAGACTATAGAGGAAAGAAATGTCTAATCCCTTGCAAAAATTATACCACGCTTGTTAACAAACAGATGCTTTTACTTGTTTACTCTTTATTGCAATATTTGCGCTGAAAGACTTGAATACATCTTGAAGTATCAGAAAATGAACAATGTTATTAGGAATTTGCCAAACCATTGCATATTGTCATTTCGTCCAAAGTCAAATATATCCTATACGTATGCCCAATATATACTGTTTAGTAAAAAGCACTATTCAGATTGTTACTTATGTATAAGGTTGTGCCTTAAATCACAGTTACTTTAAATGTCCTAAATATTTTTTACAAATCGATACTACAAAAAAGTCTAAGTAAAAGAAAACTGATTTATTGCAAAATATTTTTTTTACAAACCTGTTATCATGTTAACAAACATTTGCCTCAATAACAGGTAGTATGAATGGGCATTTTATAGTCAAAGTACATACGTGGTTTACGTTAACTGCATTTTCAGTGTGAAAATTATGAATTCACATTGCTCCCAATTTTATACTAGTCATTGCTTTTAGTCTGCTTTTCTAAATGTTATTTTTTTTTATTTTAGGTGAAGGAATGGCTCTGTCTGACCTGCCAGATGCAGAGAGCTATGGGGGCATCTGAGCCTACAGTACCCCCTACGATAAAACCTCAGGCTTCACCCAACAAAGTCTCTACTCCTGCTGCACAGGTGAAGAAGGAGACTGAAAAACCTGCAGAGCCCCAAAAGAAGGAGATCTCAGCTGCAGGATCCCCACAAAGAAAACAGTCTACACCAGTAGCACAGCCAGTCAAGCCTGAAGATGCTAAACCAACAGAGAGTCAGAAACAGCCCAGTCCAGCTCCAGGTCAGAAAACACCACAAGAGACCAGACGAATATCAGGGCCTCAGAAACCACCAGACCAGACCAACCAACCTGGACGGAGACCAAGTAATGTCACTGCAGCCCCACAACAAGAATCTGGAGGCTTCTTTGGATTTGGTGGTTCTAAAACTGCTGCAGCAAAGCCTGCAGAGTCAGTGACTGGGAAGGTGTTTGGCTTTGGTTCCTCCTTCCTGAGCTCTGCATCAACTATGATCTCCTCAACTGTTCAGGACGAGCCCCGCCCCACACCACCAGCTTCTCCCAAGGTGTCTGCTTCAGCCCAGGCCTCTCCCAAAGCAGCTCAGAAAACCGAGGAGAAGAAACCAGAGCAGCCTCAGCAGGCCAAGGCTTCACCATCAGTACAGGCCAAGGTGGACAAAGCCCCATCAGAGCCTCCAAAGGCGGCAGCAGCCTCCCAAGCTGCTCCCAAAGCAGGCCAGTCTGCCTGTCCTCTCTGCAAGGTGGAGCTCAACATTGGCTCCAAGGATCCTCCCAACTACAACACCTGCACTGAATGCAAGAACAAAGTCTGCAACCAGTGTGGATTCAACCCAATGCCAAATACAGCAAATGTAAGAAAAGATATTCAAAAACATTTAAGTATTTAATGCTTAATTACATAAAAGCTGGTTTAAATAAGTACGTTTTTTTTTAAGAGCATCTATTGTGTTAATATGTATAATAGTTGTAAATTCTGAAAGGCTTAAGTATTGAAAACCAAAAGAAAGAAATGCAAATGCTAGAACAATAATCAAACTATTGAATTAAGTCTTAACTTAAAGTGATATTCCCCAACTCAACCTTAGTCAGACGAGATGATTGATATCGACTTTATGTGCATATTTCCAGTATTGAGTTAGTTACGTGGCCGTCGAAAAGTAGCCCAGCAATATAGTACGCTCGCGGTTACCTCTAGCATGGCTCCCAAAAGTGACTAAATACTCTGTAATAAAATGTAAAGCTGTGTTATTTACATGTTTTATCTTCTGTATTTGGCACGTGTTGAAATGAAAATGTAAAAGCAAGACATTGTTGTTATTAAAACAGATAGATGGATTGAGTAGCTGTTGCAATGCAGAACCTTTGTTTAGCCTTGTGTCTGGTAGATGAGGGAACTAACATCTGAAGTAGAGTGGTGACCATAGACATATACATATTGACAATATATGTAGGAACAACGTCTTGCTTTTACATTTTCATTTTGACACGTGCAAAATACAGAAAATATATCATGTAAATAACACAGCTTTGGAAATGTTTAAAGAAGTATTTATTCACTTTTGGCAGCCATGCTAGTGGTTACTTAGAGCTTACTATATGGCTAGGCTACTTTTACAACAACCACTTAACTTTCTCAATACTGGACATACGGACATAAAATTGAAATCTATCATCTCGTTTGACTAGGTGTAAGTTGGGTCATATCTTATTTCCCAAAATGTTGAACAATCACTTTAAGGTACTTAACACCTTGGCAGGGGTACATTAAGAGATACTTCTAAAATAATATTTTCTCCACCATTAGGACTTTTAATTAGTAAAGCAAGATATTTGTGGTTATTTTGAGAATTTAAAATCCTCAGAAATCGAAACAAAAACACATAAAATATGCCCAGTACAATGAATTTAGGGCACTGGTAGACTATAGAGGAACAAATATCTTATCACTGTCAAAAATGATGACATCCTTGGTTAAAATACAGGTGATTATGCTTGATTATTCGTTGATGCAGTATATTTGCTGAAAGACTTGCATACGCCTTAAATTATCAGAAAATGTGTAGGGATATAAATTAGCCAAACCTTTGCATATTGTAATTTCATTTTACATCAAATATACATAATATTTATGCCAATTATATACTGTTTAGTAAATAGCACAATATATAATGTTCGTTATGCAGAGGGTTTTTAATAAGTCACACTTCATTTTGGTCTAAATGTTATTTTAACAAAGCAGTACTACAAAATGAGTCTAAGTAGAAGCAAAGTGATTTCCCCAAAAATGTTTTTTTTAGACATGTTATTTCTTTTCATAATCAATCGCCTCAATAAAAGGGCATAAGAATGGGCACATACACACAAAATACACACGGTCTATGTTAATTTCTTTAACAGCGTGGAAATTATAAATGCATATAGCTCACAGTTTGAGTCTAGTCAATACTTCTGGTCAGCTTTGCTAACGATTTCTTTCTTTTTTTCTTCCTTGATAAATTCAGGTGAAGGAATGGCTCTGTCTGACATGTCAGATGCATAGAGCTATGGGGGCATCTGAACCTACAGTACCCCCTATGATAAAACCTCAGGCTTCACCCAACAAAGTCTCTACTCCTGCTGCACAGGTGAAGAAAGAGGCTGAAAAACCTGCAGAGCCCCAAAAGAAGGAGATCTCAGCTCCAGGATCCCCACAAAGAAAACAGTCTACACCGGTAGCACAGCCAGTCAAGCCTGAAGATGCTAAACCAACAGAGAGTCAGAAACAGCCCAGTCCAGCTCCAGGTCAGAAAACACCACAAGAGACCAGACGAACATCAGGGCCTCAGAAACCACCAGACCAGACCAACCAACCTGGACGGAGACCAAGTAATGCCACTGCAGCCCCACAACAAGAATCGGGAGGCTTCTTTGGATTTGGTGGTTCTAAAACTGCTCCAACAAAGCCTGCAGAGTCAGTGACTGGGAAGGTGTTTGGCTTTGGTTCCTCCTTCCTGAGCTCTGCATCAACTATGATCTCCTCAACTGTTCAGGACGAGCCCCGCCCCACACCACCAACTTCTCCCAAGGTGTCTGCTTCAGCCCAGGCCTCTCCCAAAGCAGCTCAGAAAACCGAGGAGAAGAAACCAGAGCAGCCTCAGCAGGCCAAGGCTTCACCATCAGTACAGGCCAAGGTGGACAAAGCCCCATCAGAGCCTCCAAAGGCAGCAGCAGCCTCCCAAGCTGCTCCCAAAGCAGGCCAGTCTGCCTGTCCTCTCTGCAAGGTGGAGCTCAACATTGGCTCCAAGGATCCTCCCAACTACAACACCTGCACTGATTGCAAGAATAATGTCTGCAATCTCTGCGGATTTAACCCTATGCCCCAGTTAACAGAGGTTAGTAAATTAAACCAAATATGTGATTCCAATCATCAAACACAATATCACTACATTTCCAATGAGACACCTTTGTACCATGCCTTTGTCAGACCAATACTTGTCGGTGCAAGAGTTTTGGCATTCAATTCTTTCCATTTTTTTTCTACAGGTAAAAGAATGGCTTTGTCTAAACTGTCAGATGCAAAGAGCGCTTGGTGTATCCGAACCACCTGGGCTACCCATGATGAAACCCCTGGCATTAACAAGTAAAGTCCCTACATCTGCTGAAAAGCAGCAGGAGGTTCCCGCTCTTTCTTTGCACAAAGAAAAAGACGTGCCAGATGGAGCTGAAACCAAAATGGAGCCCATGCTATCTGAACCACCCAAAGAAGATTTAGATATTTCGCAAATGTCCCCTATCACCACTGAATCCCAGGGCCCTGCTTCCGCCCTCACAGAGAAGGCTTCATCCATACCCAAGGAGACACCTACTGCTGCCTCAGACATAAGCAATGAAACCATTGTTTTTGCTTCAGCCCTAACTAAGGAGTCTCCACCTCCTTCCTCCTCCCATATAACGGAAGCTCCAACTTCTACTACGCCTCTTGTCAAGAAGACTCCGACTCCTCCTTCACCCCTAACCATCGAGACACCAGTACCTGCCTCAATCGTTCCTAAGGAGACATTAGCTTCTGTCAGTTCGATTAGCGAGGAAGCAGTAATTCCTGCTTTACCCCTCACTAAGGAGGTACCAACTCCTGCCTCCAGCCTCACCAAGGAGGCAACAACTCCAACCTCCCCTCTTACCAAGGAAGATACACAATTTACTCCTACAACCATCGACAAAGAGACTCCAACTCCTGCTTCATCTCTCAGCACCAATGCTGTTACTCTTCCCTCACCAACCACCACAGAGGCTACAACTCTGGCCTCATCATTCAGTACCGAGGCTCCAACTTTGGCTTCAGCCTTCATGACAGAGGCTGCAACGCCTGGCTCTGACCACAGTGCAGATACCCCAACTGCAAACTCAGCCCTCACAACAGAGGCTGTAACACCCAGCTTACCCCTTACCATGGAGGCTCCAAAAGATGTCTCTGTCTCCATCACCGGAACTCCATCTCCTGCCCTACCCCTTAACGAAACAGATTCAATTCCTGCCTCAACCCTCGCAAAGGAGGCTCCTACTCCTGCCTCAGTCCTTAACAAAGAAGCTCCATCTCCTGTCTCATCTCTCACCACTGACGATTCTACTCCTGACTCACCACTCAGCAAGGAGGATTCAACTCCCCCTTCCTCACTTACAGAGGAAGCTCCGACCCCTTCCCTCGTTCTCACCAAGAAGGTCCTAACTTCTGCCTCACCCATCCCCAAGGAGACTCCAACTCCTAGCTCAATTATAAGCAAAGAGGTTCCCGACCAAGTTACATCTATTAAAACAGAGTCCCAGACCCATACCCAGAAGCAACATGATCCCATACCGAAAAGCTCTCATGTTAGTAGAGATACTTCAAAAGCAGAAGCAAGTCCAAATCAAATAGCGTCCCAAACTTCTGAGGCTTATGCTGAAAAAAATAAGCCATCAGTTGTTGATATATCATTAGCACAGCCAATCTCAGGTATAGCAACACCTAAAGCTGATCAACTCGCTCAACAGTCAGAAAAGCCAAGCCCACAACCAAGTGCTGCTAAGCTGCCCCAACAACCTCCAAAACAAGACCCCAAACTGACTCCTCTGAATCAACAGTCTGGAAAGCCTCCACAAACAATGACAAAAGCTGGGCCTCCTCTTGCCAAATCTGCATCCCCTCCTGCTCAGCCAAAAAAACAAGAGTCTGGAGGCTTCTTTGGATTTGGTGGTTCTAAAACTGCTGCAGCAAAGCCTGCAGAGTCAGTGACTGGGAAGGTGTTTGGCTTTGGTTCCTCCTTCCTGAGCTCTGCATCAACTATGATCTCCTCAACTGTTCAGGACGAGCCCCGCCCCACACCACCAGCTTCTCCCAAGGTGTCTGCTTCAGCCCAGGCCTCTCCCAAAGCAGCTCAGAAAACCGAGGAGAAGAAACCAGAGCAGCCTCAGCAGGCCAAGGCTTCACCATCAGTACAGGCCAAGGTGGACAAAGCCCCATCAGAGCCTCCAAAGGCGGCAGCAGCCTCCCAAGCTGCTCCCAAAGCAGGCCAGTCTGCCTGTCCTCTCTGCAAGGTGGAGCTCAACATTGGCTCCAAGGATCCTCCCAACTACAACACCTGCACTGAATGCAAGAACAAAGTCTGCAACTTGTGTGGATTCAACCCAATGCCAAATGTAGCAGAGGTATGCAACTGATTAAGAACCTTAACCTGGGTTTTGGCATAGGTCTAAAGTTAATGCACATAATTGTTACTTTAAAGTATAAAAATATGTATTTGTATTAAGTTTATTCTTTTAAAATATTTCATATTTAAGGCTTTTACCCTTGCGAATTGTGATAATGTGTGTTTTCACAATAATTAACTTAGTTATCTTTTAGTCATCTTGTTTAATGATTTGAAAACAAATGTTGATATTTTGGTGTTTATAGAGATTTTTTCTTTTTGTTAATGCATTCCAAATATTTTATTTGCTTGCAACATACTATATCGTATGCGCTTTGGTTGAGACGATACTATATATCAGGTTTATAATTGAAAATACAAAGAACACTCAAGCACGATCATAAAACTGCTTTCTGAGTGATATACAATTCTTTAAAATAATCTGTACGTGTTTTTCAGGTAAAAGAGTGGCTCTGTCTAACCTGCCAGATGCAGAGAGCTATGGGGGCATCTGAACCTACACACCCTATGATAAAACCTCAGGCTTCACCCAACAAAGTCTCTGCACCTCAAAAGGAAGGTCTCACTCCTTCTGCACCACAGAAGCAGGAAACCCCCCATCCCGGTGGTCCCCTAAAAATGGCTACAACACCGGTCTCCCTAAAGAAGGAACCTCTAACAGCTCCAACAGCCAAGGCTAAGGAGTCACCACCAGCTTCACCTAAGAAGCAAATGCCCCCAGCAGTGTCTCAACAGCAGGAACAGGAGGCCAAGGAGAAAGCTATTGCACCTAGCACCAAACCAACAGACGTCACAGTTCCTTTGCAACAGCCTCAACAACGGAGGCCATCCCAACCAGGCCAAGCCCAACCACCCACTGGAGGGCCACAGCAAGCAGTACCTGGGAAACCTCCACAACAGGCTCCAAAAGCTGGGACATCTCCTGCCAAAGCTGTACTTCCACTTGCTCAGCCACCGAAAGAGGAGTCTGGAGGCTTCTTTGGATTTGGTGGTTCTAAAACTGCTGCAGCAAAGCCTGCAGAGTCAGTGACTGGGAAGGTGTTTGGCTTTGGTTCCTCCTTCCTGAGCTCTGCATCAACTATGATCTCCTCAACTGTTCAGGACGAGCCCCACCCCACACCACCAGCTTCTCCCAAGGTGTCTGCTTCAGCCCAGGCCTCTCCCAAAGCAGCTCAGAAAACAGAGGAGAAGAAACCAGAGCAGCCTCAGCAGGCCAAGGCTTCACCATCAGTGCAGGCCAAGGTGGACAAAGCCCCATCAGAGCCTCCAAAGGCAGCAGCAGCCTCCCAAGCTGCTCCCAAAGCAGGCCAGTCTGCCTGTCCTCTCTGCAAGGTGGAGCTCAACATTGGCTCCAAGGATCCTCCCAACTACAACACCTGCACTGAATGCAAGAACAAAGTCTGCAACCAGTGTGGATTTAACCCAATGCCAAATGTTGCTGAGGTAAGTGTCATTTTTGGCGTAGTCTTTGTCTTGTTTGCAAAGTTTTTTCTTCACGATCATATTTCGTTAGCCACCACACCACTCACATGTTATTTATATTAATATTTTCTTAATAAATCAATTTGATTAATTTTGACAATTAAAAAAGAACATCCATTGTTGAAGTTGGAGCCAGCGCACTGATCATCCTGGCGAGAATAGTACCTATGTTAATGTTACGATCAAATTTTAACCTAACAAAGCTTTAAGGTAACCTAATTACCCTCATGCAGAGTTTGTTTTTTAGATTGAATGATGAGGTATATACAAATATTTTAAATTCATATGATAACTAGTCTTCAGCTTTAATAACAATATCTAACATTAAAGAAAGGGCTTTGTTAAGTTGTGGCCAACTATTTTCTTTGAAGACTGTGTTTTTCCACAACGGCTTTTTTTGTTGATTTTAAAGTATTACTTTGTTGTTCTCTAGGTGAATGAATGGCTGTGTCTCAACTGTCAGATGCAGAGAGCTCTAGGAGCCTCTGAGCCTCAAGGACTTCCTGTAATGAAGCCCCTGGCCTCGCCCAGCAGGGCTTCCACACCTGCTCCTCCTCAACTGAAAGAGCCTCTAGCATCAGCCCAACCACAACAGCTCCCAGATCCCACAGCAGCTAAAACAGAAGTACCTCCAGCAGCTCCAAGCCAAAAGGAGACCCCCACCACGTCTGGGGTCCCGATGCTAGCTGAACCTCAAAAGGTAGTCAAGCCTGAACTAATCCAGGATAAGCCGGCTATGATGGCCAAGGTGGAACAGGTTTCAAAACCTGTACCTCCGTCTGGTCAGACCCCAAAACAAGAGTCTGGGGGCTTCTTTGGATTTGGTGGTTCTAAAACTGCTGCAGCAAAGCCTGCAGAGTCAGTGACTGGGAAGGTGTTTGGCTTTGGTTCCTCCTTCCTGAGCTCTGCATCAACTATGATCTCCTCAACTGTTCAGGACGAGCCCCGCCCCACACCACCAGCTTCTCCCAAGGTGTCTGCTTCAGCCCAGGCCTCTCCCAAAGCAGCTCAGAAAACCGAGGAGAAGAAACCAGAGCAGCCTCAGCAGGCCAAGGCTTCACCATCAGTACAGGCCAAGGTGGACAAAGCCCCATCAGAGCCTCCAAAGGCAGCAGCAGCCTCCCAAGCTGCTCCCAAAGCAGGCCAGTCTGCCTGTCCTCTCTGCAAGGTGGAGCTCAACATTGGCTCCAAGGATCCTCCCAACTACAACACCTGCACTGAATGCAAGAACAAAGTCTGCAACCTCTGTGGATTCAACCCAATGCCACATACTGCAGTGGTAAGCGAAACAATTAATCATCATAATTACACATATTATGATTAAACATTATCAGTAATTGTATATTATTTCTTCTCCATAATCCAAACATGAGTTTAAAGCAGTCTCAGCTAACCTTATTTCTTATTTGAAATATCGGTAAAAGCATGCAAATATTAGTTAAGAGTGCACAGTATTCTCAATAACAATTTTAGAGATAAATAAGTTGGAGGAAATTCCAGTTGTAGCGGTTTCTAGTTTTGCTCCACTGATTTACCATAAATGTAGCCTATAGGCCTGTCTACTTGTTGGCTGCCAGTAGGTACCTCTGTACTTCATGAGGATGGATGGCAAGACAATCTCCCATTAAACTTAGAATGCTCACCAACATTATCTGGTTAGCTAAAGCAAAGTTAGCATACTGGCTAATGTTGTAATGTTTTGGTGTGAACAGCCAAAACGACGTTCGGCCCCTTACATTTTTTTTTTACATAACACAAATATATTCTGGTGGATTTGAGCCAGACAAAGTCAATTGTTGACTGTTACCAATATATAGACACTGGAAGAAAAAAATACAAATAATTAAAGCTGAAAGTAGCACTTTCCGGGTCCTTGCCATATGCCAGGTAATAATATCAATGCTGGATGTGAACACAGGCTTTCAGATGTGACCAGATACGCCGCAAGAGGTTGTGTAAGAAGTTTCACAAGGATTGGACAAAATTTGTCAAAGTTTGAGTTTTATGTAATAACCCACAAGCCCAACCATTGGTCGAATCACAACCTTTTTGTAGTTGTTGACTTATACTCTACCCTAGAGCATATGTATAAACTTTAATCCCATTTTGGCATTCACATCATGAGATTTTAATGTAACTGTAATGTAATGTAATGTAATGTAACTATAGCACCCCCAGATGGGAGACAGATGTGAAAATGCTAATGCTAATATGATCAATTACGCCTCTAGAGACTGTGTGCAACCTTTCAAGAGGAATGTACTATAACCATGTTTGTGATAAGCCACTCCCTCTGCAAATTTCATTGGCTTATAATGGTCACTTGTTTTGGCCAGCAGGTCTAACTTATACAACGTTTACGGTCGATTGATGCTACTTACTATGTTTGGTGCAGTTGGTCAAACAGATCACCATAATTGGAGGTTTACATTTATTTCAGAAAATTCTAAATGGTGCCATGGGGAGATGGACCTAGGAACTGACTTTGATGACTCTAGGTCATAAGGTGTTAGAGATATGGCCTTTCAATCTGTGCACGTTGGATCATTTATTATACCGTCACTATTTGGCAATTGGGGTCATCTTTGGTTTGGGAGCAGGCAGCCGTTTTCGGGAACTTACCAGCATTCAAAGTGTCAAGTCTCTAGCATAAAGCAGCTCACAGGAAATTGAGCGATGGCCGAAAAAATCATAATAGATAACAATAAAGCAGTACAATAACAATAAAGGTCTATGCCCTGAAGTCGGGCAAGGACCCTTAAATATTAAAAAAGCAAGGTCATAGAACCGAGACCGGGAGTTTGCTCGATGAAGAGAGAATGTGTTTCACACGCTTTCCAAGCAAATTTTAGCTTACTAAAACTTTAATGATAAAGTTAGTTTGCCAAGCTGCTACCTTTGAGTATATTACATTGGTGGATAACATTTTTGCCCCGTCCTTGTTTGGAAAATGGAATTCCTTATTTCCTAGTTTCTTGTGTAGAATTCTTGCGTTTTCTCACTGTCACCCGACAGTGTTGCAGGGGATGATGCTCTTAACTTGGGAGGTGGGGTACATTAACTTTCCAAGCTTGTCTTGCAGAGTCGTTATGAAAATAGGCAGTACGTCTACGTCTATCTACTACCAAAATTATTCGGCAAGATTACGTAAACATTTATTTTACTAACGGAAGTTGTTTCTAGACTGCAGCAACAGTGAACGGTGAGACCTGAAGGCCCCTAGGTTTTGGGCAACCCCCCAAAAACCTGTGGCTACTTTTAAAACCGAGGTAATACTTATTCTAGCTTCTGTAACCAAGGGGTGAGCTTCCCCCTGCCATCCACTATCGTTAACTGCAGGGTAATTGGAGCTGATGACAAATAATAACAGCCCATGGCTTTTCTGACCAGACAGTTTGTAGCTACCCCCTAGCAGCTTGATGAGGGAGCAGGGTGAGCTCTGGAGCATCTGGTGTCTTTGTTTTGGAAAATACTGTGCTACGTCATGCAAGCACCACTATGTGATTGTAGCATAACTGGGTCTAACTAAATATTGTGTTGATCATAGATGGGATATGGGCCAATGGAGCTTTTAAAACGTTTACACCTTTTGCCAATGATTCCTGCTAAAAGCTTTCTGTAAAAAAAAAAAAAAAAGAGGGAGAAGTGGATGGTGTTAGAAATTGGTTGTCCCCAATTGAACTCTGGGAGTCTTGGAGCCAGCTAAGTTGCATTGTTTCCCCACAGCTGCTCTGACTTGTTTTGATCTATTTCAGAATGAAAAAACTCAATAGTCGAGGGAAAGCCTAGCTCTCTAAAAAGGCAGACAGAGCAGAGCTGGAGACGTGCCCAGACTGTTATTAGCACCGAGGTCTAAGTGCACTGGAACCGTCTAATCTTTATGAATAGTAATCATATTTTGAGGCCACTCGTACCGAATAAAAATTCTGTAAGGCAGTGTGGTTGGCTTGGCAAGGATGTACACATTACATAACGGCTCGCGCGAGGGGCTGCCTCGGCAGTCCGGCAGCAGTGGAGCTCTATTAACGTGATTGAGAGTTGAGCAAGCAGCATTAGTGAGATGGGATCTGCCGTTGTGGCTGACCGGGGACTCTCTCCAGGACCTCCGAGAGACGGCAGAGCTGTGTGATATGCCAATGAGCAGAGGTGAGCTGGATTAAGCACAAAACAACACGGCTCACCAGAGTGCGCTACATCACAGCAGCAGCACACGTTTCCCCTCGGGCCATCTGCTCCCCACACAAATCAGTTGTTCCTTGTAATTCTACCGTCCTCCCTCTCTTCACTCATAGGCGGATGCACGTGTGTGTCGCTCCGGGGTCGCACGCCCAGAAATACTGGTGGTTATTTGGCTTGCGAGGCTGGCTGCCCTCCCAATACTGACCTACGTGTTTGCTGAACCAGTGTTACCCGGCTCCCTAATGCTACATTAGACTGGAAACCACCAGCCTGGCTGGTACTCATATTTTCGTATTTCCATTGGACCTGCAAATGGACACTACGATATATTGCAGTAGTTTGGGAAGCACATTTTTCTTTCTTAAAATATATTATTCTTGAAGTCCATAAGGTAAATGGAGTTATCTTGGTTTTATAGTGTTTACATACTGGGCTGAGCGGCCACCACTAGGCTAATCCGCAATATCAGACGTATGTGATAGTCACACTACTGGAGGCTTTTTTTGTAAAAGGTCAGCTTTTGATGCTAATGCCTTCATAATAAATAACATTTTTTGTACTGCAGAACAAAATGCAGTCTGATTATATCAGATCATATTAATATAGCAGTTAAATCACAGTTGCGGTGGCATTTTATTTTGGATTACCGCTTAGATTTTTTTTGCGGTACTAGGTTCATGTAATATCTTGCAGATAACCTATTCTACTAATGCGCATGTGAACAGAAGCGCTGTTCTTTTTTTTTTTTTTTTACGTTGAGTCACCAGAACAGATCGGTTTGTGGTGGCGTTGTAAGGATGAAGAGACAGTGCTTTTCCCCTGCCTTCTGTCTCCTACCGGCAGGCATCTATAGGGAAATAGCACGGGAATGTAAATGAGACCCCTCAGTGTCTTTCATGGAGAGCACAGCCTGTGGGCAGGGCCTGATGAAATAGCCTTCGTTGCTTTCTAAAGGCCAAAAAAGCAGCGTTGTTGTTAAAAGGGAGTGGGGGTGGGGGAGTGGGAGTGGGGGGGTGGGTGGGGGGGCACTCAAGGGGAAATGAGTGCCAGCAGCAAGTCTGTCCACTTCCCCCTCCCTGCTCTGCTCCAGCTGATATTATCAAAAGGCCTTTGCGGTGTTGCCTGTTATCTAGGGCACACGTGCTTTCCACCTTGGTAGTCAGAGCCATCTACGTCACTATAAGCCTTGTGGAAGAAGACGCCCAAGTGTTGGCATGGTAATCAAAGCAGTCCTTTAAAAATTGCTGGTGAGGTTTTTCATTACTAAATTGCATCGTTGTCCAGCATACCTGCTCCTAAATTGAATTGGAATTTCAGATTTAAGTTGATATACTTTACTCAAAGAGCTTCTGTCATCATTTACATTAAAAGCTGTGTCCATGCCAATATCCATTGGCAAGTAGTTAAGGAAGCCATGTTGCTTATGCTTACCCTCTAAATACCCTTGAACACTTTAAGGCATTTGGGTGTACTGTCGCTTGCCAAGGGCCTCATCCACCATCCATGAGAAATGGACTCGTCACATGCCTTGTAATCTTTGACCCACAGGCCCAGTAATCATCACACCCGCCTCCATGGTTATATGTTTGTTGACATCTGGCTCTGCTGAGCTCTTACAATTAGCCTCAGCCGCCTGCCGCTATCCTAGGTCTGTATAAATACAGAGTTGTGCTCCCCTGCCGGCTAGCCAGCCACAGACTGTTGGCACGGTGATAAGAAGAGACCCCCGGTGCACCTAGCGACTAGTAGCTGAGGCAACACCAAACACGGCTTACCTGAAGTGACTGCTGCTCCCCTCCCCTTCCCTCCCCTCCCCTCCCACTCTCTGTGATGAACTGACAGGGAATATAGACTGATAACAACCCTGGTGCGTCTGCAGTTTTAGGGCTTATCTCCTTTTTGACATTTATTTCAGTAAAATAATCACAGAATAGGCATCTTAGACACTTTTCACTTGTGGGATGTACAGTGTGTTTATACGTAAGTCCACCATTGTCTCCATAGAACTTTAGTTGGTGAGCAGTTGTAAAGTCTGGATGTCCACACGTCAGGCAGAAAAATCGTTGGCTATCGGAAATTGTAAGAGGGGTTCTGGTTGCTATTTTGGAGGTGGGCTTGGCTCTTCGGTGGAGGGAGATTGAATGTGAACTTCCTCTGGAGGTCTGGCCTTGTTAATGCCGTCCCAGTGCCTTTCCATCTCTCTTTGAGTTCTCCCTCCCCCACTCTCTCTTGTCTCTTTCTCCCTGTCTTCAAATGACATGCTGGTGGTATGGCAGTACGCCGTTCAAAGAGAGCAGACAGCCATCGCTCCTTGTCTATAGAACGGAGCACTCTGCTCATTACAGATTAGTGGGTCAACATACTCCATTATCAGAAGGCCTGATTTACGACACGCCTCACCCTGGGGGGGGGGGGGGGGGGGGGGGGGGGGGGGGGGGGGGGGGGGGGGGTGCTGAAAGCCAAGTGTATTAGCCAGCTACGGCTGTTGCCAAAGGCGTCTGCCAGGAAATCAATAAGCTACCCACCAGCATCAGCTTGGACAAGATGGGGCGAGCGAGGATGGCTCTGAAATACGTTTTTCGGCCACAAACTAAAGTCTTCCCTTGTATTCAATCCACCTTTAAGGTGATCTGGCCTATGAGTTGTATCAGGCTATGCACTGGTAATGGGAGATAATGTATCGGCATTTCAAATGTGTGTTGGAATGAAAGGGCTTAAGACTCCACTACTGTACAGTGCCCTCTCCGCTGATCAGCACACCTGTGTTTGGTGACATCGGCATGCCGACGGCTTTGACGAGCGCGATTGATGCCACCTGTCGTCTAACCGCCGATGCTCGGTAGATAGTCAGCCACTGTTGCACGGGCATCGAAGGCACACATGTCACTGTGTAAGGGTGATGAATGGCCCGGTGAGACTCGGGCACGTTGTTTGGAACGGAGAGCATCTTTCATTCCTTGTTTTCCCTGCTGTGTGATCACGTTTGCGTTGAATAAAAAAAGGCGAGAGGGGTGTGCTGTGGGGGGGTTAGGATTTATTGTGGAGCTCAGCACATCCTGCCTGGTGCCTGTGTGTCAGCAGCCTAGCTTTCTGACTGCTGTCATTGTGAAGGCCTGCTAATCCAGCGAGCCGGCTAATCACGGTGAATGGCCCGCTCCCACAACTCCCCGACTGGGGCTTCTGCTCTCTACTCCACTAACAGATTTAATTAAAGAAAGGGATGATGGCCGCCTTCCAGGCCTCCTAGCTCTGACTGCTCTCACTGCAGCGCAGCCTCAGGCTTTTTTGTTTGGGTGGAGAGAGGGAGGCCGTAGACTGGAGGTTGCTATTTTGGAGTGGCGGGTGATTGTCTATAATATAATCAGAGTTGAGCTATGGTATGGTCTCTGTCTGAGCTTCCAGCACCAGGGGCGTAGGACGGTAGATATTTCTGACAAGGACTACGGTTTTGTGATGATCCTTGGCTGACACCTATTTACACAGTCCTCGTCCTGAATTCTACGTTTGCGTTTTTGTCTGTTTTGGATTTTTCCTCTTGGATTGGTCCATTAGCTAGACACTCTGCTTTGGATGTGCGCCAGTTTACCACCCGGAGAAGTGTGAAAGGCAGGTCCACATTTAGACTGAGATGGAAGAGGCTGTATAAGGGTACAGAAACACTTGGACATTGCCCAACCAACTGGAAACCGCTGCGTTTCATAATCCCCCCCCCCCCCCGTTTCCTCCTGAACGATCCTTTCAAGTCTGCATCTGTGGTTGGACGTTATAAAAGAAGCCAAAATGTAAGATTTTAATGAGTTATGCAAATGAGGCTGTGATGTCATTCCAGAGCTCATCAATTCCAAGGACATTTCGATAAAAACTTGAAATATTTGTCACAACATTCACCTTACTTGAAATTCATTGTTTTTATAGTGTTGGTGGTGAAGGAGAAATCAGAGTTTGGTTTTGTATAATCATCACAGATTCACTGTACTATAATGTACAGAGAGGCTGCAGCTGGAAAAAATATCCACTTTCACGTACAATTACATTAATGTCTGTAACGTAAATGTAATGCACTGTTTTGGTCTTTCTATTTAATATTCCAAGTCACACTCGTCTGGTGCCAACATAAGCACAACTCGCCTCCTTTGGAATAATAAACAAAACAACATGTATTTTCATTTAAACACGGCAAAGTGTTTAGTTTCTGTGACATGGGGATTGTTTTTGCTTTGTGAAGTTATCCGAGAAGCAGGAAGTGCTGGAGTCACTGATTACCAATTATTTGCCTGATTGGTCCCATTGGCGACATGGCTTTTCTGATTAGCATATGGATGAGACAGAAGCAGCTTTCTTGTTGGCAGTGATTACATCGTCCGTGCGTGACGGATGAGGTGGAGGCGGTGCCGTTCACTGATGTCTAAGACGAGATATTAAAACTGACAGATTGATGTTAGTTACGTTTCACGAGCTCTCTTTTCACTAATCGAACAGAAAGGTACTGTACCACGATTGATATTTCAACTCTGCCAGTACGTTAATGCAGAAACGTGAGACTTTTGATTCTGATTAGGCTCTGAGTGCCTCAGAGAAGGAATTGACCCTCACGGACGCATACACGGAGATAATCTCACAGGGCTGTGTGTGTTTCCTCAGGCTCCATCTATTGAATTATGTGGAATTATTTCATCAATAACGTGCGATGCATGTAGAGAATTATGAGCAGAGGTTCATTTCTATGGTTATGTAAGAGTAGGATTAGCAGATTGTTGACCAAACAAAACACATGGGGAATCCTTCGCTAGTCAATAACTGTACCAAGATGAATTTAATCTACCGAATGGGTCTTCTAAGCTGAGAACAAAATAGATGAAAGTATTCGCAATCGTCTGATGTCTATTTTCTATTTTTTGCAATGCTTAGTCTAGCTATGAAGTTTTTGTCCAATAATGTGCTGTATGACTACTCTGAAATCACTCCACAGTTGAAGAGCTATTGTTTGGAAGTGTTGCTTCTGTTCACCAACGGAGGTCAGAGAGAGAGCATTTTCGTTTCCAGCTTCTCAGAGAGCCGCCTAACGTTCGGAGGCTATCGTATGGAAAATCATACACAAACACATAACAAGATCATTCTTTTTATTTTGTTAGAGTGGCCTTGAACTGAGATCTACAAGCTTTTTGTGGTGATTAATCCAGTCACATTAATCCACACTGTCAACAGTGTCTGGCCGTTATAAGAGAGCCTTGCTGAGGCCCATAACATAACCATATACTCCTTAGGGTTTATCCTCCAACCGAATGTATTATTGTTGTTTTTTTGGGCCAGTTTTGACCACGAAGGTTCTGACTCATGCCTCAGCCTTATCATCCAGGTTAGACATGTCCTCACGGCGGGTCGCAATAGGGAAGTTCTTTTTGGACCGTTATTTCTGGACCGTTTCCGGGAGCAGACATGAAATTCCGTGCTGTATGGGAAGTGCAGGGCCTAAGCCAGGCCATGACAGAGGGAAGGTTACATCAGGGACTAAAGCTCTAGTCAGCTCATGTGCCCAGGAAGCGTCATTCATTTACGTCACCACCAGTCTAAAGCATTAATCTGCTAAAGACAGTGGTTTGTGTTTGTGCACTAATGGCAAAGAGAGACACATTGAAAAGAACATTTTAAAGTGTAGGATGAAGCGCTATGTTCTGTATGCAAGGCAGTAGATACACATACACTTTTATAGTCCAGGCTAATAGATGTATGGAACGTGTAGAAATGATGCGCCTGTGGGTCATGGTTCTCCATGTAGTCCTACATGCGTGTGCATGCAAAAGATATGTTTTCTCCTACCACCATTGGTCTCTTGGCTAAGCTCTCAGAGACATGTCAAGGAGCGCATGAGGTTCCACATAGGCTAACACGCCAGTCAGTGCACAAAGCCCTCTGGTAAACCAATATGTCAAGCTCAAAGTGATTGAAATTGAGAGCCGTTTGATGAACAGGATATGTGTGGGATATAATCTCCCCCTCTGCCCTGTGTATCAGCTCCTCTCGCCCGCTCTGCAGAGGCAGGCGCAATGCTGTGATTTTGTCTGCCATGATGCTACCGGCATTCCGCTCTATTGACAGATAACACATTTTCTCTTCCTGAAGTGAATTGCAATGGAGCTTAGATAAAGCGGGGACAAACCAGCTCGGTAAAATGTTGTGAGGGAGGCAAGCGTAAACCAGATTGCCTGTAAGATGTGATGTGCTCTTATTGCGAGGTAAGCATTTCATACAGGCAGCCTGACGATAGGTATTATAAGCGTTAGTGTTGTCTCAACGGGCGTGTTTACATTTCGGCAGAAAGAATTGTTTGGGGCTGACGTGTCTTGTAAAATACTAATGAGATTGTTTTATGCTGTTTTTGCAGTTGTTGCTCTTTACGCCGTAGTGATATAATTCAGATATGGTCTGGTTTAGAGATTAGAGAATTGATTTGAGATTAATCACAAACTCTAACTCTAGTTTGCATATCGTCCCCTCATCCTTCTGTGGTTGATTACATATTGATAACGTTCTGATAGTGTGTCAAGTTGTACAAATACACAATGTATTGCATGTCACTTCACCCTGTAACTCTCTTGTATCTTACTGCTTAAGATGGTCCAATCTCCATTTCACCCTAATTTTACTGCTCTTTGACAATTTGTGTCTGTTCTTTGTGTTTTTAGCAGGAATGGCTCTGTCTGAATTGCCAGACTCAGAGGGCTTTGTCTGGGCAGCTTGGAAATATGGGAAAGATGTCGCAGCCAACGCCTATGCCCGCAAAAGCAGAGGCCCAGCCAACACCTGCACCTGGCAAAGCAGCACCTGCACCTGCCAAATTAGCGCCTTCATCTGCACCCATCAAGATGGATTCCCAGCCTGCCCCTGTTCCAAAGAAAGCAGAGCCATTGCCTGCACCTGCACCAGTCAAGGCAGAACTTAAAGCTACTCCTGCTCCAACCATTGCAGAGCCTCCAACTGTTGCACAAACACCAACAAAGATGCCAAAGGTTGAGGTTCCAGAGACGGTGGTCCCCAAAGCTGCCGTGGAAACAAATCAAAAACAGACCGCAGAAACGATACCCTCCGTGACAGAAGTGCAAACGACAGGAGAACCAGTGTCTGAGACGTCAAAGGGTGAAGCTGGGGTTGGTGCTGCTGTCGGTGTTCCAGAGGCCGAGGCACCTCACCCTGCTCCCACTCCTACGGCTGCTGGAGTCACCCCAGCCACTGAGCCGAAGACGTCCCTCCCCGCTGCAGAGGAACAGCCCGAGGTCAAAGTGGTGGAGACGACCAAACCATTGGAGAAGGTTGTCAAAGAGAAACAGACTCCAGACTCACAACCAATACCCCAAGAAATCCTTGTCATGGCAAGTGTTTCTTCTACACGTTTTATGTCCATTGTTCACAATATGTTCTATGCTAGTTTTGATTCACATATATAGATCATATTCTATAAATATAACATAATACAGCAATATAATGCAGCTTGCCTGATCATAGTTAGTAAGTCAGTTCGTTATTTTTCTTTAAATACCAGCCAATAAAGTCTTTGGGGGGATGTTCCACGTTCCAAGTGTCAATGGTTTGTTGTTACTGCAGCACTATTTCAGTTTACTTAGCGTTCCACCTGTTTATATCTGTTTAATTGTGTTTTTTTTTTTTTTACATTTCAGGATGAAGACAAATTACAGAATGAGACCGTTATGATGAGAAAAGCCTCGCTCCCTGTTGACCATGACGCAGTGAAAGGGCAATCCGGCCCAGCTGAGCCAGCCAACGTGGAAAGCAAAGCCAGGCCTTTCCTGGAGGCTGACACTAAAACTAAAACTGCCGATCACGGTGACAAGGATCAACCAGACATTCTGCCAATGACAGAGGACATACTGGATGAATTGCAAGCTGTCCGAGATGAGTCTGTACAAGACACGACTGGGGACTCATCCTTGCCTGCCAAGAATGGGTCTGAGATGCAGAGGAGACGGCTGAGTTTCCAGCCCATGGAAGAGAGCAGTGGAAGCGAGCTGACACCTTCCCCTTCCCCCCAGGTCCAGAGAAGGAGGCTGAAAGTGAGTGCCATCTCGTCCAGCAGCGATGACTCCAAACTGGAAAGCCCCGACTCCTCCGTGGATGATGAAGAGTTCATCCGTAGGCAGATCATGGGAATGGGCGACGAGGAGATGTCTCTCTCGGAGGACGAAAAAGAGACAGCAGAGGGAGCTGTCACGGAGGCTGAGCAGGACAGCGTCTCAGTGACAGCTAATGCACTGCCAAGGAAAGGTAGCACTGATACTGTAGACTTCACAGCCGAGGAGAAATCCCTGCGTCAGATCGAGGCTCAAACAAGGCAAGAGACGGCCCATGCCACAGAGACAGCTGCCGTTTTCAATAAAGCCATCCCAGTGGTGAAGAGACGACAGAGCACAGAGGAAGGTGAGGCCGAGGTGGAGAGCGTCACTGAGTCTCTGGAGGACAGGTCCAAGGGGTCGTCCAGCGTCCAGGCATCCAGCTTCGACCCAGGAACGTCGCCCACGTCTGCTTCGTCGCTCGAGGAGGACAGCGACAGCAGCCCCAGTCACAAAAAGGCTGGCGGAGAGGGCAAACACCACCGCAGGGCTAAGCACAGGCAGCCAGGCCAGGCTCTCCCCACTATCGAAGACTCCTCTGAGGAAGAGGAGATGAGGGAGGAGGAGGATCACCTCAGGCAGGGGACGAAACTGGATGTGGACCAGCAAGGGAAAAGGACGAAGAAATCCCGGAAAGATAAGGACGAGCTGAGGGCACAAAGGAAACGAGACCACCCGCTAACCTCACCTAGCAACCTGTCTCCTATCGAGGATGCATCCCCCACAGAAGAACTGAGGCAGGCGAGGGAGATGGAAGAACTCCACAAGACATCTGAGACCGACTACTCTCCCAGTATGGAGTCTGAACAAGACAGCTTCAGCTCAAAATCGGAGTCTCGGCGGGAGGTGCAGATGGGGCGCAAGCCCTCGCCCACTGTGATACCCTTCCATACCCCTGAGCAGCCGCTTGCCAAGGCATTAAAGAGCGCGGACGAGGCCTACGAGGAGATGATTAAAGCCAAGCTCGTCAAAGAGGTGACTCCCCCCGGCATCGAGCCCCTCTACGAAGGCATGGTGATAGAGGACTACCTCTACGACTCCCTGGTGGAGCCCGCAGCCAAGCCCTCTGCGGCGCGACCGGAGGACACTGCGAAGGAAGCAAGCGCCCAGCCAGGGAAGAGGCTCCGGTCTCCAGAGGAGGTGTACGAGGAGATGATGAAGAAGAAGGGGGAGCTGATGATGATAGAGCAGGAGTTTCAAGAATCCCAGTCTGCCACGGTGCCCCTACAGCCAGATCCTCAGGAGGCTGCACTGCCCCCTGTGGCCGAGACATGCTACATCACCATCTCTACTGGTGAAACCACCCTCTCGCCAGAGGCTGAGCAGCCCACAACAGCTCCAGACGGAGCCGGAGCGCCTGTGAAGAAGAAGAAACGACCGGCTCCACCAAGGCCCTCTGAACCCCCCAACCGAGACTTTGTCAACCCCCCGGTCAGTAAATCCGTTGATTTTGTCAGACCAAGAATTCCCCAAGACCCTGCCCTCAGAAGATCCCTGTTCCCCATACCCGACCTAAAGATTACCCAGTGTTCCTCGGGGGAGGAGGAGGACGACAGTCTGGCCGAGGAGTACGGCGTGGGCATCTCTTCTGACATAACTCCCAGCAGTGACTCTGAGACCAAGGAAGAGGTGGAGACGAGTCCGCCTTTCTCTGACGCCGCTGACATGGAACCCATTAGTGTGGTGTGTGAGGTGCCTGAGGCGAAACCTATTCCCGCTCCGATATCCGCCCCTGAGCTGACCACCACCCCGTCCCCGGTGTCTCAGTCCTCCCCTCCCACCTCTCCGGCAGACTCCAGTGTGGCCTCCATTGCCACGTCCTCCTCCTCCTTCCAGGCTCAGACTCCGCTGTCGTCAGAGTCCACCCCGGTGTCCTCGCCAACAGCTCTGGCGTCGGCTGTAGTTGAGCCGCCCGCCGACACCTCCCCTCCGTCCATCACTCCCATCCTTCCCCGGGCGCAGGGCGCAGCACCTCCACGTCCTCCAGCCCCTGGTTCCACCGCCGCTCCGAGAACAGTCGCCGTCACAATACCGGACCTGGTGTTGGATCCGACCCAAGTTCCCCCGACTGTCCCTGTTTCGGCCGAAGGGGGAGCTCCACCAGCCCCAGTACGCACTCCTTCGCCTGCCCCGGTGGCGGCTCAAATGCCAGATGTGGTTTCGTCCCCTTCCAGAATGTCTGCTCAAGGCCCAGCCCCTGTGCAGGTTTCAGCACCCAGTCGTGTCCCTGCAGAGGTCCCTGCCCAACCCCCGGCCTCAGACTCTGCTGTTCCTGTTAGACCCCCTATTCCAGCCCAGACTGTATCTCCTGCTCAGGTCATAGTCCAAATGCCAGATATAGTGTCAACAACTTCTCCCATCTCTGCCCACGATTCACATCCTGTGTCTGCACTGGTCGCTCCTTGCCCTCCAGTGCCGGCAGCAGCGGAACATTCAGCGCCTTATCAAGCACCCGCCCCTCCTCCAATCTCGGCTATTGTCCTCTCCTCTCCTCAGCCAGCCCAGGCTCCATCGCCAGCTCCGGCCTCAACTACCATCATCAAAAAGAAAGTCCCTCCGCCTCCCCCGCCTCGATCCACGTCCGTGTCCCTGCGACAGACCACCTCAGGGCCCTCCGCTGTCAGAGCCATTCAGCATGTCTCCCCTACGGTCACCACCACCGTAGTCACTGGGTCTTCTCCGACCAGCCAGCCCATGCAGTCTGTGGTGGTGGACATCCAGCCCAGGATGGAGGACATCCCAGTGGACAGTGCCAGTATGTCTCAAGTGGTGACCCCAACCAGGCAGGGCCACGTGGTCATCATAGTGCCCAGCGTGGAGAACATAGCGGCGCTCAGCCAAACTACCCAGGCTGCCCCCTCACCCGTTCTGCAGGCTGGCCAGGTAGCGGCAGGGCCGGTGGTGGTCAGTGTGTCCCCTCTCCCTGCGACGACTCCTGGCCCTGCTGTAAGCAGCACCGAGATGGCATCAAGGCCGTCTGGGGTGTCAGCAGTGCCTGTTGCAGCGGGAGCTGCAGACAATGTAGAAGTACGAGCGGCGGATAAACCTCTACTTCCACGTCCTGCCACCCTACCTAAGCCTAAAAAGCCCTCCATTTCTATTGCCCCATCAGTTCCTGCTTCAGCCACAGGGCCTGTTCAAGCAGCAAAACCTCCTCCACCCATACCTCCCAAACCTGTTTCCATCCCTGCCGGTCTGGTATTCAGTCACAAGCCAGGGGAGAGTGTCAAGCCTCCCCCTTCTCCAGTGGCTCACAAGGCGGCTACGCTGCCCAGGACCAGAGAACCTCCAAACGCTCTCTCACTAACGCTGACCCGGCCAGTAGAGTCCAAGCTGAGTGCCACGTCCCCCAAATCCCCTCTGTCTCCTAGGTACGCCAAGTGTCTAGAAACCTACGTGGTGATCACCCTGCCCTCAGAGCCAGGAACCCCTACGGAGGGGATAACCGTCCAGGCAGCAATGAGGAGGGGCTCCATCCCCTCTACCCAGGTGTCAGGGGTACGAGCCACCCCAACAGAGCAAGGAGCCCCCATGGAGGTGTTCTCAGCCCAGGCTACAGTTAGAAGAGCGTCTGTCCCCACTGTGCGGCAGCCACCCCCACTAGTTGCAGGCACCTCAGGGGTACAGCAAGTGGCTCCCCCCGAGGAGGTTAGCGCTCAAGCCCCAGTGAGAGCAGAAGTAATGCCATCCCCAGTGCAGCCCCCAGTGGCAGTGGCTGATGTTGTCACAGTTGCATCAGGACAGGAGACACCAATCCAGGCTTATTTTGTCCCACCCCCAATCAAGAAGCCATATGTAAAGCCAGCTGACCAGCCCCCTCAACCACAAGCCATGCCCCCTCAACCAATAGCCCAGCCCCCTCAACCAATAGCCCAGTCCCCTCAACCAATAGCTATGCCCCCTCAACCAATAGCCCAGCCCCCTCAAGCAATAACCCAGCCCCTTCAACCAATAGCCCAGCCCCCTCAAGCAATAACCCAGCCCCTTCAACCAATAGCCCAGCCCCCTCAAGCAATAACCCAGCCCCTTCAACCAATAGCCCTGCCCCCTCAACCAATAGCCCTGCCCCCTCAACCAGTAACCCAGCCCCCTCAACCAGAAACCCAGCCCCCTCAACCAATAGCCCAGCCCCCTCAATCAGAAGTTCAGCCCCCTCAGCTAGTAATCGTGCCACCTCTGCCAATGGGCCCACTACCTTTGTCTTCAGTCTATCCTTTACAAACAACAGTCGTCATGCTGCCCGAGCTTGAAGTTCCTGTCGAACAAGTTTATGCCCAAGTCACTGCCACAACTCCATCACAAGTACCTGCAGCTGTTCAGCCAACACAGAGTCTGTCTGAGATCATAACAATGCCACCAGAACCACAAGTCCTACTGGAGGCCCAAACCACCCATGTCTATGCCAGAAGGCCTTCTATACCAGTGGAAATTCCACCCCCATTGCCTGCTGCAGAAGCCATTGCGATGCCACCAGAACTACCTGTAGAAGACAGGAGAGCCTCCGTGCCCTACGTAACCCCAACTCAGGAAGTGACTGGTGCGGCACTGCCTAAACCGGATTATGAAATTCTAACCGAGGTTATTGCAACCGAGGCTGTTGCTTGGCCTACATTATCTGATTCTGTGCCACAGCTACCCACCCTGCAGCAGGCACCACCGGTAGCTGGTGCGATGACGCTCCCATCAAAGCAGGATATGCCTACAGAGTTCATCTCTACAGATGCCCAAAGACCATGGCTAGCACCTGCAGTAGCTGAAGTGATGCCCATGCCTGCCGCACCTGGGGTATTGCCTTCACCGCTTGTGGCTGAGGTAACGCATATGTATTCTGTGGCTGAAGTAGCCCCTCTGCCTGCTGTAGTTGAGGTGGCAGCTGTACCTGCTGTGGCTCAGGTTCAGCCTCTGCCCGTGCAGTATGAAGCTCCCATGGA
The DNA here is from genome assembly GCA_017639675.1 of Aplochiton taeniatus. Classification (NCBI taxonomy): domain Eukaryota; kingdom Metazoa; phylum Chordata; class Actinopteri; order Galaxiiformes; family Galaxiidae; genus Aplochiton; species Aplochiton taeniatus. The sequence continues at coordinate 13,912,324 of CM030181.1, read as the reverse complement.
AGCGTACCGCGCCCAGGTGTATGCAGAGCCCACGCCCTCTGCCCTGCCGCAGTCGGCATCGCTCACGGAGGTCATCGCGGGGGAACCAGAGCCTGAGATCCTCACGGAGGTCATGAGCACCGAGGCTTTCATGAGGAGAGCCTCTATACCCTCGGCGCCCCTGGCCGTGGCCGAGGTAGCAGCTTACCTACCACACTACGAGATGCCGATGGCCGTGATCGCGACCCAAGCCACCACCACGAGGAGAACGTCGATATCCTCCGTCACGCAGCTCCCTCACACAGTGAGTGACACATTTCCTCACCCGTCAGAGTATGAAGGCGAGGTGGTTCGAACCGAGGCCATTTCTACCACTCGAAGGGCTTCTGTCACCGTGCAGCAACCCTTCGCCATGCCTCAGGTTATGCCTGTGGCAGCTGGCCCTGAGGTGCCTGCATATGGTTACCCTCCCCAAACGCCCTACAACATCCCCTCGACCATGCAGCAGCCGCAGGTGCTGACCTACTCGGCAGACTACGACACTCCCCTGGAGATTATAACCACGGAGCCCTACCGGCCCGTTGTGCAGGACTTGCCGCAGTCTGTCCAAGTGGCGCCCGTCACCATAACGGCCATCCACCAGGAGTCCGTAGAAAGCCAAGAGATCCGCGGGCCAGAGAAGGTGGTCTCCAGCCTGAGCCACGTGTACTCCTCCTCCATCTCCACCTCCGGTCCCCCCCCTGAGAGCCTGCCCAGCCTGCTCACGCAGGTGGTGACCACGGAGGTCCAGAGGACCACCGTCTCGGTCCTTCACGAAATGCTGCCCCAGGTGCCCGCGCCCAGCGTGGCAGTCACCGTCCACCCCGACACGGCGCTAGTCCCAGCCACGCCCAGGCCGACCGCTAAGATGATCTACTCGGGTGACGTCGTCGACTTGAGTACCATGAAGTACGGCGTGAGGATGACCGACCGGGGCATGGACCTCACCCCCCCGGAGTCGGGCAGACATTCCGTCTCCAGTGAGGCCAGTGGGCGCTACATGACGGCGGTGCAGCCAGCGATAGTAAACCTGAGTGCCGAGATGACTCCCACCACCACGCTGTCTGTTGTCACCGACAGCATCACCATAGTCACCTGCACGGCCACCATAGCGTCTTACAGCAGCCTCCAGGCCGAGAAGCCTCTGGACCTGCAGGGCCACTCTACCTCCATGCCCCTCCCTCTCACCACATACAAGCCGTTTGAGCCCCTAGCACAGATAGTATACAGGCCCGTGCAGTCTACACCAAGGGTCAGTGCGGTGACGTCCGCGCTGTCCGATACCGAGATCCCCATCAACCTTTCATATGGAGCTTTGACCTCCCCAGCAGCCAGGCAGCCGGTGACCCTAGCCCCAACAGCCGTCACCAACGGAGGCCCCGTCCAACTGGTGGAGGCCACAGGCGCCATGGATCTGTCCGCCTACAGACCCATGAGGGCCTTGGTGGCGTTGTCGGGCAGCAGCCCGGGCGTGGTGACCACCGTGGTGGAGGACGACAGTGCGCCGGTGGACCTGACAGCCGGACGGAGGAGCGTGTGCTGCGACGTCATCTACAAGCTGCCCTTCACGGGGAGCTGCAGGACACAGCCGCCTGTCACCGCCCAGCCTGACAACTTGTTCAGCTACCGAGACGACCGCTACCAGTACGACAACACCGGCGTGTACGGCGTCAAAGGACTGAATGGGATGCGGCCCATGTCGATGTCGGAGACCAACCTGGCAAACACAGGACTGTCCCCCTATGAGCCTAAGTTTGGGTACGACTATCTGAACGGCACCTCTGATGGCGCCATTGACCTCACGGCTGCCAATGTGTCCGCAGGTGAGTGCATCGCCAATGTTGGTCTTACGTATTGTTTCCTTATTCATTGTTTCCTGTTTCTCTGTGTCTTCCTGTTTCATGCTTTATGGGAGAACTTTTAATAGAATATGTTATTCTTTGGCCTTGCTCACTGAAGCAACAATTCAATTTTCACTGCTGAATGCTTTGCTTATTTTTATTTATCTGTCAGGAGTTTATATTCCTCCATTTGTAAATGAAAACAAAGCCTATTCATTATAAATAAAGTTTAAATTGCATGATCTTATCGTACTTTGATTCATTGATAATTATTTTCCTTCTCTTTTGTTTTTATACAGATGCATGCGTGTGCCTGCGTGTTCTCCCACACTATTTTGGCTTTGCGTCGTGCTAACTGGAAGACTATTGCATGCTTCATAGTTTTCTTATCCATGTCCAAACTGTATGAATTTTGTATTTATACATTTTCATATTGAATGTTTTAAGCATTGGTCTATAACCTACATGTGTGGGGTCATTATAACAGGTGAAGCTCTAGACTACACCAGCAAAGCAACTGGACCGTACATTGGAATGACAACCGCTCCCTACTCCCAGGTCCCAACTGCTGGGTTTGGAGCTAATAGTAACCTTAGATCCACAGACGGGATAGTGTATTCCTCTGTAGCCGCCCCAGTCCCATCCACCTACGCTATTACTACACAGCCAGGTTCCATCTTCAGCACCACCCTTCCCCCCACCACTACACGTCAGAACCCGCCGGTCCCACACCCATATGGGTTCATCCCGACCAACGACCCAGGCCAGCTCATCGGTCTGGACCCAGCCCTGTCCAAGGATTTCCTGCCCGCCGCCCTGGCTGACATCATCACTGGCTACCCTGACATGTACTCGGACCAAACCCTGGAGGCCATCGCTGCTTCCCTGGACGCCCTGTCCTCCTCCCCGATGTTCCCCGGCCTGGACGACCACAAAATGGCCCAGTACCAGATGGAGCGGGAGTTCCTGGAGCTGGAAAAGCTCAAGCAGCTCTGCCTTGCCGAGGAGCTGGAATGGGAGAGGCAGGAGATCCAGCGCTACCGGGAGCAGGAGCAGCTGATGGTGCAGAGGGAGCTGGAGGAGCTCCAGGGCCTGAAGCAGCAGCTCCTCCACCAGCAGGAGGAAGAGCACCAAGCCCACCTGATGGCCCAGCAGGAGACCTACGCTCAGCAGAAGGAGCAGCTGGGCCAGATCCAGCAGCTCCAGCTGCAGCTCCAGCGCCAGCTAGACGAACACTACGGCACAACGGGGCCCACGACGGGCAACCTGCTGAAGGCCCAGTACGCGGGGGTGGGGGACAGCGGCCAGTACTGGCCCGTCAAGGACGTGTCTACTCCCCCGGCCGCTGTGAGCCGCCCAGCGGAGGGGGAGCAGCTTCAGCTCAATAGGAAACAGCCGGCGGGGTCAAAGCAGGCAGACCAGGACACGGGGATGGTGGGGAGGAGGACCGGAGACGGCGGAGTGCAGACGGACGACGAAGACTCGGCGGACAACCATTACGTGGGGAGGAGGAAGAGGAGCAACAAGCGGAGCGTGGACAGCTGCGTTCAGACGGACGACGAGGACCAGGACGAATGGGACGCGCCCACCCGGGCCCGGAGACGCTCGCGCAAACACAGCAGCGAGGGCAAGCACGGGTCCAAGGTAACCAGCGTGGCCATCCAGACCGTGGCAGAGATCTCGGTGCAGACGGACCACTCGGGGACCATCAAACGTCCAAACGCCCAGATGGACTCGAAGGTGGAGATCATCAAGCACATCTCGGCGCCGGAGAACTCCCACCGAGGCGGCAGCCTGAGCTGCCAGACAGACCTGGAGCGGAGGATGAGCCCCGTGGACATGGGCTACGGCACCCACCTCAGGGCTGACCTGTCGCCCTCCAAGTCGTCCAAGGTGATCTACTCCTCGGTCTCCCCCCTGTCTCCCGAGAAGTCTGGAGGTCAAAGGATGTTAACCGCGGACCCGTCCAGATACTCCTCCAGCCCGAGGATGCTGAAGTCTGGGCAGAAGTCTCTTTCCGACCCCAAGTCCCTCAGTCCTTCCACTGAGGATAGGTTGGGAGGCTACTATGGAGACAGCTATTCTGTAAGTGGATAAAATAATTGTAACATTGTAATAATAATGTTAATACATGTTGATTTGAAAATATCAAAAGAATACGCTATAAAAAAAATAAGTTAATATGTCACTATTCCTATTTTTGTAACCTAACACATGATCCTTGGCCCCTGTGTTCCAGGGGCGGGGCTCCCCCTCTGGTACCGGTAAGAAGGTGAAGCGCACCTTGCCCGACCCCCCTCCCGAAGAAGACTCCCTCAGCAGCCGCTCTGGCTACAGTACCAACTCGGCCCGCCGCCGCCTGGCCCGGAACACCACCATGGCTCGGGCCAAGATCCTGCAGGACATCGACAAGGAGCTGGACCTGGTGGAGAGAGAGTCCTCCAAGCTCCGCAAAAAACAGGCCGAACTGGACGAGGAGGAGAAGGAGATTGACGCCAAGTTGAGGTACAATTTTGAAAAGGCACGCTCTACAAAGTTTGACTCAAGCCCTTTTTTTTAAAGCAGTTATCACAGGAATTAGTAAGGTGTGCACTGTTAACCCTGTTAACTAAATCATTTCAAGTATGTGGATTAAAGGTCATTCTCATGAAATCCATGCCTGTCGTGCCATCTTAAGTATTCATCTATAATTCACCTGCACCTCTTCAATCTGATAGCATATGGACAAAAGGGCTGCCCCGGCATTACACAGTGACTACCTCCACACTCATACGTAGGAAGGTATTACTGTGTGGACTCCCAATCATTTGTTTGGTTTGCTCATTCAAAACACATGGTAAATGTTGAAATGCCATATTGATTGTTGGAACTGCCGCAGGTACTTGGAGATGGGCATCAACCGGCGTAAGGACGCCTTGCTGAAAGAGAGGGAGAAGAGAGAGAGGGCCTACCTCCAGGGCGTGGCCGAGGAGCGGGACTACATGTCGGACAGTGAGGTGAGCAACATCCGGGAGGCCCGGGGAAACGGCCATGGCCTGGAGAGACCCAGGACGGCCCCCCAGTCCGAGTTTGACCAGTTCATCCCTCCCCAGACGGAGGCGGACTCCCAGTACTCCACCCTGAACAGCCCCTACTCCCACTACGGCCAGTATGTGGCCCAGACCCAGGCCTCCAGCCACTATCCCCAGCAGTCCCTCTACCACCCCTACCAGAGCCAGTCCGTCTACTCGTCGGTGCCCACGCTGTCCTCCCACCCCCAGGCCCAGTCCAGCAGCTACCAGCATGCCTCCCAGCTCCTGCTGCTGCAGGGCAAACAGCGGCAGGCGGCCCTCTCCGACCTGGAGTCCAAGAGCGCCTCCAATTACGAGGTGATCCGGAGCCAGCCGCTCATCATCGTGCCCTCGTCCACGGAGAGCGGCTACGGGGTGGCCCACCTGGGGGGCAAGTACGGCAGCCTGGACCTGAGGCTGGGGCTGGACGAGCGGAGCATGGCCTCCAGCCCCATGTCCAGCATCTCGGCCGAGTCCTTCTACGTCGACATCGACCACCACAACACCAGGAACTACGTGCTGATCGAGGACATCGGGGACCTGACCAAGGGCTCCACGGGCCTGGGCACCGCAGGCCTCGGCTCGGGCTTCAGCCTGCCTGACAAGGAGCTCTCTAAGGCGGACCGGCTCCTTCGGGCCGCTGAGGCTAGGCGCACAGCGGAGGTAAAGAGAAAATGGTGAAATGTGTTTTGACTGTGGGCTCATAAAAAATAAATTGTATATACTTCTTACTGTGCATGATTAGATTTTGAAAAAAAGGAATATCATATAAAACATGATTGGAATTGTGTTACATTTGCATTGAGGGAGTAGACCACTCTCCACCCCCCTCCCCCTCTGTGTTGTTCCAACTGATCTAGGTGGCAGACTTCCTGGGCCAGTCGCGTCTGCAGGGCTACGTGAAGGGAGAGGAGGACACCATGGAGGAGCCCTACGAACTCAAGCTGCTCAAGCAGCAGATCAAGCAGGAGTTCCGACGGGGCGGCACCGAGGGCCTGGAGCACCTCACCGGCCTGGGCCTGCCCCAGTACCTCCCCAGCGACTCCAGCTACCGCCACTTCCCCAAGGCGGAGAAGTACAGCATCGGCAGGCTCACCCTGGAGAAGCAGGCCGCCAAGCAGCTCCCTGCCGCCGTGCTCTACCAAAAGCAGGTGAAGAACAAGAAGGTCCTGCTGGACCCCAAGTCCGTCACCAAGTTCTCCCCAATCCAGGAGAGCAGGGACCTGGAGCCCGACTACAACAGCTTCCTGGGCTCCGGCTCCTCCTCCTCCACGGTGACCAACCTGGCCAACCGGGCCCGCCTGCTCCAGGACGAGATCACCTTCGGCCTGAGGAAGAACCTGTCGGAGCAGCAGAAGTATCTGGGCTCCTCCCTTGGGGCCAACCTGGCCAGCTCCCCCAACATGGGCCAGAGCTTGGGCCTGGACAGCACCTACCCCAGCGGCACCTGCTCCCGGCCCTCCTCGCGGCCCTCCTCGCGGCCCTCCTCCGTCTACGGCCTGGACCTGTCCATCAAGCGCGACCTGTCGAGCTCCTCCCTCCGGCTGAAGACGGAGGGCGAGGCCCTGGACGCGGCCTTCGCGTCCGGAGCGGCCCGGACCAAACCCACCAGCCTCCCCATCAGCCAGAGCCGGGGCCGGATCCCCATCATTGCCCAGAACTCTGAGGAGGAGAGCCCGCTGAGCCCCGTGGGTCAGCCCATGGGCATGGCCAGGGCCTCTGCCGGGCCTCTGCCTCCCATCTCGGCCGACTCCAGGGACCAGTTTGGGTCCAGCCACTCCCTGCCGGAGGTGCAGCAGCACATGAGGGAGGAGTCGCGGACGCGTTACGACCGGGACATAGCCTTCATCATGGACGACATGCAGGGCGCCATGTCGGACAGCGAAGGTAACTGGAGCCTGAGACTGTCGCAGCACCTCCGCTCCCTGGAACTGCTTCTCCTGCATGCTGCCGCTGACCACGCTTAAAAGGGTTTGCATGGATCGGCCTCTCAGTCAATCATCTGTCTGCCAGATCATTGGGCCTCGTCTCGGGTGTCAATTGATGTTGACTCCGCGGCCCTGTTTGCTTTTCCTCTGTTCAGTTCGTCAGGTTTGCCCTTTTGCATGTGACTCTCTTTTGCTTTGACGTGTTGTTGTTGTTGTTGTTTTTACGCGTAACGCCTCTAAGGTTAAGGATAAGACGGAACAGTGTTTGGTGTGTTTGTGCCCACTGGTTCCTTGTGATGCTATCCGCATGCTTCAGATCTATCGTTTTCGTCTCTGGACTTGTCTTTCATTCATTGATCACCAAATGTTTTGTGATACTTAAATGTCATTACATCGGTGAGGGCTTTTTTGGGGGGTGGGGGGTCGATGTGCAGATCGATAGAGAAGCTGGAGCAATGTGACGTGATCACTGTGTCAATCACTTTAAAGTGCCTTCGCTGTAGACAGACTGCCTGGGAGGAGAATCTTCGAAGACAGGCGATAAAAAATGAGTTGTTTTCTTTCTTTTTTGTCCCGAGGCCTGTGTTATGAATATGTAGGAAGGGTGTCTGGTGAGCTGTCAAGGCCGTCTGGAGGCTGTCCTCAGCCTGGGCTGTGAGGGGATGCTGGCCACTTGAAGGGATGAGCCATTAGGAGACTTTGAGACTGTCCCTCCACTCCTCAGTAAGCGCTCTGAATAGAAAGTGGTCTGCCTTTAGCAAGAAGTAGGTCACCGTCTCTGGAAAAAAATACCCCCTATATTTACTTTTCTAAAGCCCCCGCGCCACTATTGTGGAGTGCAAGTCCACCGACTGTAGCCATTTTCCCAGGGATAGTGCTGAATCACTGTGGCTGGGTGTACTTAGCCTAAGTGTTCTACAGATCCAGGCGAGGCATTTAGCCCGACTGCCTGATCCACTCAGAAATCCTGGCCAGCCAGCCACACATCTACTCTTAACAGCAGCAGCTAATTCTCAGGAGATCGTGTTCTTTATCTGTGATGCGATGCAATAACGTCTTCCTTTTTTCTCAATGATTTCTATCGTCATGGTGCTGTGTTGAGGGTTTCAGTGTTCATTTGAAAGTGTTTCTGATGTGTTTCTCTCACGCACGTTTCGTCTGTGTAGTGGTTCATGTACGTCCTCACTGCATCCATGCATGTTGTGTACTTCATGTCTTTGGATTTTCCAGTTGAATAAACGGAATTGTTTCTGCATGCGTGTTTGTTTGGGGCTTCTTTGGCTGCTGATGTGTGCATGCCCTCATGTGAGTGACAGTGGTTGACATGTGTTCTCTCCATTTCCTTCCCGGAGTGTAGATTTGGGATTGTTTCGCTCCTTCCACTTCCACCTTTGAGATGGCACTCTGTGTAACGGCATTCAATGTTGGTCATGCGTTGCGGATATCCGAATCGGAAGTTATTTTTAATATTCACTGTGAATTCTTTTTTTTTTTTTTTTTTAAGTTAATGCTTGGAGAAAGACACCCAAACAAATAGTAGACAGGAGTTTGCAAGCACATGCTCAGAATGTCGAAATTGATTCTATCGTGTCGACCACCTTTCAGAAAATAAGGCCAATATTATTTAGGAACATAAAAACATATTCCTTACAGCTGCTCTGCATGATACTGATGACATTAATGTTAATGGACATTGCTTCATTTCCCCTGAATTGCCAATGGCAAGTGATCAGCGAGGCCTAACAGAGTTATAGTTGGAGTCTATATTTCCTAACAACGTAATGCAATTTGTCCTGACCCCACATAAGTGTCCATCTGCCTTGGTTCCAGCACTAAGTGACTCCATGCTGACTTTGAACAGAGATGATGCCAGAATCTTTCATGAGAGTATCAGACACGGTAGAGTATTTTACTAGTTCAGTTCAATAACAAATCTTACTGTTAAAACTAGTGACCCCCCCTCCCCCTCCTACAGGAAACTGATTTTAGATGACAATGCTCAATACTACAAATGACATGTATGCAATGACAAAGCCATGTTTGCCTAATTGTCTTAGTATCAATGACTTTACTTTTGTGCAATGTCCATTCTCTTTCATACATTTCTCTTGGGAAATGTAGGCTCTCTGAAAGACTAATGTGCTTTATGACAATCTGTAATATCTTAGTATATGAAGCATGGATTTGACAAACTACTTCAATGCATGTTAAAGTATAGTCACTGAATCCATCCAGGCTATGAATATATCTTTATATAAGACAAGTTTATTACTGTGTTAAAGACATTAATAAAGCAATCTATACGTATAACTTTGTATCACAGCTGGAGGCCCAAACTGGAATATAGAAGGTGAGACAGCATCTCAACCCCATGTAGAATAGAATACTGTATGCCTCCACTCCACTGCTCATGCTTCTGAATGGTACACATTTGGACGGCACTGTCAACATATCAGACCCATTCTCGAGTGAGTCACATCCTTTTATGGTGCTCACACACAATACATGTCATAGTAGTTCTTCTGTAGTAGCCCACACATCAGATCCATACTGGAATGACCCCCCCATCTCGATGGTACTGGATATATGTGTGATGTAGTCTTTTCTTAGCTGCTGCGTCATTACGGAATGATTCCACACCACTGTGGTTCTGTAAAACATGTCAGACCCATTTCCAATGTCCATTTTCATGCCCTAAAGCCAATGGGTTTCACGTTTGCATATGGTACTACCGTGCAGTTCCCCAGAAAAAAGTCTAAATTGCAACAGGACACACATGGTATGGTCCCCTTTTGAAGATAGGCATACTGACAAAGTGCAGAAGAGAGATTTGGCCCCTGTTCAAACAGCTCAATGTCAGGAGTAACTTGTAATGAGTTAGGATTTTAGGTTAGATGCGACATCTAGGGGCAACGCTAAACACTTTTCCACTCAGATTGTTGTGTGCCAGGATTGAGGCATTCTGTCAGACCGCCAACAGAAAAAAGAAATAAGGCACTCTTCTATGCAGTGCACATTTCAGCGTCAGGATCCATTAATGTCCCTGCGGCAACTTTAAGTCTGTGCCAGAAGTCGGCAATCATTCTGTCAGCAAGGCTTTGTTTGTGTTCTCTTTACAGATAATAGAAGTAGGGTCACATTTGCTTTTACAAATACCAAACTTTTGAATGTACTGTACAAGCTTATACAAAGGCAGGGTGAAAGGGAAACAGGAACTGCTTTGTAGATTGAGAGCAGTTTGAACAGAGAACGCACAGTGCCAATGTTGGGAGAAACTTGCCCTGAGGTGTTCCAGCTTTTCGAACGATTCTGTTTGTCCTGGCAAAACACTGGTGTCTAGTGTTACAAAGATGTTAAGTTACGATCGATTACGATTAAAAATAAAACCGACACAATATAAATTATTGTAGATTTGTGAAAGTCTACATCAACAGCTTTACACATGGAAAAGAGATGCACTGCATGACATCAAACGCATGCTACACTAAGGGAAATAGTGGGTATCCATCCTTCATACAGCACACCAATAGTAGTGGGGATAGGATGGAGTTGGTTTTCCACCCCTCTGCTTCTACCTATCCAGTCAGGACAGATCAGTGATCTCCCCGGAGCTGACAGGAAGGAGGGATGAATGGATGCTGTCCCGCACTTTTGACTCACATTTAGGGCGGCTGCTCTTTTAAGGTCATGTTGCCAGATGGGTTTCTGCTCTGGTCAGCTTCTCGGCCCATTCCCATGGCCACAACAGAAACCTATCTGGCAACCGGGCCAGCTGTGCTCCGTGTCATTGTTTGACCTCCTCTCTAATCCCTGTGCAGCCTATCACCTGAGGAGAGAGGACTCTGACTGGTTTGACAAGCCCAGAGAAGGACACCCACCGAGTGGACACATCCTGGACAGGAGACAGGTTAGACCAGAGCTGAAATTTTGAAAGTCAATGTTATATTTGTGTTACTTTGTCACCATTTGCTTTTAAAGTTTCAGTATGTTGTGTGAAATAAATAGCAGGAATTTGAATCAAAACATTTGGAAATGCCAACCTCCTGAGTCTTTGGACCCTTCTATCCCTCTTCAGGGCCCCTCCCTTCAATAAATTTGTAATGCCTTCAACATTTCCATTGTGCACATGAGGTGATTGACAAGCAGGTAGTCGTGCCTCCTTGCAAAAACTCTCCTGATTGGTTAGCATTAGGCGGGCGTCCCTAGATTTGTGAAAAGATGAATACAAGGCCCAGGCCGCTCAAATAGATCACACCTTCTCTCTGAGCATTTGATTTAATGATATCCTCCAGGAGGTAAGTAGTAAATGTAAAAAAAAAAGAAATTCAAACTAACATACTGCAGCTTTAAGTCACGACAAAGGGTTTAAGCTAAACACAGTTGTCTGAAATTGTTATGAAAGTGAGAATCTTGAATAAGATATTTGAAATCCTGTCTCTTTCTGATCTCTTAATCTCAGATGAAGCTCATTCCATATGCCTTCCCTCACACACGTATAAAACTGCAAAGAGACACGAAGGACTCCAGCGTCTCTGGTAACGCACACACACACACACACACACACACACACACACACACACCACGCGCACGCATACACGCACACACACACACACACACACACCACGCGCACGCACACACACACGCACACACACACACAATAACACAATATTAATGACAATAAAATTGCAACACAACGCTCAACAACACTTAACCTGTTCTTTGTGTTTCCCTCAGGGAATGGACTTGGCATTCGTGTGGTGGGCGGAAAAGAGATCCCAGGGGGCCGGGGGGAGATTGGAGCCTACATCGCCAAGGTTACCCCTGGAGGAGTGGCGGAACAGACGGGACAAATGGTGGAAGGTAAGGGATCAGAGAAGAACCACAGTCTGGTGTCACTTAGAAGTCCAACAGCTTTGTTTAAGCAAATGTCAACAGTCTCTATGGAGCAGTCTCCAGAATGTTAATCTCTGGAAGCAAGGCAGTGGCATTTGGAAAAACAAAAGCTGACATGAGAATCCCTTCATCTTTCTGACAAAATACATTGGGTAAATTTCAATATCAAGCTGTGGGAGGTGTATTGCATTGATTCTCGCTCGCTTGGTCGGATATATACTTCTCAATGTCAGCTTTCAGTGTGGTACAGATTAACGGTTTTAGCAGAAATCTTTAGACCCGTATTATTAATTGTAGGACACTGTAAGCCTTCTGTGAATATCCCTGCCAAACGCAGAACGCCAGACAGAGATGAGAGAGGGATGACTCTAGCCTTCTGTGTTGGTCTGTCACGTCTCATTCCCCGACACGTCACACACCGCACAGAAAAGCCCCCCGCTCACCCTGGTGCTCCGCTACACGACGCCAACTTAATCATCGGGCTGCATTTAGAAGACGCAGGGGCACGCATTGGCACGCTCTCTCTCTCTCTCTCTCTTCCTCTCTTTCTCCCTCTCTCTCTCTCTCTCTCTCTCTCTCTCTCTCTCTCTCTCTCTCTCTCTCTCCCTCTCTCTTCCTGTCTTTCTCCCCCTCTCTCTCTCTCTCTCTCTCTCTCTCACACACACAGTCTCTTTCTCCCTCTCTCCTCCTCTCTCTCTCTCTCTCTCTCTCTCTCTCCCTCTCTCTCTCTCTATCACACATACACACACACACACACACACAAACACAGAGACACATACTATGAGATGTTTAACCTCAACAAACCATCAACAATATCAAGGACGGTACCCTCTCTGGATAATAGTTTTTAGGGGTTTATATGCCCAGCTAAGCCCTGGCAGAAGCCTGGCTCAGTGAAGTAATCCCCTCCCCACTTTGGGAATGTTTCTGGGGGTAAGAGATGGTTCATCAGCTCTCTGCGCGCTGTCAGCCTCACTCCAGCCATCTCCGTGTTCAGCGACATGACGGTGAGGGACCAACGTGACTTTGCTCAGAGAGTGGTCAGGGTTTGAAGGACACAGGCTGGAGCTGGACGCTACAACAACATTTTATGTTTCTTATCTATAGGTGCTTTTAGGAATCTTGTATGTTTTTACTCTCTCTCTCTCTCTCTCATCTTCTACCGCTCATCCTGTTTTTACAGGGTCGCGGGGGGGCTGGAGCCTATCCCAGCCAACACAGGGCGTAAGGCAGGGTACACCCTGGACAGGACGCCAGTCTATCACAGGGCCAACACATATAGGGACAGACAACCACTCACACTCACATTCACACCCTATGGGCAATTTAGAGTCACCAATTAACTTGCATGGTTTTTGGACTGTGGGAGGAAACCGGAGTACCCGGAGGAAACCCACGCCGGCACAGGGAGAACATGCAAACTCCACACAGAAAGGCCCTTAGGTCAGGTGGGGTTGAAACCCAGAACCTTCTTGCTGTGAGGCAACAGTGCTAACCACTGAGCCACCGCGCTGCCCGTGTATGTTTTTACTGTATGTTTTTATATATTTATGTATGTTACGTTTTTATCGTCTGTGAATGTTTTTTATTATTATTATTTTTTATGTGGAATGTTGTCCATGGCTAGAACACGGGTGAAAGCCCAAGCCAATTTTCACATCTTCTGATTTGTCGTTTTGTTTAATAATTGGAATACAGGAAATTATTCTATTCTCTAGTGGTTGCCCTGCCTAGATTTGACGTCCGTGGTGATAGTAAGCAGGGAAAGCAGCAATGAGTGGGTTGTGTTTATGTGGTGTTATTTACTTTGTAGGGCGTGTTAAATTTGAATCATGTATGCTTCCACTCCTGTGAAAAAAGGTTTAGTTAAACGGTGCTTACCCTCAAGATGAAATGAGAGAGAGAGAGAGAGAGAGAGAGAGAGAGAGAGAGAGAGAGAGAGAGAGAGAGAGAGAGAGAGAGAGAGAGAGAGAATGAGAGACAGAGAGATAGAGACAGAGAGAGAGAGACAGAGAGAGAGACAGAGACAGACAGATAGTGAGACAGAAAGATAGTGAGAAACAAAGAGGGGTGTATTTAAATGGGCACTGGCTTTCTCAAGCAAAGGCACAGAGACATATAGAATTCACAACTGTGTTGTCCCAGAAGCTGGAGAGTTGTGCCGTAAGCGAAAAGGCAGAGGTCAGGACGGGGTTTCATCTGTGTAAGTGATGTATGGCACGGTGATGGCAGTTGTGAGTTTACGCTGCACGGCGTTCCTCTTCAGTTTTACCTCGGGCACGCAATCGAGGCTTCTATTTTTGTGTGAACCGGATCTCGTTGGCATCAGCGAAAACTGGGCCAGGGGTTTCGGAGGCCGTTTATCTAGATGTTGACTTTCCCTCCAGCTAAGCGCCGCGTCAAGATAAAACAAGTCTTCCGTGAATCTCGACACGAAGAACGGGACGCCGTTTCGGTCTCGACTGCTCTTCCAAGAGATCGAAATGCGATCATGTGATCGACGGCCACCCCGCACGGCGTCGTGGGCCGGCGGACATTGACTCCCTGCCGTCTGTTGTCGCGCTTCCCGCTGCAGGAATGCAGGTGTTGGAGTGGAGCGGGGTCCCCCTGACGGGGAAGACCTACGAGGAGGTGCAGTGCCTCGTGGGCCAGCCGTGCGCGGAGGCAGAGCTCTGCGTCAGACAGTGAGTCCAGCCTTTTCCTCCCTCCCCTGTCCTTCTGAGATAGGTAGCCAGCCTTTATCCCCTGGGCCCGGGCCTTTCCCTCCACTTCTCCATCCTCCCGTCTCCCTCTCGGCCCCCGCTCAGCAGCTCTCACTGTTTCCCACTAATTAGGTTCCCCTCCACTCTCCACCATCCTAAGTGGGATATTCATTATTCGCTACCGGCTACTGTAACTGTAGCATCTATCAAGTTTATTTTGTATTTTTTATCATGCAATTAGGCAATGAGTATGTGGCTGAAGTGCTTGATCATCATGTCTACTTGTTAGCGTGCTAACCCGATAAGATGGTGCTGATGTGTCGGCAGGGATTTGAACATGCTGTCGGATCCAGAGCATCCCCAGGCCCTGGAGCATCACACCCAGCTCAAGGCGGGTAGGTGCCCACCTCTCCGTGTGTTTGTGAGTGTGTGTGTGTGTGTGCGTGCGTGTGTTTGTTTGTTTGGGTGTGTGTGTGTTTGTATATGTATGTCTGTCAGTGTGACTAGAGGTTTCTACGTGTTCATGCAGGTTTTTCAATCCTGGTGTGTATGTGTGTAGGTGAAAGGCAGCGTTCTCCGGGCGTGGATCCCAACCAGCTGGCGGCGGAGCTCCAAAAGGTGTCTCAGCAGCAGGCTCCGGGTGTGGCAGGCCCTGGCCTGGGGCCTGGGGGCATGGGGGTGCTCTCCGCTCTGGAGCGCTCTAGTCTCCTGCACTCAGGCACCGGCTCAGCTGCATCCAGTGGAGTGCCGAGTCCCGGCCAACCTGCTTCGCCTGCCATCAACAAGAAGCAACGACAAAGTGCTAAGGTACTGACTGGAACCTGGAAAGAGGAACGTATTGTTTACTGTTGGATGAGCCTAGGTAATTCAATCTCATTTATTGTTATTTATTCTGAGGATATATTTCACACACACAACCACCCCCACCCCCAATTTTGTAGAAATGTAATGTGTTAGACCCGGTGACAAAAATTTGAAATCTTTTCATATTACACTTTATGAAACCTCTAATATAACACTGTGGCTGCTAAGGGCTTGTCATTAGACACCGTGTGGAGGTCAAGGTCAACCGGTGTAGCGGCAGTGTTCATTATAGCAACATGACAGGCTCATTATAGAGAAATATGGAAATGGTGTGTGTGTGTGTGTGTGTGTGTGTGTGTGTGTGTGTCTGTGTGTGTGTGTGGTAGTACGAGAGAAATGAGCTGTGAGCATACACTGCCAACTCTGCCTTGTTCAAATCCTTTCTCTCTAGCGCCTCAACCAAACTGCCATCCTTTTTTTAAAGGACTTTCCCCAGTTATTGAATAACCTTCTGCAATGCTTCCATGACTTTTCCTGTCTATTGGCCCGCTCCCAGTCAGTCTCTCTGGAGTCACATAGCAGCCTGAAAGCCATCCTTACTCAGCAGTGGCTCAGCACGAGGGCTGCTCATCCAGCTCTAGCCTGACTGTGTGTTTCACAGTGGGGTCTGATGTCAGCACATGGTGAACACTCCCGCTGAAATTGCCCAGCTGTCTGTGCCTGAACATTCATTGAGCCCTGGCCTGCCTTTGTCTGTTCTAATGTGGACACGTGTAAATTGGCCTTGGTGTTGTGACACGTCTTGCTTTTTGTTCAGCCAGCAGAAGTGCAGAAGACCCTGCCCCATCCCATCACTGGAGAAATACAGGTATGCACTCGGAAAGCTGCGTGAGAGACTGACAAGTAGCTCTTCCCTTGTTGCGTCGCTGTTTCGGTCTGCAGCGCCATGTATCTGTCTCTATCCCCAGCTCCAGATCAACTATGACAGGAACCTGGGCAACCTGATAGTGCATGTGCTGCAGGCCAGGAACCTGGCCCAGAGGGAGAGCAATGGCTACTCAGACCCCTTTGTCAAGGTCTACCTCCTCCCTGGCAGAGGGTGAGTGTCTCAAGCTCTCTTTCTTTCTTTCTTTCTTTCTTTCTTTCTTTCTTTGTTTCTTTCTTTCTTTCTTTCTTTCTTTCTTTCTTTCTTTCTTTCTTTCTTTCTTTCTTTTTTGTTTCTCACTATCTCTCTCTCTCTCTCTCTCTCTCTCTCTCTCTCTCTCTCTCTTTCCTTAATCATTGCTCCTTTCTTTTAATCAGTGAACCCGATGCTGTATTGAGTTAACTGGAAATGAACAATGGCCGCTGATTTTAAGTTGAGTCTCCACAACAGAAGACAGAGGCGGCCATAGAATTGGCTCACCCTTGGACGCATTGGCCATCGTTTCCACCGCACAACACCGTGGGTGTGCTGCATAGACACCCCTAAGCTTTGGTGCCCAGTGTTTGAGTGCTGTGATGCAGTTGTAAACTAAGGATCAGTCCTTAAGCCAACGCTTATCTATTTAACATCCTATCTCCCTTCAGTACCCCCCCCCCCCCTCTCCTCCTCCTCCTCCGTTCCTCTGTTCCTAGGTGGACTGTCAACAGGCAGGGGGATCGATGAGGCCATTATCTGGTCTGTAACAGTATCTGCACCGAGCTAATGGCCCTATCAGACCCGTATATAAGATGCGGGGCCATCTCCTCCTACACAGGCCTACACCGGCCGTAGGGGGAAATACCTCCTCGTTTTGGGCTAATCCCGGGGTTATCCATGTCCCGGGGCTTAGGAACTGAAGCATGACGTGATAACTGTTTGACTTGATAAGGAGAATAGTGTTTAGTCCTTCATTCATCTGTCGATTGTATCCCCTCTGGGGATTTTTTATTTCTATTTTTTGTCTCGCATTCCATAACGAGCTCCGACACTAGAGCAAAACGATGCGCTCGCAAGCCAATTGGGCCGTAGCTGAGCTTTTTACTCCTTTGGTTGAGGCCCGTTCTTTTCCTCTGACTGTTTCTTATGTGTTTGCTTTTCTCGTCGTTTGTGACCTCTGCCCTCCTCTTCCTCTTCTGGACTCCCTCTCAGCCAAGTCATGGTTGTCCAGAATGCAAGGTAGTGTGGCGCTGCTCCTCGCTTTCAGTTGGTGTTTTTTGGTTTGCCTCACATGCGTCTACGTCTCCAAAGTGCTTTTTTTTCTCTTCCGTTCTCCCTCCCCGCCATTATCTGTGCCATTTCACGGTGACAAGAGCACCATCCTCTCTGCCGTCGCTCTGCACACATCTACTGTTCTCCCTACCTCTCCCTACCTCTCTCCCTACCTCTCCCTACCTCTCTCTCTCTCCCTCTCCCTCTCTCTCTCTCTCTCTCTCTCTCTCTCTCTCTCTCTCTCTCTCTCTCTCTCTCTCTCTCTCTCTCTCTCTCTCTCTCCCTCCCTCTTACCCACACACAATCTGTCTTTCTTTCACCCATCCCAAACAAGCCATGATTGTGTGTTGGTGCAATTGTAACCGCTGGCATACCCGAGAACATCAAAGGCTGCCCGAGCAAATTCACCTGTGAATTCATTTTGGACGTTCTCTCTTTTTCTCTGGGTTTTTTATCCCCCCGCCCTCCCCACCACAAGGGTTGGATCATTCTCCAGTCATCTATTGATTCAACATCCTTTCTTTACGGAAAGTCATGCCAGTTTGGTGACCGTTTGTGTTGGACCGCCCGTTACGCGGTGGAGGTGAGGCTTTCCACTAAAAGCTCTCTCTCTCTTTGTTGTTGCCACCCCAGTGCTGACAATAAAAGGAGAACCAAGTACGCCCAGAAGAGCCTGAACCCAGAGTGGAACCAGACGGTCATCTACAAGAACATTCACCTGGAGCAGGTAGGGGGCGCCGGCAGGCCGACCCACAGACACCCACTGTACATGTGTGTGCTCCGCCACACCTACCTGCTGACATACGTGCACATGACCGAAATGCAGTCAGACAATCGAATGCGAGCGCACTCATAGTCACGAACACACGCGTGAATACTGTACACACACTCTCTGCTAGGCCAGAGACATCCCGTCACGACTAGCTGGGGTCTTTGGCAGCCTGGCCGGCTGGGATCCCGTGGTTCCAAGGGGCTCGCGTGTCCCTCGGCTGCCTGCTATCTCCACTCCCAGGACACCGGGCCGCCCGCTGCCGCCCCCCTCCCCCCCGCCCCAGAGAGGGAGCGCTGGGATGGCTAATCACAGGAGCAGGGGGAGGGGGGTTAGCGACGGAACAAAGGACTCAGCCTGCACTCGTTCCAGAGGCGGGAGACATCTCCATTGGATTGTGTGGCCACCACCGTGCCGACCGATGTGTGTGTGTGTGTGTGGGGGGGGGGGACACTGAGAGATGAGCGTGGATGGGGTGTGCGTGAGCGCCCGGAGAGTAGGGAGCGTCTGTAAAAAAAAATACGAGGGAATTGGAGGGATTCTCTGGGGCTCCGCGGGCGCTCAGCCTGTCTGCCCGGACGATAATCACCCCTCTCTTCTGCTCTGGCCAGCCTTGAAACGCTGCCGCATCGCTCAATCGCCCGCCCACATTAATCCCCCTCGCAGAAACACACACACACACACACACACACACACACACACACACACACACACACAGAAACACACACACAGAGGCGCACACAAGCACACCGGAGATACACGCTTGCGTCCCACACATCATTCGACCTATGCTCTGCCTGCCTGTGTCTTTGAACACCAAATGGCTGAGCACTGAATTGGAAAAGGGACGAGGCACACACAAACCCACGTACGCACGCTTATGACACACATGCACGTGGAGCACACAAACACACACCCACACACACACGCACACACACACACACACACACACAAATATACACAAACTAACCGGATATGTTCGTTTCCCCCTGTGTCCGCAGCTGAAGAAGAAGACTTTGGAGGTGACGGTGTGGGACTATGACAAATCCTCCTCCAATGACTTCCTGGGAGAAGTGAGTGCCTCTGGAAACCAAACGTTCTCTGTCACCTCCCCCTAATGCATTCTGATATTTTGGTCCACGGAGCCTGGTCGCTCTCAACGTAGCCTGTCTGGTTTTGTCATGTCCTCCCCAAAACCCTCACCGATGTGTGTTCCTCCGTGGCTGTCAGTCAGCATGGAAATTGCATCCCTGTAATAGGTTGAAAGAAGGTCTGATTGTTTAGCAGTGCATTGGAGTACTTGTCTGCCACAGTGTGAATAGTGTGGAGGCCCCATAGTCCACGTTAATGCCCTTTTTCCTCTTTGGATTGACTTGCTTTCCCACTCCGCAGTTTCATGCTCACCTTCTTTGCTCCGTGTCTTCGTCTCTCTCTCTATCGCCCTTCCCGGGTGCCAGGTCTTGATCGATCTGTCCAACACCGGCCAGCTGGACAACACCCCACGCTGGCTGCCGCTCAGGGAGCAGAGTGAGAGCATCGAGCACAGCCGGGCCCACCACGCAGCCCAGGGACCTCCAGGGGGCTCCGGCCAGGGCCAGGGCCAGGGCCAAGGCCAAGGGCAGGGGCACACAGCAGGGTCCAGCCAGGCGATGGGGTTAGGTCAGGCAACGGGTCAGGACCATGGGCAAGGACAGGGACAAGGGAGCCACGATTCCCCCAAGAGCTCGGTCATCAAGAGCCGAAGCCATGGGATCTTCCCTGACCCAGCCAAAGGTAGGACGAACCCCTGTTCTCTTTCCCATGATTTCACTGACCAATGTAAACATGTAGGGGAATGGAATGCCAAGGAGAAACTGACATCGTTGGCCGTGATTCCACAGAAGTCTCTCTAACTATGGCTTGAGTCTTTCAGTCCCCTGTTTTTGTGCTTTTCTGATGGCCACTTTGTTGTCATAGAGATTGAGTCTGTTGCCATGGCTATAATAATACCAATGGGCCCCATGATCGGCCCTAATTACACTGTATGTTCTGTCAATCTTCTGCAGAGTTTCTATCCCCGTTTGACCGAAACCATAGCAACCCCATCAAGCGCACTCACTCATTTCTGTAGCAAGGGGGAGTTTGTGGGCAATCCAAGTGACCTCTCTTTCTTCCTTTTCTCCCCCCTTTTCACCCCTCTCTCCACCTCTCCACCCTTCTCTAACGCTCTCTGAGCAGACTTGCAGATGGCCCCCCTGGAGAAGTCCCACAGCAGCCCGGGCAGCTCCAAGTCTTCGTCGGACGGCCAGCTGCGCTCCCACGGCCCGTCCCGCTCCCAGAGCAAGAGCAGTGTCACCCAGGCTCACCTGGAGGATGCTGGGATAGCCATAGCTGCTGCTGAGGCCGCCGTGCAGCAGTCCCGCCTCCAACCAAGTAATCCCCGCCCCCTACCGCTAACACGTTTCCCGTGACATGCCTCCTTCTGTCCTCGCACATCTCTCCGCCCCCCCCCCCCCCCCCCCCCCCCCCCCCGACGTTCCTCTCGTTCTCTCACTCCCGGGGCTCCTCTCCCTGACCCCCTGCTCTCCTCCATAACGCTGCGAATCCCACCTGTAGTAACTCAGGTAGACCTGAGGCAGTTTAGGACGTAAAGGTCTTATCACCCATGTCTAAACTATAGTCAAATATCATCGGTGTACATTGAAATCGCGGCTCCTTCGAAATCCTATGTATGTTTACTGTGACTCTGTTGCCTGTGGGGCAATGTAAAGTAGGCCACAATCCTGCTAGCCTGTGCTCCACCCCTGAGCCTCGCACCGCCCACCTCAGAACCCAAAGACGGGAGCCTATGGCTCCACCGTCGTCAGTTGTGTCTCATTGGAGAGTGCATGATGAGCCGATCCCCAGCCTCTGGTTTCTACCCAGCCCCAGTGTGAACACACCTCAACCCCCACTGTAGAAACCAAGCTAGGATGGCAGAGGCCTGGGTCAGTCTAAAACGTGGATTGACTGCATATCCCACAAAGATTGTTTAGACTTGACAGGCGTCGAGTCAGTGTGGAGTTGTGTAGCACGTTAAATCAGGGTCGTCAGTGTGGAGTGTGTAGCACGTTAAATCAGGGTCGTCAGTGTGGACGTCTTGTCGAGCCAGTCTGTGACTGTGGATGTGTTTTCTCACGCATGCAGCGTGCTACCCCCCTTACAGAATCTCACAATTCTGTAGTCTGTGTGTGTGACACATGAACATTTAGAGATAGTCAGGAGACACACTCATGCACATACATTCAGTTTCTGCCTGTATATCCATCCCTGCTACTGTCCCTGTTGATCTCACACCTTGTGTCAAAAACTCGGCCTGAGACTCAACGAGTCAAACCAGGAAGTGAAAACAGAACGTCATGGGGTTCAAAGGCCAACTGTGACTCACCAGCCAATGAGAATACAGACAGAAGTCAGCTGACCATGAGCGGAACAGAGGTCATGGGGAAGGTGAGACAACAAAAAAGTGAAAATGAGTTAACGCTACCCTAAAGAACCACCAATAAAGCAGCATTAAAATATTGCAGCCGAAACTAATACTGAATAGCTAAATTAAAACGTGCGCCTTATCTTAAGTTAAGCTAATCTAACTTCCTGAATAATGCATTTCTCATTTCAAATATATTTGCATGTGTTTGCCAGTGCATTGTCTTGTTTCGTTTTGTTCTATGTTTTTGCTGTAATTCATACTCATATCAATGTATTTGCCTCTGACGTTGTATATGTCTAAATCTGAAATTCATAACCCCAGTCTTGATGGGCTGCACTCCTACTGGTTTCCAATGCAGTTTGTGAGGAAGTAGTGCATTGAATGCAGCTTGTAAGGCTATAAAAGTGATATGAGGAAGATGGTGTGGAAACTGCAGCCACCAAAGCCCTGCAGAGCAGGGGCTGTTCATCATTTGTCTTGACAGAATTACTCATGCCCCAGATCAATTCTTTTTCACACTCCAAATGGGATGTGACAGAGATGTATTTTGTACGGGGAGAAAAGGCAGGACACATTCCCTGCTTATCAAGGTATAGGATCCACAGCGAGGCCTGAGGTTTTGGAGGTGAAGGCATTGATGGTCTGTTCGATACGCTTGACAACATCTGTCACGCTGGAGTTGCCAGTCTGCTGTCATGTGCCGATAGTGCAATGTGTGCAGGCCCGGCACAAGTCTGATCCTTGCAAACGACGGTTTGAGGCGCTATGTGTCGGATCTGTTAGATGGGCATTTGTCAGCTGCTCTGCTAATGACGGCCCTCAACATCAAACAGTCGCTTTCACGAAGGTCTGTGCGAGCCACCATCCAAATTATTAGACCACACATCCTCCAGCTTAAAATGGTACTTTCACACTGTGACACTGTGACAAGGAATCAGGACGTTCCCATGCGTCTCTCTCCACCTCTCTCTGTCTATCCACCTCTCGCTCTCTCTCTCTCTCCACCTCTCTCTGTCTATCCACCTCTCTCTCTCTCTCTCTCTCCACCTCTCTCTGTCTATCCACCTCTCGCTCTCTCTCTCTCTCTGCACGTCTCTCTCACAGGCTCCAACCCCGTCTGTTTTTTTCTCGTCTTTCCTCTCTGCTCCCTGCCCCTTTTGTCCTGGCACTGATAGGGCCGGGCCACAGGCTGGGGGACCTCTCTGGGACCATGGTGTCGTCGGCTCCCAGCCTGGTAGGAGACGGTTACGGAGGTTTGGACGGGGATGACGGAGCGGGCACCGGAGTGGACAGTGCCATCTTCCAGGTGCCACGGATGTAAGTGAGGAAGTCATGGACGATCGTCTGATTAAAAGACTCACGCACAGCAATCCTCTAAACTTCATTCAGCGAGGGAGCTGCCTTGTAAAGGGGGCTATGGATACTTTTTATAAATGTGTCAACGTGTTTGTGTGCTTTTTAGAGGCAAAGCTATCCCCAATGGTACGGACAAGAGCCGAATGGGACCTGAAGACAATGAAGGTGAAAAGACGCTTACACCTACAAAACAACCTCTATAGATTCTTCTAGACTGCCAAACAGTCAATCAGTTCCTGAGGCTGTGCAAAGAGGCAGGAGAGAGACCACATGTTTAGATCTCTGGTTGCAGGTCTCCCTCTGCTGGCCAGTTTAAGATACAACGCCACTACTTACAAACAGCATGTGACATTTTTTTAGCTGGGCATTCTGTTGTGATGAGTTGTGTTAAATGCTTACCTGTTTGCTTGCCACAAATGACATTACATTAATTAATATGTGACGCATTCTAGTTCTTAAAATGCAGCAAATTTTAAGCAAACAAATTGCATTCTAAAAGAAATAAGAGGAGCAGGGTAATTTCTTTTTTTAAACGGCATAATATTCTGTGAAAGCATAAAATATCATTATCATACAACGCACCCTTACATTGTACCCACTGAAAACTAATTCTGAGTGAGAATACACGATTAGACCATTTTAGACAAACATTATTGTGTGAGAGCCTTTTTGCCAGGAGGTGTCTTACTCCTTTTATGTCTGTCATAACAATATATATAGCTTTGCTGTCATGGTATCCAGTGTCCCTCCTTAACAATGGGCTAGAGGTCATCTTAGTTTGGCAGACTGAAAGTCATTACAGAGATAGGGGATAGGGTGCAATAGTTGTAGTCATGATGACAGGTATTTGACGGTCTCAGACCTGATCTCTAATAAAAGCAATGCTGTAGAAATCAAGTGTAAAACATAACTGAAGTTACACTGGTACATTAGTAGCTCATGTTTGGCCAATGTCTTAGTTATTTTGAAATGATCCGGATGGTTGACTCCGTACACTCGCCAACACGGGTATGAGAGGACTTCAGAGCAACTCCCTCCCCCACTCACTCCCTCCCCCTGCTCTCTGTGTGTCCAGGTAAGACCCAGGTGATGGGGGAGATCAAGGTGGCCCTGAAGAAAGAGGTGAAGACCGAAGGGGACCAGCTGGTCCTGGAGGTCCTCCAGTGTAGGAACATCACCTACAAGTTCAAGAGCCCGGACCACTTGCCAGGTGTGCCAGCTGTAGTTGACTGACTGACTGCCACACAGTGAGAGAACGTTTGACTCCCTAAAATAAAAAGCGCTTTGTCTCATCCATCAAGTTGTGTTGTCCCCAGACCTGTACGTCAAGCTGTACGTGGTGAACGTGGCCACCCAGAAGAGGATCATCAAGAAAAAGACCAGAGTGTGTCGTCATGACCGTGAACCTTCCTTCAACGAGACCTTCCGATTCAGCCTCAACCCTACTGGGCACTCTCTTCAGGTACTCATGTCATTATGTCTAGTGTCAGCTTGACCAACAGGACAGGTAACATTGTGGTATGGGATGGGCATGTTTAGCTTTGTTCAACCCTACTGGGCACTCATGCCATCAGGAATAGAGCTGACATATTGTTCGGTTTAGTGTCAGCTTGACAAACAGGACAGGTTACTGGAGGTAATTATGTGATGCTGTGAAGGAGATACAGGTATGTACCAGACAAGTAATGGCCCTGCATTTAATTCATACCACAAAGCTTGAGGTGCTAGGAAATTCCCATTTTAAAATCTCAACACCAGCGGTTCATAAGTAAACACAATAAAATGCCATTTTTTCCCCCCATGTGTGTATCTAGCTGTTCCTGGTGTCGAACGGGGGGAAGTTCATGAAGAAGACTCTTATTGGCGAGGCCTACATCTGGCTGGACAAGGTGGACATGAGGAAGAGGGTGGTCAGCTGGCACAAGCTGTCGGTCAGCTCCACGCAGACCAACCCCTGAGGACACTCGTGCCCGGCCAGGGTGACCGGCCGGAGGTCGCTGCAGACGAGTTCGGAGGCGGGAAAAAAGCGAGGGGTGAGAGAGAGAGGACTAGGAACCGGCTCTGACCAGAGGTCCGTGTGACGACCTTGACCAGCTTTTTCCCTTCGGAATGCCATAATTATGCTCTGATGTCACACTGAATAAACAAAAGAAAGAAAAATAAGAAGAAAGAAAAAAAAAACGATCCTGAATAACGACACTGCCAATCGTACACATGGCCTCATTAATTAGCATGACGACGGACATGTGTGCTCCGCGTCCTCACTCTGCTGCCTAGCCTCTGTAGAGTACCCACCCATACCCAGGCAGGCACCAGGTAGGACTCTGGATCCATAGGTCTGGGACAGCCGCGACCTCCCGCTCATCACATGCCCCGTGCCATACAAGAACACCTGTCCTTCATATTCACACGCATACCGGGCTGGCATGACTTTTTTTCTCAAACGAGGCAGAAAAAAGGGGTTTGATTACCAATGACTTTAGGTTTTGCTATTATTATTATTATCATTATTGTTCATCAAATAACACAGCACACTAATAATCATAACTGCAGATGGTGATTGTGATGTTTGTCTGAATTTGTCCGTTTGTGGCTTTTCTACAGTAACTGTGAATGTCGTCAAGTCTTGAAATGTTGGACCGCGAGAGGACTTGGAATGTGTGTTGCACGATGGCGTGAGTTTAATGTAAAAAGAAGAGAGACTCTCGATGGAGATTAGATGCAGAACATTGCTATGAAGTAAAACATGTACTTTGTGATGTAGATATCCCAACATCAAGATTATAGCTCAGATTATAAACTCAACATGTATTGTTTTATATATAATGGATAGAGGGTATATCTTTACACATATCACCGTCCGTGATATAGAGTATAACATAAATTATAGACATAATGTGTACAGATGTAGACGGCTATGGGTGAGCACAGACAATCCAATTCCATTGACTCTGGTGTAATGCAGTTGTTTCTGTGTGGCTTGGGACCTATGGAAGCTGAAGGTGTCCTGGTTACAGTTCACCTGGCTAGATGTCCTAAAGGGATTGAAGAGTTGTAACAGTTAAAGGCCTAGCTTAAAGACACACTACAGTCTCCTTTAAATGTTATTTTGCAACTTCATTTAGAAGTGATCATAACATCAAAGACATTTCCTAAGCAGATCGTTATCATTTGGTATCAGTCTAATGCATGTGCTGTATGTCCTGAATGTTTATTTTATTTTACTGAACTCAAATATTGGCAATGACATAATTGAATTAGTACAGACAGGACTGTTATCGTCTGCGTGTCATTCTGCAAACAGTGGTTCCAGGTGATAGAGGTTTGCATGAAGGCGGAAGCTAACTTTATATCTACAAAGCAAATCCTTAAAACTATCATCTCCCCGTAATGTCTGTTTATGAAGCTGTGTGGGATTCAGAACTGTTTTGTGTCGACTCCAGTGAGAACCCCACTGTCTTTTACCTAGCTTTGTTGACAGCACATTCTGCCTCTGTTTTCCCCTGTGTGCCACTGTCGTTAAATGTGTTTTGTCATTTAAAAAAAAGGACACAGGAAAAGATTCAAGTCGAAAAGGCTGTTCTTTTTTTCAGTTATATCATCCAGTTTTGGATGCATCTGCTCTGGAGCTTGTGGCTGTATGCTGTATGCCCTCCCTGCTGTGATGTGCCAGTCAGTCTACTGCACCACAGTGAACCAGCCTGACTCACTGCCTGTGACCAAAGTTCATATCCTTCAGTTCAGGGCCTGAAGGGGCTACGTGTCAGCACTGATGTGCGATGGGCTGCTGATGCATTCATCTGGCGATGCTGCTAGCCTCCTCCTGTAATTAACAGCATCAGCAGGTGATTGTGAACCCTCGCATGTACATCTAAGGCCAGAGTACCAATACATATCACTGGACCCACGTGAAATGCAGAAAACACAGACCTTGAGTCAAGATGTCACTTAAACACATATAGCAAACAAATGAAGGGGATATTATAGGAAGATGGAAAAAAAAGTGGTCGGTGTTACAGGAAATTATTGTATTGTGCCAACCTAATTTTATTACCAAACCCCATTGATTCTGTTGATGTAATTCTATGCAACATACTTTAACGTGTATGCATTTTTTCTGAATGTGTTAAATCTGTGAACATATTGTCTAAAAATGTGTATCTTAAAGAGATTTTTTTTATTATTTATTTATTTATTGAAGAAAAAAATATAGTAAATATAGATTTTTTTAAACTACCTTACAGATGTTATCATGCACATGAAGCTTGTGCACTTTAGTAAACATTGTTTGTTTTCTTGTCCTGTTTTTACAGTAAGTGTCATGGCAAGTTTAGGTGTTTTTTGTGTCTCTATGTTGATATGATATTGAATCATGGTGATTTACATGTATGGACGTCTGCGTAGTCACAGTAACGTTACTTTTGTATTCATCTGGCAAAAGAAAAACAAGAACACAAATCTGTCCAAAACACTCAAGGGTTCATTATGCACAATGCAGGTAAAAAGAGTCATATGCGCTCATTCAGAGAACGAAAAGAATCAACATTATTAGAACATTCAGTCACTACTGTTCAATCCTTCATGTATCCTCAGATGCCCAATGTGTTCTAATCACTCCTTCCTTTCGTCACACACATCACTCGTTGTTGTTTGTGAAACCATTTGTCGTCGCCATGAGAGATGAGAATGTGACCTAAGTAATTTCCTTTGTGTACATACAGTGTTTATTTTTTACAGAGATTGAAAGTTTATATTGTCAGATGAAGTTTGAGCATGTGAGTGTCAAAAAATCTCAGCAGACTTAACTCTATTATTGTACAGCAGTGCGTAAGTGTGTCTCTAGTTGTGTGAGGCGAGTTAATTGTGCGATCAAACCATATGTTGTCAATCAATTGATATTCAATCTAATAAAATACAGAAACAAAACTAAGGGGAAAAAATGGACACCACATCAATAATTTAAATTTTCTGTTCTGGATGTTGCATGTTTAGTTGATGCTTTCTTGGTATATTTTACCTCCCTATTATGTAATTAAAGATTATGTATAGATTTATCTGTATGCTGATTGTATAAAGATATGCTCGTAAACTTGTCTTGTTTTTCACGCAGTGTAAAAACAAAGAAACTAATGTTATGGTTTTGTGGTTGTACCAAGGATGTGTTAAGATAATATGCAAATTGTGCTGTAAAAACGGCTGTTTCCCTGAATAAAGTAATAAAACCTTTGAAAATCGATTCAACATTATCAACAAAACAATTATCTCCGTTTTATTCTTGTTTAATTGCAGAATATTTTGATTGGAGCATCCACTTAATATGTTTGATACATTGACAGAGCGAGTCAACTGGATAATAATCACTTGGTGAGAGAGCTATGTAAATTTAGGTGTCGTCTGCAAGGTTCAAGGTTATCTTTATTCTTCCACTAGGGGACATTTTGTTCGCAGCCAGGGTTCATACATACAATACAATACATAAAACAATATCAACACAACAAAAGTCAGAATTAGAGCTACAATAGAAAAATGGAAATTCATACCAAGTAAAACATCTGAATCGTGCAAGTGTGCAAATGTACAAGAATAGTGCAAGAATGCATGTAGATTGCTATCCGCAGAGCAATACACAGCATAGCTATGGTAAGCTACGTTGTTTTTTATTTTTAACGTTTGACCCAGCGGGAGCATTTAAAGACTGAAGAGAGTTGGAGAGAAAGAGGACGTTCATCATCGGAAAGCCTGCTTTGAATCTTATTTCGATAAGAGAGATGGTCAAATCTATTCAAAGTGTAGGGATGTTACTGCTGCCTGAGTGTCTTGCATAATTATTTTCTTCCTTTTCTCTAATCGTGCCCCCCCCCCCCCCCCCCCCCCCCCTGTTTGTTTACAGAATATATGAAGATGACTTCTCAAAATGTTACTTATTTTGTTTAGAAATATTTTGATCTGGCTAGAAGAACAAATATCGGCATATTAAATTCTGAGGTAATTGTGTGGTCTATGTGAGGGTGTGTTCTATCTGAAACAGAAACTAAACACGCATCCGAAGCCTGCCCCTTTATTACCAACAGAACATGATCGTATAAATACAAAGCATCCTACTGTTACATGACACTATATCCCGAAGCGTTTGACATACATCCAATAATGGCAAACTCCAAGGTAAGAAAACCTAGATGTTGAGATTATTAGTAGTTATTATTATTAATATGTATATATTATTAATATTATTAGTAGTAGTAGTACTAGTAGAAGTAGTAGTGGTAATATTAATAAAATGATCCATACTATTATATTTGACATCTGACCATTATGTAACTATGTGTTCTGTTTTAGCCTAAAGGTAACAATAACCTATATGTTTTTTATCACAACAAGTACAAATAAATACCCAGATGTTTGAATATAGTTTTAATATTATTATTATTCATATGATTATGATCTGTACTATCATATTTGACATCTGATTATTGGACTCTATTGGACCATTGCTCGTTCACCTTAACCTAAACAATTTTCCAATACCAATTCCAATTCTAATTTTTTTCATCATTTTTTATTGGATAACCACATATCCTTACCTTGCCAAAGTCTATCGTCCTTATAGGGATGGTAATCAACCAAATATGAGCTTGATGTTCACACTTACATTTTTGCTAATTGGTAGATATCAGTTTGCATTGCCAACAACATTTTCTTTGAGCAAGTTCCCTTTATCATGTATCCATCTCAGACTATGTCAACTTGTTAACATTATGTGTAGTAGCAAGTTCTAAAGACCTGACATTATGACTTTGAACAATTAGTTTGAGTCATGACTTGGTGCATTTTAAAATAAAGCCGGGTTTGTAAAATATTAAAATGAAGGAGATTTAAAAATAACCTGCAGTGTCCTTATTCAAATTGGTTGGAGTTGAACGAGAGAAAACAAAGGTGTAACCCTGTGTGAAATGTGCTGTCAATGGTATTTCGTTGTCAAATGAGCCAACATACCAATTAGTAATCACCGCAATGTTGGGTAAACTGTGTTTATGTCTGAATTCAGGGGCCGCATCCCTCCAAGGACGTAATCGCGAAGGGCGAACCGAGTGTTGTTCAATAACATTAAATGAGATGGTCTGGCCTATAGATTTCCTACTTGCGTCACTAGCTGTTCCCACCCTTACCCTTGCGTTACAACACTTGTATCTAATCATCACCGCTGCGCAATGGTACAGGTTGTCTGAGAGCACAAGCTGGAGTTGGATATTATTGGAAATTTGGGGAGAGAAGGTCGCATTTCTCGGTCGCATTTGATGGAGCCTTCAAAATGGGACAGCCGTTGCACGCCACTGTGACGGATTCGGTCTTCAAATGCAACCTTTCAAGGATGCGGTCCTTGGATTGAGACACACAGACATGGGCGCGGTTGCTTTCTCGTAATTAGGTCCTCATTTTGCATGACAGAAATGATTGATCAGCTGTGGTGTTTTATTAAGAACCAGCTAATGAAGGGTGATCCAATGAAAATGCGTTGTTATCATCTACTTTAGGCTTCCAACATTTACAATGATAGTTTTCAACTTGCATGGTGAAGAACAATATTTAAAATAATGTAATAGCTTATAAATTGCATCGCATTTAACATGTAGTTCGGCTACTTTGAGTTATTGTTCTCTCTTGCATACAACAACACTATACCTATATTACTAGGCCTATCTGTGTGTTTTCTAACTGTATGACTGCATTACTTTCCAATGAGATTTTCAATGACTCTGTGCATGGCCACATTGAGCTTCCCCCTCTATTGGTGAGAATCATTGACACACCCCAGTTCCAGAGACTTCGTTACATAAAGCAATTGGGAGCAGGCTACTATGTCTATCCTGGCGCCTGCCACAACCGTTTTGAGCACTCGATTGGGTGAGACCGAGACTGCACTGTTACACGTGTCATCATAACATTATAGCTCTGTTGGGCTACTGTAAAAATGTACTGTCATTGATTGTTTGTTTGATTTTGTTTGTCTTGTGCAGCGTGGCCCACCTCGCTGGAAAGTTTTTACGGAGTTTGAGGGAAAATCAGCCTGAATTGAATATAACAGATGATGAAATTCAATGTGTGCAGATTGCTGGTCTTTGCCACGACTTGGGTACATATAAAAATATCTGATGTGATGGTTGCCATACAGGGAGCCATCTGCATAAATGCTGTGGGCCGTGATATTTTTTTAATGTAAACTTAATTATCATTTTTAAAAAACTGATAAACATGTTAAAACTGTGGAAAGTAAATTTTTAAATGTGTTTTTACAATGCACACTGAAAGGCCATGGTCCCCTTTCCCACAAGTTTGAATCATTCGTCCGCAAGATGGGAAGAGTAGGGTATAGGGTATGGATGACTACCCTTCTTTAAAAAAAAATATTACCCAAATCCTGTTGTTAAATTGAGCCCTTTTGCAGTATTCTGAAAGAATTGTGGTGTCTTACATTTCCCATTGGACTATAGCATGAAGATACATCATGTAGGTTGTTGGAGCACTTGGTGACATCAAATAATCTCCACCATTATATTAATGAAGATATGCTTCTCTTCATTAAAGCACTCATCCTTGGAGAAGTGGTAAGATTAGTTTATTATCTTGAATAAACAGTGCTCTTTTTCCAAAGCCAAAACATTACTCATGAATGCTATTCTTTGTGTAAATCTGGAGGCCCCAGAGAGAAGTTTCCTGTATGAAATAGTAGCCAATAGTAGCACTGGTATAGATGTAGACAAAATGGACTATTTTGCAAGGTGAATATTTCAACCTCTTCATTTTTAAGAAAGTCAAATTTAGTGAAAAGCTATGTTGTAACATTGTACATGGATTTGTTTTACCAGTGCATTTATGTCCACACATTTTTTTCGGTTTTCAAAGGGACTGTCACCATCTTGGAATGCAGTGCAACTTTGACCACAATCGCTATTTCCTGTTAGCCAGAGTCCTCACACACGAGGAAAAGCAGCGTATCTGCATAAAAGACAAGGCACTGTCAAAATAACTTCTTATACAAATTAGGCTTTCCAAGTAAAGTTACAAAGAGAAGTGACTGATTTTTCTGTTATTTTATTGGCATGTAGGAGGCAGCGAACATGTATGAGCTGTTTCACACCCGGGATCTTCTTCATAGGAGAGCTTACAAGCATCATGCCGTTTGTGCAATTCAGATGATGTAAGTTATTTACCTGGTTCTCACATTCCTTGCAAAGAATACACATATAAATGCCTAATGTCTTTAAACCACAGGTTTGCCGATGCTCTCTTGAAAGCTGAAAGTGTCATCAGAATCCCAGGCACTGATGGACATGTAAGAATAGCTGATGCTGTTGATGACATGGTTGCCTTCACTAACCTCACAGGTAATTCAAAATACAAAGTATTAATTTGTTCTTTCTCTCTGAATCTAGTTATACTGGAGAGTAGTTGTGTTGCTTTCTGTTTAGGGGTACAGACCACTCAAGACCCTTTCTGCACTTCTCTTTGAACTATTAAGCCAAAGAAAAAAGAGTACTCTATTATGCATTATGCATATTGTGCATTAGGATCATGAACAGACTTAAAATACTTTAAAAACACTTCTAAATTACTTTAAAGACCAAATAAGGAGAGATCTTACAGAGCTTTTGCATTCCTTGACTGAGGTTGAAACTGTTCGTATTGACAATCATGTTTAAATTTGTACTCTATATTTTAAAAGTGTTAGACTTCAGACAGTTGGCAGTTAAAGACTGCATAAGCCTTACTGCATGCCTGTGGCTTACTATGTGAGCGTTGATTAGTTGACTCGTCACTCTGATCCCATGGGACATTTCTCTGAGGGACACAAGGCAATCGCCCTTTCTGCCTACAGGGATCACTGACTGTAGGCTTGGCATCAAAATGTGGCTGTATCCATAAAAATTTGATTTATTTCAGGTTTAAGGTTGCATTCTGAATTGAACAGTTCAATATATGGCTATTCACAGCTATTGACGGTTATTTGTCTGGAATTTATCTGCCTTTTAGATTCCCTCTTTGAGAGAATGTTGTTGGAACCACTCCCCGAAGCCCCTTTGGCATCAAAGAATCTAAAGGAAGCAAAGGAAATCTTGAGGAGAATCCAAGAGCGATACCTTTACAGGGTTGTTTACAAAAGTATGCTGATCCCTTCCCCGACTGACATCTCCTTACACCGAGTAAGTGTGTTTTTGTTTTGACACCTTACCCCTTTAGAGTTGAGCAGATCATTGTAACTCCTCCTGTTGTAAAAGTTATTGAGCACATTCGTTCATCATTTACTTCTACTGTATAGGAAAAATTGGGACCTGACTTTGAAGTTGAGGTGAGTCACAAAAAAAAAGACATTTTAGACATTGTATACACACCATTACAAACCATTTGTTCCTAATGTTTACTTACAGAAGCTCTGTTTCAACTACGGAGCGCAAATCAATAATCCAGTAGATAAATTACTTTTCTACTCAAAAGATCAGAGAGACAATCCCAGACATATCCCTAAAAACGAGGTGGGTTGCTTATCACATCCATCACTGTATAATATATCTCACAAACTTTGAATAGTCGTCAAGATTCATTTGTTCTTTGTTCTCAGGTGTCAAATATGTTGCCAGAAATATTTGAAGAATTTCAGGTGCTGATTTTCTTCAAGGGGATGGGACCCCTGGATGAGGATAAAGAGCTACAGTTGACAGAATACATAAGGCATTTTGAAGCACAACTGCACTGAATGTTCAGAAGGGAAATATAGCGCAAGTAATTGCAACTTGTGTTCATGAATTCACTATCATGGATGAGGTGCACTGTTAAGTTATTTGCTGGGTTTAAAAAAAGGATTACTCGGCAGTTTCATTGTTATCATTATTTTCCACATGCAACACAATTGAGTTTTTTGATTAGCTTTATATATTTAACTGTTGCTTTGATATTTCATCAAGGCAAACTTTATTTTAAGTTTCATGACATAATCAGAACACAACCTTTTTCTATATCAGCATAATGTTGAGGTTCATTTGTGTGATTTCAATATATAACCATTAGGTGGCAGTATCTTCTTTTGTAAACTATGACAAAACAGTTGGGTGTAACATTTGTATAATAACAAGCTAGTTTGCATTGTACCAATCCTAATAATACTTGGATGTGTGTTATTAGAGCTAAAATTCAGAGACCCTACCAATAAACAATTATGTATTCAACTGCATATGCGGATCTGCACTATAATAAAATATGTCAGATCATTTCCACCAGGGCCTTTGTTGGGTTTGCTTGCTCCAGTCCATTGAGTGTGCATTACAGCCATTGCTCCCGGTAGAGAAAGAGTGACTGGGGGGAGACAACAGGTTGATGGCTCAGAAGGAGAGTGGGGCAGCATCTCCGTGGCCAGACCAGTAGGACAAGCTCCACAGCTCTTATTTAACTAGTCAGGTCAAGTTTATTAGTGTAGCACTTTTTCCAACACAAGGCAACTCAATAGATGCTTTTAGTATAATATAGAAAGAAATGAAAATGTTATTAAAATAAATTACAATTATTACAAATAAATGTGTGTATGTAAATGTATAAGTAAAAAGAAAATCTTCAATAAAAGTAAAAACTTCAAAACAAACTTAATAAAAATGTAGAACAATTGAAACAGTGTGCAAGGATTTAAATATATGGTGCCGGACATGAAGGTTGTTTCGCTTAGTTTTAACAGTGGCTATGGTTTGGGCATTTCTGATGTCTTCTGGAAGTTTGATTCATTTGTGAGTAGCACAGCGACAGAAAGCTGCCTCTCCATGTTTTGTTAAATAACTCTGGGAATGGTTAATAAACCAGCGTCAGAAGACCTTTGGATCTGGGGGGTTTGTATGGCAAGAACAGATCGGAGAAGTAGGAAGGGCCTATAGCCCATTTAGTGCCTTGTACACAAGCAGCCAGGCTCTTAAATGTATTCTCTTATTCATTGGGAGCCAGTGCAAAGACTGCCGAGAATTGGGGTGATGTGATCACATTTCATAGTTTTTGTTAGCAGCGAATAGAGTTTTTTTTATAGGCCTGTAATTAAGTAATTGCAATAGTCCAATTTGCGTGTGAATAAGCTTTTCTTGGTCCAGTTTAGGCGTAAGTCTATGATTTTAACTTGAGTAACTTGAGTAACTTGATTCTTACTATAGGTCTACTATAAACGATGGTTAGCTTTTTTTTTTTTTTAAATGTATTGATATGCCGAAATCTTATTCTGCGTCAAATAGCCTACACCAAGATTTCTCTTCTGGGTTTTAGTCTGAACAGACAGGGAGTCAAGGTGAGCCCTGACTCAGTCTTTTATCGTGAGCACCAAAACCAACTTTCTCTGTTTTATTTTTGCAGAATATTTTTCTTGGCACACCCAGATCTTGATCAGATATGTTTGATGCATTGACAGAGCAAGTCGATTGAACTGCAATCATTTGATGAGAAAGTAGGCTACAAGTAAAGTTAGATATGTAAATGTGGGTGTTGTCTGCATAGCTGTGGTAAGCAATATTATTTTTGGAAGGGATCTGGGCAGGGGATGGTGAGGAGAGGCCGGGGTAGAGGTGAGGGAGAGAGAGAGAAACATCGGGAGGAGAGGACACCAGAGATGGTGTGCGGTTGCCAGGCAACCATTGATAACCAAATCCCCAAGCATCACTCTTGTGCTGCCCTACCCTGCATCAGGACCTGAATTAGACACACATACACATATTTAACACCCTGTTTGATAAAACAGATAACTGGTGGCTGTTATTTTGACAATTACACATGGTATTAGACATAAGCCTGTTCCACAATACATGAATGCCTGCTTTCAAACTCAGCCTTCTAATCCTCAGAGAGATACAAATGGTAGAATTAGCTTGTAAAACAGGTATATGATTGAGGGAACAAAGGAGGATTGGAAGGGATTTTTTTAATCCCGGTTACTTTCCACTAATTCACAATTCTCAAAATGTTCAATTATATGGGTGAAATCAATAATCACTCCAGCACTATCCGGTCTCAAGCGCACAGGCTGTTACTCAGTCCTTCAAGGGGATTGACAATCATTTGCAAAAACTTTATCATCAAAACCAGTTCAATTCCACATTAGAAAAGCGTGCATGGTGGTTGATCAGATTAGCCGTGTAAGGTTTGGCTTATCTCTTGAGTGTGGCATTCACACTCAGTCGCTATTCATTGCTCCACCAGTGTGGGTCTTCACGCGCATTCACTGGCCCACTCATAGCCGGCAAAGGAGAGTGGGGCTCAGTTGGTTTTATTGTGTGTTGTAGTTGTTTTGTGTGTGTGTTGGGGAGTTTCCCTCTGAAAATGGATACCTGCAGGATACAAACCGTGATATTTCTGGTGCTGTTAACACTGGGTAGATCTCTCGCTGAGTTTCCGACACAGAAAATGTAAGTAGCCTTCTATACGATGTTTTTTCTTTC
>CM030181.1:13855888-13870888 GCA_017639675.1 Aplochiton taeniatus | reverse complement strand
GGGGTGGGGGCTCCATCAGGAGACAGGTCCCTGATGCCTGAACTCACGGCCTGCTGCCTCTCTGATGTGGACCGGAGCCTTAGCCCTTCCCCACCTATCACTGTCGCGCACATCCCCCATGATGTTCAGCTGATTGGATGGCTTTGCCTTTTGAACTCTAAGAAAGCAATCTTATTGGTTGACATTTGTCCAACCCGCAGCGACACACATTAAACTGGCCCGCGTTATGTTTGTTTCCCCCTGAGTGCTCTATTTGATTGGCCAACGTTGTGTTTGTTCCTGGTGATTCACACTTGATTGGTTGACACCGGGCTTGACCCACCAGCGAGTGATCTAATTGGACTGACACCGACCATGATGTAACCTGGTCTCGGATTGAACTGGTTCCTTTGATTTGTGTGGTTTTTGCTCTGTCCTGATTGGCGTCTTAATGCGTACTTCCTATGGGTGTCTTGTCTGATAGGATTAAGGAATGGGTGGATCAGATGCAGAGGGACCTGGTGACCCTAGCAGACACCGCCAGCGCTGGGAAGAGCCTCACAGAGGTACACACACACACACACACACACACACACACACACAAACACACACACACACACACACACACAAAGATAAAACTACTAGTAAAATATGCCTAAAATGGTACTTTCACACTGTGACACTATTACAAGGAATCAGGACGTTCCCATGCGTCTCTCTCCACCTCTCTCTGTCTATCCACCTCTCGCTCTCTCTCTCTCTCCACCTCTCTCTTTCTATCCACCTCTCGCTCTCTCACTCTCTCCACCTCTCTCTGTCTATCCACCTCTCTCTCTCTCTCTCTCTCCACCTCTCTCTGTCTATCCACCTCTCGCTCTCTCTCTCTCTCTGCACGTCTCTCTCACAGGCTCCAACCCCGTCTGTTTTTTTCTCGTCTTTCCTCTCTGCTCCCTGCCCCTTTTGTCCTGGCACTGATAGGGCCGGGCCACAGGCTGGGGGACCTCTCTGGGACCATGGTGTCGTCGGCTCCCAGCCTGGTAGGAGACGGTTACGGAGGTTTGGACGGGGATGACGGAGCGGGCACCGGAGTGGACAGTGCCATCTTCCAGGTGCCACGGATGTAAGTGAGGAAGTCATGGACGATCGTCTGATTAAAAGACTCACGCACAGCAATCCTCTAAACTTCATTCAGCGAGGGAGCTGCCTTGTAAAGGGGGCTATGGATACTTTTTATAAATGTGTCAACGTGTTTGTGTGCTTTTTAGAGGCAAAGCTATCCCCAATGGTACGGACAAGAGCCGAATGGGACCTGAAGACAATGAAGGTGAAAAGACGCTTACACCTACAAAACAACCTCTATAGATTCTTCTAGACTGCCAAACAGTCAATCAGTTCCTGAGGCTGTGCAAAGAGGCAGGAGAGAGACCACATGTTTAGATCTCTGGTTGCAGGTCTCCCTCTGCTGGCCAGTTTAAGATACAACGCCACTACTTACAAACAGCATGTGACATTTTTTTAGCTGGGCATTCTGTTGTGATGAGTTGTGTTAAATGCTTACCTGTTTGCTTGCCACAAATGACATTACATTAATTAATATGTGACGCATTCTAGTTCTTAAAATGCAGCAAATTTTAAGCAAACAAATTGCATTCTAAAAGAAATAAGAGGAGCAGGGTAATTTCTTTTTTTAAACGGCATAATATTCTGTGAAAGCATAAAATATCATTATCATACAACGCACCCTTACATTGTACCCACTGAAAACTAATTCTGAGTGAGAATACACGATTAGACCATTTTAGACAAACATTATTGTGTGAGAGCCTTTTTGCCAGGAGGTGTCTTACTCCTTTTATGTCTGTCATAACAATATATATAGCTTTGCTGTCATGGTATCCAGTGTCCCTCCTTAACAATGGGCTAGAGGTCATCTTAGTTTGGCAGACTGAAAGTCATTACAGAGATAGGGGATAGGGTGCAATAGTTGTCTCAGACCTGATCTCTAATAAAAGCAATGCTGTAGAAATCAAGTGTAAAACATAACTGAAGTTACACTGGTACATTAGTAGCTCATGTTTGGCCAATGTCTTAGTTATTTTGAAATGATCCGGATGGTTGACTCCGTACACTCGCCAACACGGGTATGAGAGGACTTCAGAGCAACTCCCTCCCCCACTCACTCCCTCCCCCTGCTCTCTGTGTGTCCAGGTAAGACCCAGGTGATGGGGGAGATCAAGGTGGCCCTGAAGAAGGAAGTGAAGACCGAAGGGGACCAGCTGGTCCTGGAGGTCCTCCAGTGTAGGAACATCACCTACAAGTTCAAGAGCCCGGACCACTTGCCAGGTGTGCCAGCTGTAGTTGACTGACTGACTGCCACACAGTGAGAGAACGTTTGACTCCCTAAAATAAAAAGCGCTTTGTCTCATCCATCAAGTTGTGTTGTCCCCAGACCTGTACGTCAAGCTGTACGTGGTGAACGTGGCCACCCAGAAGAGGATCATCAAGAAAAAGACCAGAGTGTGTCGTCATGACCGTGAACCTTCCTTCAACGAGACCTTCCGATTCAGCCTCAACCCTACTGGGCACTCTCTTCAGGTACTCATGTCATTATGTCTAGTGTCAGCTTGACCAACAGGACAGGTAACATTGTGGTATGGGATGGGCATGTTTAGCTTTGTTCAACCCTACTGGGCACTCATGCCATCAGGAATAGAGCTGACATATTGTTCGGTTTAGTGTCAGCTTGACAAACAGGACAGGTTACTGGAGGTAATTATGTGATGCTGTGAAGGAGATACAGGTATGTACCAGACAAGTAATGGCCCTGCATTTAATTCATACCACAAAGCTTGAGGTGCTAGGAAATTCCCATTTTAAAATCTCAACACCAGCGGTTCATAAGTAAACACAATAAAATGCCATTTTTTCCCCCCATGTGTGTATCTAGCTGTTCCTGGTGTCGAACGGGGGGAAGTTCATGAA
The DNA here is from genome assembly GCA_017639675.1 of Aplochiton taeniatus. Lineage (NCBI taxonomy): Eukaryota > Metazoa > Chordata > Actinopteri > Galaxiiformes > Galaxiidae > Aplochiton > Aplochiton taeniatus. The sequence goes on along the minus strand of CM030181.1, from coordinate 13,867,927 downwards.
GAAGACTCTTATTGGCGAGGCCTACATCTGGCTGGACAAGGTGGACATGAGGAAGAGGGTGGTCAGCTGGCACAAGCTGTCGGTCAGCTCCACGCAGACCAACCCCTGAGGACACTCGTGCCCGGCCAGGGTGACCGGCCGGAGGTCGCTGCAGACGAGTTCGGAGGCGGGAAAAAAGCGAGGGGTGAGAGAGAGAGGACTAGGAACCGGCTCTGACCAGAGGTCCGTGTGACGACCTTGACCAGCTTTTTCCCTTCGGAATGCCATAATTATGCTCTGATGTCACACTGAATAAACAAAAGAAAGAAAAATAAGAAGAAAGAAAAAAAAAACGATCCTGAATAACGACACTGCCAATCGTACACATGGCCTCATTAATTAGCATGACGACGGACATGTGTGCTCCGCGTCCTCACTCTGCTGCCTAGCCTCTGTAGAGTACCCACCCATACCCAGGCAGGCACCAGGTAGGACTCTGGATCCATAGGTCTGGGACAGCCGCGACCTCCCGCTCATCACATGCCCCGTGCCATACAAGAACACCTGTCCTTCATATTCACACGCATACCGGGCTGGCATGACTATCTTTCTCAAACGAGGCAGAAAAAAGGGGTTTGATTACCAATGACTTTAGGTTTTGCTATTATTATTATTATCATTATTGTTCATCAAATAACACAGCACACTAATAATCATAACTGCAGATGGTGATTGTGATGTTTGTCTGAATTTGTCCGTTTGTGGCTTTTCTACAGTAACTGTGAATGTCGTCAAGTCTTGAAATGTTGGACCGCGAGAGGACTTGGAATGTGTGTTGCACGATGGCGTGAGTTTAATGTAAAAAGAAGAGAGACTCTCGATGGAGATTAGATGCAGAACATTGCTATGAAGTAAAACATGTACTTTGTGATGTAGATATCCCAACATCAAGATTATAGCTCAGATTATAAACTCAACATGTATTGTTTTATATATAATGGATAGAGGGTATATCTTTACACATATCACCGTCCGTGATATAGAGTATAACATAAATTATAGACATAATGTGTACAGATGTAGACGGCTATGGGTGAGCACAGACAATCCAATTCCATTGACTCTGGTGTAATGCAGTTGTTTCTGTGTGGCTTGGGACCTATGGAAGCTGAAGGTGTCCTGGTTACAGTTCACCTGGCTAGATGTCCTAAAGGGATTGAAGAGTTGTAACAGTTAAAGGCCTAGCTTAAAGACACACTACAGTCTCCTTTAAATGTTATTTTGCAACTTCATTTAGAAGTGATCATAACATCAAAGACATTTCCTAAGCAGATCGTTATCATTTGGTATCAGTCTAATGCATGTGCTGTATGTCCTGAATGTTTATTTTATTTTACTGAACTCAAATATTGGCAATGACATAATTGAATTAGTACAGACAGGACTGTTATCGTCTGCGTGTCATTCTGCAAACAGTGGTTCCAGGTGATAGAGGTTTGCATGAAGGCGGAAGCTAACTTTATATCTACAAAGCAAATCCTTAAAACTATCATCTCCCCGTAATGTCTGTTTATGAAGCTGTGTGGGATTCAGAACTGTTTTGTGTCGACTCCAGTGAGAACCCCACTGTCTTTTACCTAGCTTTGTTGACAGCACATTCTGCCTCTGTTTTCCCCTGTGTGCCACTGTCGTTAAATGTGTTTTGTCATTTAAAAAAAAGGACACAGGAAAAGATTCAAGTCGAAAAGGCTGTTCTTTTTTTCAGTTATATCATCCAGTTTTGGATGCATCTGCTCTGGAGCTTGTGGCTGTATGCTGTATGCCCTCCCTGCTGTGATGTGCCAGTCAGTCTACTGCACCACAGTGAACCAGCCTGACTCACTGCCTGTGACCAAAGTTCATATCCTTCAGTTCAGGGCCTGAAGGGGCTACGTGTCAGCACTGATGTGCGATGGGCTGCTGATGCATTCATCTGGCGATGCTGCTAGCCTCCTCCTGTAATTAACAGCATCAGCAGGTGATTGTGAACCCTCGCATGTACATCTAAGGCCAGAGTACCAATACATATCACTGGACCCACGTGAAATGCAGAAAACACAGACCTTGAGTCAAGATGTCACTTAAACACATATAGCAAACAAATGAAGGGGATATTATAGGAAGATGGAAAAAAAAGTGGTCGGTGTTACAGGAAATTATTGTATTGTGCCAACCTAATTTTATTACCAAACCCCATTGATTCTGTTGATGTAATTCTATGCAACATACTTTAACGTGTATGCATTTTTTCTGAATGTGTTAAATCTGTGAACATATTGTCTAAAAATGTGTATCTTAAAGAGATTTTTTTTATTATTTATTTATTTATTGAAGAAAAAAATATAGTAAATATAGATTTTTTTAAACTACCTTACAGATGTTATCATGCACATGAAGCTTGTGCACTTTAGTAAACATTGTTTGTTTTCTTGTCCTGTTTTTACAGTAAGTGTCATGGCAAGTTTAGGTGTTTTTTGTGTCTCTATGTTGATATGATATTGAATCATGGTGATTTACATGTATGGACGTCTGCGTAGTCACAGTAACGTTACTTTTGTATTCATCTGGCAAAAGAAAAACAAGAAAACATATCTGTCCAAAACACTCAAGGGTTCATTATGCACAATGCAGGTAAAAAGAGTCATATGCGCTCATTCAGAGAACGAAAAGAATCAACATTATTAGAACATTCAGTCACTACTGTTCAATCCTTCATGTATCCTCAGATGCCCAATGTGTTCTAATCACTCCTTCCTTTCGTCACACACATCACTCGTTGTTGTTTGTGAAACCATTTGTCGTCGCCATGAGAGATGAGAATGTGACCTAAGTAATTTCCTTTGTGTACATACAGTGTTTATTTTTTACAGAGATTGAAAGTTTATATTGTCAGATGAAGTTTGAGCATGTGAGTGTCAAAAAATCTCAGCAGACTTAACTCTATTATTGTACAGCAGTGCGTAAGTGTGTCTCTAGTTGTGTGAGGCGAGTTAATTGTGCGATCAAACCATATGTTGTCAATCAATTGATATTCAATCTAATAAAATACAGAAACAAAACTAAGGGGAAAAAATGGACACCACATCAATAATTTAAATTTTCTGTCCTGGATGTTGCATGTTTAGTTGATGCTTTCTTGGTATATTTTACCTCCCTATTATGTAATTAAAGATTATGTATAGATTTATCTGTATGCTGATTGTATAAAGATATGCTCGTAAACTTGTCTTGTTTTTCACGCAGTGTAAAAACAAAGAAACTAATGTTATGGTTTTGTGGTTGTACCAAGGATGTGTTAAGATAATATGCAAATTGTGCTGTAAAAACGGCTGTTTCCCTGAATAAAGTAATAAAACCTTTGAAAATCGATTCAACATTATCAACAAAACAATTATCTCCGTTTTATTCTTGTTTAATTGCAGAATATTTTGATTGGAGCATCCACTCCATGTTTGATACATTGACAGAGCGAGTCAACTGGATAATAATCACTTGGTGAGAGAGCTATGTAAATTTAAGTGTCGTCTGCAAGGTTCAAGGTTATCTTTATTCTTCCACTAGGGGACATTTTGTTCGCAGCCAGGGTTCATACATACAATACAATACATAAAACAATATCAACACAACAAAAGTCAGAATTAGAGCTACAATAGAAAAATGGAAATTCATACCAAGTAAAACATCTGAATCGTGCAAGTGTGCAAATGTACAAGAATAGTGCAGGAATGCATGTAGATTGCTATCCGCAGAGCAATACACAGCATAGCTATGGTAAGCTACGTTGTTTTTTATTTTTAACGTTTGACCCAGCGGGAGCATTTAAAGACTGAAGAGAGTTGGAGAGAAAGAGGACGTTCATCATCGGAAAGCCTGCTTTGAATCTGATTTCAATAAGAGAGATGGTCAAATCTATTCAAAGTGTAGGGATGTTACTGCTGCCTGAGTGTCTTGGGGCATTTCAGGCCATATTTCCCGAGATGTAGGCCATGTGTAGGCTATAATTATCCAAATTGTATGCACATATTTAGATAGATTATTTTCCGTATCCGTGTGTAAATAGAGCACATAAGAACAATGTTGTTACAAGAACACTGTTGTTAGAACAGGGCCTACAAACTTAGTTAAGTTAACACCAGAATCATCTAATCGACATCTTATCCACCGTATTATTTAACACCACTTTAGGCAGTCCAAGTTTGTCAATCCTGACTTTTCTCGATAACCCCCAGTAATTTGTTTGGGATTGGGCCCCGGTGATGTTGACCTCTACCCTGCCATTGCTATAGCAGGCAGGTGCTTCCATGCTGGTTGGACTGAGTTGGAGGTCAACTTCCTGTTATGTCATAGAAGGTGAGTTATGTATGACGTTCATCATCGGAAAGCCTGCTTTGAATCTGATTTCGATAAGAGAGATGGTCAAATCTATTCAAAGTGTAGGGATGTAGGGCGTGTAGGGCAACCAGGTGCTTCCATGCTTGTTGGCAGCTGAAATTTTGTACACCGAGATTTCTAACCTGTTTTTTTTCTGAAGGAACAGAGAGTCAAGGTGAGCCCTGACTTTCACTCCTTTATCCTGAGCACCAAAAACAATTATCTCAGTTTTATTCTTGTTTAATTGCAGAATATTATGATTGGAGCATCCACTTAATATGTTTGATGCATTGACAGAGCGAGTCAACTGGATAATAATCACTTGGTGAGAGAGCTATTTAAATTTGTGAGGGGGGTGGGTGGGTGTGGGGGTGGGGGGGTTGGAGAGAAAGAGGACGTTCATCATCGGAAAGCCTGCTTTGAATCTGATTTCGATAAGAGAGATGGTCAAATCTATTCAAAGTGTAGGGATGTTACTGCTGCCTGAGTGTCTTGGGGAATTTCAGGCCATATTTCATTAGTAACAGTGAACGGGCCAATTTCCCGATATGTAGGTCATGTGTAGGCTATAATTATGTTATATTGTATGCACATATTTAGATAGATTATTTTCCGTATTCATGTGTAAATAGAGCACATAAGAACGATGTTGTTACAACAAGAAAACTGTTGTTACAACAGGGCCTACAAACTTAGTTAAGTTAACACCAGAGTCATCTAATCGACATCTTATCCACCGTATGATTTAACACCACTTTAGGCAGTCCAAGATTGTCAATCCTGACTTTTCTCGATAACCCCCAGTTATATCTGAATCGTATAAACTCCGTTCATTGCACAGGCCTCAGGATAGCAGATTGGTTTTAAAGGGGAGGTAATTTGTTTGGGATTGGGCCACGGTGTTGTTGATCTCTACCCTGCAATTGCTATGGCAGCCAGGTGCTTCCATGATGGTTGGACTGAGTTGAAGGTCAACTTCCTTTTATGTCATAGAAGGTGACTTACGTATGCACTTTAATGCACAAATAATTTACGTAGACATTTCTAAATACATATACCCAAGTGTAGTGGGAGATTACTGAGCCACACACATTTATTGAGTAAGTATTTAAAATAAAATCTCCCCATAATAGTTGAATATATATGTCAAATTGAAGAAAATTGCATAATTATTTTCTTCCTTTTCTCTAATCGTGCCCCCCCCCCCCCCCCCCTGTTTGTTTACAGAATATATGAAGATAACTTCTCAAAATGTTACTGTAACAAATATCGGCATATTAAATTCTGAGGTAATTGTGTGATCTATGTGAGGGTGTGTTCTAGCTGAAATAGAAACTAAACACGCATTCGAAGCCTGCCCCTTAATTACCAACAGAACATGGTCGTATAAATACAAAGCATTGTACTGTTACATGACACTATATCTTGAAGCGTTTGACATACATCCAATAATGGCAAACTCCAAGGTAAGAAAACCTAGATGTTGAGATTATTACTAGTTATTATTATGAATATATATATTATTAATATTATTATTAGTATTAGTAGTAGTAGTACTAGTAGAAGTAGTAGTGGTAATATTAATAAAATGATCCATATTATTATATTTGACATCTGACCATTATGTAACTATGTGTTCTGTTTTAGCCTAAAGGTAATAATAACCTATATGTTTTTTATCACAAGTAAAAATAAATACCCAGATGTTTGAATATAGTTTTAATATTATTATTGTTCATATGATTATGATCTGTACGATTATATTTGACATCTGATTATTGGGCTCTATCGGACCATTGCTCGTTCACCTTAACCTAAACAATTTTCCAATACACATTTTTTTCATCATTTTTTATTGGATAACCACATATCCTTACCTTGCCAAAGTCTATCGTCCTTATAGGGATGGTAATCAATCAAATATGAGCTTGATGTTCACACTTACATTTTTGCAAATTGGTAGATATCAGCTTGCATAGCCAGCAACATTTTCTTTGAGCAAGTTCCCTTTATCATCTCAGGCTATGTCAACTTGTTAACATTATGTGAAGTAGCAAGTTCTAAAGACCTGACATTATGACTTTGAACAATTAGTTTGAGTCATGACTTGGTGCATTTTAAAATAAAGCCGGGTTTGTCAAATATTAAAATGAAGGAGATTTAAAAATAACCTGCAGTGTCCTTATTCAAATTGGTTGGAGTTGAACGAGAGAAAACAAAGGTGTAACCCTGTGTGAAATGTGCTGTCAATGGTATTTCGTTGTCAAATGAGCCAACATACCAATTAGTAATCACCGCAATGTTGGGTAAACTGTGTTTATGTCTGAATTCAGGGGCCGCATCCCTCCAAGGACGTAATCGCGAAGGGCGAACCGAGTGTTGTTCAATAACATTAAATGAGATGGTCTGGCCTATAGATTTCCTACTTGCGTCACTAGCTGTTCCCACCCTTACCCTTGCGTTACAACACTTTTATCTAATCATCACCGCTGCGCAATGGTACAGGTTGTCTGAGAGCACAAGCTGGAGTTGGATATTATTGGAAATTTGGGGAGAGAAGGTCGCATTTCTCGGTCGCATTTGATGGAGCCTTCAAAATGGGACAGCCGTTGCACGCCACTGTGACGGATTCGGTCTTCAAATGCAACCTTTCAAGGATGCGGTCCTTGGATTGAGACACACAGACATGGGCGCGGTTGCTTTCTCGTAATTAGGTCCTCATTTTGCATGACAGAAATGATTGATCAGCTGTGGTGTTTTATTAAGAACCAGCTAATGAAGGGTGATCCAATGAAAATGCGTTGTTATCATCTACTTTAGGCTTCCAACATTTACAATGATAGTTTTCAACTTGCATGGTGAAGAACAATATTTAAAATAATGTAATAGCTTATAAATTGCATCGCATTTAACATGTAGTTCGGCTACTTTGAGTTATTGTTCTCTCTTGCATACAACAACACTATACCTATATTACTAGGCCTATCTGTGTGTTTTCTAACTGTATGACTGCATTACTTTCCAATGAGATTTTCAATGACTCTGTGCATGGCCACATTGAGCTTCCCCCTCTATTGGTGAGAATCATTGACACACCCCAGTTCCAGAGACTTCGTTACATAAAACAATTGGGAGCAGGCTACTATGTCTATCCTGGCGCCTGCCACAACCGTTTTGAGCACTCGATTGGGTGAGACCGAGACTGCACTGTTACACGTGTCATCATAACATTATAGCTCTGTTGGGCTACTGTAAAAATGTACTGTCATTGATTGTTTGTTTGATTTTGTTTGTCTTGTGCAGCGTGGCCCACCTCGCTGGAAAGTTTTTACGGAGTTTGAGGGAAAATCAGCCTGAATTGAATATAACAGATGATGAAATTCAATGTGTGCAGATTGCTGGTCTTTGCCACGACTTGGGTACATATAAAAATATCTGATGTGATGGTTGCCATACAGGGAGCCATCTGCATAAATGCTGTGGGCCGTGATATTTTTTTAATGTAAACTTAATTATCATTTTTAAAAAACTGATAAACATGTTAAAACTGTGGAAAGTAAATTTTTAAATGTGTTTTTACAATGCACACTGAAAGGCCATGGTCCCCTTTCCCACAAGTTTGAATCATTCGTCCGCAAGATGGGAAGAGTAGGGTATAGGGTATGGATGACTACCCTTCTTTAAAAAAAAATATTACCCAAATCCTGTTGTTAAATTGAGCCCTTTTGCAGTATTCTGAAAGAATTGTGGTGTCTTACATTTCCCATTGGACTATAGCATGAAGATACATCATGTAGGTTGTTGGAGCACTTGGTGACATCAAATAATCTCCACCATTATATTAATGAAGATATGCTTCTCTTCATTAAAGCACTCATCCTTGGAGAAGTGGTAAGATTAGTTTATTATCTTGAATAAACAGTGCTCTTTTTCCAAAGCCAAAACATTACTCATGAATGCTATTCTTTGTGTAAATCTGGAGGCCCCAGAGAGAAGTTTCCTGTATGAAATAGTAGCCAATAGTAACACTGGTATAGATGTGGACAAAATGGACTATTTTGCAAGGTGAATATTTCAACTGCTTCATTTTTAAGAAAGTCAAATTTAGTGAAAAGCTATGTTGTAACATTGTACATGGATTTGTTTTACCAGTGCATTTATGTCCACACATTTTTTTCGGTTTTCAAAGGGACTGTCACCATCTTGGAATGCAGTGCAACTTTGACCACAATCGCTATTTCCTGTTAGCCAGAGTCCTCAAACTCGAGGGAAAGCAGCATATCTGCATAAAAGACAAGGCACTGTCAAAATAACTTCTTATACAAATTAGGCTATCCAAGTAAAGTTACAAAGAGAAGTGACTGATTTTTCTGTTATTTTATTGGCATGTAGGAGGCAGCGAACATGTATGAGCTGTTTCACACCCGGGATCTTCTTCATAGGAGAGCTTACAAGCATCATGCCGTTTGTGCAATTCAGATGATGTAAGTTATTTACCTGGTTCTCACATTCCTTGCAAAGAATACACATATAAATGCCTAATGTCTTTAAACCACAGGTTTGCCGATGCTCTCTTGAAAGCTAAAAGTATCAGAATCCCAGGCACTGATAGACACGTAGGAATAGCTGATGCTGTTGATGATATGGTTGCCTTCACTAACCTCACAGGTAATTCAAAATACAAAGTATTAATTTGTTCTTTCTCTCTGAATCTAGTTATACTGGAGAGTAGTTGTGTTGCTTTCTGTTTAGGGGTACAGACCACTCAAGACCCTTTCTGCACTTCTCTTTGAACTATTAAGCCAAAGAAAAAATAGTACTTTATTATGCATTATGCATATTGTGCATTAGGATCATGAACAGACTTAAAATACTTTAAAAACACTTCTAAATTACTTTAAAGACCAAATAAGGAGAGATCTTACAGAGCTTTTTCATTCCTTGACTGAGGTTGAAACTGTTCGTATTGACAATCATGTTTAAATTTGTATTCTATATTTTAGACTTCAGACAGTTGGCAGTTAAAGACTGCATAAGCCTTACTGCATGCCTGTGGCTTACTATGTGAGCGTTGATTAGTTGACTCGTCACTCTGATCCCATGGGACATTTCTCTGAGGGACACAAGGCAATCGCCCTTTCTGCCTACAGGGATCACTGACTGTAGGCTTGGCATCAAAATGTGGCTGTATCCATTCAAATTTGATTTATTTCAGGTTTAAGGTTGCATTCTGAATTGAACAGTTTAATATATGGCTATTCACAGCTATTGACGGTTATTTGTCTGGAATTCATCTGCCTTTTAGATTCCATCTTTGAGAGAATCTTGTTGGAACCACTCCCCGAAGACCCTTTGGCGTCGCAGAATCTAAAGGAAGCAAAGGAAATCTTGAGGAGAATCCAAAAGCGAGACCTTTACAGGGTTGTTTACAAAAGTAAACCGATCCCTTCCCCGACTGACATCTCCTTACACCGAGTAAGTGTGTTTTTGTTTTGACACCTTACCCCTTTAGAGTTGAGCAGATCATTGTAACTCCTCCTGTTGTAAAAGTTATTGAGCACATTCGTTCATCATTTACTTCTACTGTACAGGAAAAATTGGGACCTGACTTTGAAGTTGAGGTGAGTCACAAAAAAAAAGACATTTTAGACATTGTATACACACCATTACAAACCATTTGTTCCTAATGTTTACTTACAGAAGCTCTGTTTCAACTATGGAGCGCAAAACTGTAATCCAGTAAAAGAATTACTTTTCTACTCAAAAGATCAGAAAGACAATCCCAGACCAATCTCTAAAAACAAGGTGGGTTGCTTATCACATCCATCACTGTATAATGTATCTCACAAACTTTGAATAGTCGTCAAGATTAATTTGTTCTTTGTTCTCAGGTGTCAAATATGTTGCCAGAAATATTTGAAGAAACTCAGGTGCTGATTTTCTTCAAGAGGATGGGAGACCTGGGTGAGGATGAGAAGCTACTGTTGACAGAATACAAAAATAATTTGAAGCACAACTGCGCTTAATGTTCAGAAGGGAAATATAGCGCAAGTAATTGCAACATGTGTTCATGAATTCACTATGGATGAGGTGCACTGTTAAGTTATTTGCTGGGTTTAAAAAAAGGATTACTCTGCAGTTTCATTGTTATCATTATTTTCCACATGTAACACAATTTCGTTTTTTGATTAGCTTTATATATTTAACTGTTGCTTTGATATTTCATCAAGGCAAACTTTATTTTAAGTTTCATGACATAATCAGAACACAACCTTTTTCTATATCAGCATAATGTTGAGGTTCATTTGTGTGATTTCAATATATAACCATTAGGTGGCAGTATCTTCTTTTGTAAACTATGACAAAACAGTTGGGTGTAACATTTGTATAATAACAAGCTAGTTTGCATTGTACCAATCCTAATAATACTTGGATGTGTGTTATTAGAGCTAAAATTCAGAGACCCTACCAATAAACAATTATGTATTCAACTGCATATGCGGATCTGCACTATAATAAAATATGTCAGATCATTTCCACCAGGGCCTTTGTTGGGTTTGCTTGCTCCAGTCCATTGAGTGTGCATTACAGCCATTGCTCCCGGTAGAGAAAGAGTGACTGGGGGGAGACAACAGGTTGATGGCTCAGAAGGAGAGTGGGGTAGCATCTCCGTGGCCAGACCAGTAGGACAAGCTCCACAGCTCTTATTTAACTAGTCAGGTCAAGTTTATTAGTGTAGCACTTTTTCCAACACAAGGCAACTCAATAGATGCTTTTAGTATAATATAGAAAGAAATGAAAATGTTATTAAAATAAATTACAATTATTACAAATAAATGTATATGTAAATGTATAAGTAAAAAGAAAATCTTCAATAAAAGTAAAAACTTCAAAACAAACTTAATAAAAATGTAGAACAATTGAAACAGTGTGCAAGGATTTAAATATATGGTGCCGGACATGAAGGTTTTTTCGCTTAGTTTTAAAAGTGGCTATGGTTTGGGCATTTCTGATGTCTTCTGGAAGTTTGTTTCATTTGTGAGTAGAAAGCGACAGAAGGCTGCCTCTCCATGTTTTGTTAAATAACTCTGGGAATGGTTAATAAACCAGCGTCAGAAGACCTTTGGATCTGGGGGGTTTGTATGGCAAGAACAGATCGGAGAAGTAGGAAGGGCCTATAGCCCATTTAGTGCCTTGTACACAAGCAGCCAGGCTCTTAAATGTATTCTCTTATTCATTGGGAGCCAGTGCAAAGACTGCTGAGAATTAGGGTGATGTGATCACATTTCATAGTTTTTGTTAGCAGCGAATAGAGTTTTTTTATAGGCCTGTAATTAAGTAATTGCAATAGTCCAATTTGCGTGTGAATAAGCTTTTCTTGGTCAAGTTTAGGCGTAAGTCTATGATTTTAACTTGAGTAACTTGAGTAACTTGATTCTTACTATAGGTCTACTATAAACGATGGTTAGCTTTTTTTTTTTTTTGATATGCCGAAATCTTATTCTGCGTCAAATGCCTACACCAAGATTTCTATTCTGGGTTTTAGTCTGAACAGACAGGGAGTCAAGGTGAGCCCTGACTCAGTCTTTTATCGTGAGCACCAAAACCAACTTTCTCTGTTTTATTTTTGCAGAATATTTTTCTTGGCAC
>CM030181.1:13848388-13850888 GCA_017639675.1 Aplochiton taeniatus | reverse complement strand
TCTCTTTGTTTATCTGTTTCTCTGTCTCTCTCTCTATATATATATATATATATCTAGCTAGCTATCTCTGTCTCTATTTTTCTTTCTCTTTGGTCTGTTTCCTCTCTCTCTCCTCCCTTTCTCTCTCTCCTATCTATCTGTCTGTCTTTCTGTCTGTCTGTCTATCTGTCTGTCTGTCTGTCTGTCTGTCTGTCTGTCTGTCTGTCTGTCTGTCTGTCTGTCTGTCTGTCTGTCTGTCTGTCTGTCTGTCTGTCTGTCTGTCTGTCTGTCTGTCTGTCTGTCTATCTATCTATCCATCAGTGACTATTTATTTTTCTTTCTGTTTCTCTGTTTATTCTACCCCCCCGTCTTTCTCTGTGTGTGTGTGTGTGTGTGTGTGTGTTTGTGTGTGTGTGTGTGTGTGTGTGTGTGGGAGTGTGTGTGTGTGTGTGTGTGTGTGTGTGTGTGTGTTTGTGTGCATCACCCTGAATTGGTGTAGATATCCTGCACGCATAAAACAACTTTTCGCTCATTACCCTGCTGCAAATGACACATTTTTGGAATGGCGGTATGTGTGAACATGTGTGTGTGTGTGTGTGTGTGTGTGTGTGTGTGTGTGTGTGTGTGTTTGTGTGTGGTTGTCTGCCTGAAACGGCTCGGCCGTCAGGGAGTCACACGGCTGAGTCCATGAGTGAGACTGCATGACAATGAGAGCATCTGCATCCAAACCCAACCTCCATCCTGGCTCACGCAATATTAATGCCGTTTTAGCTGTTTGTGTGTGCGTGTGTGCGTGTGTGTGTGTGTGTGTGCGTGTGTGTGTGTGTGTGTGTGTTTGTGCGTGCATGCGTGTGTGTGCATGGGTACATGTCAAGCGTGTGCTCGTCATAGCCGCGGAGGGGGAAGTCTATTGCCCTGCCAGAGACAAGAGACGCTCCCGTCTTAGCTCATCGGGGCCTTATGGAGCTCTGTCTTTAAGGGCTGACGATGGGAGCAGAGGGGCTTGCTCACGGCAGTCGTGCCAGCAACGTCCTGGAATCCCCTCCCTGGAGGAGATGAGGGGATGGGGGTGGGGGTAGTGGTGGGGGTGGGGGCTCCATCAGGAGACAGGTCCCTGATGCCTGAACTCACGGCCTGCTGCCTCTCTGATGTGGACCGGAGCCTTAGCCCTTCCCCACCTATCACTGTCGCGCACATCCCCCATGATGTTCAGCTGATTGGATGGCTTTGCCTTTTGAACTCTAAGAAAGCAATCTTATTGGTTGACATTTGTCCAACCCGCAGCGACACACATTAAACTGGCCTGCGTTATGTTTGTTTCCCCCTGAGTGCTCTATTTGATTGGCCAACGTTGTGTTTGTTCCTGGTGATTCACACTTGATTGGTTGACACCGGGCTTGACCCACCAGCGAGTGATCTAATTGGACTGACACCGACCATGATGTAACCTGGTCTCGGATTGAACTGGTTCCTTTGATTTGTGTGGTTTTTGCTCTGTCCTGATTGGCGTCTTAATGCGTACTTCCTATGGGTGTCTTGTCTGATAGGATTAAGGAATGGGTGGATCAGATGCAGCGGGACCTGGTAACCCTAGCAGACACCGCCAGCGCTGGGAAGAGCCTCACAGAGGTACACACACACACACACACACACACAAAGATAAAACTACTAGTAAAATATGCTATTAAACATTGCATTGTGTATTCTCTGAGGCATACCATTAAAGCAGATCATGCTTAGGCTGTACAATATCTTTCCTCGCACAAATAGACACACACACACACACGACATTTCATTAAAATATGCTTCTCTTTGTAAGAGTATAATACCATTACCAGCGCCTCATTAGGTTAATGAGACGGCTGTGTGTGTGTGTGTGTGTGTGTGTGTGTGTGTGTGTGTGTCTGCGTGCGCATGCAGATCTTCCTGCAGCACCAGAACCTGTACACAGTGGAGTCTAACGACGCTGAGGAGCTGGTGGACAGGGCAGCCAGGAACATCGAGCAGCTGCTACACAAAAGGGCCGATGCCCTGGAGGTAGGACACACACACACACACACACACACACACACACACACACACACACACACACACACACACACACACACACACACACACACACACAGCAGGAGTACGCACTCCATACCCCAGTAGTATGGAATTCATAATGACACCACTAGAGCTTATCTAGTTAAAAGTAGGAAGTCCATTAATGGTAGCGAGCCTCATTAAAGCGTCCATTATGCCGTCGTTCAGCAGTTTGCTCCCGTAGTGACGTCCCAGTGATGGGGCCCTGTCGACGAGACGGGGCGTCGGGGGGGGGAGACTCTGATCTCCACACGGTAATGAGAGGTTTGACCCCAGGGGAGTTAGGCCCCAACTCGCCAGAAGTGGGTCACACACTCCCGCTGCACGGACCCGGTCTCCACCGTCTCCCTGTCTCCCGCGCTTCTCTGCTCCCTCTCTGCCTTTGCACGGCGTTCCTGCCATTGCTATGAGAACGTCGGCTATTTAGGGACCC
>CM030181.1:13825888-13843388 GCA_017639675.1 Aplochiton taeniatus | reverse complement strand
CGCTAGGCTTTCTCCAAAGGGTCGTAAGAACTCCGTCATAATCTGTCAGTACCCATCATTTTTTAAAGATAAGACAAATTGAATGGTCTTTGTTTTTTTTTATGAGCGAATACGACAGGCTTTGTTACAAGCGTGGGGCATGCAGTGAGGGACGCTAGCTAGCATAGGGAGCTGACGCTAGCTTGAGTAAGAGTCTTTTTTAATACTTTGTCTAAGAACTTGAGTCGTTTGCCTCTTTCCTGACTTAAAGTTACACATGTCCAACACAGTCAGCACATTAAGGAACTTCCTCTGTAGGATTAGAATCAGCTTGCTCTAATAAGACAACAATATGACAACGACAACTACTGTTTGACTAAAATACCAATAATTACCCCCAAAATATATATATATATATATATATTAAGAGAATAATAGTTGTATGGTTAGCCAGTTTGTTAATCACATTAATAATTACGGGAAGGCCAGAAAAGATGGGTTTTAGTTGGCACTGAACGATGAATGATGAGTTTGAGTTGTGAATTTCAGGAGGGAGAGAGTTCCAAAGTTCTGGCGCAGCCCTAGAGAACGCACGACCACCAACTGTCGTAAGCTTGGTTTTGGGAATGACCAGTTGACCAGGTGAGGAGGATCGGTGTGACAAGATAGGCGGACAGGGTTGGAGGAGCTCAGAAAGATAGGGAGGGGCCGTGTTAAGCGTGAGCTTTATGGGCAAGGAGAAGGACCTGGCAATGACTGCGCCGATTGACAGGGAGCCAGTGAAGATCAAAGAGGACAGGAGATATGTGCTCGGAAGATTTGGTTGAGGAGAGGAGACGAGCAGCAGAGTTTTGTACCGTTTGGAGTTTATGGAGTGATGTTGCGCTGATATCTAGAAGGGAATAACAGTAATCAAGGCAGGAAAAAAGGAGCCATTGTCTCGGTGGTGTTCAGCTGAAGGTGGTTCCTCTCGCACCACCTTGACAAAGTCCTCTCTCCTATACTGCTATAATTACTTAATGTTTCGGCAGATCAGGGTTCTCATCTGTCAATTTGAAGGACAGCTTCCGATTTTTGCGTCATTGTTAAAAAAATGTCATTCAATGACGGAAAAATATTCAGTTCAAGCGACCTCTGGTGTGTCTGTGTGTGAGAGAGAGTTTGTTTTGGGTAGGCACATCTTGTGTGTCGCTGTTTGCCAGCTAGTGAGTGCTCAGCGAGTGCTCGGGGGGGGGGGGGGAGATAATCTAATCAAGGCTCTGTAGCCTGGGGCATGTCTAATCTGCATGGTGTGTTTCAGCGGATGTCCAGATAACCTCTGCTTGTTCCTATGTTTGTGTGTGTGTGTGTGTGTGTGTGTGTGTGTGTGTGTGTGCGCGCGCGTGCCCACACCCACATGTGCATAAGAGAGAGACAGGTAGAGAGAGACGGGTAGAGAGAGATGTGAAGAGCTAAACTGCTTGATTGTAGCGTTCTACCACAAGAGACAGGCAGCATGAGAAACGGAGGGCAGGGAAGACGGATTGAGTCAAGCAAACGGAGCGAGGGAGAGCGGACCGGGCAGACAGAGGGAAGGAACGACAGATGTAATGAGAGACCTGTGCTCACCCTCCCTTTCTCCACCTGGCTCCAGCGGACGGGAGCCATGTTGAACCCCCCCCCCCCCCCCCGTCACTCTGCTCTCTCCTTGAGGTGGGTGTGGCGCTGTGGTGGCTGGCGCACAGGCTATCCCCAGCAAACGTGTCGCCAGGGCAGCTGAACGATGCCCGCGGCCGTTACCGCACGACACAGAGGGGAGAGCGATGACCAGCGCTCTGACAGGAAGGCGGGCGCGTTCGTTTAAACGGGGGGGGGACTCTGTACGAGCACTGGAGCGTGCCTGTTTTCATGTCTGGCCGTGTGGACGCGGCTGTGTGTGTGAAAGGGCGCGTGTTTCTTTTTGTGCGTGCGTTGCATCCGTTGCCTCCATTCCAGATTTGGATTCGCAGGCTTACTCGTCCACACGAGTCCTGTGGCCCTTGGGCTTATCAACAGTGATGTGAGCTATGCTGGGTGCCCCCCCCCCCCCCCCCCCCCCCCCCCCCCCTCCCCCTCCTCCAAGGTCTATTGTGTTATTACAGTCCTCAATCTGCCCCGACTACATCATCAGGCTTAGGCTAAAGGTATTGTAACATGCCCTGCAGGAGGGAAAAGAAGACAAAAGAAAACCTTTGTGCTGAAGGCACAGACCTCTGTTAATTAAGAACTCAACCATTGCCTTGAAAAGAGAAAGGCTCCAGTTCCCCGTTGGCTCACTGTGGCACAGCTATAACTGCTGCTGCAGCTTGAAAACACACACACACAGATACACACACACACACACACGCGTGCGTGTGTACACTCACACGCATACACGCTTACCTGAAAAGCATGCTGACAGTGTTGGCTGCCTGAGGGCAGTTTTTGTAGAGTTTAATTTTGTTGGTTGAAAGGAGTTGGTTTCACATGATATAAGGGGAAGTTTTCACAGTCGTTTTCTTCACCCAGATAAGACAGACAGTAAACCATCATAGCTCTTTAATAAAGACCAGGTAACGGGTTATCCTTGTGTTGCTAATGCCTGCTAATTGTTATTGTTTGTGAAATAGATGTCCTCCATCTTAAAAAGGTCACATACCCTATTGATTGAACAGAATCATGAAAAAACTATGTTCTAAGCGAATCATCATGCTTGCAAGAAATTGTATCCTTAGGCCAGCCAACCAAGTTGTTCACCAATCCATTTGAAAGCCAATGGGTTTCACAATGAATGGGGGGGGGGGCACATGGCCCATTCGCTACACCCTCACGAACCCTGCACAAAAACTCCACAACTCACGGAGAAATACTTAATGCGTTAAGATTCATTTACATTTTTAATGGACTATGCTGATGTAGCAGGCTTAAGAATGAAAGTCCATTAATTATTGTTTAACATGTAATATGGTTTTTAATTGCTCCGGGAGATGTATTCATTTTTAATGGGCTGCATCCAAACCATTCACGTCAGCTGAATTAGACGTTAACAAGAGCGTCACAACACTTTTATGGATAATTATACAAGTGTAAAAAAAACAAATACTTAATTTTATTCATAGCATATTTAATTTCCCTTTCCCCAGATCTAGCTTTGGAATACGGCAGTTGGTTTACACAGAGAAAATGTTACATTTGAAGGCATTGTAGAAATGACATATTTTCAGTGTTCATTATTATCACATGCTAGTGGAAACTTGTGTTGATAGTTCAGTAATTTATTCCACTCAGACACTCACACACAAACTATGAATTAAAAGTATGTTAGAGTACTACTTACAGTTATCAGGTACATTTTCATTTCAGCATATATGTTTATACACAGTATATTCTACACATGATTATCAAGAACGGATGAACAACATGTATTATTGTCAACAGTTATTTTAGGAATGTTGCTTTTAAAGTGAAGTCGTGTTGTTAGAGAGCCTATTACTATAGTTGTTTGATGTATCTATCTTTGCATGGTGTTCGGCTGCCGGGAGAAGTGTTTTATTCCTCTTTATTTTATTCTTGCCAAAGGATTCCCAAGGTGTTTTTGAAATCGCATGTGATCCCTTTAAGTAGACAACCCTTTAAGTAATTGTTTACCAGTACTGTACCCGTACATTAGTGTTCTACCACCTGTCACTTCACATCGGCTGGGCTTCAAAAACGGTCCATCACTTCGTACACCCGGCTTGAAGTGAAAATGCAGTTGAGGAACCATAAATTCAGGGGTGATTTGCTAACTAATAGTCCACATACTATGAGCTCAGACAACTAGTATACAATAATGTGGGCCTGGGTAGTTCTTCACACCAACCTTCTAGCCAGACGCCCATGTCCTTTTCATCTACAGTGGGGCCAGGCCAAAATCTATCACCAATGAGTTGGTGTTGGTATCTGAGTTTTTAGGCCAACACCTTGTTTTGCACCACATAACCAACTACTGTAGGTTGGCATGGTTACTCGTTCGACAAGGCTGCTGGAAGTGTAGGGAGATCGAAAATGTGTTAGAAATGCCTCTGTCAGCATTGTGAAAAGGGCTAAGTGGCAGTAATACATAATAGCCCGATTGCCTGCAGTATTTGCCTTTGGAAATTGTAACACCAATGTAGCTGAACACCAACGTGGATGATGAGAGATTCTAATTACCCTTGGAGGTCCCACGTAATTAAGCCACATAATGTACTTGGGAGTACCGCTAATTAAGTAGCGTTTTATAACTAAAGTTATCCTGCTAACAATGCAGTTGATATTCTGCACTTGCAATACCTAAAACAAATGTGTTACTATGTTGTTGTTTTTTTCATTTAGAGAAATGTGATTTCTTCCAGTTCCATTATATCCTGGCAAAAAGTACAAAATGACTTTCCATAGTGTCTCTTTAACGCCAGCAAGTCAGGACAATGCTTACCTTGTGTAGTGAAAATCAGACTTTTCAAAATGGCTGCTGACCCCGATTGTGAAGCTAAGTAACCGTGAGAATTTGTCAGTGAGAAGTGCATCAGGGGATGAATCATGTGTGGACCAAACTAGCGAGCAAGCCAGCTTGTCTTGTTGAGAGCTTACATTTAGTCTGGAAGTAGCAAAAACTGTTATGACCAGTGTCTATACCTCTGTTAGTGTGTTGGTTGTCCCCCAGCTGGCCCCTCTGTGTATGTTTGTGGCATGGGCGTGTTAGTCTCCCGGTTTCCAATTCCACCACCACACCTGTTCCCTGTTGCAATCAGCCCACCTGCCTTCTATCATCCCATTTACTCTTCAGTATATCTACTCCGGTTTTTCATGCACTCAGTGTCAGATTGTTGTTCCACTTCAATGGACAATTCCTCGCCGAGATTACTAGACTACCTTCTGTTAAATAAATTATTAAAGATCCTCATTCCACGCCTTACGTCTATGTCCCGCATTTGGGTTCGCTCTACAATTCTTAACAGAACAATCTGACCATCATGGACCCAGCGGACATAGCCCAGTTTCGCCAGGCCCTAGCGAGCCAGGGGGCTCTCATAGGAGAACATAGCCGCGCCCTTCAAGAAGCCATGGAGGCGATACGTGGCCTTTCCGCCAACGTCACCCAGATCGGGGGCCAGCTGGATCATGTCTCGACTCACCTGCTGGGCCCTGGATCAGAGTCCAAACGGCCTGTTCCTGCAGCTCCCCCGGACCAGGCAGGTCCTCAGACCAGAGAGCCTCACGTTCCTGCACCTGAACGGTATTCCGGGGACCTTGGGACGTGCCGGGCCTTCCTCATCCAGTGCTCTCTGGTGTTTGAGCTGCAGCCCCTCACGTATACCTCTGATAAGTCTAAGATAGCTTATGTCATGGGGTTACTTAAAGGAAATGCACTAGCATGGGCATCAGCAATATGGGAGAGTCAGTCTCCCGTTAGTTCCTCATTCGACAGCTTCGCCTCAGAGATGAAGAAGGTGTTTGATCAATCTGTAAGGGGCCCTGATACAGCAAGACGTCTTTTAACTATTCGTCAGGGCTCCCGCAGTGTCGCCGAATATGCGGTGGAGTTCCGGATCACCGCTGCAGATTCCGGGTGGAACGATGAGTCCCTCCGAGGGATATTTCGGAATGGACTGTGCGACTCAGTAAAGGATGAGTTGGTCACCAAGGATGACCCCAACAGCCTGGACGTACTAATCTCCTTGGCCGTGAAGCTGGATAACCGTCTCCGTGAGCGTCGTAGAGAGAAAGCTAGCCGTTCTCCGTCTGAGTCCTCCTCAGGCTTCACTCCATTCCATCTCCCAAGCATGAGCACTGAGTCATCTCCCGTTCCTCGTTGTCCCGCCGCAGGTTCCACTCCCGCCTCGCCTGGAGAGGAGCCCATGCACCTGGGGCGGGCCCGCCTTTCACCAGCGGAGCGCCTCCGGAGGATGCAGGCTGGAGCATGCATCTACTGTGGTCAAGCCGGCCATTTCCTGGTATCCTGTCCCCTTCGGCCAAAAGAGAGGGCTCGCCGATAGCTCTGGGGGCTTTGGCGAGCCAATCCACTTCCCCTATTACACCGCGGCCACGGATGCAGTTTACAGCCACTCTGTGTTGGCACCATCAATCTCTTCCCTTACATGCGCTAGTGGATTCCGGAGCAGATGAGAATTTGATTGATTCCCACCTTGTTGCTCAGGCTGGGATAGCCGTGGAACTGTTGGTCTCTCCCCTTGACGCTAATGCATTGGATGGGAGGCTCCTCGCCCGAGTAACCCACTGCACTGGACCCCTCTGTTTGATTCTCTCCGGTAATCACCGGGAGACCATCCGGTTCCATGTCATCCCCTCACCGCACGCTCCTGTGGTCCTCGGTCAACCTTGGCTCCGACAACACAATCCCCACATCGACTGGACTTCCGGCAGAGTGGTGAGTTGGAGCGCCTTCTGTCTGTCCTCCTGCCTACGGTCTGCTCTGGCCCCGGCGACGGCCGCTGTTCCCTTACCCGGTCCAGCCTTGAATCCCCCTGACCTTTCCTCTATCCACTCTGTGTATCATGATCTAGGTGAAGTTTTTAGTAAACAACGCGCTCTCTCTCTACCTCCGCATCGTCCGTACGACTGCGCCATTGACCTTCTTCCAGGAGCTTCCCTGCCTTCCGGTCGCCTGTTCAACCTGTCCCGTCCCGAGAGAAAGGCTATGGAAACATACATCCACGATTCTCTAGCTACCGGTATCATTAGGCCATCATCATCCCCGCTTGGTGCAGGATTTTTCTTTGTCCCCAAGAAGACAGATTCCCTACGCCCCTGCATTGACTACCGTGGCCTTAACGGCATAACTATAAAGAACAAGTATCCCCTCCCCCTGATCAACTCAGCCTTTGAACCGCTCCAGGGTGCCACCATCTTCACTAAATTGGACCTTAGGAACGCTTACCATCTGGTCCGGATTCGTGAGGGCGACGAATGGAAGACTGCTTTCAACACCCCACTCGGCCATTTCGAGTACCTCGTCATGCCGTTTGGACTAACCAATGCCCCTGCTGTGTTCCAGGCCCTAGTCAATGACGTCCTCCGTGACTTCCTCAACCGCTCTGTTTTCGTCTACCTAGACGATATACTGATTTTCTCCCGGAACCTTGTAGAACACATCCAGCAGGTTCGACAGGTTCTCCAGCGACTCCTGGAGAAAAGGCTATTTGCTAAAGCGGAGAAGTGCGAGTTCCACGTCAGCTCCGTCCGTTTCCTGGGTTACATTATCGAGAGTGGGCGCGTACGACCGGACCCCGAGAAGATCCGAGCAGTTACTGAGTGGCCCACACCCTCCTCTCGGAAACAGCTCCAGCGATTCCTTGGCTTCGCAAACTTCTACCGCCGGTTTGTCCGGGACTACAGTCGTCTTGCAGCGCCTCTTACCCGGCTCACCTCATCTCTCACTCCCTTCTTCTGGTCCCCGGAGGCGGCTGTCGCCTTCTTCCAGTTGAAGGTCCGCTTCACCTCTGCGCCTATACTCATCCAGCCGGATCCTACTCGCCAGTTCGTGGTGGAGGTGGATGCTTCTGACTCTGGGGTGGGGGCGATCCTATCCCAGCGCTCGGCCACTGACCAGAAACTGCACCCCTGTGCTTTTTTCTCCCGTCGTCTGTCCCCGGCGGAGCGGAACTATGACGATGGGAACCGGGAACTCCTAGCTGTCAAACTCGCCTTGGAGGAGTGGAGACATTGGCTGGAGGGGTCGAACCACCCGTTTGTGGTATGGACAGACCATAAGAACCTCTCCTACATCCAGAATGCCAAACGCCTCAACTCCCGCCAGGCCCGCTGGGCTTTGTTCTTCGGGCGATTCAATTTTGCACTCACCTACCGACCGGGCTCCCGACACCTGAAGGCTGATGCCCTCTCCCGTCACTATGTTTCCGAGGCTGCTCCTACCAACCCCAACACCATCCTTCCCTCCTCTTGTGTGGTGGCAGGGGTGACCTGGCCATTAGAGTCCATCATCAAGGACGCCCAGCGTGCTCAACCTGATCCAGGTAACGGTCCTCCCAACTGTCTTTTTGTACCTGATTCTGCCCGCTCCCAGGTCCTCCAATGGGGTCATGCCTCCCGGGTTGCCTGCCATCCTGGAATCAGCCGCACCCTATCCCTCCTGAAGCGGTCTTTTTGGTGGCCCACCATGGACTCCGATACCCGTGCCTTTGTGCTAGCCTGTGACATTTGTGCCCGCGGCAAGGCCACTCACCGGCCTCCAGCTGGTCTGCTCCGCCCGCTCCCTGTTCCGGGTCGTCCCTGGTCTCACATCGCCTTGGATTTTGTGACCGGCCTTCCACCTTCCCAAGGTAACACTGTGATCCTCACCATCGTGGACCGATTTTCCAAAGCTGTACATTTCGTTGCTCTCCCTAAACTTCCCACAGCCTCTGAGATGGCAGACCTTCTCGTCCAGCACGTTTTTCGCCTGCATGGGATTCCGGCTGATGTCGTTTCTGACCGAGGTCCCCAGTTCATCTCCCATGTGTGGAGGGCTTTCTGTAAGGCACTTGGAGCCTCGGTGAGTCTCTCCTCTGGGTTTCACCCGCAGACCAATGGCCAGGCTGAGCGGGCCAATCAAGACCTTGGAGCTGCGCTTCGGTGTGTCGTCGCTGGTGATCCCACGGCTTGGAGCCCTCAGCTTCCGTGGATTGAATACGCCCACAACTCCTTGTCCAGCGCAGCCACTGGGTTGTCTCCTTTTGAGTGCTCCTTGGGATATCAGCCACCTTTGTTCCCTTCCCAGGAGGATGATATCGCCGTTCCGTCGGTCCAGGCCAGTCTCCGTCGCTGCCAGCATGCCTGGGAGGATACTCGTGCTGCCCTGCTCCGCTCTGCTGATCACAACCGCCGGGTTGCTGACCGCCGTCGGGCTCCGGCGCCCGTCTACCAGCCGGGTCAGAAGGTTTGGCTTTCTTCGCGGGACCTGCCGTTGCAAACTTCCTCCAAGAAACTGACGCCCCGATATATCGGTCCCTTTGAAATTCTGCATGTCATTAACCCTTCTGTTGTCCGGCTCCAGCTCCCCGGCCATATGAAGATTCACCCCTCTTTCCACGTCTCCCTGCTGAAGCCTGTGGTCACCAGTCCGTTGTGCCCTCCGGCCGTTCCCCCTCCTCCCGCCCGGATCATCGAGGGACATCCGGCCTACACCGTCCGGCGGCTGCTGGATGTGCGTCGTCGCGGCCGGGGGTTCCAGTACCTTGTGGATTGGGAGGGTTACGGTCCGGAGGAGCGCTGCTGGATTCCCCGCCGCCTCGTCCTTGATCCTTCCCTCATCCGGGACTTCCACCGGGGGCGCCCTGGGGGGCCTGGTGGGTGGCCCGGGGGCGCCCGTTGAGGGGGTGGTACTGTTATGGCCAGTGTCTATACCTCTGTTAGTGTGTTGGTTGTCCCCCAGCTGGCCCCTCTGTGTATGTTTGTGGCATGGGCGTGTTAGTCTCCCGGTTTCCAATTCCACCACCACACCTGTTCCCTGTTGCAATCAGCCCACCTGCCTTCTATCATCCCATTTACTCTTCAGTATATCTACTCCGGTTTTTCATGCACTCAGTGTCAGATTGTTGTTCCACTTCAATGGACAATTCCTCGCCGAGATTACTAGACTACCTTCTGTTAAATAAATTATTAAAGATCCTCATTCCACGCCTCACGTCTATGTCCCGCATTTGGGTTCGCTCTACAATTCTTAACAAAAACATTCTGCATGAACATTGTTCCATATTTGCATGCTGAACAAATGGAACTGATGGCCATGAATGATTTTTTCAGTGTTTTAGGACATTTGAAAATACACAGGCTACTGTGTTTTAATATCCTTTTCGCCATGATCCAAGATCAGCACTTATGAAAAGGAATATTTACAATGAATTTGAGTTGACAGCAGAACCCAGGATGTTTTGTTTAATTGAGCCTACGATACCTCCAAAAGGCTAACTAGCTCGATAATAAAGATGATGTGAGATCTCCCTACACTATTCCCGCAGACTTGGTAAAATTACGCTCAGCAGGAAAGCGTACCTTTACACATTTGTCCTAAGATGAAACCACTTTCTTTGGTTTTTCTACATGATGTTCTTTACTTTAGCGCCCATATTGGATCGTGCCTTTTTAGCCACAGGCACTGGCTACTTCTATCTGCTATATCTGACAGAGCTTTTAAGGTCCGGAGCTATTCTTTGCCCCAGATCCCTATTTCTTAAGTAGTTTAGTTGTTGATAGAGTTAATAGAGTTAAGAGAATAACCAGTTTTTTTTTATTGCGTTTTGTACCTTAAAAAACTCAAACGCAGTCCACAACTGATTGCGTGGCACAGACCCAAACGACTTTGCTAAATCCAGAAATATTACATGTAGGTATTTTTTGCCAAATGAATTTGATGCCAAATCATATAGTCCTAGTCTATGGAAACGGTGTGCTCCAGACATCCGGAATAGCCTGAAATGCCTGCGTTCTCTAACAAGGTATCAATTAACTTATTTATGTGAGGTGTATCTCGGTGCTACTACGCTAAAAACCTTACAGATTCCGGATTTTAAGATATGGTCGATTAATAGCGATATTTTCAGGGGGCTAGGCTATTCTTGCTGCTTCACTTTTTTTAAGAAAGAAAGTGCATTGCTTTATATAACCACAGGTGAGTAATATGTGGTAATAACTGGCACAATAACCAAATAATGTCAATATGGCAAAATGAACGCAGTGCGTGTTGTCCTTAACTAGATTACATTTCAACACATATTTACTTGTGTGCGATTTTAACCAAAGGTTTAGCTAGACATATGATGTTGATTTGTGATCGCAAAAGGAGTTGATGAAAAAGAGCCCGGCTACATTGAAAAGGTTAATTCATGTCATGTGGTTTAGCATACGGATGGATGCAGAGGTGAGTTTGCACAATTCCCACTGTGAAAGAAAGTGGGTGTGTAACATTGGCTATCCTCCGCAGTACGACGGCTAGTTAGCTCAGCCTGTGGCAGTGACGATACCACCGCCAAGTTTAGCTCCGTTTCAGATGTCTCTTCTCGAACGGACAACATGTTGTTCCACAACTGGGCCGCAATTCTCCTGCAGTCAATGGACGTTATGAGCAATAATCCATATATGAAGCTGAACTTACAAGGGCTCGTACAGATTTCGGAGTGGGCTGCGTGCACCCATTCAAAGGCAGTTCTAGAGCGTGTCACAGGCCGGCTCTTGCTTGGACTATGATTAGGGCAGGGTACCTCCAGAGTAGCGGCCAAATTCTAATTGATGTGTCTAGCCACACACCACACAGGCAAAGAACACAGGCTTGTCTCCCTAAGCCAACATAGGGAGAGAGAGTCTGGAGGCACTGGTGGATATAGGCCTCCCCACAGGTGGAACCCAGAAGCCCCTGCTGAACAACACCTATTGTCCTGATCTAAAGCAGCGGACAGACTCTCAGAGTCCCTCACGCTAAACACTGGGGCTAGCCTCTGAGTCAGGCCAGATGACAACATCTAATGGGGCCATTTCCATTGAGATGGAGTGTCTTTTGAACGGGGCCGTGTGTGAGGGGGAGCGCCGTAATGATGCAGCGCTTATTAGGGCGGCTTTTGTCCAAATCAAGCCCTTGTGAGGCTCTCTCGGTGGTTATGGCTTCTGAAGTATGTCTCGGGGAGCGCTGATTTCCCATCCTCCTAATGAGTGTGGATGATCCCATACCTCAGGTTGATTGTGATGGAGCCCAGTATGTATGTGCGTGCGTGCGTGCGCGTGCCTGCGTGCGTGCGTGCGTGTGTGTGTGTGTGTGTGCGCGCGTGCTCGTCTGCGTGTATTGTCTGGAGTCGGGGGTATTTTTAGCTGTTGACAGCCAGTGCAGGGGAGGTGCGGAGACGCTGCTGGAACACAGCCCAGCTCTGAGGGCTACGGGGGGAATAGAGAGAGATGGTCTCTCAGACTGGTGCAGGCCACACACACACACACACACACACACACACACACACACCCTCACACACAGACACACATACACACACCCTCACACACAGACACACAGACACACACACATACACACACACACACACACACACACACCCTCACACACACACACACACTCACACACACACACACACACACACACACACACACACACATACACCTAGACGTATTCAAAATCAAGATGCGTTGTTTCGTACAAAACTCAGCCAAAGCCTCACACGTCCGGATCATTATTATTCTTCATTGGGGGGCTTTTGATAGGCTGTGGTCCTGCTGCTAGAAGGTGCTGCCACACATCCAAGCCCTCAGTTATCAGGCGCCGCCTCCCCGGGCCACAGACCGCGCACACGGAGGCTGCAGTGATGAGGCCAGCCTCACAGGCGTCCAGGGGGCTCGACGGGTGGCCTTGGCCACGGCGACAGGCCGTGCTCCACCAGCCCGAGCCCTGTTGGACCCCCGGGCCACCCCAGGGAGGAGATAGCACCGTCAGCCAGCGTACCTGGGTCTGTCCTGGTAGGACCCAGGGCCCCCGCCAGGGAGAAGACACGTCGGGAGCAGCTCTGTTTGTCTCTCTCTGTCAGCTTGGCTATTCCTCCCTTCACCTTCTCTCTCTCTCTCTCTCTCTCTCTCTCTCTCTCTCTCTCTCTCTCTCTCTCTCTCTCTCTCTCTCTCTCTCTTGCTCTCTGTGTCTACATATCTTTCCGGATCCCGACCTTTGAAGGTTTAACGCAGCTGTAGATATCACTGCTTCCATCTTCCGTCTTCCATCAAGACTCTGTCTTGTCTGTGTGTGTGTCTGTGTGTGTGTGTGTGTGTGTGTGTGGGCTGTCAGTGAGCGCATGCGACGATGAAGTGGAGGAGGCTCCGCAGACACTCCGCCTTCTATTGTGGTGTGATTGACAGCTCCTCAGATAGTAATCCCCCTCACTCTTGATGGTTTCTTGAATACGCTGTGACACACACGGACACACGCTAACACACACACAGACACATACCAACACACAGACACACACAGAGACTAACACACAGACACACACTAATGCCCGGACACTCCTTTGTGTGTGACCTTTTCACGTTGACCCACTCCATGGCGTGATCTTTGAGGTGCAGAGCTGTGGAGATATGATAGTCCTGTGATCCCAGTCCGGACACACAGACAGGCAGTTAGATCGATTCATTACTGATGCATCCCTGTACTGGCCTGATTTGATCATTGTTTATGCCAAATATGTAAATTGTTGTGTGTGCAATGTGTATGTATTTTGGGTGTTATCATGTGGCCTGCCGCTTGGCCAGGCCGTCACTGTGAAATACAATTTGTTCTCAGCTGACTTACCCGGGTAAAGACTCTAAGTCCATCCTCGATTCATCTAAGGGTGTTACCAAAACCCCTTCATCTCCAAGCTTCACACCAATATATCAGTATCAGTAATTATGGAATGAACCATTAATATTGGACAATTAGTACTTATTATTAAACCTTTATTTAAACTGATAGTGTCTTTAAGATTCAAAATTTCACCAGACAGACCTGGCCAAGGAGGCAGCAGTACAAAACATGAGTGACATACAGACAGCATCTATACTGACAATTTAAGGTATCATACACAATCAGAAAAGCATAGGCAGTTGTTAAAGATACAGCTTCCAGGGCCTTAACAGTCTGTCTAAAATGTCCTAATGAGATCAGTTCTTGTCATTTCAATATCTTTGGCAAGGTGTTCCATGTTAAGGAGGCAGCGTGCATGAAGGCCCTGTTGCTCATCTTAGTGCGGGTCCTTGGGACCAATAATAAAAGCATGCCCTGAGACCATAAGGAATATTTTGGGATCCTGTTAAAAGAGATACGTTTACATAAATAGGATGAAACTAGGCCTACCATTGCCTTACACATACGTTAGGACCAATGATTACGTCTCTGAATGGGTAAGGCTGGCCGGTTGGCTTGAGAGTACGGTATACATTGATGACTGAGGACATTCAAATTGGTGATAAACCTCAGTGCTCCATGATAAACAGTATCTATTATATTAAGCCTTGACAAGATGCATGCAAATATAACACATCACCATATTCCATTACAGGTATAAAGGTGGCAGCAACCAGTCTCATTCTGGCCTCAATTGAAAAACAAGACTGGTGTCGAAAATGAAAACCGAATTTAAACATTGGGGGTTTTTTCACAAGAAAAATGAATGTGTGTTTCAAAAGAAAGGCGATCGTCCATAAGAAATCCTAGGTATTTATAGGGTGAAACAGTCTCAATCCGTTGGCCCTGGAATGTGACAATATGTCATGGTAACAGGGACTCATTTACCTTTCCTCATGCTTTCCATTTCTAAGAGGCGGAAGCCACACTGCAAAAAGGGAAATCCAAGACAGGCCCAATTTATTCTGACAAGACAGTATATTTAATATTTCTTTATGTATGTATGCATTATGTTTGTTGGATTATTTTCCTTGCTTCAAGGGGGTTTGATGTGACTAACTTGCCATGTGATTACAACTAGTTCTTAAGTCCTGTTAGGACAGCCAAGTCAC
The DNA here is from genome assembly GCA_017639675.1 of Aplochiton taeniatus. NCBI lineage: Eukaryota > Metazoa > Chordata > Actinopteri > Galaxiiformes > Galaxiidae > Aplochiton > Aplochiton taeniatus. The sequence continues at coordinate 13,828,898 of CM030181.1, read as the reverse complement.
TGCCAATCTTTTTCAAACTGTTTCCAATTTGAAAGCAAACCCATTTGTGGCTGTGTGTCGCTATTCTTTTCAGTGTTTACTACGAACAAAGGAAAACAAAACTCCACAGCAGTATTGCCTCTAGTTGGGTAATTGCGATAGAAACCCACTTGTCTGTCTCACATTTTTTCATCGTTTTTGGCACAACGTGTACGTTTCTTTAGGGAAATAACTTGAATGTGAAGTGAAAGGACTGAGAGCGACACGTCACTTTTTCCTCTCTTAATCTGAGGGGTCTCTGTCTCTCTCCAGACTCTGGCAACAGCTGCTGAGAACTTCCAGATGGAACATCAGTGGAGGGATGAGTTTGCGGTAAGACGCGCGCACACACACACACACACACACACACACACACACACACACACACTCGCGCACACACACACACACACGCATACACACACACACACACACACACACACACACACACTCCCAACAGCAAGGCGCAGTTTCACAACTCCATTTACTATTTACTCGAGGTAGCAAGCACGCAGGTTGCGTGGGACGTGATTTCCATCCTTAATATGGCCAGTTAAACTGCACGGTGTAACATAGTGGGTGAGTACGAGGGCTCTTTGACTGACTGTATTGTCTGCAATATCCTACTGCCTGCCTCTTTAGCATGCATACATAACACTACGGATTTGAATTCGAACCCTCGTCTCAAACAAGTGAGGGAGAACGTGCGTCTGCTGCCAGTGTATTATCTCATATTCCGTCTTATCAGGTCGTTCGTGGTGATGATTATAGTTCACTGGTTTATGGTTCACCTCTTGTAACAGCCCATTAAACTACTCATCTGCAACAGATGGCCCTGGCCGTGAGAGGAAAACACACTCTCAGACATGCTGGACAGGTCACAACACACACACACACACACACACACACACACACACACACACACAAACACTTAACCAATGTTTTGTTGATTAATACCACCCCGTATTAAAGATTATATATAACCTAAAACTATAGAAATGTGTTGTTTAATATGTCTAATATACAGTTGGCCCCTTATTGCATGTTAGGCTCTGCGACCCAGGCATTGTTACGGTAAATAAATGCTCACCCTTTCTAAGCGTGTGATTCTTTTTCAGGACGGAGAGATTGCTTACTACAACGCAAAGGACAATGTGAGTTGGCCTCCCCCATCCATCCTTCCTCCCTTCCCCTTTCTCTTCTCTGCTCTTCCTTTCAACCGGGCACTCAGAAATAGGCCAGTGTAAGGGTCCTCCAAGCTCCCCCCCCCCCCCCCCCCCCCTCTCCTCTCTCTCTCTCTCTCCTTCCCTATCCACCTTTTCGATGGTTCCTCTGTTCCATGCATTTCCTCTTTTTTCCCGTTCCCTCCAGGCTTATTTTACCCACTCCCTTCTTCCTTTAGTCCGTGCTCTCTCTCTCTCTCTCTCTCTCTCTCTCTCTCTCTCTCTCTCTCTCTCTCTCTCTCTCTCTCTCTCTCTCTCTCTTTCTCTCTCTCTCTCTCTCTCTCCCCTCTTTCGAGTGAAGAAGAGGTTCCTGCTGCTTGCAGCTCTAATTGACAGAGGAGATGTATGAGCTGGCTACATGGCTGCTGTATGAGCAGGTGCTACCGCTCTCTCCCTCCGCTCCATTTTCTCGCTCCCCCATCTATCTCACTGCCCCCCCCGTTCACACAGCTCCCTGTCTTGCTGGGTGTGAGTGTGTGTGAGTGTGAGTGTGTGTGTGTGTGTGAGTGTGTGCGCACACTAGTACTCATAGAGAGGTAAGGTAGCCTGCTGATGGCTCAGTGGGAGCTACGGCTCCCTGCAGGGGGCGGAGACCATGGTGCTACCCTGTCCTCCTCCTCCTCCCTCTTCCTCCTCCCTCCTCCTCCTCCTCCCTCCCCCTCCTCACCCTCCACCTCCTACCCCTCCTCACCTTCCCCCTTCCTCCCCCTCCTCCTCCCCCGTCCTCCTCCTCCCTCCTCCTCCTCCTTCTCCCTTCTCCTCTCCTCGTCCTCGCTCCCCCTCCTCCTCCTCCCTCCTCCCCTCTTCACCCTCCTCACCCCCCTCCCCCCAACAAGTAGAACCCTGACCGCACGTGCCCGGTAGTGCTAGCGATGTTGCCATGGTAGACTGGGCTAGAGTGACGGAGGAGGAGGAGTAGGGCCCTGGTTACCACGGGGTAAACCCATTGCAGGCGCGCCAGTGTAACGACCAGAGAGGCTAGAAGAGGAGGAGGATGCTCCGGGACAATGGAGTGTGTGCTCCCCCGGCCCTCTGTCTCAGAGAAGGCCCCAGTAAATGGCAGGAGGGAGTGTGGGGCCCTCAGGGTCTGTCGTTTGAGCCAGGGGAGGGAGAGGGCCGTCGGAAGCTGCCCTGGGGTGGGACCTCTGTGCGCGCCAGAGCACCGATAAAACCCTCAACCTCTATCTCCCCTCCGTCTCCCCCTTCTCTCCCCCTCTCTCTCCCGGTCCTCTCGACTCCCCCCCCCCCCCTCCAGCTGGACGCCAACGAAACCGAGGGGAGAAAGAACCGCATCCGTCCCGAGTTTAAGGAGGACCCCTGGTTCAAGAGGCTCACCTCCCACAACCACACGGCCGTGCACATCCCCACGGACATCTACGACGGCTGTGAGTGTCACTGCACGCACACACACACAGACACACAGACACACTCACATGCACTCACCAACTATGCACAAACCAGCTGCAATGCACACACGTCCACACACACACACACACCTATGGTATCCATGGAGACGGCAGACACACTCAGCCATAATGAAACAGTAGCGGCAAGAAGCGCTACAACAAAGAACAGCATAATAAGATTTTCCTCTCCCTCCGTCTCTCGGCGCGCCTCTCGTCCGCGCCGCGGTGTCCTTGGAAGGCGGCCGCCCATTGGCCGCGCTGACGCTAACGGATTACGCTCCCCGCTCGCCTTTCTCCCCGTGTCTGTCTGCAGAACGTGACTGTGGGCAGCCAGCATGGTCCGCCCCCGGCCTTCCCTGTGGCTCC
>CM030181.1:13778388-13813388 GCA_017639675.1 Aplochiton taeniatus | reverse complement strand
GAGTAAGAAGTCCCACACCAAACCCCCCCCCCCTCCCCAAAAAAAAGCTTTGTATCCAAGCGAGCAGCTCTATGAACACGGGAAAACCACTCCTAAGTCTTTTGTAGGCTTGACTTTGTGGTACAGGTGACACTTCAGTCAAACACTGCCCTCTTCTGGGTAAATGAGGTACACCCGAAAATTGGCCTTTACAAACAAGCAGATGCTGAATGTAAATAATTGAATTGGATCATACCAGATTCATTTCCAAGTAGCGTTTATTTTTTTATAAGGCGTTGAAAAATGTGTTCTTACCAGTGTGAGAGAAATGGCTTAGCAAAAACGTCCCATGGTGTAACTTTTATATATCTTAGCTGCTTCACTGCTAAAATGTTTTTTTGCTTCGTCTGCTCAGGCTAATGTCAGCCGCGCAAACTGCAACAAGATCATCATGCTTTTCACGGATGGAGGGGAGGAGAGAGCTCAGGCTATACTGGAGAAATACAACTCTGACAAGAAGGTGAGTTACACACACACACGCACGCACGCACACACACACACACACACACACACACACACACACACACACACACACACACACACACACACAGACAGAGACACACACACATCCTGGTTTACAGAGAGCAGTTTGTTTTTATCAGTGTTGATGCGCTCCTGATGTAGTTCTATTTAGCCTCTGTTCGTACAGCTCCCTCTGGCTTTCAACTTCCGTCTGCACCTCCTCTCTTCCCTCAACAGTCTGAACAGATGGAGGACAGCTGAGCCCTTTGAGATGGAAACACTGTTCTTACACACCTACACACACACTCACGCACACACATGCGCACAATATCTCATGGGACATGTGGTGTGTGTACATCAACACTCATATAAATACATGTCGCACAGATCGCGCCAAATAACTGTTCAATCTGCCGAGTAACTGGCATGGATTAGGAGTTGATTGCATGGCTTAACCCCCCCCCCCCCCCCCCCCCACCCAAAAACAACAAAAAAACGAAGCTGCTGTGAAACGGAGGAGATTGTGTGAAAAGGAAAAGATCAAAAACCCTCCACAAAGCTCTCCTGAAACGGCTGCGCTTTGACTTCTTTCAAGGTTGAAACACCTGCCTGTGTGAATAGTCATCTTACACAGTGTCACTGTGAACGGGCCTACTCTTTAGAGACGTGTGTGTGTGTGTGTGTGTGTGGGTGTGGGTGTGTGTGTGTGTGTGTGAATAGTCATCTTACACAGTTTCACTGTGTACGGGGGCCTACTCTTTAGAGAAGTGTGTGTGTGTGTGTGTGTGTGTGTGTGTGTGTGTGTGTGTGTGAATAGTGGGCCTCCATAGTGTCACTGTGTACAGGCCTACTCTTTAGAGACGTATGTGTGTGTGTGTGTGTGTGTGTGTGTGTGTGTGTGTGTGTGAATAGTGGGCTTCCACAGTGTCACTGTGTACGGGCCTACTCTTTAGAGACGTGTGTGTGTGTGTGTGTGTGTGTGCGTTTGTTTGTGTGAATAGTGGGCCTCCACAGCACTGTGTACTGCCAATCGGTCAGCCGGTCCAGTTGGGTGGATGGAGTCTTGAGTGTGGGTTCCCCTGTTTCAGGTGAGGATCTTCACCTTCTCCGTGGGCCAGCACAACTACGACAAGGGACCCATCCAGTGGATGGCCTGCGCTAACAAAGGTACGCGCGCTGCTAACCGTAACCCCCCCCCGGGCCCTGGTGCCCGGTACACAGGCTCTAAAGCGATCGCTGGTGGCGTGCGGTTGGGAGGATACTGTGCACGGAAAGAACATTCCGGGCAAACCGGAGGCTGAGGTTGGAACACCACACGTGCTAAAGGGGTAATCATCTCTGTCCGGTTTTCCAGGCTACTTCTACGAGATTCCCTCTATCGGAGCCATCCGGATCAACACACAGGTGACCAGCGTTCCCGATGCTTTGTTTCGACCTGCCGTCGTTGGGTCCGGGCTAATGCTAAGTGTCGATGTGTTGCAGGAGTACCTAGACGTGCTGGGCCGGCCCATGGTTCTGGCCGACGAACGGGCCAAGCAGGTCCAGTGGACCAACGTCTACCTCGACGCTCTGGTACAGTGTCGCGTCCACCCAGCCCATAACATGCATCCTCACTCACAGTGATGGATTTGGCCAACCAAAGCTCCATCCTAATCTAAGGATACTGAGGGATAGGAGAGGCCCCTCTATCGTGTGTGTGTGTGTGTGTGTGTGTGTGTGTGTGTGGGTGTTCATATGTGTTCATGCGTGTGTGTGTGTGTGTGTGTGTGTGTGTGTGTGTGTGTGTGTGTGTGTGTGTGTGTGTGTGTGAGCGTGTGTGTGTGTGTGTGTGTGTTTCTCCTCCAGGAGCTGGGCTTAGTCATCACAGGGACTCTGCCGGTCTTCAACAAAACCATGACCAAAGACGACAAGAAAGGAGAGGTAGGACAGGCCCCCAGCCACACACACACACACACACACACACACACACACACACACACAGTACACTGCCTCACAGGCCCCAAGCCACACACACACACACACACACACACACACACACAGGACACAGCCTCACAGGCCCTAAGCCACACACACACACACACACACACACACACACAGGACACAGCCTCACAGGCCCTAAGCCACACACACACACACACACACACACACACACACACACACACACGCACAGTACTTTACCTCACAGGCCCCAGCCACACTCTCACACATACTACAGTACCTCACAGGGAGAGAGATGGGAATAAAATGTAATGTGTGGTCCCACCTATTATTGTCTCATACTTTCTCCCACATGTCTTTTGTCTTTGTGTCTTTGTATCTTTGTATCTTTGTATCTTTGTATCTCTGTATCTTTGGATCTTTGTGTCTCTGTGTCTCTGTGTCTCTGTGTCTCTGTATCTCTGTATCTCTGTATCTTTGTGTCTCTGTGTCTCTGTATCTCTGTGTCTCTGTATCTCTGTATCTTTGTATCTTTGGGTCTCTGTGTCTCTGTATCTCTGTATCTCTGTATCTCTGTGTCTCTGTGTCTCTGTATCTCTGTGTCTCTGTATCTCTGTATCTTTGTATCTTTGTATCTTTGGGTCTCTGTGTCTCTGTATCTCTGTATCTCTGTATCTCTGTGTCTCTGTGTCTCTGTATCTCTGTATCTCTGTGTCTCTGTGTCTCTGTGTCTTTGCGTCTCTGCGTCTCTGCATCTCTGTATCTCTGTATCTTTGTATCTCTGTATCTCTGTATCTCTGTGTCTTTGTGTCTTTGTGTCTCTGTATCTGTGTGTCTGTGTGTCTTTGTTTCTCTGTATCTGTGTGTCTTTGTGTCTCTGTATCTCTGTATCTCTGTATCTGTGTGTCTGTGTGTCTGTGTGTCTTTGTTTCTCTGTATCTGTGTGTCTTTGTGTCTCTGTATCTCTGTATCTCTGTATCTGTGTGTCTGTGTATCTGTGTGTCTGTGTGTCTGTGTATTTGTGTGTCTGTGTGTCAGCAGCACCAGAACCAGCTGATCCTGGGGGTGATGGGGATCGACGTGTCGCTGAACGACATCAAGAAGCTGACGCCGCGCTTTACCGTGAGGAACCGACCGGCGCCACAGCCCACTTAAACAAGCAGCCGCACACACACACACACACTCATACACACACACACACACACGTTCAAACTCACACACACACACACTCACACACACATACACACGTTCAAACTCACACACACACACACAGACACACACACATTCACACACAGACACACACCTACACGTTCAACCTCACACACACACACTCACATAGAGCCCATAGAGACGGGCTGCTCTCTCATCTGTAACTTCTTCTGATGACTGTATCTGTATTAGTAGTCATCAGGAGACTTTGGGAGGGAGACAATGGAGCCTCTCTATTCCAACACTCCAGTCCTTGCCTGGCACTGGCCACGGAGTGCCTCTTTGATGCTCCATTACCCCTCCACAACCAGCCCAGGGACGAATAGGCTCGGCCCTGGCCTCTTCCTGACTGTCGTCTCTGTCTCTCTCTCTTGCTCTCTCTCTCTCTCTCTCTCTCTCTCTCTCTCTCTCTCTCTCTCTCTCTCTCTCTCTCTCTCTCTCTCTCTCTCTCTCTCTCTCTCTCTCCCTCAGATCGGCCCTAATGGATACTACTTTGCCATCGATCCAAACGGTTACGTCCTCCTCCACCCCAACCTCCAGCCCAAGGTAATGGCCCCCCCCCCCCCCCCCCCCCCCAAAAAAAAAATGTACATGCTTCTGTGATAGCAGTGTATTGTTCATGAGCCATCGGAAAAAGGGCCTCACTTGGAATGGTTGGGAATACTGTAATGGTCGCACGTTAGCCATCGAGTATCGGTCCCCCCCCCCCCCCCCCGAGCCGTAATTTAAATTCTCGGACAGAATCATTTCATCTGCTTGTTCCACTGATGTCTGCCAGAAGCTTACGTGTTACCGTGTGACAGATGACATTAGGCTCAGACACTGGTTAGCAAACTGACGCGTCGCTTCATTTCTGAGCGAAGCTTGCAAGCTCCATAGCAACAGTCTGCTGGGGGTTTGAGTTTGATTCAGAACTGTTTCCGAATTGATAGCATGTGTTTTTACCGAATGCAGAATGTAGACCCTTAGTTAGTGTGAAAGAGTGGGGTATTTCACTAATAGCGTTGGAACTGCTGACCCTCCAGAAATGGTGCGATCGTCATGGTAACCCCACGGATAAACAGAGCAAGACGTTTAGCCAACGGCGTGAAAGATGTGCCCCAGCAGGAATTAGCTCTGACCCCACCCAAACTCCCGACCTACCTTTTTTGAGAACCTAGTTCTCCACCCCCAGCCCGAGGCAAGCCTGGTTCTGACAGGCTCCCAAGGGCCATGTGCGGCCCAGGACGGAGCTCTGGGTTTGGGGCTGCCCTACTCTATGGGGGCCTCCCTGGTTCTAAGAGGCTGTATCACCAGAGGCGTGTGTTCACATCTCCTCATGCCCAGCCTCAGCCATTCACGCCCTGGTCCACAGAGACACACACTCAGGGATCAAATTTCCAAAGCCAGCCTGGCATAACCCCCACCAACACAATTCTACGTGTGTGTTCGAGCGGGTGTGTGAAAGTATGATTGTGTGTGTGTGTGTGTGTGTGTGTGTGTGTGTGTGTGTGCGTGTGTGTTTGACTATGACATCGAGCGCCTGTATTTTCCCGGGGAAGCCCTTTCCAACAGGTTTAGACCTGCAAGGGCATTGAGTGTGGGACTGGGTTGTCTATAATGTAACTGTCATGGCTTCTTAACCAATTCCAGAGAATATAGTCACTGTCTTTTGTCGGGGTCGGATCAGTGTTTTTCGGACTCGCCTCCCTCTGTTTCCCAATCGATCGCGGAGATTTATTGCTTTGTTGTATTGCTTCACATTTTATTTTGTCATCCAGATCCAGCTTACTAATAGCAATCAACATAAGTTTGTTACGAACGAAAACAAAACCGCTTCCCCGTCTAACCACACAATCAGTCATACAAATAGTCATACAATGATATGCTGTCACTTCCTGCCTGACCGTGGCCACAGTGCATAGCAAAGGGCAGCAGGGGGAGCCTTTAGTTCTAAACGCATAAACCATTCAATAAATCAAAGAATTAGGTCAATAATTATCACACACCCACCTCAGGCAACTCATCGATGAGTAACAGTCCGGTCCGGCTGAAACAAGGTGTCCCGTCTCCCCCCTGAATAGCTCTCTGCCTCTCTCCCTCCATCTCTCTGACAGAAAAGGATCCGGAACCGCCATGTCAGACTCAATAACAAGTACGCTGTCACTTTCCACGAGGTGAGACGTAGCGTCCTTAGTCTCGGTAGAACACGTGTAGGACTAGGACGGTAGCACGCACGCCAGCAAATAAAGGTGCACGTTTGCTCTCAATGATACCAGTGTCAGACATGCACTCTAACCAGCACAGCCACACATACTCACACACCCACCGCTTAAGTTGGACTGGTTTTAAGCGCAGAAGAGGCCCAGGTCCGTTCTGATTGGACTGACCAGGGTATATTGGAGGGACATGTACCTTTATAAGAGCGTGATCTCTGCTTAGTTTGTAGTAGTGTTGTCCACTATGTCAACAGTAGATGATAACATTAAGTGTCCAATTGTCCAGTTAGAGGCGCTGCCCAGAGACAGAGAGAGCCCAGAGGACTGTCTTACACCACGGGAAGCCCTAAGGCAGAGACAGAGGCTGGAGAGGAGCTGCTCCTTGGAAGAGCTGATCACACACCCTCTGACATAAAACAGAGAAACACACACAGTTATACAAACTTGTACACACTCAACATTAGTGTCTCACTATAAAGGTATTTTTGTGCTTAATATGTTGACTTGGTAGATGTTCAAACCACAATTGTACCACACCGCTGCAATTGTCTATTATGATTTTGAAAGTCCTGAGGCCAGCTGGTTTTCATATACATTTACAGTGCATATCCTCTGTCTTCTGTTGGAGACTAACTGAACACAGAGATCAGAGGGCAAGCTCCTCGGGGTGCTACACACACACACAGATACTCACACACCCACACATGCACCCGCGCACACACGCGCACACACACACACACACACACACACACACACACACACACACACACACACACTCACACACACCCTCACACACTCCCCCTTACACACCCTTACACACACACACACACACACACACACACACATTATGGAACATTTCCCAAAGCTCCCAGTACATATTTCCATTGAAGCAGCATTGATTTTTCCCCATCAAGCCCCAGGGCTGTGTGTGTGCCGGGGTTTCCTAGCGGAGATAGGCGCGTCAATCATCCGACGTGTGATTGGACCAGCAACAGTGTGAGGGTGGGGGATCACCGAGGGCGGGCGACCTTGAAGCCTTTGAACTTTTTTCTCCCTCTTTGTCTTCTTCTTTGCCCCCCTCTCTTTTTGCCTGTGCTTGATTATGCCTGTTTCATATTCATTTCAGAAATCCCTTGTTCCGTTTGGAGCGTGGATTCTGAACCTCATCCGGCCCTCCTGCTCTCTCACTCTCTCATCCTCTCCTTGGCGTTCATTTGATCTAGCTCACCCCCCCCCCCCCCCCTTCTTACATCCAGTTGTGATGCATAATGCAGTGTTTGTGTCTTTTTGTCTTTCATACATTTCTCCCCTCTCTCTGTCTCAGTTTCTCAGTTGGGTTTTCCTGTTTCGTCTGTGTTTCGCCTCTTGATCTTTTATTCTGTTTCTGTTTTTGTTGTTTTGTTTTCATGCTGACATCACGTCCTCCCTCTCCTCCTTGCTGTGACATCACGCTGTCTCACCACTCCTTCTCCCTCGCCATCAAATGTAAGACGTCTCTGCCGTTGAGTCATCCGTCCGTCCTCTTGAGTCCGGCCCGCTCACTCACTCACTCACTCACTCACTCACTCACTCACTCACTCACTCACTCACTCACTGGCTCACTGGCTCACTCACTCACTCACTCACTCACTCACTCACTCACTCACTCACTCACTGGCTCACTCACTCCCTCACTCGCTCGCTCACTCACTCACTCACTCACTCACTCACTGGCTCACTCACTCACTCACTCACTCACTCACTCACTCACTCACTCACTCACTGGCTCACTCACTCACTCGCTGGCTCACTCACTCACTCGCTGGCTCACTCACTCACTCACTCACTCACTCACTCACTCACTCACACACAAACACACTTCATGATGTTCACGTCTTCCCATCATAACACCCTCCTTGTACTGTATTAAAAGGGCACACTTGCAGTCTTGTTTTATAGGGCAGGTGAACTCTCTATAAGGTCCACACTGTAGACTCCACTGGGCCGAAGGAGAGCTGTTCCCCCTCAGGGCCTGCTATCAAATATCCCACGTTTGACCGTGCCTCAAGAGAGAAGTACTCTAGTCCTGTTTTATACCTGCATAAAGCTACTACAGTGTATAGGGTTTTAAGAGAGAGCATGAACCCCAGTCAAATGTTGCTGTCTATGAAGCTGACTGGCATTGGTCCTGACTCAAAACAAAAACAGAACTGTTTCACTTGGCCACGTTCATATTTTACGAACCAGGGCCGAGAGCAAGGGAGGGGCCGTGTGTTGGCCACGGTTAGGGCCCACGTCTGAATAACAACAATTAAACGGTCCGCTGAATTTTATGATATGCTCGGCAGTATCCACTAAGCATACTTCAGAGGGGTTCACATCAAATTGTCTATGCGTCTTCTGGGTGCCATTTTCCCTTCGAAACAGCTAGCTAACTATGACCTCTCCCTCAGAACCCTAAATTCCAGGAACCTGTCACTCTGGACTTCCTGGATGCCGAGCTGGAAAACGACATCAAAGTTCAGGTAGAAGACACACCCTCTTTCACGTTGACAAACAGATAGACACACACACACACATACAAACACCCAGGCACTGTGAGTGTCTGATGAAAGTTATAGTGCATGGTATTCTGGTTGCCTGTGGTTTGTGACAAGAGCCACAGCCTCAAGCTATGCAGCAAGGGACACTCCCTTTGTGAGAATTGTAACAGTCTGCCATCTCCTTTTCTCCCTATCTCCTTGGTTCTCTCTTTCTCTCTCTCTCTCTCTCTCTCTCTCTCTCTCTCTCTCTCTCTCTTTCACTTTCTTTCTCTCTCTGTTTCTCCTTTAACTCTCTCCTTCTCTCTTTCAATCTATCTTCCTTCCTCTCTGTCTCTCCCTGTCTCCTTCAACTCTGTCTCTCTCGCTCACGTCTGCGCAGATCAGGAAGATGATGATCGACGGTACCCTAGATGAATGGACCATAGACACTCTGGTGAAGACTCAGGATGAGGTGAGGAGACCTCAGCTCTTTACACAGTTACCCACGTAAAGACACTGCGGTATCGGCTTCAATCTATCTAACAATCCCTCACCATATGAACCATATCAATACCATATATACAATAATCCCATATAAAATATAGAAATCAAATAACCATGATCTCTGACAGTGTCACTTCTGAGAGATGGTTTTACAGTCAGAAAAAACGGCTGCGTGCAGTGTGAAGCATCGTTGCGTCTGCTCTGTGTGTCCCCGCTCACAGAGATACATCGACAGAGGGGTGAGGACGTATACCTGGGCCCCGGTCAACGGAACGGACTACAGGTGAGTCCCAGCGCCCCCCGGCGGTTCTCCAAAGAAATGACTCTGAGGGCGATGCGAATGTCTTGGTCCTCCTCGTGGGTGAAGGACCTGCGTCCGGCCAACAGGGGTCACTCTCCCGCTCCCATCGCTGCTCTCGCCTGGGGACCTTGGTTTTGTCTGCGTCGGTAGACTGGGGGGGGGGGGGTTCAGCTTGGAGGATATTATTTAGAGCGTTCTGAGCTGGTGGTTACATTGTTATTATATTTAACATGCAACAGTGTGGGTGAGTGTGTTCCATTGATTGCTGCCACGGCCGTTGTGGTTGGGTTAACGTTGCACCGCTCTCTCCTCCCAGCTTGGCCCTGGTGCTGCCGAAGTACAGCGAGAACTTCATCCAGGCGAAACTGGGCGACACCCTCCAGGCCGTGAAGTGTGAGTACGCAGTCACACACACACAGGCAGAGTCTGACACACGCGCGGGGCGGGCGGGCCCCACGGGGGTCTACACAGGAACGGGGGCCGTGTGTTGACCCGCTCATTCGCCAGGGCTGCTCTGTTGAATAGCTGGACCCCCCCACCCCCCCCCCCCCCCCCCCCACACACACACACACAACCCACCCACCCACACACACAACCCTCACACACACACACACACACACACACACACACACACACACACACACACACACACACGCAAACACACACACACACACACACACACACACTCACACACACGCTGTGAGCACACACTCACACGCTTGTTACCAGGGCCTCTCCAGTAGGGGTCATCCCAGATCAGTGGCTGTCTGTCTGTAGTAGCTCTTTGTAGTGTGACCCCCTGGTTGGTTGCCAGTACCCCCCCCCACACACACACACACCCCCCATCCCCTAGACCCAACGCCCACACAGGCTTTCGATCATTCCAGCCCTGCTGTCTCCTAGCTCTACCTCTTCTTGGCATGGACTAAGAAGGACTCTCCCTTTCTGCCCCTCTAGCAACCCCTCCTCCCCTCCCCTCCCCATGCCTCGGCCCCACTCATCTCAGTGGTCCTCTGCTGAAGCTCTCTCTCCCCCCCCCCCCCCCCCCCACCCCCCCCCCCCCCCCCCCCCACCCCCACCCACCCATCCATCCTTCCCTCTTTCCTCTGAAGGTCAGAGCTGCAGGGTGAAGTGTACACACTAACCAGCCAGCCAGACACTCCTTCTCTCGCTCTTTATCTCTTTCTAGCTCTATTGCTCTCCCACACATTCACGCACGCACGCACGCACACACACACACACACACACACACACACACACACACACACACACACACACACACACACATACACTCTCTCTCTAGCGTTTTGTCTTTCTTTCTATCTCTGTCTGTGCAAGTTGTAAACCTGTCGGCACCTCTGTCTCCTTCCTGTTCCGCTCGCCTACCTCTCTCTCTCTCTTTCTCTCTCTCTCTCTCTCTCTCTCTCTCTCTCTCTCTCTCTGTCTCTCTCTCTCTCTCTCTCTCGTCTTCTCTTGTTTTCAGACCCAGCCCCGCCTCCCTCATCTTCTTTTAGAGAGGGCTGTGATCATTGCTTTTACTCGTTCAAAGGCAAACTCCCTTGTCCCACCTCCCCTCCACACACACACACACACACAAACACACACACACACAAAGACCTTTCCCTTACTATGGGTCTTCTCAACTTTTCCTCATTGGTGTTTTTTCTCTTGCTTCCTCCTCTGCACCTTCCTCCTGGATTCTTGCAGCTTCATGGGGCAAGTATTCTTTCACCTTCTCCTCTTTCTCTCTCTCTCTCTCTCTCTCTCCCCATCCTTCTCCTCTAGACTGAAGGACTCAGTACAGTACTCTATTGTCTCCCCAAAACATCCCTGCATGGCTGTGTGTCTCTGCGTCTGCCTGAGCGTTTGTGGTTTTCCTGTGTTGAGGGCTGTGTGAAGGATGTCAAGGAGGTCATGGTGGCTGGTGGGACTGGATTGATATGTATCGACACATTAAGATACGAACATCAAAATACAGCTTTGGATGAACGCATGCATGACGGCTTCCCTAAAGGGCCGCAGACGAATTCACTCGCTCGATCATGGGGACAGACCCCCCCAAAAAATATTTGGAGGAGAAAGAGAAATGACAACACAGAGCCATCTGGCAGTGACATATTTGAGTGACAGCCGGCCCTGTCAGCCCTGTCACCACGTGGCCTCACCCCCCCCCCCCCAACAACCACCCCCCTCCCCCACCCCTCCGCAGCGCCACGATTCCTGTCAGCGTGCCACAAAGGCTGTCAGACCGCTTACTGGCCCGACAGGGAGAGCGCCGCGCTCGGCTCCAACTGCCAGGCTCGCGTCGGGATGGGAAGCAGATGGCGCCAACTCATCACGGCCCCGCTTGGGGGCCGAGACGGACGGAGCGGCACAGAGATCCGTTTTTTTTTGGTTTGGTTTTTTTATGGGAACCCCGCTCCTTTGATCCGGAACCGGATCGCCGTGACCCCGCTGACACCCGAGCGGCCGCGATGTCTTTCCCAGACCGTCCGGTGTCCGTTTAAGTCGGCGGCGCTCCTCCAAGACGCTCCTCCAAGACGCTCCTCCAAGACGCTCCTCCAAGACGCTCCTCCGTAAGGGAGGATTACACCGAGGTTTTGTTTTACGAGGACAGGGAGACAACACGTAGCCTCTAGATCAATCGGTGTGTCTCTGTCTGGCTGGCTTTGCGTCCGCTTGTCCGTCTGTCTGCCATCCTGTCTGTCTGTCTGTCTGTCTGTCTGTCTGTCTGTCTGTCTGTCTGTCTGTCTGTCTGTCTGTCTGTCTGTCTGTCTGTCTGTCTGTCTGTCTGCCATCCTGCCTGCCTGTCTGTCTGTCTGTCTGTCTGTCTGTCTGTCTGTCTGTCTGTCTGTCTGTCTGTCTGTCTGTCTGTCTGTCTGTTTGCCATGCTGTCTGTTTGTCTGTCTGTGTCTGTCTGTCTGTCTGTCTGTCTGTCTGTCTGTCTGCCTTTCTGTCTGGCTGCCATTCTGTCTGTCTGTCGGCCATACTGTCTGTCTGTCTGTCTGCCTTTCTGTCTTTTTGTCTGTCTGTCTGCCATTCTGTCTGTGTCTGCCATACTGTCTGTCTGTCTGGCTCAACCACAGGACGCACTGGCAAGTATTCCCTGGGACACTGTGTCTCTTTCTGACACACTTTCTGCCTACCGTTATGTAACACCTGCCCTCTCTATTCCCGCCCAACATCCTGTTTGCCCAGCTGTGCGCGCGTGTCTGTGGGCATGTCATTAAGTGTAAGTGTTTGTGTGCATGCTGTGAGTGTGTGTAAGCGTGTGTGCAAAGCAAACTCACCCCTTACCACCAGTCAGGAGCTGACCAATATCCAAGCTCACCATCACTGACACCTCATCCAGACCCCCGACCCCCATCCACCACCCCTCACCCCCATACAAGAAAGGACATCCACATGAGGTTTAGCACTAAACATTTGAAGTGTATAATTCCAGTTTGGATCTAGATGGTGTGTGTGTGTGTTTTTGTCCACCCACAGTGTTTGAGACTCTTCAACTAGAAAAGTTTGACGAGTTTGGCCACACCTTCATCGCCCCAAGGTGAGTACACAGGGCTGCTGGACGGCACGTTAAAAGTGCGAATGGGGGAAGGAAAAAACAAAAGATACTTAGCCCAAAGTGGATTGCTGTGTTTCTAGTGATAATTATTCATTTCGACACCATGTGCTGCTTCTCCAGGGAGTACTGCAGAGACGTGAAGCCCTCGGACAACAACACTCAGTTCCTGCTCGACTTCAACCAGTACATCAACACCAACACGCCAGATCCCTGTGAGGCCCACAACCCTTCCCGCTCTAGCCCTGACTCCTACCGTGGCATTCGAACTCCATCTTGCTAAATTTACTGCAAGAGACCTATAGCCTGGCCCCTCTTCCCAGTACCTAAATCAATACCACTCACATTCCTATGGATTGTTCGGCATCATAAAGTGCTGCTGGCTTATGATTCACGGGACTTTCCCGCCACTGATATCCCGCTGGTCATCTGCCAGGGGTCGTCACCACCGCATTAGTCATTTGATTAGTCTGGCCTGAGCGGGGTGACCTCAGCGCCATCGACTAACCGGGCTTCTAAGAAGTCGTCCCTCGGACCGGCTGTGACTCAGCGCTTTTGATTTACCCTCTCGTAATAGAGCTCCCCATCGTCCAAGCTAATGGGGCCGCTCTAGTGTCTCTGCTGTGTCATCGCGGGTCGGCTGTATCTCCTTACACTCCTTACGCCCAGCGTCGTTGAACACTGTGGTCTCTGTGGTTGTGCTTGTGTTCTCCCCCAGGTAACGTGTCTCTGGTCAGCCGCCTGCTGCTGGACGCCGGGCTGACCTCGGAGCTGGTCAAGCTGTGGAAGGAACAGACGCTGTGAGTCAGGCCGCACGGCCATTTTGATTTGTTTCATGACTTCGACTCACCGGGCAGCTGAGTTGAATAAGGCCATTTAGGCAGTTAGAAACGGCCCTTGGCATTTTGGATTTGCGACAGGAAAATGTGTTCGGAGGGCGGGTCTGTGTTATTATCACAGGAAATATGTACTGAACAGGCGCGGGCCAACCCTACTCGCGTATTGTTTCACGCACCATTACCACCCACTCAACCATTAGAGTGTTTATGGTTTGGGGGTCTTGGCCGTGTTCTCCCAATAAAGATGAAAGCAAAGGGCAAAATGTGTGTCGTACCCAGCACTGCTGTGCCCGTCTGTGCCAGGACATGTTGTTTTGAAACGACTGTAGGATAATGAAGGCCATGTGCATCGCGGTGTGGGGATGTTTGCTCGCACACACTGGCCTTGAACACAGAAGACCGCGTACAGGCCGAGCCGAATTTGCACAAAGACACACTCGTCTGGGTGTAAAGCAGTTCGCCTTCTAAGCTGCCCTCAATATGTTCGCTGAGTAAGACCATACTCCAGGCTTCCCCTCACTATCAAGTGCCGGTGATGTTATGATAGTGCTTTGGGATTGGTCAAGAGTGCCTGGGGCAGCTTGGCAACGGTCACTGATTGGCTCCCGCCTGTTTCGTTCGCAGGGATGGCATAGCGGCCCGCTTCGTGGCCACAGACGGAGGAGTCACCCGAGTGTATCCCAGAAGGTAACGACCTGCATGCCCCCCCCCCCCCCCCCCCCCGTGGAGGAAATGATCCCATACCCATGGTCCCCCTCCCTGTATCCCCCCATCTCAGTCCCCCGACAGAGGCCAAGTCGCCGTGCCGTTTGATGCAGACATACGGCCCACGGCTTTCCAGTCGGGTCAACAACCCCGCGTTAAGAAAATATCGCTCCGTCCCAGCCAACCCGCTGACGACATAGCGCCGCATGTGCCCGGTGTCGACGGACTAACTCGATATTTCTCTTTAACTGCTTCTAAATCAACCCCAGTCAGCTCCAATTGGTTCCAATAAGAGATGGACGGGTACTTATTTGGCTCTATAAAACACAATGTGCAATCTGTTTTTGCTTTGACTGGAGCGAGTCCATGTCATGTGTACAGTGTCTTGGGTGTGACTGCTACTTTGATGAGCGACATTTTGGCTCCGGGTCTGGATGAAAGACTTTAGCCATCTCTCTGGGAAGAGAAGGCGGAGGGTTCCCGGTTCCCTCAACGCGGTGACCGGGTGTGTGTTAACCGTTTCAGCGCCGGGGAGGACTGGGTGGAGAACCCGGAGACCTACGAGTCCAGCTTCTACAAGAGGACCCTGGACAACGACATCTACATCTTCACAGCTCCCTATTTCAACAGTAGGTCGCCTCACGGCGTGCTATGTGTGTGTGTGTGTGTGTGTGTGTGTGTGTGTGTGTGTGTGTGTGTGTGTGTGCGTGTGTGCGTGTGTGTGTGTGTATGCGTGTGTGTTTACTGCAGACGTGCGTTTGGGTCGCCGTGGTCTGGCGGGAGGTCTGGTCTCTCCGGACACCCGGCTCCAAGAGTTACGATCAAAGCCCAGCAGCCTGCCTCTGAGACGGCCCTTATATTCCTTCTCTCCTTCCCTCCCGGCTCTCCTTCCGTAGCCCGACACTAATGTCTCTAGCAGAGACCGTGGCAGCGCGAGCCAACCCCTCCACAGTGGTGCAACTTAGGATGGCTTAGGCTTGATGAACATCTGTAGCTTTCCTTTCATCGACATTTCTGGATGCTTAGTGGTCCAAAATGAGCGCCTTGTTTGGCCAGGGAGCGAATAAGTCACGGGGTGTTTTAAGTAGAAGACATGTCACTGGGGGTTTTCAGACTGGGCACATTCCGTCCTGGATGTTTTGGTTGGATGTTTTTGTCGACTTTAGTTCACAACATCTCCAGAAGTCTCAATTGTGAGTTTTGACGCCTCCGAGACCCGCCCCCTCCTTGCATAGCTCATTGGGGAAAACATGTCCTATTTAAGTGTCTGGTAGCCTTCACAATTCTACTCTATCTGACGAAACTGCCAGCTTAGTAGGACGTTTAACTTGGGGTCCATATGACTCCATTCTGTAGCTTTTGTCCTGAGGTTGGCCATGTTTCTCTACTTAATCTAGCTTTCTAACAGAACGCACAGTACTAAGCTTCTAAGCTACTAAGAGTCTTTTTTGATTATTTTATCTAATTTTATTATAATTATGTTCTTCATTTATGAGCCTAGTTGGGACACACCCACTGTACTATATTACAAATACAGTACATGAAATGCTCAGTAATTCACAGCTTCTATACGTACACGAAGAATCAATATGTAGGATTTTTTTCAAATGTAGCTTTTTTAACAGACATGTTCCATATGATTATCAATATTTGTGCTGTTTAACCGTCCCCCTTTAAGGCTTTTTGTCTTCTTCGTTGGTGTAGAGAGCCGGGAGTCGGGCTATGAATCGGGGATTCTGGTGAGCAAGGCTGTGGACGTGACCATAAATGGCATCGACCTCAAACCAGCGGGTGAGCCGTCTCAAAAACAATGCTTCAAAGCCGTAAACCCACCCCAACCCCCCATCAGTCAACGGTTCCTAACGCCCGCTTCGCCTCCTGTTGCTTTGTTGTTTCTTAGTGGTGGGGGTGAAACTCAACGTCACGTCGTGGATGAACAGCATGATCAACGCCACCTACAAGGCCAACGTGAGTAACGCTCTCTCTCTCTCTCTCTCTCTCTCTCTCTCTCTCTCTCTCTCTCTTTCTCTCTCTCTGCACCCTCCTGTCAATGACCCTTCGTTTGCTATGGAATCATATTCTAAGTGCCGTCCCTACAGTGCAAGGAAGAGATCTGTGGCTGTCAGAAGAACGACAAGGTATGCTAACGCGCGGCGCTAATGTGAAGTCTAACCACGAAGAATGTTGCTTGCCCGGCTAAACGTGAGGGTTCCTCTCCCTGCAGCACGTTGACTGCGTGATCCTGGATGACGGCGGCTTCCTGCTGATGGCCAATCAGGATGAGTACATCACCCAGGTGAGTCGAAAATCCACCGATCCTATCGCTGGAATGATCCACCCACGATGATGCTGGCTGGGCAGCTTTCCCGAAAACATAAAAAGCGCCCTGTGACCTGGCCCTTTGCTGGAACTAGGGGGATGTAGTCTGGGATGTCTTTCCCCCTCCTCCTCGACCTCACCCTCGCTTAACCCGATCTCGGCGCGGCGTATCTCTTTAGAAGTCGAGGCCCCCTCCGGCTCGGCCCGGGTTACGAGGGCCTCGGGGCTGCTCAGGCCAGGGGCGGGAGCCTCTTGTAGGGCGGTAGTAGAGCCCTGCCTCCCTTTACGATCCGGCCAGGGGAGGGGATCGGAGCAGAGGCTGGCTGTGTTTCCCCTGTCAGCTACGATAGCCGGAGCCCAACGGATCCCCAGCGCGCGCGGAAGCGATCCTCTCCTGCAACGATGGCTCCGCGCTCACGGCTCCCCCGGACGCCGGCGATGAGGGGAAGGCCCCGCCATCGCGTCCTGCGGGCACAGCTGCTGTTTGAGTTGGGAGCAGCCACCTCCTTTCACTGTCTTCATGTGGAGAGTGGACTCGGCGGAGTTCCCTGCGTTCTGTTGTATGCTCTCGCGCCTGAGGGGACGCAATGTGCTGCTCAATGAGGCTTAGAAGGGAATGTGTCTGTTTCTGGGACGTAGCGCAGCGCGTACTTGACTGTAACATACATATTCATATCGATATGGGTTGTTGATTTAATCGGTGTTAGGTGCTATTGTGTGTGTGTGTGTGTGTGTGTGTGTGTGTGTGTGTGTGTGTGTGTGTGTGTGCGCGCGTGTATCTGTTTGTGTGTGTGTGTGCATGCGTGCGTACGTGGGTGTGTGCGTGCATGTGTGTGTGTGTGTGTGTGTGTGCGTGCGTGCGTGTGTGTGTGCCCCTGGCCAGATAGGGCAGTTCTTTGGCGAGGTGGACCCCGTCCTGATGACCAGCCTGGTGAGCCAGGCTCTGTACTCCTTCAACAAGACCTACGACTACCAGTCTGTCTGTGACCCCGAGAGGGACAGCAAGGCTGCCGCCGGGCCCCGCTCCGTCTACGTGGTAAAGATCCCCCCCACACACACACACACACACACAGATACACACACTGAGCCACATATTAATAAGGCCCAGACTCGACCTCTTCTTGTTCTAACTCATGTGTTGTGCTGTCACTTCTACCTGTCTCCAGCCCACCATAGCAGACTTCCTCAGCCTTGGTTGGTGGGCCTCCAGTGCTGCCTGGTAAGTGTGTGTGTGTGTGTGTGTGTGTGTGTGTGTGTGTGTGTGTGTGTGTGTGTGTGTGTGTGTGTGTGTGTGTGTGTGTGCGCGCTGTTGCAGGCTCAGTAAAAAAGAAACGTGCGTCGAGGGCTGACTGTCCGGACGTTTCTAGCGGGTGCCCTGCAACAATACGTCCCCTCAGCCCTCCTGGGGTCATCCACCTGCGTCAGCCCTCCTCACGGCCGGGGCCTGAGCGCCGAGCCCATGACACGGATTAGGAGGATGACTGTCTGGTGCCGCGAGACAGCCGCCTGCTTGTTGCCCTGGCGCGTCGTGCTCCAGTGGCCTAATGCGCTCTAGTGGGTTAGGGTTGCCCGGGCGACGGGCTGACTGTTTGTGTGCTCCCTGTGTTGCAGGTCCATTCTGCAGCAGCTCTTCTTCGCTCTCGTGCTGCCCGACCTCCTGGAGGCAGGTGGGTGCAGGCGGGAGCAACAGGCGTCCTTGCCACGTTCCCCCCGTGGTTGATGGGAAAATGTGTTTTGTTCCGTTTGGCTTTTCTCGGCGGTTTGTTTAGGGGTTCAGTGGCCGTGTTTTTCTCTTTTTCGCGCTTCTGCTTCACCCTCACTCTGTCTCTGGTTTCCTCCCTCACTCTCGCCCCCTCTCTTTCTCCCCTGCCCCTCTCTCTCCTCCCTCTCCCCTCTCTCTCCTCTCTCTCTCCCCTGACTCCTCTCCTCTCTCTCTCCCCTGCCCCTCTCTCTCCTCTCTCTCTCCCCTGACTCCTCTCCTCTCTTTCTCCTCTCTCTCCCCTGACTTCTCTCCTCTCTCTCTCCTCTCTCTCTCCCCTGACTCCTCTCCTCTCTCTCTCCCCTGACTCCTCTCCTCTCTCTCTCCCCTGACTCCTCTCCTCTCTCTCTCCTCTCTCTTGCTCTCCCCCCTCTCTCCCTTGTCTCTCTCTCTCGCCCGACACCCTCCCCTCTCCTCTCTCTCCCCTCTCTTGCTCTCTCCTCTCTTCCTCTCTCCTCTCTCTCCCCTCTCTTCCTCTCTCCTCTCTTCCTCTCTCCTCTCTCTCCCCTCTCTCTTGCTCTCTCTCCTCTCTCCCCTCTCTACTCTCTTTCCTCTCTCCCTCTCTCCCCGCTCTCTTGCTCTCCTCTCTACCCTCTCTCTCCTCTCTCCCTCTCTACTCTCTTTCCTCTCTCCCTCTCTCCCCTCTCTCTTGCTCTCTCCTCTCTACCCTCTCTCTCCTCTCTCTCCCCTCTCTCCCTCTCTCCCCTCTCTACTCTCTTTCCTCTCTCCCCTCTCTCTAGTGGAGTCAGACGATGACATATCGGATGCCATATTTAAGGAGAGCTGCATCACAGAGCAGACTCAGTACTTCTTTGACAAAAATGAGAGCTCCTACGGAGGACTGCTCGACTGTGGAAACTGTTCCAGGTATGTGTGTGTGTGTGTGTGTGTGTGTGTGTGTGTGTGTGTGTGTGTGTGTGTGTGCGTGCGTGCGTGTGCGTGCGTGCACGATGTACGGGAACAGGTGAAGCCCGTTCCTGCTTACTTGCTCATCCTGGTGTCTCCCAGTCTACTGGGATTGAGCCGGAAAGGGGCCAGTTTCCTGGCCCATCTCCTACAGCCGCTCTGATCGGAGACACTCCGCTTCAATCTGTCAGTGCCGGGAAATTCCCAGGAAAACAGAGAGGCAGCATGTGGCTCTCCATCCCGTGTAAAGCACAAAGCCTCAGCGATACATGGACATCTCCACTTACTATCACTCACACACTCACTCACACACACACACACACACTCAACCAGACTGACACACACTAACACAAACGGCCGCACACATGCCCACAAATAAACAAACATCCAGACACACACGGCTGAGGAGGCGGTGCTTCGTAGCCTGGTTCTGCTCCCTCTCGGCCAGATTAATTTAAGGAGGCTGGGGGTTCAGGGATGTTGAAATGCACCGTGTTAATGGCCCCACGCGCCTGCCTCTGCTGCCCCACACACACACACACACACACACACACATGTTAACGACTATAGACACAGGGACTTTAACGTCCACCATAAAGAATGTCCATCCCGAGAGGATAGGTGTGTGTGTGTGTGTCTGCGTGCATGTGTGTGTGTGTGTGTGTGTCTGTGTGTGTGTGTGTGTGTGTGTGTGTGTGTGTGCGTGAGTGAGTGCACACGCCTTCGCCAGACTAAAGCTCTTTACACTTGTGGGCCTGTTTTAAAACAAGTCCGCCAGCACATGTGAGAACCATACATGTATCAGCACAGGAAGGAGGGTGGGGGATGTTCACAGACTCTGAAAATAACCAAATATTTCTGTGTGTGTGTGTCTGTGTCTCTGTGTGTCTCTGTGTGTGTCTGTGTGTGTGTGTGTGTCTGCGTGTTTCTGTGTGTGTGTTTGTTTGTCTGTCTGTCTGTCTGTGTGTGTGTGTGTGTGTGTGTGTGTGTATGTCTTTGTGTTACTGTGTGCGTCTCTGTGCATGAGTGTGTGTGTTTCTGTGTGTTCCTTTGTGTGTTTTTGTGTGTGTGTGTGTGTGTGCGCGCGCGCTGCAGGATGTATCACGCCGAAAAGCTGCCCAGCACCAACCTGGTGTTCCTGATCACCGATGCCCGGGCCACCTGTCTGTCCTGTGACCCCCGGCCTCTGAGGCAGGCTGAGCAGCCATGTATCCTCCTCTGGCTTAACCATGTGAAACCACGCTCCGCACACACACACACACACTCTGTCACTTTGATTCTCCACCAACCTCCATCCGCCGCTTCTAAACGCGTTTGTTTTCAACGTTTGCTGCACCACGGAACATTGTTTTCAGTGCATGGAGAGGTGACCGGAGCAAGCCATGTGCAAAGCATATGAAAGGCATGCCTCTCATTCCTGGAGTGGAGGTTTCCGTGTGTAATATACGATATTACTCCATCTGGTTTCTAGGTTGCCATCACGTTGAATTAGAGTTGAGAGACTCTGTGTGTGCATGTGTGTGTGTGTGTGTGTGTGTGTGCAGGTCTGGGAGACAGATGTGGCCTCTTGCTGTTGTACCAGTAAAAGTGTCATCAGTAGAGGTCACCCTGGGGTCATCACAGGAGCCTGCACTGTATTACAGCTCGATTTAGAGCTAACGAGACCTCATTGTCACACACACACACACACACGCACACACACACACCTGCACACGCACCCGCACGCACACACACACTCACACAAATATCGGCAGACCGTAAACCCTGCTCAGTTGAATCTGTACTCTCCTGTCCAAGAGAATGCGCTGCCCTCTCAGTCTGCCATGTTTGATTAAGGAAACGATACGTTACTTTACCAGAGGCAGCACCTTCTGCATGGTTAAAGCTTTTATATGGAATATAGCGATGAGGTGGCCAGCTGCACAGACCCTCATGTCTCTGATTTGTATGTCAATCACTGGGGGTATTGAAGCCATAGTTGTGGGGTAGGGTGCTGTTGTGTGCTAGGTGTTGTTGTCCTTAGCGTGTGTGTGTGCAGCCAATGGCCCAGACCCGTGTGAGCTGGCCCAGAATCCCCGGTACAGGAAAGGACCGGATGTGTGCTTCGACAACGACGACAATGTAAGACCACACACACGCGCACACACATACACTCTGGCGATGTTCATGGAAGCGTTCGTCGTAGCGCGGCCTAGAGTTGACTTTTACCTCCCTTCACCTCCATCTGCTCTCCAGCAGCATTGAGCTACACGCATGTGCGTGTATGATATGATATGTTTAAAGGCTGCATGCACCGCTCTTACCTCCAGAGTTATGCATGCTGGTCTTACAGTGTCATATGTTTTGATTTTGTTTGCTGTCAAGCGGAGTTGTAATGAGTCACCAAACTCGAGGGGGAGTCGAGTCGAGTCGAGTCATTTGGAACAGAGACTCAAGTCGAGTCGAGTCTTTCACGTGCAAGCTCGAGTCGAGTCGAGTCAGCTGTCTGACCCGAGTCGCTTTGAGTCACTAGCATTCTCAGCATTATTTTTTGTGAGCTTTCCATGTTCCAGTCTTTTAAAAGTAGTTGATACTACTAGGAAGCTATATTGACCTAGCCAGCTAGCTTACCACAAAGGCGATAAGCATGAACAGTATTTATAAGAATCAAAATGTGGTAGGTAATACCTTTCCTCTCAAACGCAATCGGCGTACATAGCAATCATGATGAGCAGCACAAAATAAATTGGACCGGTCGCGTTTGGACACTAATGCAGGCTTGCAAAGCCCGGCGCAACACTTGCAAAGAGACTGTAGTCCGTTTGTTGTTGTTTCGATTGAAGTTGGCGCTAGCGCTGCTGAGAAAGTGGAGACGAACACTATGACGTAATACCGTGGCTCTCTAGCCAGTGGAGAATCAAACAGTTCTTAGAAGATTCGCAAGTTGAACCCAATGCCAACTGGCTCTGGCACCAGCCCGGAACTGGCACCAGGTTGTTGTTGTTCGTGGAAAAGAGTCGCGTCGAGTCATTTCTTGCACGGACGTGAGTCGAGTCTTTTGAAGGCATTGTCGAGTCGAGTCGAGTGAGTACGATTGCCGAGTCGAGTCGAGTCAAAATAGCCCTTCAAGCCGAGTCGAGTCGATTGATTACAACTCTGCTATCAAGGTATTATATATTTGGACGTTCTCTCTTGTTCTGTTTATTGCTCTCTCTCTCTCCCTCTCCCTCTCTCTCTCTCTCTCTCTCTCTCTCTCTCTCTCTCTCTCTCTCTCTCTCTCTCTCTCTCTCTCTCTCTCTCTCTCTCTCTCTCTCTCACTCTCTCCATAAATATATATAAAGAATATATATAAATGTATATATAGATACATGTATGATGTATCTATATATATATATATATATATAGATTACCATCTATCATTTGGTTATGACAACCATCCTGTCTTTCATCTGTCTCTTTGGTTTTCCATTCTACATGATCATTGGCTGCTGATCATGTCTATCATACCAGGACGAGCCCCTGTGCCCAATCAGCGGTGGCTATGGTGCGGGTCCATGCCCTCTCCTGCTGTTACTGGTGCTGATGCTGGGCCCAGGGTCAGTGCCCCTCACCCCATCCCAGGCTGTTCAGGCTTCCCCCTCACTCTTTTCCCACTAATTTCACCTGCTTTAGCAACTTTAACATTTGCTTGCTGCCTTATGGCTCATGAATACTTTGACGGAAATACAAAAATGTTTAGGGGGCACTCTTAGGGGTATGATTAGAAATGGTAAAAAAATTTACATATGCATGCAAGTAATATATATATATATATATATATATATATATATATATATATATATATATATATATATATATATATATATATATATATATAGATATATATAGATATATATATATATATATAGAGAGAGAGAGAGAGAGAGAGAGAGAGAGAAATGTGACAGCCATTTCAATTCAATTTGAATTCCACTCACGCAGTTTACACAAGCACAACCGGCTTTGAGAAACCTTGCATGACAGCATGACATCACTTTCTATAACTGCACATTTTGAACATCAGATATATAAACACTTAGTCTCCCTCCACCTTCCCTGCCCCTATTCTCCACACCGAAGTGTTTGGGGCTGTAACACGCGAAACAATTCCCGGTAGCCATTCCAACAGGTATGTTTGTGTTGCCCGGGCTAAGAGGGGAAGGGGCCATTTGGATGTACAGCGATGGGACAGAGAGTGAAAGTAGGCCACGGCCCTCTCCCAGCGTTAGGGAAGTGAGGGCCGTGTTGACCCTGGAGAATACAGAGGAAGCTCCGCATGGCTTTCCTGCCCTTTGCCAGTGTGCAGAACACACCAAGCCCCCACCTTCCCCTCTCTAGCTCGGGGCTAGCACGGACATCCTGAACACTAGCATCAAACAGCAAGCGGACACACAGAGACCAACACACATGCAAGAATAGACAGGCACAAACCTTTTTTATTCACACATTCACACACATTCAGGAATAGCCAAGCACAAACACACATTAACACACACAGACACACACACACACACACACACTTTACATCTCTGTACCGCTAAGTTTGACCGTACTATTGTTTGAAGAGACTTTAATAAATCTGAGGGTTGTTGTACGAAGTCTTTGTTGAGTGCAGATCTTGATGGCCTGAGCTGATTGATTGATTGAAAGTTGTCTTGTCCAACAGGAGGACGATTCTGACTGTGGGGGCGGGAGCTGCCTGAGCCCCTCCCTCTGGCCAATGCTGGGGCTCCAACTGCTGCTACTGTGGCTCCTCACGTCCCCCCGACACTCATGACCTCCGCAAACACACACGCACAAACACACATGCGCATACACAAACACACACACACACACACATACACACACAGACACACACACGCAGACACAATTTCACAAACGGCCGCGTACTGCCACGTCCCATGCATCCTTGAGGGATGTAGGCAGAGCATGAAGACAGTGTTGTCCATTGTTCCCTCCTGAGGTCTTCTCTGTGTGTTCTACTGATCTGTTAACTCACTGCCAGTAAGAGGAGCTTCTCTCCTGTTCTCCAATGCCAAAGGGTGCTCCCTCAGCTCCTCCCATTTTGAGCACTGGTAAAACAGTGAATCCACTGTGCTCCAGGGTACCCCCCCACACACACACACTACCATTCGTACAACACGGTGCAAAAGCTAACCAAAACCCTTTAATAACGTGTCACGCACCCCAAATCAAGGGGAGGCAGAGAGAGGTGGTCCGCTATGCCAACGGAATAATATTGAAAGACTGTGTTTCACTGACAGCAAAATGATTTGTGTAGTTGTCTATATCCTTTGTCGTTTACAGTAGCTGTAGGATAAGTGTCATTATAGTGTATGTGCGACGGCAGAAAATGCCAATGAAAAAAGAAACCAAGGAAGACTGTTCTTTGTAATATTTATTTTTTCCAAATTCTATTTATGTATTAATCGTCGTTAATCATAATGTCAACCAGCCACAAGAGGCTAGGTGCTGAGTAAAGTCTATCCGGCCGGGTGTTGCCTAGCGACAGGTAGACGACCGCAGCACTCTGTCCCGACAACTCCGTGCATAGCGGACGTCCGCTGTCGACCGAGGCGACGTCTTCTCCAGGAGACGGGAAGCCCACCGGAGTCCTCCGGCGAACGCGCCTTCCCGGGCGAAAATTGCCGGGGTGTCGGCGACTTCCGAGACTGCTCCCCTGGCCAGGGAAGGTGTCAAAATGGAGCGTGGAGCGCCGTCACGGAACAAACGCACACCCTGCTACCTGCCCTGGGGACCCAGTGCTTCAGTCGCTGGTCTGACGGCTGGTTGCCCCCCTCGCGATGCATCAGATTCCCAGTGCCTATGTAGTTAGCGGAATGACCTACAGTACCAATGCATATCTGTTGCAACCCTATGTATGCTAGCGTGTAGTGCAACCGGGCATTTTCGCCCCCCCCCCCCCCCACCCTCCTTCCCGAGACTTGTTTTCCTGTGTTCCTCCGAGGGTCCGAAAACCACTGCAATTCCGCATATTGAAAAATAACTAAAATTCACTGTCGGCCCATGAATTCAACGTGTTTCGGTTATTGCGACAGGACTTTCTAGGAGTTTGCTGAATTGCGACAGTTGGCCCTCGACTGTAGCTAGTGTTGACTGCCCTGTCCTGAGCATGTCCTGTTCCCCAATCCCTACTGGTTCACCAGACTCAGGAGCCACAGTGATCCGTGGATGAGCTGAGCATATCAAGACGTGATGCTGTCCCTTTCACGTCCCCTCCCCTCTGCTCCTCTCCTTCATTTCCTTTCTCTTCTTCTTCTTCTTCTTCTTCTCCTTCCTGTTCTCCTCTTCTCTGCTCGTTTTCCTCTTTGTGTTGCTCGATAAGTGCTGTGAACCCGACGCCGATGACGCTCGGTGTCCAAACGCTGCGATGTGATGGGACGAAGCTTGTCCTGTATTTGGCCGCCGCGGGCCACCGACGCACCGTGGTGGAGAGAGGGGGAGAGGTGGGGTTAGGGGTCGATATGCCAACCGCCCCCCCCCCCCGCCCCCCGTCCCTGACTTTCTCCATGCACCATGTAGACCGCCGTTTGGCCGAGCCCAGCCCCTTCTCCACCCAGTGTTGTGCGTGTGGTGACCTGGCGTCACGGGTTCATGTCATGCCTGTCCAACAGAGTCGTGTGTCGACATGTGTGTAACCCTGGGGGTCCTGTTTCTGTGTGCAAGCGTGTGTGTGTCCCAGATATCTCGGATTGTGCTTTAATACACAAATTACTCTTTTGTGAAACTCGACTAGCCTGAATCAATTTTGTATACATTTGTACTATAACTAGTACTGTATTAAAGAAAAGAAAAAGATGAAATGCTGTTTATAACATGGTGTTGATTATTGTGCAAATATGATATATTCACAATAAAAGTCTTGTATTGTTATGGTTGCAGGTGGCCTCTTATTTTGTCTCCGTTGCCCTTCGGTTATTGGATTAGTAGTAGGTATTATCAGGATATATTATTAGTAGTAGGTATTATCAGTATATATTATTAGTAGTAGGTATTATCAGTATATATTATTAGTAGTAGGTATTTTCAGTATATATTATTAGTAGTAGGTATTATCAGTATATATTATTAGTAGTAGGTATTATCAGTATATATTATTAGTATTAGGTATTATCAGTATATATTATTAGTAGTAGGTATTATCAGTATATATTATTAGTAGTAGGTATTATCAGTATATATTATTAGTAGTAGGTATTATCCTCCCTATTCTCAGAGCAATAAAAACTCCCAGTGGAAATAGCTTTTGGTTGTCCCTGTGCGTGTGTGTGTGTGTGTGAGAGAGAGAGAGAGAGAGAGAGAGAGAAAGGGAGAAAGACAGAGAATGAGAGGAGGGAGAGTTTGAGAAAGGGAGCGAGAGCGAGAGCTGATTACACCACGGTCAACATGTGTTTGATGATAGGGGTGCCTGTCGACAACGCCACCCTTATCCGTGCCATCGGGAGACTGTGCCTTTTAATATTGGAGCGTACTGACAGAGAAGGCCATGACCGGCTTAGATCCTCGCGACTCTGACCGATCACAGCGTACCTCGTAGCTCAGCGATAAGACTGGGGAACAGGCGAGGTTCTACGCTGGACGGAGTGTGTCTCTGAAAGACCCAGTGACCGCGTCATTTTGTGAGTTATCACATCATTTAGGTCACAGCAAGAGCAAAGCAGTGCTGTGCTCCAAGTTTATTATTATCTTTACAGATGGTTAATATATCAACTCAAGATCAATTTTCCTTTATCTTCACCAAGATAATGGGAGCAATCCGTTTTGCTGTACGATGCACTTTACATGGTACAATAACTACAAGAATATGAGACAAACTAAACTAATTTCCAGGTAAGTTAGACCACCGAACTCAGAAGCCCTTAAACACACAGACACACAGAGGGTATCTAATTGCTTAGGTTTGAGGAGGACCACAATCTAGTTATTTCCTGTTCATAAAGATCCACCTGATTTTCCTCTATCACAGACTTACACACACACACACACTCACACACACACACACACACACACACACACACACACACACACACACACTCCCCAGTGAACAGGGCCTCTCCACTGATAAAAGGCATGGGGTTATGTACAGTGCCAGAATGTATCCAGGGGCCGGTTGTAAAGGGGAGGGGGGGTATTGAGGAGGACCAGGATGTTGCAACAAAAGTTACCCCCCTCCCAAAAAAAAAATATTTTTGGACTGGATTTTTGGAATCCTAAAACTCCCCTTTAAAATCGATTCCATTTTTTTATTGATTAGTTATGTAACAGAAATCCTGCAGGCAACAGGGGTTACACACTGTCACAATTGGTGAAAGTCATTCAATTTTTTTAAGATATTTTTTTGAGGCATTTGTGCTTTTTATTGACAGGACAGTAGGCAGAGGAAACGTGGGAGAGAGAAAGGGGATGCCATGCCAACTAAAGGCCCAGGCAGGAATTGAACCTGAGTCGCTGTGTCAAGGACTAGCCTTTGTGGTGAGCCTTAGCCCAGTGAGCCACCGGGAAGCCCGGGTGAAGGCCACTCATACTCATACCCAAAACAAACAACAGGGAAATTCCATTTCTTTGGACACATAGGGGAGGAATATTAACCAACCGTGTTGGGAAGAACAGAGGAAAGGAAAAACACACAAAAAGAAATACAATTAAATCTAATAACAAAAGACCATACATCTAGTTTATAATAATGAATGGTTTGAAAATGATGTATATTGATATTTGTTACAGTATGATATCACCCTAACCCAGTAAACGAATGCAACTGTCAGATTCATAATTTTTATACAAATATTACACAGAACAAAATCTGAATGTCAGATGTCAGTCATTTAGACTGTTCTGACACCTCTCCAAAATCGATTCAATTGATTTCCTAGGCACTGCAATGTCGATACACATATGTCTTCATGAAAAAAACGAACTAATTTGTTAATGACTTGTTACAGCAATGCTATAAGAGGCAAAAGAGTGGACAAAAACATCTCAACACAAGGCACAATGTACGATCAGAACACATACAAAAGCGGTATGAGTGAGGAAAAAAAATGGAGAATGGAGAGTCCTGTCATGTTGGACTATTTGACCCCCTCAGCAGATGAGGGCAACCACAGCTTTTGGACAAGTTTTAGAGCCCATTTTATTGTTAAAGATGGTTGGATAAGGGGGGGGGGGGGGGGGGGGGGTTGCAGTGTGTGTGTGAGTGTGAGTGTGTGTGTGTGTGTGTCTGTGTCCGGTCATCCTACCGGGTGGGTGGTTGAAATGGGATATCCTTGTCAGTGGGGATGGGGTCGTGGCCTTCAACATGCCAGATTTAAGGACTAACAGAGACAGGGGAAAGACGATGGACTATCCTCAATGCAACTTGTTTCGTTTGCCTGCACACAGTAGCTTCTTACATTTGAACAGGACTAGCTGTATCATTTCTGTAAACATTTCTGCATCTGCACGATTGACACACGTCCCATTTTCCGGAAGTGTGTCATTGTTGTGTGGAGGTAGGACATCTTGTTGCATCATCCACTATCAAGCCAGGCTTCTCTGGAAACATAAACCACAGCTTAATGACGTTTTCCTTTCAACCCCCGTGGCTATATTTAGCCCGGGTTCCGCGCTGCGGCCCCCGTCGCCCCAAGGCCTCCGACCCCGGCCTGTGTACACTTCCCCACTCATACCCCTCATTCGCTCGACCCCTTTGACCGCGGCCTCTAATTGGCTGGAGATAAGCGGCTGTGGCCGGCGCACTGGGACCTTTCCCGTAAAGGCACACTGCAGAGGTCATGACCTGCCGCCGACCCCGCACCAGAGCCGGACGCAAACGAGTGGGTCGGCCGACGACACCCGGGGGTTGACGGCGCGAGTCTGGACGCCCAGAATAGCCCCTTTATCGTCCGTGAGAGGGCATTAGCATCAACGACCTGACTCACACACTGCGAGTCAATGGGTTTGCGGAGCTAGCAGCGGATGTGCCATGGGTCTGAATAGAATGTCGACTGTACACTTGGGAAAAGCCCCAGGCTTAACCAAAGCCTTAAACACGACCACTGACTTATCTGTTCATGCCAGCTTGGCCGCTTCCAAAGAAGCCTGTGCGTGCGGGTGGGTGTTCCTTCTCTGACTGGCAGGCATAGCCGAGGACAAACTCTCTCCAGGTGAGCCACGGCAATGGGACACGTTCCATTCTTGTTCGGATTGGACTTGAATTGCGGATTTCCTTGGAATGGGGCCCATGGCACGCACTTGAACGGTAAAATGAGGTGTGAGGGTGGTTGGTAAGGAATCTATGCACACAGCGCAAATTACTAGGAAGCAAAGGAAAGTCACGATGGAACAGGCTTAAGCCCAGGCCTTTTGTCAAGTCTCTCCATTCTGTGCGGACCTCATTACGGAACACAACATTAAAGGGAACGTATAAACCTACTGGGGTGTAATCCTACGGCACCACTTTGCTCAATCTAACCGTCTATCAGTGTCTGTGAGATTTTCCAAGATAATTCCAGGGGGTTCACGTAAACAAAACCCCTACACCCACAGGTTACACACTTAGTTTAGGCAGTAAAGAGTCAGCTGCTTTTGGTTAACGGCACTAGGCAAATCATCTGTCGGTGTGTTGTGCCACTGGCAACCATGCAGCCAAGTCCCCCTGGATGGAGAGGGGGATAAAACTTTGCCAGCTGCTCTAAAGACACTTTGTGTGTGTGTGTGTATGTGTGTGTGTGTGTGTGTGTGCGTGCGTGCGCGAACGTGTGTGCGTGTGTGCGTGTGTGAGTGTGTGTGTGCGTGTGCACGCTGTCCTGCCTGCCGGGTGCCGTGGTTGCCATCGTCATGCCAATTCCACGAAGCCTGACTGACACACACGGAGGATGAACTCTACCTGCTGGCCCCCACAGCGTTCTCTCTGCTCTGCTAACCCCCCCCCCCCCCCCCCCCCTCTGATCCGGCTCTCATCCCTCCGCACGGCTCTCGGCTTGCCTTTGACTCATTGGGGGGTCAATTAGCGGCGAGCACTTAGGACAAGACGCGGCTGACCGTAAGCAGATGTGTGAGGTTTGAGAAAGAGCAGGTCGAGTGTGTGTTCTAAGAGGCCAGGTCCGTTGTGTCTTCTCCTCGCAACGCGCACGCCCTTGGATTTCCTTTCTTGGCTCGGCGTTTTGGCCAAACACACGTTTTCCTATCGAGTCGACGCTGGAACGCATACGCATTGGCGCGCACAGATGCCCAAAAGCCATACAAAGAAAGTGTGTTTCTGTCGTTTGAGAGGTGGAGCGGTCCAAACAGACACCAGAAACGTGCGTCGGCAGAAATTGTCGAACTGGCTGTTCCCAAGCAGAGCCATGATGATTGAGCAATACACCAACGGAAATAGAAATGAACCCGCTATTCCCGTTTCCTGCATAAAACCGTAGGTCTGTCAGACCGGTACTGTCACGACAGACAGTTGGCCCATAAATATCTCCCTGAGGCAGACAGCGCAGGAAAACCATATTTTTTCTAAAAGGTTAGCTGCGCTAAGTGTTAATGAGCGGCAGTTTGTTGAAGTGTGTGGCTCCACCAGCAGATGTCTGTGTGCATAGCGCAGACACACAGTCAAAGGTACTGTAGTCACGTTAGTTTAAGTTGTAGTTTTACTTGTGTACAAGTGTGTGTGTGTGTGTGTGTGTGTGTGTGTGTGTGTGTGTGTGTGTGTGTGTGTGTGTGTGTGTGTGTGGACTTTGATGTGACGTACAGTAGGTGTGTCCCATGGGAGAGGATGTGTGGGTTAAACAGCCACTATGTCCTCAATGTGGATATACAAGGCGGATTGTTGGGCAGAGCTCTTCGAACGGTTCACATCACCACCCATAAACACAGGAGACCAGGGACAAAAGCGGCTCCTGTAAATGTGGAGGGTGGGGGGGGCATGTCAATGGCACTATTTATTTACACCATAGCATTAACGGGAAGCACGCATTTGTGTGTGCCGCGGGGGAGCTCAGTGGAATCTTAATTTGACACAAGTCGATAAATGGAAAAGGGGTAGTTGTTTCTTCTTCATTGAAGCATTCTTTGGCACAAACATTGGCTTTTAAAAAACGGGTTGTTCGTATTGTGTCTGTGCATGTTACTGGTGGAAACCACAGCTGTCAGCAGTTCTTAATTACTAGCAGGGACTAACACCAGCACAACATACACACACACACACACACACACACGTAGGCAGGCAGGAAGTATGTGTTTGCTTAGAGGAGGACGGTTCGACACCGTATCTGTGTTTACACTAGCTAATGCTGTCAGTGCTAACCACAACACACACACACACACACACACACACACACTCACACACACACAAACAAACACACACACACACTCACGTTTGTTTTGTTTTCTCATTAGTTAAATACCTGCCCTCCCTCCACCTCCTCCTCCGTTCCTGTTCCCACTCACATCCTCCCTCTCAATCCATTCCAGTCTCGTTATCTCCACCTTCCCCCACACGGCCCCATTTTTATTTTCGTATTCCCGCCATCCCCTTCTCGCTTTTTTCCCATTCCCAATGTCCCGCGCTTACGCAGTCCCTAAGCTGATAGCTTCAGGGGAAAATGGAGGAGAAGGATGCGTTGGAGGTCAGCCGTAGGTCCAGCTAATTTTCCGCAGATGAAAACCTACCCATGCGGACAGTCACACTGACACCCGCGCACGCACACACCTAACTGCTGCCTGTCAAATGTGTGGGGAGTCTGTTTATACCTCACAGGCTTGGTCCCTACCTCCAGAGCACATACACACCCACACACAGCTATCTCTAAAAGATCTACGCCCAGAAACACTTCTTATTTATTCATTTACCACATCTCATGCGCTACCTCCACCCCTCCCCTCTCTATTCTGAATACACACACACACACACACACACACACACACGCACACACACTAACCACAAGTGTGTCAAATCTCCACTGGCTTCAGTAATCTTGCGCCTGCAAAGTGGGCTACCAGAGTCCCAATCTCAGACTGATATCAGAACCAGTGGCCCGGGGAGCCCAGTGAGAAAACACCCACTGAATTCTTAGAGGGAAAGTCAATAATAGGATCGCAGTGGTGACGTTTTTTTCTTAACCCAAAACTGGTGAGCAATTCCAGACATCTGCAGCTTGTTAAGAGTGTGTGTGTGAGTGTGTGTGTGAATAGGTGCTCAGTGAAAGTCCCTTATTCACGGGGTGATTTCTTTGTTATTGTGAATGTCTGTGCAGTTGTCAGCAGGAACCACACACTCTCCACCGACGCATATTAATTCAAGAAGAGATGGAGAGATTGTCACGGGCCGTGGCTCAACACGCCAACTCTGTTCAGTGTTCATTCATTTCACCTGTCCTCGTTAGGGCCGCTGTTTGCACCTGGGACACGTTGTGTTGACTGATCCTTCTGTTTTCGTTCTTGTATTCAAGCCTTGTCTTTTGAGTTGTCGACTGTCCAGTCGTTTTTAAAGGCTGCGTTTGGTTTTGCTCTCTGGATCCTTCTTTTCCTAATTTCTGATGAAATAAAACAAAGTGTTTCTGAATATGGCTGGGTTTGGTTCCTACTCTGCTTTGGCTGATCGTGACAGAATGACCGCACTAAAAAGAGACCCAACAGGGATAACTACATTGGAGGGACAGATGGCCGGATGCCAGACCTTCCATGTGCTGTGCTGCAGGGAGTTTGAGTTCCGTCCCTCCTCCTTCCCTTCTGAGTGTTCCAGGGTAGCCTACATAGCCCTCACCTGGAGCGTCCGACACTGGCACGCTCAGATGTGGGACTTTTTATAAGAGGTGAGCCGCGTGTTCGGACCCTCTGGCTGAAGACCGGGAGGTTCTCAGGTTGGCCACGTCGACCAAGCAAAGTGGCTCCTGTGCTTCCCCAACTCTGGTATCCTGGTTCTCCAGTGGTAAACTGGTCTCAGTCCTCGCTGGCGGTGCAGTGTTCAATAGAAGACATTTGCCCAAGCACCAGCCAGGGCCATTTTTAGCTTTTAGGGGGCCCTATGCGAAATGTTCTTAGGGGGCCCCTATTTTTTTAAACTATTGTAGGGGAATTCCAAACCCTCTAAAGTGGTCCAGGGGCATACATTTAATGTTTAAATGCACCAATTTGGTGCACTTTAAGAGATCTGTGGAAAATATATGCATGCAATTGTTTTCAATCAGCACACAAGGGTGGTTGGTTACCAATACAGACCGGTCATATTCATTTCTAGAGGAAAAAAATACAAAAATGACAACTTGGGGGGCCCTGGTTGCTTTGGGGGCCCTATGCAATTGCATAGTCCGCACATAGCAAGAAACGGCTCTGACGCCAGCCCCCCCCCCCCCCCCCCCAATCTCCAGCCCGTTGCTGAGCCTCCGGTCCCAGTCTTCCCAGATGCCCAACCTTGGTGGGTGGTACCAGCACCAGCTCCAGAACCACCAGCTCCAGAACCACCAGCTCCGTCAGGCCTGCAAATGGAAGGCTCCAGAGCCACCAGTCCCTTCCGCCCAAAGAGGGTGGGTTCTAATGTCCGCCCCCTTGGCCTCACCCGATGGATGTTTTGTTTGCCGCTTCAGGAGCCGCACCTTTAAGGTTGGTTCTTGGGAAAATCGAGTTTCTGAGCGCTGAGACGACGGAGCACAGGCGGTCGCCAAAGGGGGGGGGGGGGGGTGATGGGGAGGAGTTCCGTCCCGGGGCATGATATAACACGCCCACTCTGTTTAGTTTCCACATGTCCTTGCCAGTGCCATTGTTTCCACCTTGGTTCATTTGTGTTGCTTGGTTCTAGTTTTTCTAAGTATTGTCTTGAGCTGCCCTTTGTCTGGTCATCATTTAAATGGTGCATGTGCTTTTGCCTAGTGGTTCCTTGTTTTTTGACAAAGCAAAAAAAGAAAGTGCTTCTGAATATGCCTGCGTTGGGGTTCCGCTCCGCACTTGAAACAGTGAAACCAAAGGCAAGAAAAAAAAAAGGGGGGGGGGGGGGGGGGGGGGGGGGCTCTGTAGGGACGAGTTGGGGGGTGCAGGAAAAATTACTGTTTGAGAGAAATCCGTAGTTCTTAAAGGAGCCCTATCTTGACATCCAGCTCTACAGTAAATGTGTGTGTAGCCTGTTGACCTCGGGTCATAGTGAGACCGTGTTGTTTACAGATAGGATAAGCTCTGCTTAGCAAGTGTCACATGTCTGATGCTGTCATCAGTGGAAGCCGAGACGCCAATTAAGAGATGGAGCAGGGTTCCCGTCCCATCCGCCTCCTTCCTCCAGCATCATCACCTCTTATCTCACGTTGGGTCCGCAGGGAGCGGCGACTATAAACTCAACTTCAGCGGGACTCCCTGCCTCACAGACAGCGTTGTTCTCGGCTCCGCTCGAACACATAATTTCGAATTCTTCATGCGTTTCAGAACTGATGCTTAACAATCTCTTTGGTAGCGAAGTGGGCTGTCGCTGAGTGACTAAAAGAACGAAAGTGTGTGTGAGAGAGAGAGAGAGAGAGAGAGAGAGAGAGAGAGAGAGAGAGAGAGAGAGAGAGAGAGAGAGAGAGAGAGAGAGAGAGAGAGTGAGAGTGAGTGAGTCTACATAGTGAAGAGGAGAGTCATCCATACAGTGGTGGACGGAACATCTCTGGCGGCCAGGACCTCATACACCAAACATACGACAGAACGGAAAAGAAAGTTCTTGGTACCTAGTTATTTTGCGGACCAAACATGTGGATTTACAAAATTATTTTGGGACTCCTCAT
>CM030181.1:13753388-13773388 GCA_017639675.1 Aplochiton taeniatus | reverse complement strand
TACATGATGGGTGCTGGGCCGCTAAGCAGTGTGGTAAGACAATGTGATGGGAATCTGTAGCTCTGCTCTCGTCATCCGGGGGGCAATCCCAGAGTGGGATGGTGTTTCTCACATAGATTAGACTGAGAGTGTGTGTTCCGAATACATACTACTGGAAAGGGTTTGTGCTTTTAATAAGAAACATGCTTCACTCAGGGACATAAACACACACAGTACACACACACACATACACAAACGCTCATAGTACACACACACACACATACCGTAGGAACGTCAAAAGTGCCGTGTCATGGGTATGGCTGGTAAACATGTGTTTCCACTCTGGATGCTGGGTTGTTCCCCAGCAGTGTGTGTGTGTACCGGCAGGCCGTCAGGCTACAGTCCCAGGATCAAAGCAGGGCTCACTGCTCTGCTAAACCCTCACGGAAAGCGCGTGGGCGCTCTTATTTACCCGACGCCAGGAGAGGCCTTCAAATGTTTGTGACACATCCAATACTGCTCAATTGACGACAGTGTAACCAGACGTTGTGTGTGTGTGTGTGTGTGTGTGTGTGTGTGTGTGTGGTCCAGTGGAGTGCATGAGATGCAACGGGGAGGACTACCGAGGGCCGATGGACCGCACAGAGAGTGGAAAGGAGTGTCAA
Source organism: Aplochiton taeniatus (assembly GCA_017639675.1). Classification (NCBI taxonomy): domain Eukaryota; kingdom Metazoa; phylum Chordata; class Actinopteri; order Galaxiiformes; family Galaxiidae; genus Aplochiton; species Aplochiton taeniatus. Next base: position 13,772,744 of record CM030181.1, on the reverse strand, counting down.
CGCTGGGACCTGCAGGAGCCACACAAACACCCCTTCAACCCTGAGAGGTACACTACCCCGACCACCACACACACACACGCATGCACGCACACGTAAATACACCAATGCTGGGACGTGGAGGAGCCACACAAACACCCCTTTAACCCTGAGAGGTACACTACCCCGACAACCACCACACACACACACACACACACACGCACACGCACACGCACACGCACACGCACATGCACACGCACATGTAAATACACCAAGCTGGTCTTAAGGGAATGCAGTACTCTGTATTATGTAATTACATGCATTCCTTGAGTCAATTTGCTTTGTCTAGCTGGCCCCTGTCTGTAAAGCAGGCGTCTCATAGTACGCTTCCCTGGGAAGGCTCAACGGCGCTGTGTGTTAATAACTAGAACATTCACTCTCACACTGCATTCACATTCAAAACTCAACACTCCACATGTACACAATGCATTGCTTTGATATTTCAGGACACTTTCTAGGTTGGATTTTGGGATTTGTGTGTGTGTGTGCGTGTGCGTGTGCGTGTGCGTGTGCGTGTGCGTGTGTGTGTGCAGGGCAGGTGCTGTGGATTAGCGTGGGATCGTTAACACGTCTTTAATCAGGTGGGGCCGGGATTTGTGTGAGCGGGGCCCCGGGGCCAGGCCGTGGTGACGGGGGCCCTCCCTGGAGACGCTCCTGTGGGCCCCCAGGCCCAGGGTGGGACAGGCTGCACCTGGACCCCGGCCCTCCACCCTGTGCTCCAGTCTAGACTCCCCGTCGCCTGGCTCACACCCACCCACCCTTTCTCTCTGCTGTGTGGGATCTCCTCCTCTGCTGTGTGTCGACGGGCTTCACACATAGGATCCCTTAGATCCCACACGGTCATACTTAGAACAATGGCCAAGTGTTTCCTTGCACGACTGGATAGTGACGTTTATTTATTTATTTATTTATTTGTTTGTTTGTTTGTTCGGCTTGTTGTCACAGTGTTGTTCTAAGCGTGCGTTGTGCTCTGTGCCTCAGGTATCCTGACAAGGGCCTGGACGATAACCTCTGTCGGAATCCAGACGGCCGTCACCGACCCTGGTGCTTCACGCTGGACCCGCTCACGCCCTGGGAGTACTGCCCGGTCCAAGTGTGCGGTCAGTACCTGGATGTGTGTGCTCAAACGCGCTGGTTCATGTTACTGTAGGCCTTGGCTAACTTAACCTTTCGACCCTCCATATTATCTATGGGTTTGTGGGTGGGTGTTTTTTGTGTTTCAGTATGCCTGTGTGTGCGTGTGTGTGTGTGTGTGTGTGGGTCCATACTGGAAGGAGTGTGTGATCTCTTAAGTGAGTGCACCAAAATTTACAACTTCCTGCCCCTTTCATTTTGGCCCCTCCTCTCTCTCCCATTGGCCGACAGGCTCAGATCTCCCCTGGTCCGGGTCCCTGGGTCTCGACCCTCTAAAAGCCTGTGTGTTTATTTGACTGCGGGTCCGCTGGCCGGGTGTTTGTTGTTCTGCTCAGGCCCCATACCTATGTGTGGTTATCGGGCCAGGGGCTCGGTTACTGCAGCCCCCCCTCCCCTCCCCCTCTGACTCACAGACACAACACCAGATCTACAGGCAGATCACTTACATGACACATGCTGAGACAGCGACGGGGGGTTATTTCATCAGGGGGCAGGGGGGGGGGGGGGGGGTTGGTGTCATGCCTGCGTGTCTGTGCATATGCAAAGGGAAGAAAACGTTGCCGCCGGCTTCGCTGAACGTCGCCTGCGTGGCCTCCGCAATGTGTGTGTGCCGGAGGGCGGGGTCCTGCCTGCGTGTCCGCGCGGTGAGGTGTTTGTGTGTGTGTGTGTGTGTGTGTGTGTGTGTGTGTGTGTGTGTGTGTGTGTGTGTGTGTGTGTGTGTGTGTGTGCGCGCGCGCTGGAGCCGGGCTCTGCAGCAGCCAGCGGCCTTGAGGCAGAGAGAAGGCTGGCCGGTGTTTTTGTTGATTCCTTATCCCTGCTCCTCCTCTCCTGGGCCTATTAGAAGGCTGCTGGAGACTTTGGCCAGCCTTGTTGGCACCAGCGAATCCAGACAAGATGGCATCGCCCTCTCCTCCGCCAACCCTTTACCCTCTAACCCCCGCTGTTCACTCGCTCCCCCTCTCTCTTTCTCGCTCATTTCTCTATCTCTCTATCTCCCTCAATCTCTCGCTCTGTTTTGCGCTCTCCTTTTTTGTCCGCTTTCCCTCCCCCTCCCTCTCTGTTTGCTAGGAGTCGTGACAGGGGTGCCTGGCGGGAATAGGCCCGGTTTACGACCCAGTCGGGTGCCAATCCAAACAAGACAGAGAGGCGGGCCGAGAGGCAAAGTGTGTCCTGTGGTTTGGTGTTTGTTTATGGACGCGAGCAGTGCATATCTGATGTCTGACCTACCGCCTGGCGTGCACGTATACCTGTCTGTTTGGAGTGTCGAGCTCCCATAGCCCAGATGGCTACCGATTGATCCCTGGACCTTCCTAGCGTTTTATGTGGTGGTACATGATGGCTGTAGATAAGAGCTGTTAGAAGAGAAGACTAATAATGAGAGCCGTCCTAACGTGTCCACTTTGAAGGCTAAGTGGGACAGAGATGATTCTGTCCTCTAGAGAGAGCTGTTTCATCGCAGCGGTAGGGGACTAGGGCCTGACAGGGACGCCTGGACTTTTGTGTCCTCACATGACACACGACTAGCCTACCTTTCTGAGAATGGAACGCAAGCAACTTAGGGAATCGTGATCGCGGACCCCAAAACCGTGTTGCCGTTATGAACCGGGACTGTGACGTCGTTCCACCGCAGGCGGAGACCCGGCCGGCGCGAACGGGAGGAACGTGACGGCGGGATGCTACCGCGGCAGAGGGACGGACTACCGGGGGACGGTGGGGGTGACCCCCGGAGGGCTGACCTGTCAACGCTGGGACTCCCAGTACCCCCACAGACACACCTACACGCCGCAGGACTATGGCTGCAAGTGAGTGTTACACACACACACACAGATACTACATACACGTACAGACACACACACACACACACACACGCACACACACATACACACGCACACACATACACACGCACACACAAACACACTGAGATACTACATACACGTACAGACACACACGCATGCACGCACACGCACACACATACACACACACACACACACACACACACAGATACTACATACACGTACAGACACACACACACACGCACACACACGTACACACGCACACACATACACGCACACACACACACACACACACACACACACACACACACACACACACACACACACACACTCACATACAACACCTGTAGAGTGTTTCTAATAGGACTAATGTGTGTTTGGTGTCCCAGGGACCTGAGGGAGAACTTCTGCAGGAACCCTGACGGCAGCGAGGTGCCCTGGTGCTTCACCACCAACCCCCGAGTCCGCACGGCCAACTGCTCCACCATCCCTCACTGCGACACCCAGAGCAGCCAGCCCCAAGGTGACCCCCGGGCGCCGTGGAAATAATTGCCTTTTAATCTTTCTCAAATGTCATCCATCATATGTGGTGAATCATTAATGACCGTTATAAATCACGTAATTGATCCAAAGCGTTTACCGTAGGTCATGGATTTTGCTCAGTGACATTTGATGTTTGCGCGACACTCCTGGGTGCGGGGTGGAGCTGAGTACATGTTGGTGTTCGCTGCGAATAGAGCCACGTCCCCCCAGACACTGACAGAGCGGCTTGGAAGCCATGTTTTATCCCCCTGGGGGATTCAAAGCGGATTGGCTTGTGGGAATGGCAGACCACCAATCACAGGACACAAACTCACTCAGCAACCCCGGCATCCATGGCTCTCATTGGCCGGGGCCTGGCTAAAGAGATTTATTATTTGACAGAAATAGAAGTCGGAAGATCCGACTCGATACGTAAATCCGACGTACCTCGAATCCATTCAAGAGGCCGCGGGGAGTGTGTGGGTTCGAATGGGTTTTCTCTGAGGGTTGCCAGTGGTATGGTTGGCATGGGCTGAGTTTCTTAAAGACCTTATGGTTCGTGTTGCAAGCCAGTGCATGCTCTGCCTGATCTTTTATGAAGCTGAATTTAAAACTAGTGGGATTCATTTGTGCTTCATTTATGTTGCTTTTCATAGTGCATCGAGTAGAACCATAGTCAACTTTAAGCGCGTTCCCACTGTCAGATACTGGATACAACTCAACAGTCTCATACACACTGCCTTACCGTCTTTGACTAACTACCTTGCATCCCATAATTGAGTTGAGTTTTTTAGGATCCAATTTAGCTACCGCATGGCAGCAGCTATTCTTCCTGGGGTCCTCAAATCATCCTTACATTGTGACAATGCAGTACATATCATCGTTGCCCTAATGCCGATCAAACAGTGTTGACACACCTTTGTCGCCATCAGAGGCGCTGTGTGTTGCGAAGCGCTTCTGACCGTGTGTTGCGCGCCGCCTGTTCCAGATTGCTACGAGGGCATCGGGGCCTCATACCGAGGGGAGCAGTCCAGGACCAGGCTGGGTTTGCCCTGCGCCCCCTGGGGAGAGCACGTCAACAGGTAGGCTGCCTCACCTCCACCACAGGGCCACCCGGGGGTCACGTACACCAGGGCCTCCTCTGGGGTTCGCCGTAGAACTCAAGGCCGCCGGTATGCAGACCAGTGCAGATTGACCGTTGACAGTGTTCGGTTGAGGGAAAGGCACGGTCCAAAAGATCGGCCTCCGGGTTGTTCTTTGGTCCAGTTGAAGCCAGCGGTCGCTGATGGAAAGAACGGCCAAAGAGGAGTGGGAAAACCCCTGGTCGAGCTTTTTCCCGGCGGCTGCCTTCTTCGCTCCCAAGGCTCGTACCCGCGGTGTGCGTATCCCAACCTGAAGGCCTCGGTGTCACCTTCCATAGCGGCCCCTGCTGGTGGTTTCGCTGGGATGCTGCCATCGCTGTGGATCCCCCCCACACACACCGCCCTCTCCTTCGTCGTAGCTAGCGTGTTTTTCATTGGCCATCATGGCCACAGATGCGAGATAGCCTCACTCAAGGTAACGTTTTACGGCTTCTTGTTGCCGCCCCACCCCCCTTTGTCGGCAGCCAACGCGTTGCCCTGAAGGCACACTCCTGACACAGCCCCTTTGAGACGGGAACGTTCCCGTTCAACCATTTCTCCGTTCAAATGGTGATGCCGCTTTGGTTTGCTCTTACGGCTCTGCTCCATAGAGAACGCCCCTCCTCGGTTTAGCATTAGCATAACAGCTACGGTGTATAAAGAGCAGGGAGCAACGCAGAATCCCCTTCTGGGGGGAAAAATAAGACACGTTGGGAGGGGTGGGGCGTGTGGGTTGGGGCGTGGGGCGGTGGCAAGCCGCTCTACACCGCTGTAGTTACGGCCTTGTACAGACGGCGAACCGCTCCGCTGAAACGAGCCGGCCTGTCGAGGTGAACGGGAGGTCGCTACGCCAGCCGCTGCCCCGCCCCCCACAACCGCCAGCGCACGGCCCAGAGAGTCACGGGGAGGAGGGCCGTTTGCTGACGCGCTCACTTCCCAGAAACCTGGTTAGGAGGGGGGTGGGGGAGCCACTGGGGGAGGGGACCCGGGGACTGACCCCTCGTTAAGCTGGCCCGTGGTTAGCTGCCAGCGCCAGGCCTGCGGTCCCTCACAGGGGGGAAGACCTCCACCCCCTCCCCCCCCCCCCCCTACCCCCCGAGGCACGCGGTGGTGTGTAGATGGTCTCCACGGTCTCCTGAGGACGGGCCGAGAGGGAGCCCCCCAGGGTGAGTTGACCCAGCAGCGACGACTCCCCGCAATAGGACGTGCTCGCCAAGTCGTCTTTGAAAACCAACACCCCCCCCCCCCACACACACACACACACACACACACACCATCCCACTTGAGCACTTCAAAGCCAATCAGCCCCTCCGCGTGGCTCCCGCCCAGGGCTCAGGGGTCAGGACTGGGGAGACAGAGGGGTAGCTGTTATGCAAAGCTAGACTCAACAGATGTAGAGACTGCACACGCAGTCGAAGACCTGTGCATACACCCACACACCACACACGCACACACACACACACACACACACACAGCGCTTCTGCCTTGCATTCCTTCTCCCCTGCCTCCCTCTCTCCTCGGAATTCCTTCCCTTATCACCCCAGGAATTCTGTCTGGGTTTCATATTGCTTGTGGATTTTATAATCATATGACAGTTCCTTGGGCTGAATGCGGGGTGTGTCTGTGTGTGTGTGTGTGTGTGTGTGTGTGTGTGTGTGTGTGTGTGTGTGTGTGTGTGTGCGTGCGTGCGTGCGTGCGTGCGTGCGTGCGTGCGTGCGTGCGTGCGTGCGTGTGTGTGCATGTGTGTAAAGTGTAAAGTGTTGATCTGTGTTAAGGTGTACGCTTCACTCCTCTTCTCACTACATAGCTTCTCACTAGATAGCCGCATGCATCCAGAGAGAGAGAGAGAGAGCTATGGACAAAACACACTGCTCTATCGTTTCATGAAGATCTTCTCCTAGTCTCCTAGAGATTCTTCCTGCAGCAGAAAGGCAGTGCATGGTACAGTGTGCTCTGACGTTGGGGGGCGTCTGTGTTCCCTCTAGGAGGTACCCCTACCCCCACAGCATTAGCGGAGACATGGACCAGGAGGGCAGCTCCTGCCGGAACCCTGACCAGGACATTCACGGGCCCTGGTGCTACACCAACCACTCTGCCGTGGCCTGGGACTACTGCGACGTCAAGCCATGTAAGTTAACTTTATTTACATAGAACACACACACCATGTAGGGTCACACACACACACACACACACACACACACACACACACACACACACACACGTAGGGTCACACACGCACTTAGAGATAGACTGTGTGTGTGTGGTCTTCTCCAACTAACTTGTAAATCAGGCAGGGCTAGTTTGGAACTGTCAACAGTTCATCGAATTTTTCAGACCTGCGTGAACACACGCACATGCACTAACACACACACACACACATACTTGGCAGTGTGGGATCCGTGTGTAGTCGTGGGTCAACATGTCAGAGAAGATCCACTGCTTATTAGAAACCAGGGGATGTCTTTAATCACTTCCACATGGGCGGCCGGGCCGCTGACGAATGGAGGCGGCGCCCTTTCTTTTTGTTTTAATCTTAACCGTGGGGTTTTGATGGTCCTGGGAACGCAGGGTGTAACTCCATCGGCCATGTTGTTTTCCTGTCCCTCGCCCCTCATCAGTGTGTCCTTCTCTGTCCCTGCAGGTGAAGCCTCCCAGAAAACCATCGCCCAGCTGGGTGAGTTTCCTACCTTCCGGCTCCCTTTAGCACACGGCACTCTGGTGCAGAGAAAACGGTGGAGAAAGCTGGCAAACACTCCTGTTCCGGCTCATTTGCATGTTGCAGTCGGATAGCCAACGCCGTTTTTGTAGTGCTCGTTGTACAGTGTAAACCAGGGGTCGGGCAACCTTAGGCACACATGCCACCATTGGCATGCGGCAGCGTAATCATTGGCACACTGGAGATAAGTGCGTGGGATGGAGGGGATTTTTTTATTATTATTATTTATTTTAAGAAAGGTTCCAAGTGCCCTCTACTCCGCTCTGCTGCTTCCCAAATCACTCCTTCGACAGCCATTGGCTGTTGTGCGGCCATTCTTTCGTTCGATGGACTGAACCGGCCTTCAACTACGTTTCTCAGTAGCTTGGTGGTAGCGTTGCTGTTTTCCGAATCAAATAGCTATTCAGTTGTGAAGCTCTCACATTGATCAAGAGGTGGAGTTTCTTCCACACAAGCTACATTTCCCCAGGCTGTGCAGCGGAGCTTTCTGCTGCGGTCTGAAAAGAAACTGCTTGAGATTCCTGTTACCATTTCAGTTGAGTTTAACATACAACATAACATAACATACAATTACCAATTTATTTATACATTTGGTGCCTGCCTGTTCGGCAGACATTTCTATAGATCACTAAGATAGCATTGACTTGGAATGAAGCAATGTATTTATTTATTTTTTGCCATATTGCCTTAGCTTAGCTACATTTCTCTGGGGGAAGCTTCAGTGTATTGAAGCTTCATTTAATATAAAAAAAAAAACTGGTAGCTTAGCTCGCTACACTTTCCAAGTAGCTTGCCCAACATTGCTGTATCCTATGGATTGAATCTAATTTCAGGTCTTTTGAACGTGTTTTTTGATGTGGCGTCACAAAGGCTGATGTTAATGTTAAACTTAATGTTGATATGGTACACTAATTAACAAGAACATTTCAAACTGGCACTTCATGTCAAAAAGCTTGCCGACCCCTGCTATAGACCATTGTGACGTTGTGTTACTGGAACTTTGGTCCTACCGTAGACTACAAAGGAAGGAGGGGGGGGGGGGGTTGTCTGGGCCTGTATGCTGAGGTGGTGCGGTGTTCCTCTCTGTCCCGTGCAGGGGATCTGCCCCGGGTGTCCTGCTTCGTCCACATCAAGATCCGGATTGTGGGAGGAGCTCCCGTGGGCATCACCGAGAGCAGCTTTGTGGTCAGCATCCAGAAGGGGTATGAAGATCACACACACACACACACGCACACACACGCACACACACACACAAACACACACACGTGCACAGACTCTAAAACCACTTCCTTCAATTTTGAGTTGCATATGTGCGACACCCCCTCAGTTCTCTGGTTCCCAAATGAATCCCAGTCCATCCGTGGATTCATATCGGACACGTAGTTCATCCAGCGTGTCTGCTCCTCTCTCTCCCCCAGGTCCCATCACTGGTGCGGGGGCTCCCTCATCCGGGAGAAGTGGGTGCTGACGGACAGGATGTGCTTCTCCTCCTGGTCAGTGTGGCTCTCTTCTCCCATCCCAACCCTTTGTCTCCTCTAACCCTGGCTCAGTCTCTCTGTGTAGACAAAAGATGTGTTTTGATGTTCTTACGTCATGGACATACAGTACCACTCAAAAGATTTGACACACTTTACCATTCAAGTAAATTGGAAAGTGTTGCCGAACATTTGACTGGTACTGTATTAATAACTCGCCTTGAAGACAAACTTTTGACTGGTACTGTATTAATAACTCGCTGTGAAGATGCCAGTCTCTCCTGCCACCACTCCTCCAGTCATTGTTGACGTGTCCCCCTGCCAGCTCCCCAGACCTGAGTGAGTACCGAGTGTGGCTGGGGGTGTCCGACCTCAACGCCGCCGCCAACAAGCAGGAGCTCCGCATCGGCCGCCTCATCTGCGGCCCCGACGGCTCTGGCTTGGCCCTCATACAGCTGGCCCAGTGAGTGCCCGACTGAAATGACCCGGGGACATGGGGGTCGTTTTCCTAAGCATGCTACCGTCGTTTCCCCAAACCTGGAAATAATCCTGTGTGTTATTGTGGTCGTTCCAGACCGCCTCTGCCCGCGAACAATGTCCGGGAAATTCAGCTGCCTGTGGCGGGCTGCGCCATCTCCGAAGGGCTGATGTGCAGCACGTATGGATGGGGGGCAACCCAAGGTACTCACACACAGCCCCCACGGGTCCACACTTGTGCAGATCTGCTATCAGCTTGAGCGAAGCGCAGAGGGAAAAGGTCAGGGTTGGATCTCTCTCTCTTGTCTGTCTCAGGAACAGGGCACGATGACGTCCTGAAGGTGGTCCACCTGCCCGTCGTCGGCAACGACAACTGCAACAAGCTGCACAGGGGAAGCCTTCACATCACCGACACCAAGATCTGTGCCGGGGGCAGGAAGGGGGAGGGGGTGTGTGAGGTAGGGCCCACACCCAGCACCTAGGCCTTATTGATCCTATTGATCTAGCAATCTATTCCTGCTGGCTGTAAGGTAACCAATGGAGGAAAAGGAAATATATACAGATAAAATAATACTTCGATGTAAAAAACTTGATATAAAATATGGGGCAGTGCTGAATACATACGATAAATATAACTAGCTGAACATAAATTGTTACGTTGTAGTACAATGTATAATTATACTAATTCTAAATATGGGCTAATTTAGGTTCATGTTGATTTGTGATGTACAGTCCCTGTCAAAAGTCTTGTCACTTATCCATTTTGTAGAAACAACAGCTTATAACCTGACTTTTAATAAATCCACTGGTTTTAGAAATGTCTCATATGAAAGCTGAAACCCTCCCAAATTATGTTTAATATACTAAAATAAATTGGCTTCACTTAAGAAAGATTGATCATTTAATGAACACGGAGAGGTCAGATTTTGGCAAGACAAAAGTTTTGTCGCCTACAGAGAGTAATGTGAAAATTGAACAAATAATTTACTTCAAATACAAAAATATGTTGCATAACATCAGTGAATTAAGTAGTGGTGCTGTGAGATCCATATTTAATATCTTGTATGACTTCCATGAGCTTGAAGGACTGCATCCATGCGGTTCGACAATGATTCATACAATTTATTGATGAAGTCATCAGGAATAGCAAAGACATGCTCAATGATGTTCATGTCTGGTGACTGGGCTGGCCAGTCCTGGAGCACCTTGATCTTCTTCGCCTTGAGGAACTTGTGATGCAGAGATGGAAGTATGCGATGGAGCACCATCCTGCTGCAAAATTTGACCCCTTTTATGGTTGGGAACGTAAGAGGTAGCTAATACTTCTTGATATTTGAGGCTATTGATATTGCCTTCCACCCTGCAAATCTCTCGCACACCCCCATACTGGATGTAACCCCAGACCATGATTTTTCCGCCACCAAACTGAACTGTTTTCTGGGTGAATCTCGGATCCATGCGGGCTCCAGTAGGTCTCCTGCAATATTTGCGGCGGCTGTGATGTAATTCAACTGAAGATTCATCTGAGAAATCCACCTTCTGCCACTTTTCCAGCGTCCATCCTTTTAGCAGGCTGTGGGCCTTGGCAAATGCCACACGTTTTTTTAATTGCCTTTTGTTTAGTGCTGGTTTCTGGGCACTGATTTGACCATGGAGGCCATTTCGAGACAGAATTCTACAAACTGTTCTGGTTGACACGGGGACTTGAGGTGACCAGGCCTGGTGGAGCTCTGCTGCAGTGGAAAAGGGGTTGGCCTCAACAAACGGTCCTCCCGAGCAGTTGTCTTGCGGGGTCTGCCGGACCTGGGCTTGTCAAAAACAGCTCCAGTCTCTTCAACTCTTTTTCTTATTCTTTGTACTTGACGCTGAGACACGTTGAAGGTGTCAGGCACCACAGCTGTGGATCTGGTCTTCAGCCTCTTGATAATCAACGCTTTGGTCTTAGGGTGAATCTTAGGCATGTTGTCAGAGGTCAAGTTGCAGTTGATGTGAAGGTCTGGTGTGCTGGGGTTCTTTTTATACACACCCACTAATTGATTGATCAATTCTTGATCACAGGTGAGGCTGTAATCTAGGATTGGGTGCATCATATGAGAAGGCGACAAGACTTTTGTCTTTGCAAAAACTGACTCAGTGGGCTTTACCAAGCTGTGAACATTAGAATGTTTTTCAGCAGTTTCGTTTGACACCAAAACATTATCTCTAAAGCTGTTGGGATTGAAATTAGCCATTTCTTGTAAAAGAAATTGATTAGACATATATTTGAGGGGCACTTAAGGTCAACTTGTACCCAAGCGACAAGACTTTTGTCAGGGACTGTATAATGTGAAATATGTATGTCAAACACAGTATGTGTCACATGGGCTATTTCAAATCTTATTGGCCTGTGATTGTTTGCGTTTCCCCCCTGTGCAGCGGGACTACGGGGGCCCCCTGGTGTGCCAGGAGGGCGACAGCAGGGTCATCGTGGGGGTCAGTGTCCATGGCATCGGCTGTGGGCGCGCCGGGCGCCCCGGGGTCTTCGTCAACGTGCCCTTCTACACCCGCTGGATCCACAAGGTGCTGGTCCACTATGAGAACGTCTAGGGGTGGGGCGGGGGGGCGGGTGGGGTGGGGCGGGGGGGGGGGGGGGGGGGGGGGGGGGCGGCCCACCCAACACCCCCGTGGACATGCAGACTGCAGGGTGACCAAGCACCCGACACATCACCCACACGTTCATTCAGAGAGCCACCGACGAAGGGGGAAAAAACAGCCACATATGATTTTAGCGGCCCTGGGAGAAAAAAAGGACACCCAACGGTTTGCCGTGCGCCAGGTGGGTCGGAGGTGGCGTCGGTTCAGCTGGAGAAACGTTTCCAACGCTTCAGCTTTTTGCTTGTTTGCTGCCGAATGGACTGAGCGCAGGAAGACAGCGAACGGCTCGATGTTGATCCTGTGCCTGGGTCTCGCCACCAGAGGCCCCTCCACAGACTTACCCAATGGACTCACCCCCGGGGGGCCGGCGCGGCCCGGCTCTGTTTGGTTCCGCAGCGGGGGCGACCCCCTCGACCCCGCGTCCTATTGTACATACTATTTTAATGAGTGTGTTTTCGACACTCTGAAAGGGGTTTGGGTCTTATAGACCTGTGAGGAGGCCTGTGTGACCTGGAGGGAGGTGATTGGTCTAGAGTTATTGGACAGTGATATCATCATAGAAAGAGATGAATTAGCCTCACATGCTTCATATGTATATGATAATTATGTTTAACCTATATTTTTTTAAATATGAGCCTTGATTCGTTATATGAAGCCACTGAATGTAGATATGAGAACACAGGTTTTATGGAGCGTGCATATTTACAAAGGGATTGCATTACATTTTAAACTTGATAACGTGAAAAACCGAAGTCTGTTGTTCTTTATCGTGTGTTTGTGTGTGTGTGTGTGTGTGTGTGTGTGTGTGCATGTCTGTGTGTGTGTGTGTGTGTGTGTGTGTGTGTGTGTGTGCGTGGCTCTATCACCCTCCTAGTCTCAAACCTTGATTGCGATGCACTCTGTGTATGAGCCTCACAAACTATCTCTCCGTTCCGGTGTTTTCCGTAAGACAAGGATGGTTTCCTCGTTCTCTAAGTGACTGATTTGGATGAGATGTCTTAACGGCCATCTCAGGGTTCATGCGTATGTTGAAAGCTGCTATGTAAGAAACATCCTATCGTTCATATTTGTTACAGTAAGTCAGTATTATTGGAATTCTATAACAATGGTATTACTGTTATGTGTTCTAGGTGTGGCTTTACCACCAATTAAACATTTTCTGATTTGTCACCGTCATTGTCTGCTGTGTTATTGGATTTCGAATATTCAATGTTTTTGATTCAGACAGTACACTCTGGATAAGGTGTGTGTGTTCTACCACGTGGTGGTGCTAGTGTGTCAGAAGTATAACTTTTTTTTTCAAATTCAGCTAAACCTCATGCAACAGTTTCTTTCAAACAACCACACGCATCTCTCTCTCACACACATACACACACACACACACACACACACATACATCTCCCCCTCCTGCCTGGGAGCTGTTTGTGATCAAATGCTCCAACAGTGGGGCAGTACTCTCTCTTCTTGACTGAGCCTTTAATGTTTGGAGCTCTCTGAGCGAGGGAGGGAGAGAGCGAGAGAGACTGATAGGGGGGACGGAAGGAGAGGGAGAGGTTGAGATGTAAAAGGCGAGTGAGTGAAGGTGAGGAGACAGAGGCAGGGGGAGGGGGGAGGGGGGGGGGGGACTGAGGACGGGAGATTAAACGCTGAATCCATTGATGTTGCATTAGAGAACTTCTGGAGGCAGCAATACATTTAAAAATTAAAAATACAGATGGAGAGAGGTTTCCCGTTGCCATGCGCCCGGTGAGCCCTCTGTACTAGTGCTGACAACCCCCCCCACACCCCCGCTCTGGCCCGTGGGGTTTGGGGGAGAAATATTCATGACCCAACATTTTGTTCTCTGAGCTCATTTGGAAGACCCCCTTTCATCCGAGCGGTCCATCCCTGCACACACACACACACACACACACACACACACATGCGACAGGTTTTCCACTAGACTGGCCTCGTCTCCTCGGGCTGGGAGAAGCCTGGCATCCCCAGCGCAGGTCTGTGACCCGTGGAACGTGCCGTGTGGCGAGGCTGCTCGCTCTGTGCTTGAGCACAATGGATGTGGACGTACAAGGATGGTTTTGAGACAGATAGATATATAGATGGAGGTAAAAGATGAATAGCAGGATAGAGGGATAAATAGATGGATAGAAGGATAGAAGGATAAATAGATGGATAGATGGATAGAAGGATAGAGGGATAAATAGATGGATAGAAGGATAAATAGATGGATAGATGGATAGAAGGATAGAGGGATAAATAGATGGATAGAAGGATAGAAGGATAAATAGATGGATAGATGGATAGAAGGATAGAGGGATAAATAGATGGATAGAAGGATAAATAGATGGATAGAAGGATAGAAGGATAAATAGATGGATAGAAGGATAGATAGATAAATAGATGGATAGAAGGATAGATGGATAAATAGATGAATAGAAGGATATATGGATACATAGATGAATGGAAGAATGGATGGATAAATAGATGAATAGAAGGCTAAATGAATAGTGGATGGACGGAGGGACAAAGAGACAGGTAGGACAGCTTTCAATCAGACTGTATTTATTTGATTTCATTCAAGTCAGGTGTCAACACACACGTGCACAACCAGTGAGTTGGTCAGCCTACCAGTGGACAGAGGGCCACATCTAAGGCTTATAAAGCCTATCACGTGATCTAGTTCATCCAATAGTCGTAAAGTGAGAGACGTGTCAGGGTCCTGAAGGAAAGACGATGTTAACCCTGTTGTCTGGACCCTGAGAAGGCTGAGATGAAGCCCCTGTGGTTAGCTGATACCGCTCCTGGATGATTGCATGCGGAACTGTAAGTGCCTGTGGCGCCCCGGTCCCCGGCGCAGTGTGTGTGTGTGTGTGTGTGTGTCCGTGTTTGTGCGTGTGTGTGTGTTGTGTTTGTGTTGTGTGTGTGTGTGTGTGTGTGTGTGTGTGTGTGTGTGTGTGTGTGTGTGTGTGTGTGTGTGTGTGTGTGTGATGGCTGGCACACTAACCATAGGAGGAAAAGCTTTTAGAAGCCACAAGGCTCCCATCTCCAACCATCGAGATTCACATCCAGTTGAAACCCATTTTTCATAATCTAATTGGGTGTTCTCGGTAATGGCATTTAAGCTCCCACCTCCTGTGGCTCGCTGGACTGGAAAGATAGAATGAAGGAGGGTGCGTGAAAAGGTGTGTGAGCGTGTGTGTGAGTGTGTGTGTGTGTGTGTGTGTGTGTGTGTGTGTGTATGTATGTGTGAGTGTGTGTGTGTCGCCTCTTAGTGTCACCTGAGCGTCTCGTGTGATTTAATGAGGCAGAGGAAGAGGGATGAAGGAGGCTCTTCCGCTTGGCTGTAAACCTCTTGGCACAGAGGGGGCTATCCCGTGGCACAACCTGACACAGCCTCACCTCCCATCGGGTGGTGTGTTGTGGCCGCCAACGCTCTGTCGACCGTTTGGCTCGCCCGTCGCCCGCGGGTCACTTCCTGTCAGCCTTTCTTCCCCGGAACAACACTTCCTGTCCCCCGGAGAGGGAGCAGGTCGCCGGGGCGGACTTCCTGTTGCCGGCTTGACGCCGCGTTGATCAACACAAGAGACAGCATACATCTGTGAATCTAAAAATGTGATATTTTCCCCCGGCTAGTTTGATGGATTTTCGTTTTCCCCCCATGCGGCCCTCCTGGAGGCCGGCTGCAGGTGGAGAGAGCGTGGAGGTGAGCCGGGTGCGTCAGACGTCAGCCTTTGGTCTGTTTTTCTGTCTCTTTTCATCTTTTTTGTTATCCTCCGTTTTTCGTGTTTTTTTCATTAAACCTCAAGGTCTGGATCGATGGCTGCAGTAAGTCAGTAACCGTGACGATGGCCGTGTTGATATCGATCATTAGTTGCTTATTCAAGCCCCCCGGAGCCAGACAGACGGACGTACACAGACAGATTGGTAGATACAGAGATCAACAGATAGGCCCTGGGAGCCACTGGCCAGAGTGGTGGTTAGGTAGAATGCAAAGGAACAACTGTTCTACCAGTAGAGGATGTCTACGCTTTATCCCAACGCAGACACCTGAAAGAATAGATCCCTCTCCCATGCCTTCCGGATGAGCTATGGGCACGCCTCTCATTGACAAACAAATTGCAATACTTAAGGAAGCAATTAAGAGGATGACACTAAATCTTGCCGGTGGTTAGAATGTGTCAAGAAACGGTTGTTAGTCTCACTTTAGATTACATTTTAAAAAGCCAACGCAAGACAGTGGGCTCGGCACCAGTATCACGTCCGGAGATGCCATCTCGACACAGCGGGTCCCCCCCCCCCCCCCCCCCCCCCCCGCCCCCCCCGCCCCCCGCCTCGTCTTTCAAACTCGTTTCTGTCTGCCAGTCCCGCCCTCACCTTTCCCCTATCAGCGTCTCTCCCCGGGGCAGGAGAGGCGGAGAGGCTGTGCGGTCGATCGAGCGGAAGTCAACCGCTGGCGGTGCTGCCATATCCCCCCGCGACGCCGGCCTGATAGGTATCACTCTGCAAACACACCGCTTCTCCCTAGATTCCACCCAGCTCTCTCTCTCTCTCTACCCTCTCTCTCTCTCTCTCTATCTCTATCGCTCTCTCTCGCTCTGTCTCTCTCTCCACCCCCCCTCTCTCTCTCTCTCTCTCTCTTTCTCTCTCTCTCTATCTCTCTCTCTCTATCTCCCTCATTCTCTCCGTCTCTGTCTCTGTCTCTGTCTCTGTCTCTGTCTCTCTCTCTCTCTCTCTCTCTCTCTCTCTCTCTCTCTCTCTCTCTCTCTCTCTCTCTCTCTCTCATCTCTCTATCCTCTCTCATCGCCACTCAGGGAGACATGTTCCTCCAGTTATGTCTCCCAATAGGCGGTGGGGGAGTTATTAGCGCCTGAGTCCCTCTCACTAACCTGGGATGGAATTAGTATCGCCTCCCGCCAGCGCCCTGGGTGTGGGTGTGAGGTTGTCGCTGAGCGGGCTGTGGAAGCACAGGTGTGTGTGTGTGTATGTGTGTGTGTGTGTGTGTGTGTGCGTGTGTGTGTGTGTTCGCGTGTGTGTGTGTGTATGTGTGTGTGTGCCAGCTGTCCTGCAGAGAGTGCGTGTGCAGTGCGTCAGCCTCGCTC
The DNA here is from genome assembly GCA_017639675.1 of Aplochiton taeniatus. Taxonomy (NCBI): domain Eukaryota; kingdom Metazoa; phylum Chordata; class Actinopteri; order Galaxiiformes; family Galaxiidae; genus Aplochiton; species Aplochiton taeniatus. The sequence goes on along the minus strand of CM030181.1, from coordinate 13,755,740 downwards.
TCTGTCCCAGGTCCCTAGTGGGGCCAGGGCATATGGTAACCCTTGGATACGGGCCGGAGATAATGACAGGCCTGCCACCAGCCGCATACCTTTGACGTCATAGAGTCTCTGCCCTCCTCTGCTCTGCTCCCTCTTCCACTCAGCAGAAAGAGACGGTCACTGGATACAACTCAAAGACTCCGCTATTAAGTCCCTGCACGCCTTTGTGTGTGTGGTTTCCCTCACACACACACATAAACACACACACGCACACGCACGCACGCACTCACGCACGCACGCACGCACGCACACACACACACACACACACACACACACACACACACACACACACACACACACACATATACTCTCTCTCCCTCTCTTGTCAATCCCTGCTTTTGTGTAAGGTCAAAGAGTGTTGCCCCGGTGATGACCTTTTAAAAGGCCTGCGGTGAGACACTCACAATCATTTGCGTTCAGCCTTGTCATTCCACAAAGGCACTGAAAGTACAGTACTCACTCACACTCTTTCTTTCTCTCTCTCTCTCTCTCTCTCTCTCTCTCTCTCTCTCTCTCTCTCTCTCTCTCTCTCTCTCTCTCTCTCTCTCTCTCTGTACGTCTCCTCCTCCTGCCTGGCTCAGATTGAGCCCTCGGGCTCAGTGAATGATGTCTTACGGTGACCTCTGAACTCTCAGAGAGATGAGTGCCTTTTTTGCCAGCCTCTGCTTCCCTTTCTGCCCATAAGTCGTTCTCCTTGCCGGGGGGTGGGGGGGGTGCAGACTTGAGTCTGCCCCCCATAAGTCTCCCTGAGGTGGGAGACCGGAGTGCAAAGGAGCCCGTCGGAGTGACGGATGCTTCTAATTGTTGTAGTCGGGACACAGGTAGGGAGTCAGGGACGAGGAATACAATCACCACAAACAAGGCTTTGCCCCCTCCCCCCATTTCAGCGACCCAGGGATCCGCATTTAATATGATAATCAATCAGACCCCTGTTAATTTCTGGCTCGGCTGAGCACCATCGGATGTCAATAGATGACTGGGATGGGAAATGGGACATTTCCGAAAGCTTGTTGCGTCCGACGAATCAAAAAGGGATCGGAGGCCATGGGTGCGGTGAAATTGTTTTCCTCCTCCCCGGGGTTATCTCAGGTAGCCCTTATTCAACTGTCATTAAAGAGACCAAAATGGCCTGCGCAGACATAGCAACCTCAAAGCAGGCGCCAGGGCCTTGTGGGCGGGTGTGTGTGTGTTTGTTGGTGTGTCACAAGCGATTGGTAAATCCTTCAGATCATTGCCGTGTTTGTGTCTTTTGCGCTTATGTATGCCTGTGCCTGTGTTGACTTGTGTGAGTCTGTGTTTGTACGTGCGTGCGTGTGTGTGCGTGTGTGTGTGTGTGTGTGTGTGTGTGTGTGTGTGTGTGTGTGTGTGTGTGTGAGTTGCTGACAGCAGAGTCTGGGTGTCTAAGAAAAAGGCTTGGAGGAGAGCAGAGCTGGGTGAGAACACTCACTTGTGCACTGCTCGGCAGAAAACAACTCCGGCATTTGTGCTGTAGCGTTGCAAACAGGCATCCCAAAACGAGCTCTTTTTGTCATTGCAAACACCGCACTATATTCCTCTGGGATGTGCAGCCTTTTCCCACAGCATTTCGAAGGCTGTCTGCATTCAAAACCGACCCCCTGCGGAGATTTTTCCTCTTCCCCAGCATACGCCATTGAATCTCCCTCTCTCTCCTTCACTCTCTCTTTCCCTCGCTCTCTCTCTCTCCTTCTATGCTTTCCCCCTCTCCCTCCGTCCAAGTCTTAGGGCTGCATTTCTTTTGAACTGCTGGACTGCACACTTGAGTCAACACACACACACACACACACACACACACACACGCGCACACACACACACACACAAACACACAGACACAAACACACACACAGAAACACACACACAACCACACATATACAAACAAAAAATAAACAGACACACACACACACACACACACACACACACACACACATACAAACACACAGACACACACACACACACACACACACACACACACACACATATATACACAGACACTAACACACAAGCACAGCGAGTGAGAGAGCCATGGCTCCCGTCCGGCTGTAGGGCCCCGGGGCATGAGGACCCAGAACGCATCATTCTGTGGGGACGCGTTGTTTTCTTATCCCTCTGCCTGGCCAGCTCCCCTCCCCGCCCCTCCCCTCCCCTCCCCTCCCCTCCCCTCCTCCACCCTTTCAGTACGGACTGTCCTCTCGGCCCCGTCTCTCTCTCTCTCCCTCTCTCCAAATGTAAGCAGGCCGCCGTGTCCCAGACAACGTTCCTTCGCTGGAGCCACTCCGAGGCAGCGAGCTGTGTGCA
>CM030181.1:13745888-13750888 GCA_017639675.1 Aplochiton taeniatus | reverse complement strand
ATTTCATTAGTATTACAACCGGCCCGCAGACCGCAGCCGCCTGCTGGTGTTTCGCACGCACCAATACTCCATTCCCCACAATGCAACGGCAGCCCAGTAGCAACGGCAGCCCGCGAAATCACTGCAGCGCCGCAAGCGGGCCTCGGCTTCATTATTCATCAGCATTCAGAGCAAATGTCAACTTTCAGCAACCCCCTCCCCAAAAATGGCTAAAAGGGGCTTTCAAGCCAGGTGGGAGGCAGAGTACATGTTCACGGAGGTAAAAGGCAAACCTGTGTGTGTTCTCTGTGGAGAAAGTGTGGCTGTAATGAAACAATATAACCTAAGAAGGCACTATGAAACGTCTAAGAAACACAAAGACAAAGACAAGAATATGGACACGGAACAAAGGCTACAGAAGGTGGAAGAATTAAAACGAGGTCTTAAGTGCCGGCAGGCTCTGTTCACAACAGCCAAATCACAAAGCACTGCTGCGGTGAAGGCTAGTTTTATTGTGGCAGAAGAAGTTGCAAAATCAGCCCGGCCATTTACAGAGGGAGAGTTTATCAAAAACTGTATGCTTAAAGTTTGTGACACAGTGTGCCCCGACAAAAGGCAGCTATTTGCAAACGTGAGCCTGAGCAGAAATACCGTTGCTGAACGTGTAGACCAGCTTTCCACCAATCTAAAAGAACAGTTTATGGAAAAGGGAAAATATTTAATCGCATATTCCCTTGCTGTGGATGAGAGCACCGACACAATTGACATTGCTCAGCTGTCAATTTTCATTCGTGGAGTGGACTCCAGCCTGAGCATAACAGAAGAGTTTTTGTCCTTACGTCCTATGCATGGCACAACTACAGGACAAGATCTGTATGAAGAGGTATCCAGATGTGTAAATGAGATGGGGCTGCCTTGAGAAAAACTTGTGGGATTGACAACAGACCGAGCACCCGCGATGTGTGGACACAGGAGTGGATTGGTGGCAAGGATGCGTGAGAGGATGCGGGACGAAAACGTCACAGGTGAACTGACAGTTTATCACTGTTTAATACACCAGGAGTCGTTATGTGGCAAAGCCTTGAAAATGGAACATGTGATGAGCATCATAACGCGTGCAGTTAACTTCATCAGAGCCAGAGGTTTAAATCACCGCCAGTTCAAGGCATTTCTGGGCGAGTTAGATACAGAGCATTGTGACTTGCCCTATCACACAGATGTGCGATGGCTAAGCCAGGGAAATGTGCTGCAAAGATGTTTCGAGCTGCGTGAGGAGATCTGTCTGTTCATGGAAAGCAAAGGGAAAGACACAACAGAGCTCCGAGATGAAACATTTATGTGTGAAATGGCTTTTCTGTGCGACATCACAAGCCATCTGAATGTGATGAACCTGCAGCTGCAGGGACGGGGGCGTGTCATCTCTGATATGTACAGTACAGTGAAGGCGTTTAAAACCAAGCTGAGTCTGTGGGAGACGCAGATGCGGAAAGAAAACTTGAGCCACTTTCCCAGGCTGCCAGACCATGAAAGAGAAGCTCTCTACCGCTGTGTTCCCGAGTGTACAGTTTGCTGATAAACTCAGAATACTTGCCGCCGACTTTCGACGCCGATTTGCTGACTTTGAAGCCCAAAAAAGCAGGTTTGAACTGCTCGCCAATCCTTTTGGAGTTGACGTGGAAAGCGCACCACCAAACCTCCAAATGGAGTTGATTGAGCCCCAGTGCAATGACACACTGAGGGAAAAATATGAGAGAGTGGGTGCTGCTGAGTTTGTGCGTTTCATCCCCGATACAATGCCTCAGCTGCGCGTCCAAGCTGCTCAGACGCTCTCTATGTTTGGCAGCACATACCTGTGTGAACAAATTTTCTCTTTGATGAAGTTGAACAAAACATCACACAGGAGCCGTCTTACTGATAAACACCTTGACTCAGTCCTGAGGATTTCCTCAGCTCAGAGCCTGACCCCGAACATTGATGAACTTGTACAAAAGATGAGACACCACCAAGTATCAGGCTCAGTTTCAGACAAGTGAGCATCACAGAGCATTAACGTATTTTTAGTTTTTAATTCAGTTACATTTTTACATTTGTTTCTACAAGATGTGATTTTTCTTTGAAGGAAGTATTGTTTTGTCTGTGTGCCATAGATTTTTGTATTTTATTTATTTATATTTATTTTTCAGTTAATGGAAGGGGAAATTACAGATAAGAGCCATGAGAAAGAATACAACTGATTTGAGTTATTGTTTTATTTTCTCATTTTACTATTTGAAAACAGTAATTGGTAGGTTCACAGAGCAGCACAATATTGTATTTTCAGTTTATAATGCATGCAATTTCATTTATGCATTTATCTTGATATTAAGGAATATATTTTGTTTTTGAAGGACATTTACATTTTTGCTGTTTGCCTGTTGAAAATGTTTTCCCTTGAAATTACTGACAGAGCCATAAAAAATATTGGATTATTCATTTAATCATTAAATAATATACGGTTCACTGTGTTACGTCTTGGTTAAATAGGCTATGTGCAATCATTTTAATATGTTTTAATAAACATTGAACCAGTCCGGCACTCGGCTTTTAGCAAATTAGTTTTTTTGGCCCTCTGTGGTATTTGACTTTGACATCCCGGGCCTATTTCTGTTTTATTTGCCTGTTCTCTTGTTGTGAAGCGTCTTTGGGTGTAAGAAAAGCGCTATATAAATAAAATGAATTATCATTATTATTATTATTCACAATATACCTTATTTTTGGGGGCAGGTTAGACCAGAGGTAATGTAGCTATTTTTTCTTGCTACATGTGGTGATATTGATTGAGTTTAAGGCTAACCATGATGCTATGCATAGCAGCAGCTTCTTTTAGAGCGCTTGTTTTTCCACGGTGGCATTTTGCCAGTCTAGAGCTAATAATAAGATTCACAGTGCCTTCATCCAGCCGCACACACAAACAAAATGCGCACACACACACACAGACGCACGCGCCCGCGCTCACCAACGCTGTCATCTGCTTCCGCCCTGGGGGCAGCGTGATTGGGGATCAGGACGGGGTTAACTTCACCGGTTGCCTAGCTACCGTGTCAGTGATGGAGGGCACGAACATTGCTTGTGTCTTTCTCTCTTTTTGTGAATGTGTGTGTGTGTGTGTGTGTGTGTGTGTGTGTGTGTGTGTGTATGTGTGGGTGTGTGTGTGTGTGTGTGTGTGTGTATGGGTGTGTGTGTGTGTGTGTGCGTGCTATTATCAATGATCTCTCTTTGTCTTCTGCTGCCCCGTGGAGTGTATCGACTCTGGGAACCCAAAGCCATTTCTTTATCAATTCAACGGCACATCGGCAACCCATCCCACACACACACACTCCCCCCACCCCTTCCTTCCTGCCCGCCGCTGCTTCTCTCTGCCCCTGCCTGCCAAGTTCGGCCTGCTCCTCCTCCCCGCATGCTTGAACGAGCAGTAGCCTCCGGTAAAAGGTGGTGAAATGTGAGTCATTGATTTGCCCCCCCCCACCCCCCTTCTTGCTCAGCCGAGGGGGTCAACCAGGGATTCACATGGGAACCACTGAGGTCCGCATGCCTGCCCCTTGGTAAGGGAGGGGGAAGGGAGGGGGCGGGGGGGAGGGAGGGGGCGGGGGGGGCGGGGGGGATGTAGAAGCTGCTCGGCACCCACTCGACAGCTAATTAAGTTTGAGCTGTGTGCCGCTGTCGATCCGCGTGAGCGCTGTTTGCGGCCCTCGCAGTGGGGGGTTGGCTTCTGTGAGTGCACCCACCGTTTTTGGGTTTCACGTGTGTGTGCTTGTATGTGTGTGTGTGTGTGTGTGTGTGTGTGTGTGTTTGTCCTTGGTAGAGGCCACTTTGCAGGGATGATCCTTATCTTTCATCCCTCTGCGTCAGTGTGCATAGGTGTGTGTGTGTGTGTGTGTGTGTGTGTGTGTGTGTGTGTGTGTGTGTGTGTGGGACTCTCTTGCTCATGCCACAAGCCTGTCCATTCCAGGGAGACCTAATACGAAGGAAAGAATGCTGTGTTTTCTGGGTGAAAACACAGGTGGATCCATAGAAAGATATGGAGGACAGGAGGCAATGTTATCTTTGCTCAATTAAGGCATGAATGTGTTTGTGTTTGACGTTTGTGCGTGTATTTTTGCGTTTGTGTAAGTGTGTATGTGTGTGCTTGTTCGTGTGTCTTTGTGTTAGTGTGTGTGTGTGTGTGTCCATGTGTCTTTCTGTTAGTGCGTGTGTGTTTGTGTGTGTGTGTGTGTGTCCGTGTGTCTTTGTGTTAGTGCGTGTGTGTGTGTGTGTGTGTCTGTGTCTTTGTGTTAGTGCGTGTGCGCGCGCAGGTCCTGAGGGCAAGTCTTTTATCTGTAGAGTAACTGTGTTGTGATTCCAGTTTCACAATGGACATCTCCACAGCTCTCAGTCTCCAAAACTACAGCAGCCTCTTGTGTTGGCACTTCATACTCCTAATCCCGCCACCCCGGAGACACACACACACACACACACACACACACACACACACACAGACTCATGTTCAGGTTGGCGGTGTGTGTTCCTGTCGTGACTGTGCTCTGCGGTCCTCTCCTCGTTGGCCGTAATGAAGAGATATGGCTTTGTGGGAACGACTGCAAACAGGGAGGAGCCATTAGGCTGCTGAATGAGAGCTGCTCTAATATGAAGCCGTCAGCGCCCCTGTCACAGGTCTGTTGTCCTGTCAACAGTCTTACAACTATGTTAAAGAGCTGGCTGGATGGCTGACTGGCTGACTGAGTGATTGACTAACTGACTGACTGGATGGCTGACTGACTGGATGGCTGACTGGCTGACTGACTGGACGGCTGACTGGCTGGATGACTGACTTACTGACTGACTGACTGGATGGCTGACTGACTGGATGGCTGACTTACTGACTGACTGACTCAATCATTGTCCCTCTCCATCCTTATCTTTGGATGCCAGTGAGGCGGCAGGAAAATCACACCCGGGTCAGGAGAGGGGGAAGCGCGTTGCCCTGCCGACCACCCCAGGTCAGC
>CM030181.1:13708388-13740888 GCA_017639675.1 Aplochiton taeniatus | reverse complement strand
TGTGTGTGTGTGTGTGTGTGTGTGTGTCTGTGTGTATGTGTGTGTGTATGTACCTCCGTTTTGGGCAAGCTAAATGGAGTGATTCATACCTAAACCCAGGCGTCTGTCAGACCAGTTGGACCCTCTGGGCATGTGTGTTTTTTGTGCTTTGTTTGTTTGTTTGGCAGAAATGTGTGCCTACAACGTTTGTTTACGTCGTTCTAACAATTTACCCACTTATCCAGTGCATTCCCCTTCATGCAAACTTCAGTTGTAAGCCTGGGTCTTGTTAAAAACAAACATACACCACGTCATGCTAAACACACACACAAACACACACGGCCACTGGGTCCTCCTGTTCCGTGCAGAACACTGAACCCAAGTGATCGCCGCGGAGACAGTGAGTGTGTGAGTCAGCCTACGCCCCCAGTTGTTGGGATTTTGGGATGTTCACCCGAAGCCTCTGCAACCATGTCGCGCTGTTCCCACAGCCTCCGGGAATCGGTTGCTATTTGGAGGGCTGCCGGGGGGCTGTGCCGCTTTCTGTGTCCTCCGCCCCGCCTGTGTCGACGCGGAGGACAGGCGCTAGATCAACACGGCCCAGCCTTGGCTTCTGCTCGCGCCTTAGCTGGAGCCGTTGCTAACGGCGCGGAGGAGCCATGCAGAGGCTTAGGAAGGGAATCAGTACGGGGAGTCGGGGAGGGCTGGTATATCATCTCCCCCCTCCCTCTCTCTCTCTCTCTCTCTCTCTCTCTCTCTCTCTCTCTCTCTCTCTCTCTCTCTCTATCTCTCCCTCTCTCTTCCTCTCAATCTCTCTCTTCCTCTCAATCTCTCTCTCTATCTGTCTCTCTGTCTGTCTCTCTCTCTCTCTCTCTCTCTCTCTCTCTCTCTCTCTCTCTCCACTGTGCTTATCTTTCTCTATTGATCTATCACACTCCTCCAGAGAAAGCTGTGGAATGCCACATGCCCCCGGATCGAGCTTTGGAATAGAACCCACACACACACGCGTGCGCGTGCAGCAGCACACACAGACGGACACGCAGACTCACACCCCGACTCACAAACATGCACACCGACTCACACACAGACTCACACATGCACACCGACTCACACATGCACACCGACTCACACACAGACTCACAAACATGCACACCGACTCACACACAGACTCACACATGCACACCGACTCACACATGCACACCGACTCACACACAGACTTACAAACATGCACACCGACTCAGACACAGACTCACACATGCACACCGACTCACACACAGACTCACACATGCACACCGACTCACACACAGACTCACACATGCACACCGACTCACACACACACACACACACACACACACACACAGAGGCACAAGCAGAGGATGGAAGACGAACATGTCCACCGGTTGAGAGGGTGCCTGGTCCACACGGTTGCGAGTGTGTATTCTGAAGTGACGGGTATCGGTAATGGGCGACGTACCAACGGTTTACCACCCACAGAGTGTGTGTGGAGCGGCTGCTCTTCCCCTGCATGCTCAACCACACACACACACACACGCGCGCAACGTTGTATCAAGATAATGCACGGCGAGGTTTATGAATAGAACGCTTATGCAAATGACAATCTCCAGTGTGACAAGTGGGGCACTCTGTACTCTGTGCTCCATGTGCATGCCTTCATGGACCATGCTCAGCCACCGCCACGCTCCAGCGGCACTTTTTTGATGCTCAGAGTATTCCACCAAGTCCCCCCCCCCCCCAACCCCCCTTCCCCACTCCCCGCTTTTCTCTCTCTTCCCTTTCTCTCTCTTCCTTTTCTCTCTCTTCCCTTTCTCTCTCTTCCTTTTCTCTCTCTTCCCTTTCTCTCTCTTCCTTTTCTCTCTCTTCCCTTTCTCTCCGTCTCAGCCAGATGCGTCAGCTCGGCAATAATGGGGGCGCAGGAGCGGGAGGAGTCAGTCCTGAGATGACAAGACGGCTGGTGCCCCCCCCTCCCCTGCCCCCCCATCCCCCGCCCTCCCCGGGCCTTTGTCACCCATACCCCACCCCCCACCCCCCCGTCGTTGAATGAAAGAGAGGGAGGGGAGGAAGAGGAGGGGGGCTGCAGGCGGAGACGCTGGTTGCAGAGGGGGACCATTTGAAAGAGACAGGGAGATGGTGCAGGTGGAGACCAAACGGGGAGGTTCGGGGGGGGGTAGAGGGCAAAAGGCCGAGGCCAGGACCCTCACGCTGGCCGGGGGCCCTGGGAAGAGCCAGGAAGTGTGACGCTCAGCCCGGGCGCGGAACAAAACACAGTTTTACAGTTTTGTCAAGAGACTGTCAAGCAACGGAAAAAGAATGAAAGAGAGAGAGAGAGAGAGAGAGAGAGAGAGAGAGAGGGGGGGGTGAAAGGGGCGGAGAGAATACCACATTTGGAGAGACTGAGGCAATTAGCTCATTTGAATTTGCTGCGTGTGAGGCAGCGATAAGGCGCTGGGTGTGGGGCGAGAAGGAGCTCCGCTCTCCTCCCGTGAAGACCAGGGAGACGCCACTCAACGCCTTGCCAGCTCCCAAGTTGTTCCTGAGTAAACACACAAACACACACACCCGCACACCCATATACACACACACACACACACACACACTCTCGCCTGGAGCGCCGCACCACGGCTAATGGTCTGTCTAATTCACACAAAACAGGATTAGTGTGAGAATAAAAACACAGTCAGGGCCCCCGTGTTAACCGGCAGTTTATTTTCCGAGCGGGTAGTTTGCGTCGGCGAGAGGGCTCGGGACGGCATAATCTCGCCGGGATTAAAGGGGCATTTCAGACAAAAGCCTGCCTTGGTCCGGTGCGTAACACACGCTGGGAGAGCGGAACCCTCCCATTTATGGACACGGGGATGCTCCTGAAATGGTGGCCATTGTGCATAATGAGTCTTTTGCGTAAGCCATCTTTACGGTCTGAAGAAGAAAAGGAAATGTAGTGGTGGTTGGGGTTCATTGTAGCCTAAAGTCTCCAGTGATGAAGAGGGTTCCTTACACAAACATTTGACATTAAATCCCAATGTTTTGCGTGCTGAACATAGATTTGTCTTGTTGCCATACTAATTTGACAGGCTAGAGACAACTTGACGATGATTGGTGGGGAGTGTGTGTGTGTGTGTGTGTGTGTGTGTGTGTGTGTGTGTGTGTGTGTGTGTGTGTGTGTGTGTGTGTGTGTGTGTGTGTGTGATTGTCTGACTATAAATACTTGGGAACGTGTGTGCGCAACCGATCGAATGGGACTGAAAGGAACCGCGAACTGGAACGTCCTTGAACAGGAACGTCTTTCTCTGCAGAGAAACAACCATGGAGTCACCTCTTTGTTGTGTAAGCAGCCTTCCTCCTGAGCACCCGGGATCGGGCTCGGGTTCCGCAGCGCCCGGGCGCACCCTCACCCGGAGCCGACGCGCTTGCCAAAGGGAGGCTGAAACCTGTGGGCAGCCCCGCAGAACAAGCCGGAGCTCAACTCGGAAAAATCAGGTGGCAGCCTTCCAAGACCACTTGACGTGGGATTCAAATCGTTACGGCCCGAGGAGGGGAAACGGGGTTTCTGAAACGCAGCGCGGCCTTCTGAGTTTGCGCCACGCTGCACACATGGGACGGTTCCTCTGTTCAAGTCCTCCTCGGCGAAAATCGAACGGTCCTGAAATGTTAAACCAGGCCTGGGTACATTTTGCCCTGGAGGAACAAACAAGTAAGGAAGACCGGCAGAGGAACATCTTGCCCGTCCGCCTGAGATGGTGCTTCAGCGTCTACCAGATGTCTGATCACAGGTTGCCTGTGTTGCAGAAGGCAGACTTCACATGGAGAGCCCGCCATTAGACGACAGCGGCTCACACCTGTGCACTGGACGATGCCTTTGGCCGGCCTCTCATGTACGTCGCACACCCCTTAAGACTCAAAACGCGCATGACATGGCGCATGGAGACCGTACAAAAAGTCCTATAATATACTATTCAAAAGATTTATGAAGAAGAAAGAGAATGGCTGGCTCTGGCTGTCACTTTCTCTGTGCACTTTCTTTTTGCCACGTATTAGCTGGTGACTCAACCCGTTGAGCTCTCTGCTCGGAGCGCCATGGTGACCAAGGTCCTGCGAGTGTACATGAATAGAGTTTACTCTGCCACGGTCATAGTTAGAGACAGCTCCCTGTTCACACAGAAACCCCCCCACCCCCCGCCCCCCGCCCCATCCTTCTCCGCCCACCCAGCAAGCATCCCTGCACAGCCAATCACCGGAGCCCAGGAATCCTGCGATTCCATGGCAACCAAGAAGCCTTGAATGTTATTGGCAGGGTCAGAGGAGCGAAAGAGGGGGAGAGAGAGAGGGAAAAAAGACGGAAGTCAAGTTGAAAAGAAACACAAGAGGAGAGCCAGGCAGCAGCCAAAACCACCACTGTGCTGTGGGAGACGGTTGTTGAGGAAGCATCCATGCGCTGAGATATTGTTTTAATGGCCCATTGACTTAACGCCGCTCACACAGAGGCTTTGTGCCGTCCACTCTCTAAGACAGGGTTTGCCCTGTGCGCGTGTGCGTGTGTGCACGTGTGCGCGCGTGCGCGCGTGCGTGCGTGTGTGCGTGTGTGTGTTGGGGGTGGGGGGGGTGTGGGGGGGGGTGTTTACGTTGGTGTTTTTATTCTTGGGAAGGAGTGTGTATGTGTGTGTGTGTGTGTGTGTGTGTTGGGGGTGGGGGGGGGGAGGGTGTTAACGGTGTTTTTATTCTTGGGAAGGAGTGTGTGTGTGTGTGTGTGTGTGTGTGTGTGTATGTGTGTGTATGTGTGTGTGTTGGGGGGGGGGTTACGTTGGTGTTTTTATTATTGGGAAGGAGTGTGTGTGTGTGTGTGTGGGTGTGTGTGTGTGTGTGTTGGGGTTGGGGGGGTGTTTACGTTGGTGTTTTTATTCTTGGGAAGGATTGTGTGCTTCGCCTTGCAGAGGCTGCGGTGTCGGTGTGAAAGAGATTTGCTGCGATGACTCACCCATCTTGCCCACTCAGAGGGGGAGCTGGGAGTCAAGCAGGTGAGGGATTGATTGAGGTGGTCTGTGCTTCACTGTATTTCCCAAGACCATCGGTCACATCCAGAATAGGAGTCGTGGCTGTGCGGAATCCATTTATAGGTCTGCTCTGCCTAGGATCCAAAAAACACGCTTGGTATGGAAAAGAAAAGCATATAGGTGAACTTGCCGGTAACTTCCGTGAATTCACATGAGCCCTTCTCTAGGACTACCATACCCTGATGACAAATGTTCTGACGGTAGTGTTACACGAAGAACTCGTTTAAAGGCCTATAACCGTATCTTTCTGACAGTTGCATCAGTTTTCCGACAGCTAAACTGAATAATACTTCGTCAGCCTTGACCGCTCGCCCTACTGGCCATCCCTCTGTCAATCCCTCTTTAGTCTGTCTGGCACTAAGAGGATGTGTGTGTGTGTGTGTGTGTGTGTGTGTGTGTGTGTGTGTGTGTGTGTGTGTGTGTGTGTGTGTGTGTGTGTGTGTGTGTGTCTTTTGACTTGACCTCCCCAGTGGTTAGTGTTAGGGCTTGAAACAATGACAGTAGCCCTGTCAGTGCTTTAGGTCAAATAAGGCCACAAACACTGGCAGACACATTCAAGCTCTCTCTCTCTCTCTCTCTCTCTCTCTCTCTCTCTCTCTCTCTCTCTCTCTCTCTCTCTCTCACACACACACACACACACACACACACACACACACACACACACACACACACACATACAGACACGCACATGCAGGCACATGCAAGCACACCCTCCGACATACACACTCGTGCCCTTAAGCTATATTCTGCAGCTGCCATCTCTTCTCCATAGATGTCCAAGGTGATGGAATAATTTGTAATAATTTAGGTGTTTTTTACCTCGCAATGTAAGCCCAGCCCAACAACACATAGACATTTAGTGGGGCCTTTTGAAAATGCTGGGGTCAATGATACGGCACCAATCAAACATTGAAGAGTACGAAGGTGCTCAAAATATGGAAGCTTTCACAATGGCATCGTACCATATACCATATGATCCTCTAAGCAAAAACATTTTCGTCACACTTGGCAATGTGCTAAGTAGCGTCATACTATGTAATAAAAAAAAATCTCTCCGATTTGGTTTTCTCAATATGTGGATGACTGAGGGTTCTTTTGCTTGATTTTGTAAAGAGGAAAGAGGGGAGCATACAAAAGAGTGATTTTTACTCAAGAAAACACAAAGCCACACATAACCAATGATGGAAAAGAAAATGAATTCAATACCCCTTGCAGATCTTTAAAGGTGTTTATGTGATCTGTGTGGGTGTGTGTGTTTGTGTGATCCATGTGGGTGTGTGTGTGTTTGTGTGATCCATGTGGGTGTGTGGGTGTTTGTGTGGTCCGTGTGGGTGTGTGTCTAAAGTTAGTGTGTCCTGGCCATAGCCCTTTCACCTGAGTCAACGGGGCCGGGGGTGACATATTCACGGCCCGTGTCCTACTGTGAGGGCCCTCCAGTCATCCGGTCCCTGACATAAGGTATGCATCAGCCAGGCTCTGCCCACATAGAACCCTGCGTTATTCATTGCATCATTAATATGACATCGTGCTCTCTCAGCAATAATTGTAATTGGAGTGTGGAATTCTCAGGTCTCTAAAGGACAACCTTCATTATTTCTTCTTTGTATCAGTGAATACATACAGTGAATTGATATCCAGATCAAGAGAATAGCATTAATGAGGATACCCCTTAGGCAACGAGTTTGTATTCAAATTGTGTCTCTTTGCGTGTGTGAGTGTGTGTGTGTGTGTGTGTGTGTTCTGTGTGTGTCTCTTTGTATGTGTGTGTGTGTGTGTGTGTGTGTGTGTGTGTGTGTGTGTGTGTGTGTGTGTGTGTGTGTGTGAAACCCCTAACACTAGCCTAGCTTTAGGCTGGCCCCCCTCGTCCATTGATCTCCTGTCTCCTCTTTGTTGTCTTGTATTACCTTGACCTGAAACAAAAGACAGGCGTAATGGAAGCCCCGGGAAAGCACAGGGATGGCTGTGCTGCTTTGATACGCTGCTGATTACACTCTTTGAAAAACATGACACTCTCTTATCACCAATCGCTGTTATGAAAGAACAACAGGGGTGCTTTTGTTGTAACACAAAATAATGCAAACCTTAATTTGAAATCATGCGGCCAAGGTTAGATCAAGTGTGTTTTGGTGGGGTAGAAAAGCCTTGATGTTTCAGTAGAAGTGTCAGCTAAGCGCTTGATTTACGAAACATAAAAATGCATGAGTTTTAGGACTACAGACACTCCACATGGAGAGAGAGAGAGAGAAAGAGAGATAGAGAGAGAGAGAGAGAGAGAGAGAGAGAGAGAGAGAGAGAGAGCGCTCGGGCCAGACCATAGTAAGCGAACATAAAACCAGAGGAGGGCAGTCAGGTGTAGGCTTACTAATCGAGCGTGGAGAGAGGGAGGAGGGTTGAGTGCCGGGTCATTTGTCACCCGGGGGACCATGGATCATTTCCCCCGGCCCCCGGCCCCCGTGCGAGCGAGGGACGGCCACCGTGGGGCCAGAGACGCCCTAGCGACCTGCCTGACCAGCGGGCCCCTCTCGCTCGCTGGGCCCCTCCCGGGCACTTCATTAACAGATATGGATCTACCGTAGACCCTCCCCGACCGCTTCCAATCAAACCCCTCCCCGCCCCGAGGCCGGGCCGCGCCAGCCGTAAGCCCCCTTACCTCAGCCCACTCCTCTGGGGTTGTCTGGATCTTATCAACTCGGGCCAGGGAGAGACAATATGGCGGAGGCTGCTAATCCCATGGAGGGTGAGCCTCTGACATGTTGCTGCCGCCGGGGGAACGCATTCCCTCGCTGTCCCGCCCCCCCCCCCCCGCGTCTCGCCGTCAGCCCCGCTTTCTTTGGCTTAAAATCAATCGAAGAAGAGGGGGGTAGATGCAGGGGAGAGGGGGGGGGGGGGGAGGTCTGCAGCGAGCGAGCTCGGAAACCCTCTGCAAATCTGTCACAGTGGCTGTGCCAACGAGATAACGGCGGAGAGAAGGGGAGCGAGGGCGAGAGAGAGAGAGAGAGAGAGAGAGAGAGAGAGAGAGAGAGAGAGAGAGAGAGAGAGAGAGAGAGAGAGAGAGAGTGAGAGAGAGAGAGGGGGTGGGGGTGGAGAGAGAGACCGAGAGGACCACCGCGCGGCCGAGGACAGAGGGAGACCACCAGAGTCGCCCTTCAGCGGGGCCGTGGCGGCGGAGACGACGGGGCAAGGGGAAGGGCCGGGGGGGGGGGGATGGCGGGGGGGGTCTTCAGGGCCCCTTGCTGCCGCGACGGCGTGCAAAGCGAGATCCGAGGGCGCGCGGCGGCCGCTCCCGCTGAGATGTCCCAGCGATTGTCTGGAGCCTCTCACATTGGCAGGCGACACAATGGCAATTGAAGCCCCTCCACCCCCCGCTCTCCCCATCACACACACACACACACACCACCACCACCACCACCATCGCCAACCTAGACACTTGTTCATTTCTGAAAGGGCTGCACGGACGTCCACATTATGTTAATAGCGGTTCCACCTCTCCCTCTGATGTCATGGTGGGGAGAGAACAAAGGAAGTAGAGAAAGGAGGAGAGGGGGCTTGTCTCCCCCATTAAAGGCTTACAAGGGAGATAATGGCCTCTCGCGCGGCTACTGGATCCTGCGGCCGCACACAGCATGAGGCAGGCGGGGGGGGGGGGGCACGACGGCATAGGGAAGGGCGCTTTGTCCTTACGCAACACTTACCGCGGAGAACAAGGCTTCCTGGAAAACGGGGGAAGATAAGAAAGCCGCGCGCCGCGGGTGAACACCCAGCCCCGAGGAAACCCAGCCAGCTCCACTTGACCCCGTGAAGCCAGCTCCATCTGCTCCTGCGGGCCCACCTGTACCCACTCGCCTGGCTGGCAGCTGCACTGGCAGACAAAGCCCCCCCCCCCCCCCCTCTCCGTGCCTCTCTCAACCCCCATCCTACTCCGGCGCCCCGTGGACATGGCGAGGCGCGAGTGGCGGTGGCATGTGCGCGTCCGCTCCACGCCTCGCCCGGCGCCGCCAGTCGGATCGCTGGTCAGCCTCACAAGCCTGTTGTCGACCGGTCCTCCTTGGGCCCGGGCGGAAGGGTGTGCACACAGAACGCTTACGCTTCAAAGATAAGGACTTATTGACCCGCTGGCTCCCACGCATACTCGGGAAGTGGAGAATACGTAACTGCTCCACCAGTTTGTGGTAACAGTAGGGTGCCAATTAAACTACTGCTGGGATGGGACGCAGCCGGGAGTACATTTGTTTTGTTTGTGTGGTTCTAAACGAACGTATTACACCGCGCTGCCATCATAAATCACATGACAAAATGAACAACGTTGTCGCAGCCTTCTCAACGGAAAAGCAAATGTGACATGTGGTCCGAATCATCAACCCAATGCAACACCGAAACTGTGCCTCTGGGCCTCTTACAATCCATACATCCGATCTGCATCAAAGTAACATGGGGTTCATTCTGATTACCAGTGTCCCCATGGTCTTCATTTCTTTTGAGAGGGTTGGCTTCAGAGCAAATGGCTAATGGGTGTCTTCGGAGCGTGGTGAAGCCTGACACGTTGGAGCAGCCAGTCCGCCTGTCGGTCGGTGTTAAATATAGGCTTTAGGAGCGCACTGATGGAAACTGTAATTACAGCAGGGGTCGTTCGTGTGGCCCTCGGTCCTAAAATAGTCAGCGGACGGGGAAATATGGCTAAATAAACCTTCGCAACGCTCCCCAGCCCTGATTCCTCGGGGCTTCGGCTGGCATTTGTTGGGGAATTGGTAGCCATTTATCTGAGGAGACACGGCGTAAGGTCAGAGCCAAGGCCCGCTCGTCAGCACCGCGCAGACACACTTATTCACGGTGGCTGCCCGCTCAGCTGCGTGACGTCAAGGTGGTTCACCCCGGGGGGGGGGGGGCCGCGGCCAGACACATGACTCCCACTCCCGCAGCCAACGTTACGTAACCCCCGCCCACTACAATCGATATCGCATCCCTACTTAGACAGAGGATAGATTTGCATTACAGATCAGTAAATAATTAGCCGGGGATATCATCAGGCAAAAACTGTCCTCATTTGCGTGCACCGGGAAATAATCCATGCGGCGGTCGATGGAGTGGCAGAGGCTGTGGCAGTCAACACTCCAGCGGTGCGGGTGCCATGTGTACCCCTGTCCATCCAGGTTGGGGTTAGCAGCCGAGCTGAAGCATGAACGCGAGGAAGGCTCCCTAACCTGCATGGAGGAACATTGTGTAATATAACGCAGCATGGCGCGCCGCTCCTTTAAGACCTTTTCACCCTCGCCAAGTCAATGCACAGGATTTCAGGCAGTTGGAGTAAAGAGTGTCTGCCATAATACCCCCCTAACTTCTTCAACAGCTTACGCGCTCGCAGAAATAAGTCTCTGGCGAGAAGGGGGGGGGGGGTAAAAAATTGCACGTCAGAGTGTCTCTGATTAGAGAAATACAAACCAAAGGTTTTATTTTTTTGTAGCCTCCTCAGACTCCATAAAAATAGTGTTGCTCAAAATAAAATAAGAAAAAGGACAGAAAATATACAGTTTCAATGAATTCCATGGAAAAGCCCCAGAATCAAACATTCAAATCATTTCAATTCACTCCTCCCTATTTTTTTTTTTTTTTTTTTTACCTTAACAGAACGGTCAGCCTGTATCACTGCACCACTTGTCTGCTCCTTTGAAAAATTTGCATCGGAACGAGCCCTTGCAGAGACTAGTCAGGCAACTGCTGTTATGCATTACTAAATTAGCCCTAAACACTACACAAGCCATTAAGAAGCATGTCAAAACCTAAGGGAAAAGAAAAACACAGTATGCAACCTATATCAAACAAAGTAATTGCGCCAGCCGTTATAAGCCTGCATTTCATCTTTGTAAGTTCAACCGGTGGGAATTAATTTGCACACTCAATAAAACTAGTTTAGATTCACGATGACTAAGAAGCACTGGCATTGGGAAAAGAACGCTAAGCTCCAGCAAACCGAGGGTTAAACCTTAGCTGCAGAAATCCACTGCAGTCCAAAAGCATTTGGCTGATAGCTACTGAACAGCACTATCTATCTGTGCCACTCTAATGCTAGGTTTGGACAAACGTATCTTTCTGTCTGGATTTTTGTTTATGTACGTCTTTTTTTAGTGTACCTTTTTGTCACCCAAAAAATCATTTTGCATGTCTAACGTTTGTCACAGTACAAATTGAAGCAGTGAGGAGCTCCACTTGTGAAGACTGATCCAGGGGCTGTTTTTAGAAACTGGTGGCAGTAGAAAGGGCTTCTTTACTGCATCCTAAATAGCATGATCTAAAAACAAACAAAATGCCTATTTGTCTAGACAGGACAACCTTCTTTTATCAGTCACAAAAGCATCTGAACATGTCTGCCGTTTAAATAGAAGTCACCAATTTTTGGAAAATAGTTTCATTTAACTTTCTTTTCTAATATAATCTGCATCTTCCTTACCTCTGCCTGACAGTAGATTCATTTATATATATTTGTATAATTTTTTTTCTTCCATATTCATATATTTACGTATAGGCATGTACAAGAAAGGAATAAGAACTGTCACTGATTTGCACGTCTGTACAAAAGAAAGTTACCGTTTTTAGTTCTTTGTGCATTCTATTGCAGGGACTGGCGAGCGGAGATGACAGGAGGAGAGGTTAAGGGACAGTCAGAGATAGATCCATAGTCCGTCAGATTTGGGTCTCCTGTACCTTCTCCTTGGTGTGGCTAGTCTTAATGACGTAGGGCTCTGCGATGGTGCTGATGTGGCTGTGGTGATGTCGCACCGAGCGGTGGAGAGAGTTCCCCAGGTGGTTCTGGGTCCACTGGGCCCCGTAGGCCCCCCGGCGGGCCGAAGCCGACGCGTAGCCCGGCTTAAAGGCTCCACTGTTGTGTTCCACCAAGGTGGGCAGCGCCAGGCCTGTGTCCTCCGAGCCGCTGGAGCCCGAGGTGGTGGGCGGGATGGGCGGCACCTCCTCGTCCATGTGGATGATCTCGATGGTCCGCGCCGCCGCCACCGTGCTCCGCTGCTGGTGCCGCTTGCGCAGCTTGTAGAAGGCGATCAACATGGCCGCCGCCAGCAGGGTGACGGCCACGAAGCAGCCGATTATGATCTTGGTGGTCCTCATCACCTCGTCCAGGCTGGCGGCGGGCCGCTCGGGGCCCCTGGCCGTGGGCACCGACACCTGCCGGGGGGTGGGCGTGTTCTGGAGCAGCACGGTGGGCGTGGAGATGAAGACGGGCAGCAGCACGGAGGGCGAGGCGGGCACGGTGGGCTTGGGCTTGGGGGTCTCCTCCACCGTGGGCTCCAGAAACTCCACCGTCATGGTGGTGAAGTAGGAGAGGTTGGAGGTGTTGAGCTCGGCGTTGCTCACGTTCAGATAGGCCGAGGCGTTGGAGTTGCCCGCCATGTTGGTCACCATGCAGGTGTAGGCGCCCGTGTCGGACGGCAGCACGTTGGAGAAGTTCAGCGTGCCGTCGTTCAGGACCGTGATCCGCGGGTGGGCCGAGCCGTGCGTCAGCACCGTGCCGTTGGGCAGCAGCCACCGGACCGAGCTCATGGCCGCCGTGCGACACCGCAGCTCCGCCACCCGCTCCGCCGAGATGTTCAGGTCCCGCGGGGCGTCCAGGATGAAGGGGGCCGAACACTGGAAGGTGGTCTGGTCCACCTCCACCAGGTAGCGGCCCCGCATGTGCGCCGGAGCGTGGCAGCGGCCGCAGCAGGTGGAGTTGGTGGGGATGTACTCCCGCAGCCACCAGGCCAGCCACACCACGTCGCAGTCACAGCGCCATGGGTTGTGGTGCAGGTGCAGCTCCACCAGGTACTGGAGCGGGGTGAACAGGTCGTGGGGGAGCGACAGCAGGTTGTTGTGGGCCAGGTTGAGCTCCACCAGCGCCGCCAGGTCGTCGAAGGCGTTGCGCTCGATGGTGCTGATGCCCGAGTTCATAATCCACAGCTTCTGCAGCGACTTGAGGCCGCGGAAGTCCACGGGCTTGAGCTCGGGGAAGAGGTTCTCCGACATCTCCAGCTCCTCCAGGCCCACCAGCGGGGACAGGTAGGGCACCTCCCGCAGGTTGCACATGCCCAGGTTGAGGTACTTGAGGTTCTGGAGACCCTCGAAGGCCCCGTCCGAGATGTACTCCAGCTTCCTCAGCTCGCCCAGGTCCAGCCTCATCAGCGAGGGCACCCGGTTGAAGGCGTAGGAGGGGATGCTCTCGATGGGGTTGTTCCTCAGCCACAGCTCCCGCAGCTTGGACAGGTACTCGAAGGCCCCACTGGGGATGACCGTCAGCCGGTTGTCGAAGAGCTCCAGGGTGTTGAGGCTGGTGAGGCCGTTGAAGGCCCCCACCTCGATCTGCCGGATGGAGTTGCGGCCCAGCTGCAGCACCTCCAGATGGTGCAGGCTGCGGAAGGTGTCCGCCTGGATGGTCTCGATGCTGTTCTCCATCAGGTTCAGGTAGCGGGTGTTGGACGGGATGTTGGGGGGCACGCGGACCAGGCCGCGGCGCGTGCACACCACCTTGCTCAGCTGGTTAGTGCAGGAGCACACGGCCGGGCAGTTTTGCGGGTTGCCCAGGCCCGGAGCTGGGCCCGCGGCTTGGCACACGAGGAGAGCTGGCACCATGAGGGAGAGCACGGCGAGCAGGGCTACGTTCCAGGTAGGCTGCAGGGGAACCGGGCCCAGAGGACTCATGGTGTGGACGGCTCATTGTTCGGCATGGTGGGGGGAGACGGAGAACACCGGGAGACGGAGCACCCTACCCTGGCTGGAGCGAGGCGAGCCGCCCCGCTTCCATCGACAGTGCAGGGAGATGCTGCACGGCGACACGGGGAGGGATAGGGGGTGAAAGGGGGAGAGAGAGCAAGAGAGAGAGAGAGGGGGGGGGGGGGGGGGAGAGAGGGAGAGGGAGAGAGAGGGAGGAGGAGAGGAGATTAATGTGAAAGCAGCAGCAGCAGAGGAAAAGGATTGCAGCAATAAAAAAGAAGGGCTGAAAAACAGTATCAATCACCTACCTCATTAGTTTGAAAGTAGTCCTTTTTTCCTCTTTCTGGGCGTTACAAATAGCAGTCATGGATCAGGTTCATTTATAATTCCCTTCCACATCGAGGCATGAGAGAAAAAAGAAGATGGATATTTTCTTGTTTGCTCTCCCTTGGAAAGTGAATTGGCCCTCGATTAACCGAGGGTACAAAATGGCTCCTGGTAGTTGGTGGTGCGAGCAGCATGGAGAGCCCTCAGACGGAGAGGTGAGGCCAGTCAGGCTAGGCAGGTGCCTGGGTCCACGCGGCCCCCCCTGAACGCTCCCCTACCAGCATGCCCACTCCAACACACGGCCCTGCCCGCCATGCCTCAATCCAAGGGAACCACAACGCTGTCCGGAAACCGACGGCCCGCAAAGAAGGGCTGGAGAAAGACGGCAATCAAGTGAGCGCCTGTTAAAAGGAACGAGAAGCCCCCTGAGTCCCGTCAGGTCCTGGTGCGTGTGTCGGTTGCTCCACGGCGCGCGGCGGCGAGAGACCTCCCTCTCGGTGACTTTGCCCAGGGCTAGCCGGCCACTGATTAGCCCCGCTCTGACGGAGGCACAGAGAGAGAGACAGAGACCGAGCGGAAAAAGGCTACAGGACTCCCAGCACAGTTGTCCACTGCCCCCCCCCTCTCTCTCTCTCTCTCTCTCTCTCTCTCTCTCTCTCTCTCTCTCTCTCTCTCTCTCTCTCTCTCTCTCTCTCTCTCCTCTCTCTCCTCTCTCCCTCTATGTTGGGCTGGCCCTGCTTTGGAGCAGCTGCAGGCTGCCGAGTGCACAGTTAGCAGTAATCCGTCTCTTCCTCCTGGGGGTGGGGTGGGGGTGGGGGTGGGGGGGTCGGGGGTGGGGGGGTCGGGGGTTGGTGGGAGAGATGGTGTTGGAGCTGGTATGGAGAGGAGCAGAAAAGAGAGGGGGGGGGGGGGGGCGGGGGGGGTCGCAGGGGGATGTAGCTTTGGCTCTGTGAAAAGCCCGTCGGAGGAGAGAGCTCCCCTCGGCAGCGGAGACGGAGAGACGCAGGCGAGGAGGACGTGGGGATCCGCGCGGGCAAAAAAGGAGCAGGTACGGAAGGGTCCCTGGTAAAGGCGACAGCTGGTCCTCTATCCCTCCCTTGAGGGGGGTGGGGGTGGGGGGGGGTTGGGTGGGAGAGAGAGAGCTTGGGGGGCGCGACGGGTTATGCTTGCCGAAACGCCGGTCTCCTTCTCCCTGCCTCCACCGGGCTACTCTGTCCCCTGGGCTGAGGTAGTCAGTTGTGGCAGGTGGCCGTCCGTGTGCCTGTCAGACTTGCGGCTGGCTGGTGGGCTACTGCAGTCGCCAGTGAGGAGCGGAGACGGAGCGCGAGAGTGAGCGAGAGAGAGAGACCCACGCCGATAGATTGAGAGAGAGAGAGAGCGAGCGAGCAAGAGCCACGGCGCGAGAGAGCGAGGGAGGGAAAGAGAGAGAGAGAGAGCGAGCGAGAGAGAGAGAGAGAGAGAGAGAGAGAGAGAGAGAGAGAGAGAGCGAGCGAGCGAGGCGGCACGCGAGCACTGAAACAGGCAGCACACCGTCACGGCAACAGCAGCGGTGGTCGCAGCGAGCCAGTCCCCCCTCTCTTCCTCTTGTTTCTCCTCCTCCAGTCTTCCTTTCTTTCCTGTTTTTTCTTCTTTTCTCGTCTCTCCCCTCTCCTGCTGTTTATTTCCTCCTCTCTCCACCAACGTGTGTCGGTCGGTGTTGCAGGCAGCCGAGACGTTATCTCTGCCCCCTCCCTTTGTCCTTCAGCGGGAACGTGAATGTACTGCTGACGCACTCCTCCCAGCCGCTCAGCCAGCCTCAGAGCAGTGCATTGGTTTGATGCAGTGTTCCTGGGTGTTAACACATTCAAACCCCCACCCCCACCACCACCGCCTCCTTCTCCTCCTCCTCCTCCTCCTCCTCCTCTTCCTCCTTCCTCCGTCGCTCTAGCCTTGCTTCCGTGCCGTATCGCACTCTGGCGCACATTTCTCTGCCGGCGCTGGTCGCCGTCCCCTCTGCTGGCCGGCTCCTGGTCCTCAGCCCCTCTCCCCTCCTTCCCGGCTCTGTCTCTCTCCCTCTCTCCATCAGCCTCTTTGTCAGCCCCCCTCCGTTCCAAATGAAATACCTCTACCTCCTAATGTCTCCTGGGGAGATGGAGAGGAGCGGGACGTGGGGGCTGGGGGCTGGGGGGCTGGTGGGGGGGGCAGATGTTGAACTCCTCCAAAGCCTTGGGTGGTACGTTGGTCCCCTCCCTGAGCTGCCACACAACGACCCGGGGCGACGCTGTGCGGTGATCCTCTCATGCATTCATAGTCAACAGATTATACAGCAACACTGGCACGCTCTCCTGAGATATTGTTTTATTTATTACAATATGTGTGTGTGTGTGTGTGTGTGTGTGTGTGCTTGTTCAGTTTCAAGTGGTGTAAGAAATACAAGTAGCAGTGTGTGTGTTTGTGTGTGTTTGTGTGTGTATGTGTGTGTATAGTGAGAATGAGGGGTGGGGGTTTCTGTGACATCATAGAGGCTTTAGTGCTGACTTGGCTTCCCTGTGTCTGCTGGGTAGTCTCCTCTTCTCTTCAGGGAGGAGGGGGATCAAAGAGCTCGCACACAGTTATCTACAAGAGAGGGGGGGGGGGGGGGGGGGGGGCGAGAGAGAGAGATAGAGAGGGAGAGCAGGGGATGAGCGGACAATGGGGAGGCTGAGATATGTCCATGTCCTTGGTGAAATAGAGGGAGAGGAAGTGATGGAGGGAGGAGAGGGGAGCCAGATAGATTGGAATAGAGGGGGGGGGGGGGGTTAATGCACAGTAGCCCCCTCAGTAAAGAGGCATGAAGGGAGAAGAGGGATTGGGAAGTGAGGGGAGGGTGGGAGGGGGAAAGTGGCTCTGATAGTGTTGGATTAAGTGTCATTTGAATGCAGGAGAAGTCGTCTCCCTCCCTGCCTTTAGTTAATGACCACATTCTCTCCTTCTGCCCTCTCCTCTCGGCGCCCTCCTCCTCCGCTCCTGCCACATACATTGGCTCCTGGACTCGGGGGTGTAGTAAAGAACTCCTCTTTTCGCGGGCAGAGCCGCAACGCACACGTTTGCACTCGCAACGCACACGGCTTCTCGTAAATGCTGCGTCGTCAATTCCATTCGGATTCAGGTCAATTTGGGAAATAAAGTGGACATGATTTGACTTGAAAATGCCATAATGTAAAGAGGGCATTGTAAAAATTGACGCTCCATGTCCAATTTGCTCCCGGGAAAGGTTGGGCTTCTAAATTGAGTTCAACTCAAACGGATGCACAATGATCGAACAATGTAAATCAGACCGGAGCGGAAGCTGAATTTATAGCACGTGCCATTTTTGTCATTCATGCAAATCCATACGAAATGAAATGTATATATCAACATTCCAAAACGATTCCGAGAGGTGGGTTACCTTCGCATAATAACGTGCCCCAAAAGGTCTGGCTAAGGTATTTATTGAGGTGCGGACAATTGTGAATCCTACCCGTAGCCATGACAGGGGGCTACAATGCTGCCCAGCCAGGCAGGCAGTGGTTGAGCTAAGTACCGGGATGCTGCTCATTAGCTGGGTTGGTCAAAGGACAGTAGGGTTGAATGCCAGGGGGCGGTCTCAACCCAGAGCTGGGTAACTCCACGGTAAGCAGCCGGTCTAAATGGGAGGCGAGGCCCAGTACCATGTGGAACGGAGCTGCCCTGTCCGTCCCACCTCCATTACGCAGGGCCCTGCATCCACCGGGGGGGCATTAGGCAGGCGAGAGAGAGGGGGCAGGGAGGGACAGTACTATTAGGCAAGGTGCTGCAGGCCTGCATGGCCAGCTAATTGATGGCTCTGGCTGTGGCCACCGTAGTAATGCTATTATAGGGGCCATGAGCATAAAAAGGTCAGTTAGCACGCGTAGGATATACGGCGCCACGCTCTCTCTCTCTGTTGCTCTCCCTATGCGCCGGGCCCCTTGTCTCTCTACCTCTCTCACGCTCTCTCACGTTCTCTCTGTCTCTATGTATATGCCTCTGTATCTCTCTCTCTCTCTCTCTCTCTCTCTCTCTCTCTCTCTATCTCTCTCTCTCTCTTTGTGGCTGAGCCTGTGAGCTAATGTGGGTGTCACAGGGCGTGCGGTGTCAACCATAGCCTGTTACATGCCTTTTGTAGTTCGCATCTTGCCTTTGAATATGTGAACTGAGGCCTGGGCGGAGGGTTACGTCCAACAGGGATAGAGTGTGACCACTCGAATTTGCATCCCATGGACTCATACCACTTTATATGATATAAATTATGCCCAGGCATGGACATTTGCATTGTGTGCTATTGAAATTATCTCGGCTGCAGCTGTGCAAGGCTTAAGGGTAAAGCTGCACGGCCGTGATCGTGTAGGTGGTTCTTGGTATGGCTAGGGCTACCATGAAAAATATCATACCGCCCATCTGCATCTGACAGACACTTTTGTAATGCATGTAGACGCATGTGTGTGTGTGTGTGTGTGTGCGTGTGCTTTGAATTCCAAGCTTCCCAGCGTACACCTGGCAGTGCCTGGTAGCGTGGCCCCACCACGGTCCTTTCACAACGTGAGGTACTGACAGTCAGGGTAGTGAGAGAGAGACAGAACAACAGACCCTCCTTGCCCCCAAACACAGCAGCTCGACAGCACTGGGGTGACATGCGGGAGGTTAGGCTTATGTGGGGCACCGCTCAGTGGCCCGATGATCCGGCTGCCTGGGCTTGTCGATACCGAGCCTGGGTCAGATTCATCAGGCAATGGTGTGGAATGAAGGGGGGGGGGGGGGGGGGGGCTGGCGGTGGATAGGAGTGGGGGGTAGGGTAGAACTAGCTGGGGGTCCGGATCACTAACCCTGCCCCCACCCCTCACCCCAAGGGCAAGAGAGAAAAGTTATGGAGGTTTGTCATCAGTCATACGGTCGGGGCTTTTGTCAATACTGGGCGAGTGACACCCTGCCCCACATGTGGCTGACAGGATGAGAAAGGAAATTAAACGCTGGGAGTGTGTGTATGTGTGTGTGTGTGTGCGTGTGTTTGTGACCCAGTTAGTGTGTTTGCGTGCTGATCACAGGAAGTGTCTGCTTGGGGCTTAGAGGGGTCCTACCAGCAGTTCAGAGCGATGCCATTCCTGAATAGATCCACAGGCTCGGCAGACCAATACTACCTCCAGCACCAGTAAAATACACTAACTACTGGTGAATGCTGCTGCTGTTTGCCCGTGGTGAGTGCCAATGCTGTTTCAAACAGCTAGCCAGCTAGCCAGTTAGCCGGCTAGGGCGGCCATTGCTAGTGCACAGATGAGGGTGGAAATAGCTGAAGTTAAGTTTGGCCGGGCAACACTATAGTTATAGATCCTACACTGCTCCTTCTGAGGGCCCCAAGGGTTGGAAGCTGTGAGAGGCTTCTCTGACTGGTTTTGATGCTAGCACAGTCTCCATTTGCCGCAGAATGATAGCCTCCATTGCTAATGCTATCCCTGTTCACCTGCTGAAGAAGGGAGCTGCTCCTTCGTTACCACTATACTGAGGATTCCGTTTCCTGTGCTGTAATGTTAACCAGGGCCGTGACGATTCAGTCAGATTTAAAGCCAAAAGGCAGGCTCTGGGAAAGCTGTCCGATGGTGTTAACTGACGGTCTGGGCAAGCTGTTAGCCTTGCCCATTACAGCTAGCTAGCACAGTGTGCCTTGCGGGGCCCTGGAGGGCCCCAGGCCTCCGTGCTTAGCGTGGCAGGTCAGCAAAGTGCTAGAGCAGCAGTTGGCCTGGGACGAGGGGAAAAGAGCGAGAGACGGAAGGGGAGAGCCGTTGCCGAGGCCGATCGATGTGGCCTGTATTCATTAACCCTCGCTCACGACTCCCTTCCCCGATCACAACCCCCGCCATTTTAGGGCGGCAGGAGGTGATTTATGAGCTGTCCTGGCGGAGTCAGCACCATCGACCCGCGGCCCGAAGAGAGTTGACTCACTAGACACCGAACCGGTTCACCCAGAGGACGTCCACGGGATTCCGAACGGCCGGATGGGAGAGCTCATCCGACCGGCTGTCAGCGGAGTGATCTGGTCCCTGCTTTATTTATATTTTCAGGGGGAGGGAATGTGTTTGCTGGAACGGGTTGGCGGAGTGACCATCCCTGGGCACCGGCCCCCCGTTGGGACGGAACCGTTTCAAGCCACCATCCCCGCGGCGTCGGATAAATCTATGAAGCCCGAATCACATCCTGTCCAATTAACAGCCCTCAGCCCAAACACAAAGTAGCCCAATGGCTTTTATTGAGTTTGTTCAATGGGGACCACAAGAGTCAAGGAATTGAAGTGGGGCGGGGGAGTGGAGGCAGGGGGGGGGGGGGGGGTCTTGGTTGACAGTAAAAGCGTGTGAAATAGGAATACAACACTGGGGATAGGGCGGGGGGGGGGGGGGGGACTTAAACTGGGGCAGGAAGCGACAAAGATGAATGGCCGTGCTGGCAGTCAGTTGCATTTGTCTTCTCTGTATTTTTCATAAAAGATGAGTCCAGCCTTAGTGCCAGGAACGGCATGTTCTGTGATGACAAGACTCACGGTCGCTGTACCGACGCCCCTCACCAAGACGACATTGTTTTATCACTTCCAATGAGGCTCCTCTTACAATCTGGCAAATTATGAATTATGCTTCCGTCCTTTCAACACCTCGGTCTAAATTTAGCATGTGCGAGGCGCCGGGAACAGTGATTATGATGGTCAACACTATTAATCAAAGGTACGTGCTCATGTAGAAAAAAAGAATAAGTACGGGCCTAAGGAAATTAACCATCAACAAGTTGCGGTATTTGTCTATTTTTGTTTTCACGTCTGGCCGCTTAAGCCCAGTTAATTATATTGGTGTTTCCTATTAGCGCGCTGATTGATTTTAGCGAGGCTGAAAGTAAAACGTGCCCATCCCTCCCACCCATGCGTGGGGCTGCAATTCCAAACAGAGGCTTCATTGTGGCGAAGCTAATGATCCTCATCACACGTTTAATCTGCGGTGTCGATGAGAAATGGAACGAAACAGTGTGGGCGGCTGATAAGGATTATATTGTGTGCTCTATGCCAATGCTTAGCAAACACACAGATAGAGGGTAACAATGAGGAGTTGGAGTTTTCACTTTCTTGCTTGGCTAAGCCAAACCCCAGAATTTGTTTTTTTTTTTCCCTTCCTTTTGTTCCAAACTGTTTTCCTGGGCCGAATCAACATTTCTCAGATCAAAGTTGACAAATGGCTGAGTTGAAAATCATATTCAATAATTGAATCAGTTGAATTCAATAAACTGCCATAATGTGGGATTGATCCACCCTTAGAAAAGGCTGTAGAGCTAGGCAACGGCGGGAGTTGACTTTAGCTTCACAGAAAAATGAGATGGCTGATTTTCTTCTGACATCCTTTCAACACCCACTTACACAAACACATACACACAAACACACACTCACACACACACACACACACACACATCCGACTGTGTCAGTGATGTATGAAGCCAGTGTGTCAGGAGAGCCCCCCATCTCTCATATGCAAATGACCTTACCCCATGCTGCTCCACGATTGGCTTGCCGTTATTAATATTCTGCCAGCGTGTGACTTCATTAGTCCGGTCTAACTGTGCCAACAGGCCACACAAAAAAGGGACTTTGTCAATGTTTGATGTTTGGTGAAGAAACGTGCGTGTGTGTGTGTGTGTGTGTGTGTGTGTGTGTGTGTTTGCCTGGGTGTTTGCGTGTGTAACTAATTGTTTGACAAGTGCAGAGTCGCCTCCTCGCTAATAATCGACCGAAGCCGAGAGGCAGCTGTCAGCCCGTGAAGACGACGGAGAGGGCGGTGTGCTTCCAAACACCCACCATGGCCACACACACACACACACACACACACACAGCCATGTTTGCTCGCGATCCGCTCGGGGACATGTGGAGCGCCGTCAGTATCGAGGTCCAGCAGAAGTGAGGCTCGACCGCCAAAAGGCTACCCCCCCCCCCCCCCCCCGGCTCGCATCGACAGCCAGCCATGGCAGCTCAGGGGAGACGGGCGGAGGAGTGAGGAGGATCTGTGGGCCAGCCGTGGGCCGAGGAAACCGGCTGTGACACGCGGAGCTGGTAGCCGGGCTCCAGTCAGCCGTCGGCCCGCTAAGTCACCCTGTCACCACCGTATTTCACCGACCATGGCGGGAGCGGGGCGCGTTCAACACAGATCACAGGCCTTGACATGAGAAGGGTAGAGAAAGCTGCTCTTCCACCGCAGGTGCAGGCGTATCCTTGTGTGTGTGTGCGTGTGCGTGTGCGTGCGTGCGTGTGTGTGTGTGCTGTCGCGTTTCTTTTCTTAAGGCAAATCCCCTATATCCGAAAGGGTGATCCGCTCGCTCAGTAATATGTTGTGTTTTTTTCCTCGCTCTGGATTTCCCGCTATAGCCCCAGGGTTCCGTAGAAGGTAAAGTGTTGGCCAGCATTTTCCAAATTAAAGTCAATCACAATGGGCCATTTATCTGAAAGTACCAGGCTGCTAAGGGCATCCAAAGGTGCACAGACAGACAGACACACACACACACACACACATACACATAGAACCAAAAGTATCTACCCTTTTTCTCAGTCTATCTTTCCTTCTATGTCTCTCACATGCAAACACTAGCAGCCCCATGATACAGTGGGTTCACGATTCATGCAATAAATACTATGGATATCTGTTATATCCAACTAAATATGCAGCTAGTATTCAAGGTGTTTTACACAGTGGGAAGGATAATGTGAGAAAAACAAACAATAACATTACCATAAAACAGCAATTATCCTAATCCCTCTGCATTTAAATAGAGCCAATGTTGTAATTCTGCATAGTTTGATACTTAGTCCTTTATAGGATTAGCATGCTCTCAAGGCCTGTAATGGCTCAGAATAAAACCGCAGGGCAAAACCATATCTCCTGTCTACCCTTAAACAAAAAGACAGAAAACACTCTGGGATTCATACAGTCTTAGGCTGGCCATGCTGTTATTTCTTTTTCTCCATCAAATGGTACTGCTCTTTCTCTCTCTCGTTCTCTCTAGAAATGCCCCACTCTCTCTCTCTCTCTCTCTCTCTCTCTCTGCCTGTCTCAGTATCAGCGGGGGGGGGGGGGGGGGGCTGTGGATAGTGTGGGAGGCCATGTGCTTCTGTGCTCCCCTTCACACTGAATGGATGCCCAGTCCATATCTTGCCCTGCCCAGATCTACCACAAGCCGTGCTTTCGGACTCCGGGAACTAGCGAGCGTGTGCATGGTGCAACTGTGCGTGGCTTGGCGTGCAAGCAGGTGCGTGCGTCCACTTTTTGTGCGCAGCATTCCGAGTTTACGCTGTCCTGGAAAAGTCAAGTGTTTGCAGAACCGTTGGTTGCGCCACTCGCCACTCCTCCGCGTCCCTTTCCGTGAGCGAGGGCCCCCATTGCAGGAGGGTACGGCCGGTTTACGTGGGGCGAGATGTGCGGTAAGAGCCGTGGGCGACCCGACTCTGGTCCCTTCCTGTCCCGACCCGCTCGTGTGGCAGTGACAAAGATGGAGACAAGTATGAGTACTGAAGTAAACAAATACAATTGATTAACAACAGAAAAGCATGCTCAGACACTTAACAATCCAGAGTCCAACGCCCAGACTCAGGCAGAATGCGTGGTAGCGGGGGCGGGGGTGGCGGTGGGGGTGGCGTCCAAGGGGGGGGGCTCTGCCTGTGCTGCAGGCCTGCTGGCTCCAACGTGGGCCCCGTGAGCCACGGCCCACGCTCACACAACTTTGGAGGGTACAGAAATCCACGGAGAATCGCCCGTGAGCGTTTCGCGGAATGGCCGCAGATTGATTAGAGCTGCCGTAATGTTAGTGTTGAGTGGCCCTGCTCTTTTCCCCTCGCTGTCTGTAGGAGCCGGCGCTTAGCGGGGGGCACTCTGCATGTTGCCTATCGATCGGCTCGCCGGCCCCAACTCGCCTCTTTCAGAAGGAGATTACGCGCTCCAGAGCCAGTGTAATTTCATATCCATTGATTGCGTCGAGAGCCAATCTGAAAATGAGGGATTGTAGTTATTGCTATTGATTTTAATAACAAGCCTGTTACAGTTCATTCAGTGCGGCTCCAGTCAATAGGGAGGAGAGGGAAAAGATGCTCGAGCCGTGCCTTGCAGCAGGTCTCGGGGTGTGTGGTCTTGCGGTGTGTTGCTGTTCACCCTTCACAGCGACGCCCAGCGGCAGGCGTTCGGAAACCTCGCGGCTACGCTGGCAAAGCCCCGGCGTCTGCCAGGGAAAACGATGAACTGTGCACCCGGAGTCCTCCCACGGCTGTCTGCTGAGCCATTTGCTGGGCCTGTCCGTGGAGACCCTAAGTCGTTATTGATCCCCATCTAATTAGATAGTAGTCGGTCGGAGGCCCCCCCAGGACCAGGTGGCCACCATGTGTTGGAGTGCCAAGCGGAGGGCAGCAGGCCAGCTGCGCAGAAATGGGCCTTATATGTCAGGGCCCGATCGGAATGAGATCCTGGCGATGATGACGATGATGGCGATACTAACGATGGCGGCGAGGATGATGATCACAAAGATGACGACGATGATCATGATGGCGAGGATAACGGTGACGTTAACTTCCATTAGGCTTTGATGAGTAGCACCACCACCACGATGGCGTAATGATCGCTACAAAATGACCCAGAATGTCTACAAAAATATCCAATATAAGCCCCTACTTTAGACCTACGGCCCTTTCAGTAGCTAGTCTGAATGGAATTTTCCGCCCAAACAAAATGGCTGCTGATAGTCGGTGTATCTCTTCGTGCCAGGAGGTAATGTGGACGCCGTTTATTTTGTCTCACGTTCGCACCGTGGCCTGTGGTCGAGCTCTGCTCGGCTAATCTCTCCTAAAGGGAGCGAGCGGGGTTATTTCAGCGCTAAGTGGCAACAAACGCGGGGATAATTTGATGGGAGACGCTCCTCTCCCCAGCATATTTAAAACTCCATTACCCCAGCATCCACTGTGAATATCTTGCGGGTTGCTAGGTGGTGGGTGAACGGCATAGGTCACCCGCGCACACACACACGCCCGCCAGCCCAGGGCGTGCAGTCATTGTCTGTGGCAAGCGGTGTATGAAAATAAGGTAATGTGGAAATGATGTGCCGTTATGGTCACCAGACCGTGACCCACACCGGGCCCTCGGAGGCTCACGCTCGGCTCTCTCTCCGTCACACACACACACACACACACACTCAATTCTCCATGCCTCTTGACAGGCACACTCACATACACCCACACACCTCCCCCCCCCCGCTCTCTTTCTTTGTCTCTCTCTCAGGGGTGTCGTTAACACCCCTGCTGGGCGCCAGCGTGTTTTATGGACAGACCTGCAGCACCTACAGAGAGGGGTGCGGCTCTGGCCCGTGGCCCTCTGTACCCCTACGGTCCTCTCTCCCTGTCTCTGCGTCCTGCCGCCTCCCCTGTTGAGCTAGTTAAATTACACGGGTGCACACACACCTACACTCCTACTACTGTTGGCTTATCTAAGCCGAGCACTGCGGAACCGGCGGACCTGCCTTCACGGCATTTCCCCTGACAGCGTGCCTTGTTCATATGTCACAGTTATCACCACGGCGACCGAGGTAGGCTGTGTGGGGGAGGGGTTTGGGGGCGGCCGTGTGCGTGTGTGGGTGTAAGAAGAGAGTCGGTGTGCTTTCTCTTCCTCTCCCTCTCGCTCTCTCTTCATCACCCAATACAAACCGCCCTCTGTGGCACCTCCGTCACCTTTGGAAAGGGCTCCATGCGCTATAAAAACACACTGCGTCTCCGGAGGCGGAAAGGCACATGCGTTGAACGTACAAACACGGATGTTTGGACACACACACATGCACGCACGCACACACACAAAACGCGCAATCAAGCACATGAACACTTACTCACAGACGGGCAGGGTGACTGGTTCTCCTGCTTATCCCCAGGCTTTTTTTTTTACTGCATCTATATTTGTTCTCCCTGTGTGTGTGTGTGTGTGTGCGCGTGTGTGTGAGGTGTAGGAGGATAGACAGGAGGGAAGCTTTAGCCGCTGCAGCAGCAGCCTCAGCCGCTCACATTCAGTTGCCTGGCGAATGATTAGCAATGCTTTTTATTGACATTGTAAATGTGTTTTACAGAGGCAATAGGCTGTCAAGGGGATAAGAGACTTACACATGCTAGCCGAGTCGCGTGTGGAGCACCTCCCACCAGGGGGGCTGCTTCGCCTGTGTGTCTGCGCGCGCACGTTCTCGTGTGCGTGTATTTGCGCACTGTGCATAACATTTCCCTTAATTGCCCCCCTGGTGAGTTAGCAGAGGGTTGGATCTGGAGCCCACTGTAGAGACAGTGTAGGCCTGGGGAGCCACTGTTAAGTGTTGCCGGTTTCTGCTCTCGTCTGGTCTCTCCCCCCTCCTTCTCTTTTCCCCTGCTTTTTCCTCCCTCGACCTCTCTTTACCCCCATGACGTTAAGGGGGGTTGAGGGGGTTGATGTGACTCAAATTGTTCCGTTATGTAATGTGAGGCACTCCTGTTCAAAGGGGGGGGGGGCAATTAAGGCAATGGGCTAATTCCGGGTAATGCACGCGAGAGGCAATCATTCTCTTTGTAATGTGTCCTGTAGGAAAACTGAGATGGGATGTGTTTGTGTGTGTGTGTGTGTGTGTTTGCTTACCCAGGTAGATTCTTTCGAAGAAGACGGCTTCGCACGGAAGCGCATTGGCGTGTCAGATCAAGCTAGGGTCGAACGGCAATTGCAATTCTAACAACACCGCGGCCACGGAGGCCTGGCTCCCGCACGGAGGCCTGGCTCCCGTTCAGAGTGAGCGCCGTCTCCTCTCGTCTGCGCTCCAAGGCGGGCGAAACCGACTCTACAAACGGGGAGGGACCAGACGGGTGGGGAGGGGGGGAGGGGGGGGGGAGCGGCATGACCAGAGAGACGCGAACAAACGGCGAAAAGCGAAAGGTGATTACGCCGGCGCCACGCATATTAGGGACAAAATGTGAGCGTTGCATTCTCTCTCCCCCCTCTGTGGCTCCCTCTTGGCTGTTTCCGTGGTGTTGGGGCAGGTGCGCCCTGCCAAGCCGAGCGGATGCCAAGGGAAGCATTAGCGAACCCGGCTCCACCCTGGCCGCTCCAAATGGATATTAATGCACCTCGCTCTGCCTTCCCTCTGCTCCCTCTGCTCCGTCACTCTCTCCCTCATCCCTCTGTCCTCCCTCCTTCCTTTAGTGTCAATAATTCTTGGACAGACACTCCAAAACCCACACACACACGCGCGCGCACACACACACACACACGTTCCACAGACTGTAATTGCAGTGTCAGGCTTTCCAACAGGGGTCTTACGGTGATATAGTAGACTCAGTGGGTTTGGTAAAACCCTCATTAGAACCCAGTGTTGGTGTGAGCATCCCCACCGTCGCCTCAGTGGAAACTGCTTAGCTCTGCAGCAAACGACACACACACACACGTACATGCGCGCCTGCTCACACACGCTCTCGCCGCGGACACCGACACCAATGACATGCTGAAATGAGACGGGATGCCGTGAGGTGACATTTGGGTGAACTTTGTTGGGAGAGATGGAGCCATTCTAATGCACGGCCGTCCTGCTTCCGCCGCCATTAGACAGACGTCTGCTGTCTCTGTGAATGAAACACACGAGACTGGCCAAAAGCCTCTCTCCTCCGGCAACGTCCACTTAGTGACGGCCAAACGTCCAACGACACTGGGACGACTCGGAAAGGGAGGGACATCGCAGAGGATGACATGACGAAAGGAGACCGTGAAGACAATGTCAAACATGTTTTGCATATGGAATGCAATATCATGTCGAGACTAGTTCAAACTTGATAAGAGTCATTCAATTTGACTTTGTTTTCGTTTTGCGGTGAACATTAGTTGTCCACTAGCAGGGCTGACCGGAAGGCAGTGCGGTCCGTTACGGGATGTCTGTCTGGACGTGGGAACATCACAGCGGCCAGTCCGTGTTCCATATGATTCCCTGTTTTTTTTCAGGCAAATGTCTTAATCTCATTGAGATTAAGACACTTGATAGGTCTTGTTCCGACATCTGACGTTCCCCCAGGTCCCGGTTGAGGGATATTGTAAACAGGCCTATATTGGCCGATGACACAACTAGCCATTCGTTTTCAACTTCGGTTAAACTATAGAAATTCTGTAGCCAATGGGATACCCTTTTGATGAATATATTAGTTTGTAATGTTAGTTCACCGTTGGCTGGTACTAAAATTCATGTGCATAAGCCTACACACGGATTAGATTAGATCAGATTCAACTTTGTTGTCATTGCAGAGTACAGAGGCAACGAGAGGCAGTTTGGCATCTGACCAGATCAGTGCAAAATAGTGGTAAAGTGCAGATTGTATACATACGTTTGTGGCACTAAATTAATAAACGTTAGACAGGAACGCACACAAGTAGGTTAAACTTGCATTTTGTTGCACTGCAGACTGTCTGCCAACATGTCTAAATGTTATATATAAAATTAATTAACATTATAAATATTACAATGACAATTAGTGGCCGATAGTGGTAAGTCGCCAGGTTCTAATAAGACTTAAAACCCAAACTATCTTTTGTATCCCTTTTTATTCACATTGTTTGATTAAAAAAAATTAAAATACTGTATCTAGGCAGTGAAAACAAGATGTTATAAAAACGCTTCTGTTTTCTCTAACCAACAGTGCTTTTTTTAGGCCACAAAACAAGTACTTGGGCAATAAGGCATGAATGAGGCCACAAAACCCAATTAAAATAAGGGATTTACGACAAAATTATTTATTGTGTAGGCCTAGCCTATGATAAACCCTTAAATAAAAGGGAAATATGGCAATCCAACAACCGATAGATTATACGAAAGATTAACCTTTTAAGCAAAAGTGGCAATTTTGATCTCGCCACAAAGATTTTTTTCTCATTTGTTTCAGCTCAGCCTGTTGCTTTCTTCGTCTGTTACATGGGAGGCAGCCCTGAACAGGTGCTCGCTGCCCGTGTGCATGGATGGTTCAGATGAATAGTCGCGGGCCATTTTGGCCAGTTCAAGAAAACAGCATTGATTATTTGTCCAGTATCCGACAGCACTCTAACGTCCAGGGACGGACAATTTCTTCAAACATGTTTTCCTCTCGTGCCCTTTTCTGCTTTGAGAGGCACCCAGTCAAGTACATCCAATTAAATTACATATGTAGGCCTACCCCATCATTTTGAGTTTCCAGTAGTTTCTGTGCATATTGTTTCGAGTCCAAGACAATGGAACGGCCTTTGTAACCAGGATTGTTCTGATACAGTAAAAAGGGGTTGGAAAGCTTCCAAAGCGGATATCAAGGGCCTCCAATGATGTGCTGTGAGCAGGTTTAACAACGTGGTCGGAGTCAACTTCCTTGCTTAGCAGAGGTAACAGGTCGAACCCAAAGGGGATCACACCACTGACAGATGACCCAGCAGCGCTTATCTCCTGGGTCAATTGCTGAAATGGATGCAGAAGAGTGTCATCTGCAAAACATAATCAGGGTAAGCGGCAAGCAAGTACTTTTGCTCTAGAAGGCTTTCCGGCATGTAGAGCGTTGCATTCCAACCCTTTCATACATTTTGCTGTGGTCTTTTTTACTAACGTACTTAGTGTTTCTTGTATGATCTTAAGACGGCTGAATGCAACCGAGGAATATTTGAAGTGCCTGGCAATTTCTCTGCCAATTGCCGCCACATGTGCAATGTTACACTCACACCAGGCACCTTCATTAACTGCTAGTTGAAGCGTGTGTGCCATGCAACTGATGCTCAGCAAGTCACTTGTGCGAGACACCGAAAACTCCTGCAAGCGCAGCATTGTTTTAACCAGCTGAAAAGGTTTGTCAATCCATAAGACTAATCATACTCATTGGACTAACTTCGGAACCCCACCGTCTGATAGATATATCAGGGGTCATGAGTTCCTGGATGTGTGCAGCTGCCGTTTTATGCATCTCTGGTAGGTACGCATCTGCAAAGTCACGCCGGCTAGGCAGCATTTAGTGGGGCTCAATGTGAACTGCCAGTCACCGAAAGCCTAGGTCCTTGATAACAGAAAGGCTGCTCAACTGAAGCTATGAACTCCATAACTTTCCTAGTGATGCTTTCAGCTGTGTCACTGTCTCTGCAGCATACTTTTGGATTAGCAAATACTTGGGCTACCGAGGGAGCTGTGGCGTTATTAGGGGTTTTAGGCTGTGGCCACTAATTTAAGGGAAGTGTTGTACTCCTTCATATGTGTGTCTGTGATCATGAATACATTTGTTGCTCTGAAAGTTGTTTATGAGGTGCCTCCTCTTGATATTTCAAGGGAGCAAATGTCACATTTAGCCATTCTGCTATCATCCTCCGAAATGTTGAAATGTACCCACACTGCCGACATCATAAGACTATTTCAATTTCCTTCTCTTCAAACATAAATAAAAGCAGCATGCACATAATTACTGCTTCACAGCATGTGCGCGTCCTTGACCACGTGGGAAACATTTTTAAGGGGGGATAACTAAATGTCATTCATTGGGGTGCTTACTGGTGGATTTCAACCTATTAGTCTGATATTGGCCGATACAGATAACAGTGTCTATCTGTGCATCCCTACTTGCACATGATACTTCAAATGAATCAGTTATTGGTTGGTCAATTTAGGTATGTCTCTTTAAGTGAACATTTACAAACAGAACCCTATTGCTAAGCGGTTAAAACGGTCTGTCTTCAGCCTACTAGTTTTCACTTTACTTTGAAGAGAACATTTTAAATCTAAATGTCCCTGTGAGACAAATTTCAGACCGACCTCTTCCCATTTCCCCTCTATGCAACATGTCATCCAAAATGCAAGAGTGCATACTACTGCAGGGTGCCCGCACTCTGCCTATACAAACGAATCCCTCCTATAAAGTCAGATAACAGTCGGGTGTTAACCCACTGCCTTTCCTGGGCGAGTCGGCGATGTGACCCGGAAGGCAATCAGCCGTTCTCAGCTCCCAGCACATTCACACAACCTCGACGCCTTGCACCCTCTACCGCGCCTCCGTCTCCATAGCGCCGTCGCCTCACATTAAAACGCGCGTAACGGCCCCTGAAATATGCATGTTCAGATGTAATATTAATCTGAAAACAAATGGGGGATTTTCTTTCGGCGTCGTGCGCTATCCACGCGTCTGCAACGCGGGGCCCCCTGATTGTTGTTGATGGCCCGCTGCGAGCGCACGAGGGCGGTGTGTAAGCCGAGTGCTTTGCTCCACCATTTGTCATGT
Organism: Aplochiton taeniatus; assembly: GCA_017639675.1. Lineage (NCBI taxonomy): Eukaryota > Metazoa > Chordata > Actinopteri > Galaxiiformes > Galaxiidae > Aplochiton > Aplochiton taeniatus. The sequence continues at coordinate 13,709,556 of CM030181.1, read as the reverse complement.
GGGTCACCGCAGCGTGCGTTCGGTTCCATAAGACGAGCCATCCATCTGTATTCTCCCGGTAGCATATGTTGGACTATCACTCCGTTCAGAGGGCAGGAAGGGGACCGCCACACAGAAATGCATAATCTCTGGACTGAACGCAAACATATGGAAACACACATATACACACATATAAAATGAAGGCATGAAGGTCACAGGTGATCGCGTACGCGCAGGCAAGCACGTGTTAGGTTTTTCCTTTGGCTTGGAGTGCACATTATAGAAGTCGTTATTTACCTGTTCTCTCTAGCAGGGCAGCCAGTCTCCTCCGAAGACGCCCCCACACTCACTCTGTCACACGTAATTACAGCAGAAGGGGGAACATAATAGCCTGTAATGAAATGGCATTTGAGGAAACTTCGTTGGCAAGAAAATCCAGTGTTCGTTTTCATGGAGTTTATGCTACTGCATGGGGCTAACCATGCCTTGTATTCCTGCATGTTTGAGAAGAAGTGCTATTGTTACAGGATTTTCAACATGTTGAAATAAAGACCCTGTTCCTAATAGGCTCAATCTAAAATGTAAAACTGCTCTGTAACCCAATGGCGGGAAGATTGTTAAAGAATCCGTCGAGATCTGTCATATGCAATGTATCAGGAGTGTGCCAGCAGGCCAGAATTGATATGTTTTACATAACACATAACTTATAACACACACACGAGTGTGAAGTATGCGTGGACCATCGCTTCTGATCACTGTTCAAGTCCCCTATTCCCTGAAAAGCCGCCCAAAGCATTTCATCTATCTTCTGTGGTCTCTCTCTCTCTCAATCTCTCTTTCTCTCGCTCTGTCTCAGTCTCGCTGTCTCTATTTCGGTATACATATTTCCCTTTCCTTCTTTCTCCTCTTTCTTTCTTTCTTTCTTTCTTTCTTTCTTTCTTTCTTTCTTTCTTTCTTTCTTTCTTTCTCTCTCTCTTTCTTTCTCAGACACAAATACAGTAATTACACATTGAGGGCTGTACAATTTTTTCTCCCAAGCTCTTATACACTCAGCAAGCATTTATCTTGTGTTAATTCAGGTTAATGCAGACCTTTACAATGCACGCTTTCACAGTTCTTGGTCTGATTAAACCATTTCCATAATATTTCAGAATACCATTGATAATGTCTGCTCTGCTCCTTTCTATGG
>CM030181.1:13543388-13703388 GCA_017639675.1 Aplochiton taeniatus | reverse complement strand
CATAGGAGTCTGGGATCTTCAGCTCTTTGGCCAGCCTTTCTAGAGTAGCCTTACAGACGCTGGTCATTACAGCAGGCTGAAGTCTTTCTAGTAAATGTCATGACCTCTGCTGAAAGAGAGGGAAGGAGACAGAGTATAGAGGGATATATGGCTGTGTGTGTGTGTGTGTGTGTGTGTGTGTTTGCCTTAGAGTGTGCGTGTGTATGTGTGTCACCCTTCACATAAGACTGTTTAACTAAAAGTGTGGAGGTCTACCTCACACACAGTTAATTAGCGTTAATGTAGAGTAATCTGCTGAGGAAGGAGGGTCTCTCTCTCTCTTTCTCTCTCTCTCTCTCTCTCTCTCTCTCTCTCTCTCTCTCTCTCTCTCTCTCTCTCTCTCTCTCTCTCTCTCTCTCTCTCTCTCTCTCTCTCTCTCTCCCTCTGTCTCTCTAACACTTTATTGAAGTAGTATGGTGTAGAAAGTGTGTGTATGTATTTCAGGGCGGGGGCCATCTGCTGATTGATCCTCGCCTTATTCTTTCCCGTGATTGATCACGTCAGAGGAATCAACTGGCCCCTGACACACAGAGACACATGAATAAGAATATGCATCACGCCTCATCTCCATGTGTTTTGAATCCGCTGAAGCAGAGATCCCCTCTCCTGCCCCCGACCCCCTGGCACTGGGGGAAATCAATTTCCCGCCCGCCACGGCTATGGCTTTGTGAATCCACGGCAAAGTGGGGAAAAAATCCTGTCTTCCTCCGCCGCTCACACCTTCCTCTGGAGCTAATAGCTGCCACCACAGTCCCCTTCCCTGGGGGGTCAGGCAGGCAGGGACAGATGCAGGCAGACAAGCAGGCAGGGGGGGGGGGGAGGGGTGCAGGCAGGCAGACATGCAGGCAGGGGGGGATGCAGGCAGGCAGACATGCAGGCAGGGGGGGAGGTAGGTAGGTAGACAAGCAGGCAGGTAGGGATGCAGGCAGACAAGCAGGCAGGGAGGGATGCAGGCAGACAAGCAGGCAGGGAGGGAGGGAGGGATGCAGGCAGATGGGCAGGCAGGCAGGGAGGGAGGTAGGCAGACAAGCAGGCAGGGAGGTAGGCAGACAAGCAGGCAGGGAGGTAGGCAGGTAGGCAGGGAGGTATGCAGGCAGGCGGGCAGGCAGGGAGGGATGAGGGCTAGCATGGTTGGAGTGAGGTGCTAACCACACGGGGCATGGAGAACAGGCTGGCTGCAGGGACAGCAAGGTCAGGAGAAAAGAGACAGATACACGGGAAGGAGAGGCAGATTAAGAGATGAGAGCAGAGGGATTTTGGGGGGGGGGGGGCTGTCGGTAAAGTGAGGCGGGGAGAAAGGTGGAGAGGATTTACAGTTTGGAGCCAGCCTCTAAAAATAGCCGCGGGGTGATATACATCCAACAGCGTTCAGGAGGGTGTGTGTCTGTGCGTGTGTGTCTGTGTGTGCGTGCGTATCCGTACTCCCGTTTCTGTGTGGATTGTCGAGGTATTACGCCGTGAATTGGCAATGGCACACGTCTCGAGGCCCGTGTGTGTGTGTGTGTGTGTGTGTGTGTGTGTGTGTGTGTGTGCGCACGTGAGTGTTTGCTCGAGCGAGCTGGGCGGGAGCAAGAGGACGAGAGTTAGCACGGAACATCTGAGCATGACATTTCATAAGCCCCCTTTGTGCTGCGGTCAGCAGAACTGTCCCAACGGTCATGAGGAGACTGGCGCGTGTGTGCATATATGCCTGCCTAAGTTTCCGCTGTACTCTGTGCGCGCGCACACCCCTCTGCCCCTGTAACGTGTGTGTGTGTGTGTGTGTGTGTGTGCATGCGTGTTTCTCTTTACCTGTGTGTGTGTGTGTGTGTGTGTGTGTGTGTGTGTGCCACTGCAGAACCGCTGAAAGAGCAGCGTGACAAGCGGAGCCTCTATCTGCGGCGGCAGTCGGTGCATGCCGGTGTGTGTATGTGTGTCGGTGTGTGTGTGTTTGGGTGGGTGTGTCGGTGCGTGTGAGAGAGTGACAGGCCAAGGCTGTTCACGGCTGGCTCTCTCACATCTCTGACTGCAGGGGAGACAGGGGCGGAGGAGGAGGAGGGAAGGAGATCAGGGAGTGACTGGGGGTTGGTCGAGACTCCAGGACGGCGGGTGGGCTGGCACTGAGGGCCTCGGGACGGAACGGAACGGAGGTACCAAAGGAACCGGAGGGAGAGACCGGAGCAGGGAACCCATCTTCACGAACACAGGAAGCAGCGTCGGTGTCAATCGCTCTGGGGACCACCGCACCGTGGATCTCCATTGAAGACCTGAACTATTTGATCACGCTCTAAACAGGGCTCGAACAGAGAGTTGTGTTAGAGGATCCCCCTCCCCCTCACAGATGTTAACCGGGGGGAGGGGGAGGGGGGGGGGGGGGGTTATATCCTCGTTGGCATTCCCTGACGGAGTGCTAAGTGACGGCCCGCGGCGGTGTGACTGCAGGTTGCTCCGAACGGCAGGCTTTGGGCCGCGGAGAAGCTCAGCGGCTTTCACTCAGTCCCACGGCTGCTGGAGAGAAGGGATTGGGGGGGGGGGGGTGGGGGGGGGGGGAGACAGCACCGGCGCGTCGAGTCTTCAACCAACGCTCGTTAACACCCTGCCCTTTACTCAAAGCGTGTTCCCCATCCCATAATGAGCGGCACCGAGCGGCGGAGGACGCTGAAAGCTGGCGAACAAAGAGAGAAGGAAAGTGTGTGTGTGTGTGGGTGACTGTCAGAGTGTGTGTGTGTGTGTGTGTGTGTGTGTGTGTATGACTGTCAGAGTGGTTGGAGGATTGTGTTTGGGTCGCGTGTAATGGTGTGCCTCCCGCTCCTGGGAAAACAACACGCCTGCCACCAAACGTGTGCGGCGGTCGAGTGGAGAGAAAAAACTCCTCCGCTCACAGAGCCAGGCTTGGTGTGGGCCAGCGGTGACCGAGGAGAGACAAATGTCAGGCTAAATGCCAGCTGAGTGTCCTCTGTTTGCTGAGCGGGGAGACGGGTATGGGGGGACGGAGGACGGGGGGGCTCGCTTTTCCACACACCTGCCCCCTGCTCACACACCCAGGTCCTTCTCCCCGCCCACGCTGAGCGCACCTCGGCCACCTGCTGGGGGGGGGGGGAGGGGTCCCGCTCACCGTGTCGCGCTGAGGCACGCACACACACACGCTAATAACCCACAGCCCGTGAGATCCGTTCTCCTCACGTGAGCCGTGCGTCCAGCGAGAGGGCGGGCGTGGAGAGCAAGGTCATCCCGCCGGTCTGCGGCCTTCTCCCTGGGGAGGCAGGATTAAGGACACAAACTTAAGTGTGAGGGGAATGATAAGAGCACAGAGTGTGTGTGTGTGTGCGTGTGCGTGTGCGTGTGCGTTTCTCGTTAAGAGTGTGTGTGGCCAAGCGTGGATTAATTAGCGGTAATGTAATTCACAGTGTCACCTCTCATTACTGTCAGAGTGCTGGGTCTCCCTCTCTGTGGCCCTCGCTCGCCCTCCTCCTCCAGCTCCTCCATGCTTCCCTTCCCTCTCTTCCCTGCTCTTCCCTCTCTTTCCTCTCATCCCACCCCATTCCTTCCTCTATCCCACTCCCTGGCCCCTGTGTCACTTAGAGACATACTTCACGCTCTCCTCCCCTCTCTACCTCATCATCTCCCACCCCTCCGCCCACCTTCTGCTCCCATCTCCCCCCCCCCCCCCCCCCCCCCCCCGTCCCGCTCTTTCACTTTTTCACTCTTTCCCTCTCTCCCCCTCGCACACACAGGCGCACGGCCCATACGCAGAACGTCTCGGCAGACAGGCAGAGAGTGAAAGGCGGGTCAAGGTTGAGTGGAGACAATCTGTTTCCATTAGCTGTTGTTCACAGGAGAAAAATGACGGCCTCATAATATGCTTGGCTAATACATGGATAATGTGATGTCGCATAATAAGTGAATAAATCTAACACCGCACGCCTAACACCTGTCGTCGGTGTTTGAGAGTGTGTGTGTGAGCGCTTGCGTGTGTGCACGTGTGTGAGGGGGCCGTCGTCTATTAGATGCTAGGCGAACCCAAAATGCGAACTCTGATATGCACTTCACCGGCACTTAAACGTAAATTCCCTCTCCCCGTCCCCGACTCCAATCCCGTCATTAGACATCATTAGGTTGGCTCCCAAATAGACAGTGGAGAGTCAAAGGGAGTGCAGGGCCGCAGACACACAGAGAGGATGTGCCCTGGAGCCCCCCGACTGACTCAACTCCACCACGGAGCAGTGGATCTGTCCAAGGAGGTACTGTAAACAAATGTCACTCTGTAACCCCCCCACCCCCCCACCCCTCCTCTCTCTCTCTCTCTCTCTCTCTCTCTCTCTCTCTCTCTCTCTCTCTCTCTCTCTCTCTCTCTCTCTCTGTCTGTCTTGTAATCAGTGCAGCCCAGCCGTAATCCAACAGCGTCAAGAGATCCAGCAGCTAATCTCGCCGCGTGCGAAGCCCCTGCCGTCCCCAGAAATAGCAGGGATGGACAGACAGAGAAAGAAAGAAAGAGATTGGGAGAGAAGAAGAGAGAGAGAGAGAGAGAGAGAGAGAGAGAGAGAGAGAGAGAGAGAGAGAGAGAGAGAGAGAGAGAGAGAGAGAGAAAGTAGGAGAGAGAGACACAGAGAAAGAGAGAGAGAGCTGTCAGAGAGAGCACAAGAGAGAGAGAGAGGGAGGGTGAGAGAGAGAGAGAGAGAGGGAGGGAGAGAGAGGGAGAGAGAGAGAGAGAGGGCGAAAGAGAGAGAGAGAGGGGGCAGGGGAGAGAGAGAGAGAGAGAGAGAGGGGGAGAGAGAGACGAGGACTATTGAGAGAGAGAGGGAGGGATGGGGATATACCATGGAGTGTTCTCCATATCGTTATTACACTTTAATGAGGAGACAGTGAGGATCCCCCCCCCCCCCCCCCATTCGCACCGTGTACTACACTCATCTATTATTTCACCTTCATTACATGGAGACGTGGTTGAGGAGCAAGCGCTCCGGCTCCTCTCCCTGGGACTAACCCGCAACGCAGTGGGCTATGATTTATTCACCAAACACGCTCCTCTTAAAACAGCCCGGCTAAAGAGAATGACAAAGAGGAGGGTGGTTGCGAGAGGTTCAGATACGGGGGAAACAGGGGGGGGGGCTTTCCTAGAGGAGGTGAACTGGGGGTGGGGGGGGGGGCGTTGCTGCAGTAAGGGCTTGGAGTGGTACAGGCTGGCCTAGCCTTCACACACGCCACCTACCACTCTCTCGCTCTCCCGGGTACAAATCGATGCTCCGTCAAGGCAGATCAGTCATTGTTCTTTTGTTCTCATGTGGAGGTGTGTGTGTGTGTGTGTGTGTGTGTGTGTGGTCGCCATGGTAGACTAAGGACAGGGATATGCGATGGCGTGAAACCAAGCAACAACAAAAGAGTTGTGATTGATTCGGTGTCCTGCCAGTGGGGGTGGGGGGGTGGGGGGGGGAGGCAAACACATTCCCCACAAGCGCCAGTGAGATGGATGGTTCTCCCAGGCCGCCATTGTTACCAAGGAGCCCATTTTGCCTTACGTGGCGAGGCGATATCTCCTCCTCCTCTCCTCCCCCCTCACCATGACAAACGCCCTCGGCCTGATGGATCATATTGCCCCGCTTCTTCCAGTCGCGGCTCTCTCCTTAGTGGATGTGCGGGCACGCACACTTTTGTACGACGCGCGCGCACACGCACACACGAACACAACCGAAGCTTTCTGAAGCGCGCACACACACACACACACACACACAGAGCTTTCCTCAGCACGCCTCTTAAGGTCAGTGGAGATGAAAGGCTGTGAATTGGGCAGGAAGACCCCCCCCCTCACAGACGGTGCAGCGGCACCGAGCACAGAGAGGAGCCACGTGAATGTCAGGCTCTCAGACCATCAGCGTTGGGCTGGCACACACACGGCTGCTATTTGCTCAGGTAAACACAGTGTTGGCCGGGCTGGTGAGGAGAGAGCAAAGAGGCTGTGGGGAGACAGGCAGACGGGAGGAAAGGCAGAGAGACTACCAGGCAGGAGGGGGAGGGGGGGGGGGCAAGCAGGCAGACAGGCAGTCAGGCAGTCAGACAGGCAGGAAGGGCCAGGCCGGCAGTCAGACAGGTAGGAGGAGCGGCAGGAGGAGAGGCAGTCAGACAGACAGGCAGGAGGAGAGGCAGGCAAGCAGTCAGACAGGCAGTCAGACAGGCAGGAGGAGAGGCAGGCAGGCAGTCAGACAGGCAGTCAGACAGGCAGGAGGAGAGGCAGACAGGCAGGCAGACAGGAGCAGCGGCAGGCAGAGCCACCTCGCCACCAGAAGGCCCGCTGGGTGTCCCCGGCTGCCACTCAGCCCCCGTTGATTAGAGCTCGTCTCCGGGAACGGCGGAATTAATCAGGGGCGTCAGATCAGTATGCAGCTCTCCTGATGCCGCAGGAAAGCAGGCTCGCTTAAACAAAATGTCACAATGTCATAATCAGAGGTTCACCCTGAAATCAAGTGTCTGACTACAGGCAAACACAGTCACCCATCTTTACATATTATTCACTGAACTGTCGTTAAAGCTAAGAACCATGAATCAAACTGTGATCTTGACCAAATAGTTTAAGCCGCACTGTGAGAACTGATCAGAAAGCAAAATTATTATGACACGGCAAAAATATATACAGTATATATATATATATATATATAAATATGTTTGCTAGCCATTCACTTCTGGGAGTAGGTTTACACAAAGTGTGTTGTGTGTTTGTGTTTGCACCGTGTGCGCTTGGTGTGTATCCACCGCGTTTCGACGGCGGATGCCGGCTCATTCGGGACCCCGCGACCGTGAAATCGACTTTGGGACCGTCTTTGTTCGTAATAGGATCATTCATTAATTGTCTCTGTTTTGTTTCTGTGTAATCACTCTGAAGTGAGTGCAAAGCCAGCGCTTCCGTGAGCCAGTGCAGCGATGGTGGTGACCCGGCCGTTGGCTGCGGCCCCAGAGGATGGGGGCTAAACGCTCCGCCCCGAACGGAGGAGACCAAGCGTCGGCACAAAATGGCCGCTGCCGAGCATTTACATAATACTGTCAGTCACCCCAATAAACGAAAGTAACGGTTATTGAAAATCTCATCGAAGATTTGTCACATAGCACTGTGTCATAACCACCCCCAATAAACAATGTAATAAAATGGCCATCTTGTTGTTGTCCCGAATATAAATCCGGTCCTCTTTGCAAAGATTCGTGCACGTACTTTATTAGAAACTGCTGCAGCTCAATCGAATAAAACACAGTGTATTATCGGAGTGAAAACACAAACAACCTTTGCTCCATAAACCAACCAAATCCATTACTCCGCCTCCCATTTTCGAATCCCTGCTAAATATGGAAAATCATTTTTCCTGTTGAAGAGGAAATGTCGCGGGAGCGAGCCTCCCCTTGTCTCTCCTGGCCCTGTTTTAATTAACCAGCGGTAATTACTGGCACTCTAAAGTCTGGGATCAGGAGAAGGGATGTCTGGAGAGGCATGGCTGGGAATCCGCAGAGAAACGGGGAAACAGAGTTCTTTTTCAACGCTCCCGGTCTTCTGGTCCCTGGGCGACGCAAACGATGGAAACTGTTTTCAATGTTTAGTCCGACTCCTTCCCGTTGAGCCATTCAGAGGACATCTATCACGCTGTGGTTACCGTCAGCCTCATTAAAGCTGGCTGAGGCCAGGCCCTCTGGCCCTCAAGACCTTCCTTCAGTCCGCCCTCTACACACACACACACACACACACACACACACACACACAAACACACACACACACACACACAGACCCATTCCACGTTCTGGCTGGTTTTCATAGGAGCTGTGTGAGGGGGCCGTCCGCACAGCAGACACTGTGTTGTGCTGCCGCGCTGATGATGACGGCGATGATGATGCAACAACCAGCCTCCCAGGCACCCCAGTCCCCGTCTCTGTTTTCCAACCCCCCCCACCCCCGTTTCTAAATGAGGCTTGATCCTGTGCAGCTTAGCCACGTTGTAACCTTGAGCTGTTTTATTCATTTCGAAGCAGAGTAGCCGGGGGGAACAGGCTGCTGCTGCCGCTGCCGTTGCCAGCACCCAGCTCCTCAGCGCTGGTAATTACCTCTGTAATCAGCTCTGGCCGGCGCAACTGCTCGGGCCTCGGTGACAGACACAGGGGACGGGGGGGGGGGGGGGTGACAGGGAGAGACGGAGGGGGGGGGGGACATGCACCGCGGCAAATAGACCTGGTCAAATGTCAGCCGTCAACAGCGCACGCCGTCAAACACACGCCGGTGAAAATGGCCCCGACTTTTGCTGGAGGAAGGCAGGGAATGGCTTTTCACTCGGCGCTTTTCCCTTTAGCAGAGCTGTTGATTTGGATTTCCCCTGCGTGAAGGGTTTTTGTCTGTGTGTGTGTGTGTGTGTGTGTGTGTGTATGTGTGTGTGTGTGTGTGTATGTGTTAGTGCGCGCGCGTGTGTGTGTGTCTAAGCGTGTGTGTGTATGTGTATGAAGTGTTGACAGCTCTTTGAACTGCCGGTTTTAGTATGCGTGAGCTATTCACGCTGGCTGAAAGTGATGTGAATCTAATGCGCTTTACAGGGAGAGAGGGACATCGAGGCAGATGGAGAGAGGGAGAGAGAGAGGGAGAGAGAGAGAGAGAGAGAGAGAGAGAGAGAGAGAGAGAGAGAGAGAGAGAGAGAGAGAGAGAGAGAGAGCTGACTCCTGTCTATGAAAATAGGGGTGCAGGCATAATTCAACAATTGACAAAAGTTTCCAAATCCCAGTCCATCACTTTAAATTTTGCAAGAGAACAGAATGTAGCTTTTGGGAGGGTGGAGGGGATGGGGGGGAGTCAGCTCTTATGCAATTTTGATGGGGCAACTCAGTGAGCGCAAAGTACGTTTTCGAATGATCAACTGGCTTGCAAAGTGGCGGTGTCTTTTTGGAGGCAGCAGGGATCTGACGGGTTCGTATGGGTGTCTGGCCCTCCTCTCTCCACTGTTAATGGGCAGCTTTGGAGGTCTGAAGGAATTTACTGTCTGGCCCTCTCGACCCGTGGTCATTATATCTGAATCCAGCTTTAGCCAACGTGAACACACCGGCGATACCTTAAAAGCCATAAAAAAAAAATGAAAAAACGCTTCAAAGCTCTACTTAATTAAACAAGATGTGGGCTTATAACCCGTTCCATTTCTTTAATAAAACATAGACAGAGGCAGCGTCAGATGAATACCAAATGTGCTTTATAAAACACTTGTCATAGTCGGGGGCAGCGGTTGAAAGGACGGAGAATAATTGTGGATTTGTGTGCGGACGATTCAATAGACCAGCCTCCGTCATCGGAGCGGTTGTTTGGTATGTCAATGGTGCAAATCCACGTCTCGATGAGGGAACAGTCTGGGAAACGTAGTCAAGGTCCCCTGCCTGCACTCTTTCCCTCCCTCGTTCGGTCACCTTTTCTTTCTCTTGGAGTCAACTTGTTCCTCGGCAACCGTCCCTCTGTCAGCACTCTCTCTCTCTCTCTCTCTCGCGTGCGGCGGTTGGGGGGGGGGTCATCATGGAGGATCGACTGTGCATCGACTGCCTTGTTGGAGCAACAGGGACAGAGAATCGGCCACAAAGGGAGTGAACCGAGCGACTCTCCCTGGGCACGGTGCAAACCGTAGATCTGAGGGCTGGCAGCCGGGCTCCAGAGACCGGCAGGAGGGCGGGGTGCGCTGCTGCCAAGGTCACAGTCGATACCTCCTGCCTCTCTGATCAGAGGACGACCAAGCCGTTAGAGCACTCATCACGAGCCAGGAGTGCACACCGGCCGCTCTTCTCCTCGTTGTTTTTTTTCATTTACTCAGCGGAACCGAAAATATGCCAGCATGGATGGATGACTAAAGGTAGAGCGCAAGGGGAGATGAAGGGACCAAGGTTGTTTCCTGCCGTCCACCCGGGCCTGCGCTTTCCTCTCCCAGGCTGCGCCACCAGGGCCGTTTTCATCCAGAGCAAGGCCCCCCCACCCCGGGCTGTCTCCGTTTATTTACATAGCTAGCATAACCCGAACGCCATTCGCGGCGAAGGCGTGGTCCTGCCTGAACCCGGGGGGAACTCAGAGACAAGGCACTGTACCCCTCTCCCCTTTGGTTATGACCCCGAACGACCCCTCCTTACGCCAAACCGCCCCTGAACTCCTCCCCACAGCCAGGCAGGACACGGCCACACACAATCCCCCATAGCTGCGGACAGCAGAGAGTGTGCGACGTTTTAGCCAGGGGCATTTCCTCTCTGGACAGGGCCCTCTGAGTGGACCTATCTGCTATGCCCATGGGTGTTGTCTTCCCCATATTCACACACTCTTTTATTTTCTCTCTCTCTCTCTCTCTCTCTCTCTCTCTCTCTCTCTCTCTCTCTCTCTCTCTCTCTCTCTCTCTCTCTCTCTCTCTCTGTCTCTCTTTTTCTTTCGTTGTTTTTCCTTCCTTCTTTGGTTTCTCACCCTGTCACCCCCTGTCACCCCCTGTTGCTAACTCTGTTTTTGCTCTTTGTGAGTTTTTATTTTTGTGTAAATAGTTCGTTTAGATGGAGTGGCCAGCTTGTCTGTGAAAAGGAAGTACTGCAGCAGTGTGCAATTAAATACTTTTTTGAATTCAAACACTCTCTCTGTCCCTTCCCTCTCTCTTCTCTCTCTCTCTCTCTCTCTCTCTCTCTCTCTCCTCTCTCTCTCTCTCTCTCTCTCTCTCTCTCTCTCTCTCTCTCTCCTTCCCTCTCTCTTCTCTCTCTCTCTCTCTCTCTCTCTCTCTCTCTCTCTCTCTCTCTCTCTCTCTCTCTCTCTCTCTCTCTCTCTCTCTCTCTCTCTCTCTCTCTGTCTCTCTCCCTCCCTCCCTCTCTATCGGGCGTTCTTTTTCTCTCTTAGCTTTTAAGAGGGCTTGTTAGCAAGACAGCAGGCATGTCTTTCATGGCAGGAGGAGGCTGTGGGTGTTGTGATGATCAACATCATCTGTATTTATTTTATTGGCTCTACCTGTCCTTACATCAGTCACACAAAAAATCCAATTATTCAATTAAATTAGTCACTTGCAGAAGACATTTCAAAATACACAGCATACAGGGTTATATAATCTGTTATGCCATAATCGATAATAAACCATTATACATTTTCTAGTGTGCATCTTCAATCATTCATGTTTCGTTTGTTTTAACCCACGACACCTCCAGAAGGCTTAACGGTGAGCAATGACGTCCCAAAGCCCCCCACCCCCCTCCCTCTTTTTAGCGTCTTTCAACATGGCAAGATAATTAAAATGAAAAAAAGATTACGTATTAAGCTGGGAGCTATCCCCACTCTATTCCCGCAGGGTTTTTTCGGCCGCTCTGCAGGGATATTTACCGTCAAATGAAAAGAAAATAATCTTTTCCCCATTCTATTCCTGCAGGCTCTTTTCGGCCGCTCTGCAGGGATACTTAGTCACCTGAAAATAAAAGAATCTTTCCCCACTCTGTTCCTGCTGGCCTGGTAAAAGCCCCCACACCAGGCAAGCTTACCTTTCTGCCTTTGTCCTGAGAGGAAACACTTTTTTTTCTTTTGCGCCCGTGTTGGATCCGATTGATGCAGACTGCATGGAAGATTATAGGGGGGCAGCATCCATCTATGCAGTCTACTTACAGACAGGCTGCTCCAAGGCAAGCCAATGGGATAGTTACCAATCCATCCCAGGCTCAGCATACTGAGTATCAGCTATAATACTATGATGAAGGCCGACTAGGCCAAAACATTGGCCAACGATGGCCAAATAAAACGGGTGAAATTGAGGCAGTGTCCCTGGGTTTTATTCCCAAGTGAGTGAGTGCTACCTTGCATCCTTGAATGATATTTTCTCCAATAGATATAATTGGGTTTAAGCACCACAAAAAAATATAAAAAGAGACAATTCTTTTTTGGAAAGCGCGTCCACCTCTTCCGCTGCAATAACAGCTACTTCCCTCTGGGAGGAGGTTCAGACTCCCTTGTTGCACCTTAAATAGATTGGAAAAGGAATTTCTCCCAGTGTCAATAAAACCTTTCAAAAGCGGCAGATAAGGGATTTGTACACAATCTCTCATGGATGTGTTGCTTTATTGATCATCTATAGGTGCTCAAGAACATTGCTGTAGGCTTTTACTTACTAACAAATGTGTGTGTTTCATTCTATTTATGCAAAACGTTAATGGCTGGAGCATGGGTGGAAGCCCAAAGTTTCATTTTCCACTATATGGGACAATAAAGTTCATCTTGAATCTTGAATAACTGTCATTTGCGCAACACTTTTCCCAGTGAACGCAACACTCTCATTTGGCTTGTGAGACAGCACTCCTTACTGCTTCCTCCTGCTTACGTATCTGATCTATCACTAATCTGCGCTGTTCAGAAGGAGTCGATTTTGAACAAGTCCAAATCCTCGTCCATGTTGTCCTACTATTTCCGTATGTTTAACGGCTGCCTTTGCTTGCAGCTCAGCTTTTTTTCAGATTCCGTTTCAGTGGGTGTGCTGCTTTTCTTACAACACTATCTCAGGGTTGTGTAAGTGTCATTTCTAATTTAGGTAAGCAGCAGTTCCAGAGCACCTTTCCCATAGAGAGCCAGGCTACTAAGACATTGTGGTACCCCTATCCCTTTTCTAGCATAAAAGCTAACTCTTCTTTCTAGCTCTTTGAGGGATGGGTATATCACACACTGTCAACGGCCACACGTGCCAGAGTAGAAGCCCAGTACAGGTTTAGCTTTCCTGGCAACCCGCACTTCTCAATGCTCTCTAGGCCTCTGTTCAGTTCAATCCTTAATTCCTCAACCAGCTTTGAATCTTTAAGGGCAGCATTTTACCATTTACCTAGACCTTTACCATACTTTTTGTATATATTAACCGTGTATCAGATTGCATCAATCAACAATCGTTCTACATGAGTGCTTCACAACACCAGCAATAAAGAAGTCATCTGCCAGAAGGTTCCAGTGACCAAGGCCAGGCATGGTTAACCAGGCACGGGGACTCTTAAGTCGACCTCATCGAAATGATCACTGAAGCTGTAACAAGCCTTGCCAGCTAGCCTGCTCTGGACATTTGAATCCACCACGGAATCCTGTGACTGAGGACCTGTTGTCTAGATGACAGTACAATGAGCTGAGATGAGCTGGGAGGAAGTGGAGGGTCTACCAGCGGTGTTGGTGTCGTGTTGTTGTCGGGCACCGAAGGTAAAGGCTCTGGATCTCCTTGGAAGCACAAAGGAGGTTTTGGGGGACAAACGGTTGCACATCCTCTCGCTCTAGGGCTCTCCTGGAGTGAAATTAAGAGCTTTTCTCTTCACAGTTCAACAAGTGGCTGTGCCTCTGCCTCTCTGTTTTTATATCCCTCTCTCCACTCCCTCCATCCCTCTGTCTCTGCCAAGGACACCATCACCGCTTTCGTTGCCATGGAGACAAGCGCAGAAGGGCTGTGGGCGAGACAGGCGAGTGACTGCGATGTGACTAAATATGTGTGTGTGTGTGTGTGTGTGTGTGTGTGTGTGTGTGTGTGTGTGTGTGTGTGTGTGTGTGTGTGTGTGTGTGTGTGTGTGTGTGTGTGTGTATGCACGGTTGCATGTGTGTGTATGTGTGTGCTTTTTCTTTTGTGTACATGTTTTTGGGCACAGCCCTGTCTGTCTGATCATAGTCCTATCTGCATTCTGGATTTTATTTTCCATATTATGTAATATTTTGAATTTGGCCAAACAATTTTATAGTTAACCTAAAGTAACCTATTCTGAAGAGCCCTCCACGCCAATACTAACCCCGCGTGTAAATGTCAGCAAAAATGAAGAGCAAGGTGGTGACTCTGAAAAGGATAATATGAACCTAAAATAGGAATCCATATCTCATCTCCTCCCTGCTCTCCCAGCCGCGCAATCCACTGAGCTCCGGTCTCTGTTCCTATTCTTAACTTCCATATCACTTCACCAGAGAGTACTGCGCCCTTGGCCTCCTAAGACTCTCGCTGGGCGCGAGTAACATCAAACAAAACAGCTGCCAGCCCGCTCTGATTTATACCTCAACGTTATTCCCAAACAATATCAGCAGTGTGTGTATGTGCATGCGTGTGTGTGTGTGTGTGTGTGTGTGTGTGTGTGTCCGTGTGCACGTGTGTGTGTGTGTGTGTGTGGTGCTTGCGCTGACAGCAGTAACTCACCCCATTTAGCAAATGAGAGCGCCGAAAGGAAACAGCACTTTGGTCCTGGCTGTACGAGGGGCATGTCACACTTTTCTTTGAGGAGACCGTCACAACACCCCTGAGAAGAGCTCGGTGACCTGGCATCAAAGCCGGCCTTCTCTTTGCGGGAGAGGGCATGGCTCTGGGAGGGGTAAGCCGGGCCATCTCAAACACGTGTACCGTACCCCAAAATCTCTGCGCCGCTTATCTGCAGCAGCATGTTAGATGACGCCTATTTCTGTAATAGATTTATGGAGGAGGCTGCAATGCACCACTTATTAATTTGCATTATATCTTCCATGTTTTGATTTAAAGCCCTGCTTTGGAGGCAGGCAATCTCGCGCCGGGTGTTGAATGCCTGAGCTGAGTTAAAGGGAGGCGAGGAGAAAAATCTCGGGTGTGGAGACGGGGAGCGGTACGCACACCTCCCCCTTTGGAGCTTCCTCATCATTATCATATAGAAAGTAACTGCACCAGGAGCACCGTGTGTCCTCCAAGCACTCTCCCTCTCTCTCTCTCTCTCTCTCTCTCTCTCTCTCTCTCTCTCTCTCTCTCTCTCTCTCTCTCTCTCTCTCTCTCTCTCTCTCTCTCTTTCTTCTCTCTCTCTCTCCCTCTCTCTTTTTCGTCTCCCTCTCTCCTTCTCTCTCTCTCTGATGAATTGGGTGAGGGTGGAGAGCCCAGAGCTGTCTCTCCGTGAGAGATTAATTTACTGAGGTGTCAATCAAACTACAAGCTGAACACACTCACACACACACACACACACACACTCACACACACACACACACACGCATGCATGCATGCATACAAGCAACACAAACATACAGAAGCACATCCACACACACACACACACACACACACACATACACACACACACACGTAGCATATGTGTGCTTTCACAAACTAGCAAACAACATACATTGTAGCCCCCTCCCCCGAAAACAAATACATTTGCACAAATGTACAGGAACACATACATGTATACAGACACACACACACACACACACACACATGCACACACACACACACACACACACACAGTTATCTTGCTGTGGAAGTGACAATTTGAAAATAGAATGTTATATGCATAGATTATACCACACTTCTTGACACAGAACATTGTTTTGGGATATGTCCCTCTGCAATACCCTTTGTTGTGACAAGGTTAACAGTATTCTTATTCCTATAAATTCAAAACTGAGAACTATTTTCATTGCATATAATATCGAACTGTTATAAAAACAAATGTTTTTAACAGCCAAAATAACTGCTAGCTTTTTTTTTTATAATAGCTTCGGTCTTGTCAGGTGGTAGATTTCAACAGCGTTTGTATAGTGTGCTGATCCCAGGTCTGTGTCCATTGTAATCTATGTGTTGTGCAGTGTGCTGATCCCAGGTCTGTGTCCATTGTAATCTATGTGTTGTGCAGTGTGCTGATCCCAGGTCTGTGTCCATTGTAGTCTATGTGTTGTGCAGTGTGCTGATCCCAGGTCTGTGTCCATTGTAATCTATGTGTTGTGCAGTGTGCTGATCCCAGGTCTGGGTCCATTGTAATCTATGTGTTGTGTAGTGTGCTGATCCCAGGTCTGGGTCCATTATAATTTATGTGTTGTGCAGTGTGCTGATCCCAGGTCTGGGTCCATTGGAATCTATGTGTTGCAAGGTGTGCTGATCCCAGGTCTGGCTCTACTGTAGTGTAAGGCTGGCTCCAGCCTCTCCAGCTACATGGCAGTGATGGAGCGTTATCATTATCACCTGGGCTGACTGAAAAGTGGCTCCTTGGCCTGACCCTGTCGATAGGGTTTGCCTGCTGTTCTAGCAGTTAGCCTGTGTTTGTGTATGTTTGTGTGTGTGTGTGTGTGTGTGTGTGTGTGTGTGTGTGTGTGTGTGTGTGTGTGTGTGTGTGTGTGTGTGAGTGTGTGCGTTTGTGTCGATGCTTTAGTGGTAATAGCGTAGCCACAGGAGCATGGCTCTCCTGGCTGGTCCCTTTCTGCAAACAAATGGCCTTCTCTGGCGAGCTCACTGAGGGGTGACGGGGGTGTCTGACCTCACCGTACGATGACGGCCACGGCACACACTCCACCAGGGACAGGGCACCCGCCTTTTCAGTTCAGAGAGAACCGACTTTTATTCACCAGATGGAAGAAGTGTACCAATCATCCTGTTCTGTTGTCCCATTTCAATGGTAAAGTTTCACTGGCCTGCTTTTAAAGATGGCGGTTCAAAAAGTAGACAGAGCGTATTCAAAGTGACACGTGCTTGACAGCGGCGCAGTATTTGTCTCCGGGGTATCGGGACCCCCTTTGTATCGAGGTCAGTCATTGGATGGTCAAGTCTCCAGGTCTGTTCCTAGGCAACGCTCACTGCTTTGACAAGGGGATGATAAGATGTGGGAACAAGGGAGAGAATAGCAGCGAGTATAGAGAGAATAACCTTGAGGATCCCGAGGAGTGAAGCACTCTGCTTCACCAAAAAATCTTTCATTTGCCCACCTAATACTTACCTAAGGGACTCTTAAAGTCATTTATGAGGGGCTAAATGGAGGTACTTTTATGGAATTATGTAGACTTAGAGAGTGATAGCCAGCTCTTATGGGCCCAGCCAGGTTATTGACATTTAAATTGAAAGAACATTGCACTTAGCTAGCAAAAACCTGCCGTTGCATATTCATTTGTCTCTAGCCATCGACATGTCACACTTACTGCATGACACTGTTGGCTCCTAAAGACACACACACACACACACACACACACAGATCATGCACTCAGACACAGACACACACAGTCTCACACCCACACACCCGCACACACCCAAATGCATGGTGTGTACCAATCAAGCCCGTGATGAGCAACAGGTGTGAGAGCGGCTTCTGCTCATTTGGATCCTAACTAACGCGTCAGAGACGGGCTGGGTCCATGCATGTCGATCAGGGTGCCGAGCCAAAACACACCGACAGTTTAGCCAACGGCCCGGGGGCTGAGCCAGCCCGCCCCGAGGTGGCGATGGGTCGCACGCCGACCTGGCAAGCTGCTGCCTGGCCCGCCTGTCCTCACCACACAGTTCCCCCGTTCCTCCAGGAAACTACTGGAGACTTCCACAGAGATGTTGCTCGCTACATTATTATTATCATACATTTTTTGATTTTTGATTTTCGATGCTCTGATCGGCGGTATGCAGCGGCTGTCCTTTAGCACGGGCCCCGGGCTTAGGATCAGCGCCACGGACAGAGGCCCGGAGAGACACGACTGGCTAAGGTGCGTGCGTGCTGCTGCTCAGTGGCGGCAGAGGAGCGCTGAGCTGGTCCCCAGTCAGCACCGTGACAGCCCCGGCCCTCACACACACACACACACACACACACACACACACACACACACACACACACACACACACACACACACACACACACAGGGTTATGGCTCTATAACCAAAGCCATGTTTAATGCATGGCCCTGTGTGTTGCGTGTGCATGCGGCGTGCCCGGAGGACGAGGCGGAAACCGAGGCAGGCAGGCAGACTCCACGGCCCCGCGGGGGGTTAGGGGTGGGGGTTAGGGGTGGGGGATGGGGTGGGGGGTGGGGGGGGTGTTAGCGGGCTGTGGGTGTCGGAATGGCGGCGGGGGTGGAGCGCAAATGGAGCGCCAAGGAGAGAAGTTGATTACGAAGCTCTTAACGACGGCGCTAATTATCCCTGGCGCTAATTAGCTGGAGCTCTGAGTTAACCGCATGGAGGGTAATCAGTGTCGGCGAGGAGACGGGAGTCAGGGTGGGTGGGGTGGGGGTTTGGGACTCTTCGTGATGCGCCGGTGACAGGCCAGCGTCGCCTGAGCTACAGCCGGGAGATCAGGCCAGACGAGGGGATCGGACAGTCGTGTTCCCCGCTCATTCCCGTGTGGATGGAGGCAGGCACGTCTCTCGTTACGTCTTGTTTCCCAGGGTCCATGGACTAAACCAGTTCCATTTTGGGGAGTGCCCCCTACGCAAGTCAAAAGGAGCCAGTGTCCCGAGCGACAGGGGATAGACAGCGTGATTCAAAGTGCAGGGTTGAGCGCCAGGCCCGCGCTAACACATGTTACGCTGATTAGCGATTGGACGATCACGACATAAACATATTTCACTTGACCTTTGCTGGGATGGGGCCTCATTAAGAATTCATAGCATGCATAATCATGCAAATCAAGAGGTGCACTCTCCTTCCGACACACACACACAGCCACAAACAGACACACACACACAGGTCCAGTTACTGTGACTTATGAGGTCTGTAACTGTGTTATTTTCCCTCGTAAATCCTGGTTTCTCCCCATGCTAGAGGTACCAGCTTAATCTTCCCCGGGCCTGTCCGTAGCCTGAGCGCCGGCTCTGATTTACTGTGTGGTCAACTTCCATTACCAGGGCCAGAGAGGCGAGGACATCACTCCGCGCCCCGACAGCCATACGTTTCAAGGACAATTATTTTTAATGAGACGGCCTTTCAAACTATCTGCATGAGGGTCTGCTGGGGGCTTGACGAATTTGTCCTTCAGAGTCAACCCCCCCTCCTCTCCCCCTCCCCATGTTCCCCCCTCCCCTCCAATGGCTCCACTTGGTATCTTGGCAGTCTCATCAGCCTGACTCACCTGTTAGGGAAGGATGGGCGAGGAAGAGCCAATGTATGTGACGGAGGTGGGGGGGGGGGGTATTTGTAGTTTTGATTTACCGTGTGTCTGTAGCTTCGACTGCGCGCCTAGCAGCTCGACTTCTTGGATCCATGGAGTTTCTAGAAAGAAGGAGGAACCCGTTAAGTGAGCAAGGTAAGTAATAGGGGATCAATTTGACGCTGGAAGGCCAAGTCATCTCACGGGATGTGGCGTGGTGAATTGAAAATGAGACACAGCAGGAAAAGCCCAGCCCTGCCGTATAGTAATAACCGCCATTTACCAATAGGAGGTAAATCATCACCTCACAGGGCGTGTGATGAAGATCATTAACGGCTAAATCTTTACAGCCCTTCATAAAACCATCATTGCCCCCGTTTCATGTCCATGGTATTCAGCGCGACAAAAATCCATTAACTACATCACCATTCTGCCAGCCTCCCTTTTCTCCAGGCTCTACCCATCCCTGTGTCTGAGCTCGGTGTGTGTGTGTGTGTGTGTGTGTGTGTGTGTGTGTGTGTGTGTGTGTGTGTGTGTGTGTGTACATGTGCGCGAACAGCTTGGCTTCATTAATCTGATCTATTTTCTCCAGCAGGCTTTGATCCTCGGCTGCTGCTGAGTGTGTGTCTCCAGAGGGGGCTCCAGCCCAGGGGGAAGCTCTCCTGCCACGCGCCCCAGCAGAGGGCTGGGGGGCCGGGTAGCATGCTGCTTCCATCGCCCTTTCATCTCCTGGGGGTGGAGGGGGAGGGGGGGGGGGGGGGGGGGGGGGGGACTACAGGTGCCTGCTGCCGTGTGTAGGCCCAACTCACTAGTTTGACCTTGTCATGGTACGCAGCGTGTGGCGGTTCGGCAGTCTATGTCTGCATGCCGGTGTGAGTGTGTGTGTGTGTGTGTGTGTGTGTGTGTGTGTGTGTGTGTGTGTGTGTGTGTGTGTGTGTGTGCGTGTGTGTACAATTCCTCCCGTAAGTCCCTCCTCCGAAAGGTGTTTTCTCTGGCACCACAGTAGCGGCCATGTTATTACCCTCTGAGTGACTCCAGCCGGAGGGGTGTAGCGCCACGTTTGGCTCCCCCTCCCTCCCACCTGTGTGTCCTCCGCCTCGGCAATGCGCCGCCTTGCATGTGTCACGCCGACTTTTGTCTCCCGCCCGTCCGCCGCCGCGAGCGGAGACCGATTGGAGCAGCTCTGCTCTTTTATCTGCTGGCTGCCTAGCGGCTCTGGAATAAGACACCCAACCCCCCCCTCATTTCTTGGGGCTGGCGCCCTGGCCTCATTCGCCATGCTAAGCGCTTGTTACACCGGTTAACGGCGTGATCACTCAGTGACGCTCCCCGGCGCCGTGGAGCCTCCAGCAGCACCCCGTGCATTCCCCTCAGAGGGGCAGCGACCGTCTGCGATGGCTTGGTTCAGTTTGACTTCAGGAGGTGACAAACCAAAAAAACACAGACGCCCGGAACAGAGGAGAACACACAGTAGGTGCAACAGCCAGTCCTGCTAATGATGCTAAGCTAAACACAGAGAGAACACTAGTCAGTGCTGCTAATGATGCTAAGCTAAACACAGAGAGAACACTAGTCAGTGCTGCTAATGATGCTAAGCTAAACACAGAGAGAACACTACAGTCAGTGCTGCAAATGATGCAACGTTTGTCACGGCGGAGGCAAAACATTGCGCACCACTAATCTCAGCCTTGGTAGCCCCAGGTACTGTTTCGGGGGATTGTGTGTGTGCCAGGAAACTAGGACAGGGTGAGGGTGTGTGCAGCGGGCTCCGAAGAGCAAGAGCCACCTCCAGCCGTGCTCTGTGACTAACTGCAGCAGACAGCCATGGAGGGAGGTGAGCAGGCGGACGGCAGCCCAGCCTTCAGGGCCCGTGAGGCTGCAGGGAGAACCTGCGGGGGCTCCTGATCCACTCCGAATCTCCCGGCGTCTCTCTCGCACTCCGGTCATGCATGCAGACATTTTATACACACCACAAAATCCTGTGTTAATGCGTATATCCTCTTGCATGGGTTATGGAGCGGCAATATAGCGAATGACTTAACACACACACACACACACACATCAAATCAGTGTCACTCTCACACACACTGTAGCTGGTGAACATGGTGATGAACCCTTTTAGATGTTCCCCCACACGCCATGCTTACAGACCACAGGGCCCGGCCAAAGCTATGCTGGGCACTCAGCCTCTCCTCGCCCTAAATAATGCAGGAGGTCTGCAGTCACACACACACACACACACACACACACACACACACACACACACACACACACACACACACACACACACACAGGGCCAGCCCCCATACTGCCTCAGATAGGATCCACAGTGATGTGATACACTTACATAATGACTGTGTTACATAATTCAGTGGCATGCACCATAATGGGAGGCAGGGGAGCTGGCCTGTGTGTGTGTGTGTGTGTGTGTGTGTGTGTGTGTGTGTGTGTGTGTGTGTGTGTCCTACCTAAAAGGGGCAAGGACCCCCCCCCCCCCCCCCCCCCCCCCCCCCCCCCCATCCCTCAGCTCCACCCGTAGACACTGACCTCACAGTGGGATGCCAGTCAGCACATTGTGACCCCCCCCCCCCCCCCCCCCCCCCCCACTCCACCCCCCCACTCCAACCCCCTCCACCAGTGCAATATAAACATATCCACGTAGAGTTCTCCCGTTGGCCTTTAACTCGTTGCTGGATGGAGTTCCAGCAGAGGCATACCAGGAAGCTGAGAGCCTGCCAGGTGATCAGATCATCCTAGTATCATCCTAGCGAAGGGCGAGGCCAGGGTATGGCAACCTCACTGTGCACTCGGAGCTGCTGGACAGGTGCTCCTGCTCAGCTTACACATAGAAGAAGAGAAGAGACTACAAATGAGAGACTTGGGCCATGCAGTCAACAAGTCCATCAGCCCGTCAGTCAGCCAGGGAGCCACTGAACCATCCAATCAGACAGTCAGGTCAACATATAACTCAGTCATTGAGGAAGTCAACATTCATCATCCAGCAACAGTCAGCCAGTCCAGCAACAGTCAGTCACTCAGTAAGTCAGTAATTTGGTCAGTAAGGCAGGCAGGCAGGCAGTCAGTCGGTGAGTTAAGTAGTATCCAGACAGCTGTGGCCAGGCAGGTAGGAGCGAGTGATCCAGCAGCTGGAGCTGGTCTGAGCGGATAGATATAGCACGGTCTCATAACCTAACTTTAGCAGCTGCTAGCAGACAAGCACGTGGTCTTGACTCACAGTCTGCACCTGTGCCACACACGTAAGTACTCCGAAAACTCCATCCGTCTATCCTCTACAGTCTTTTTTTTCTTCACCAGGTCACCTGATCCACCTTCCATCCTGTGCCTTCTGGTGTGGATCAGAGCAGCGTCACCCTGTTGATAGATTGCACACGGCTGGGGAGAGGGACCCTGCACCTACCGACGTTAAACGAATCCCCTCCAGTGTGACTTGCCCAGTTCATAATCTCTCGTTCTCTCTGTGTGTGTGTGAGTGTGTGTCTGTGAGTGGGGGTGTCACACGGCGGAAGTCATCCAGTGGGATTACTAGGGTAAATGTGTAGACTATTGTAGGGTGGGAGATTAGAAGGCATCTCAGCCGTATCGCCGCTCTGCGGTGTCACCAGCTGCCACCGATAACGGCGCATTGAAATTCATGGAGACAGATTTGGTCATGAATATCTTTATGACACGGCGGTGATGAGAGGCCCGGGCACATATGCACAAACAGAGAGATACGGAGACGCCGTCACCCCCAGGCACAAAGATACACGCACGCACGCACACACACACACACACACACACATACACCCACAAACACCGGCAAAAAACAATGGAGGCACACAGGTTAAATGAAAGAACACAAGCACAAACACAACAGCATGCATTTGCCACGCGCACACACACACACAGACACACACACGCACACGCACACGCACACGCACACGCACACACCCATGTCGAGCAGAGCAAGCAGCTCATTGTCTACCAGTAGTGGGGATGTTCATGCATTAATGGCTCAGTGTGTCTGACGCCTGGTGGAGGGAGAGGAGTGCCAGCTGACACAGGTGGCACAGAGCACAGATAGAGCTTAGTACAACCAATACAAAACCCCACTGAGGAGAGGCTGCTCCCACAACAAATATGACAAACAAGCTGAAGGAGGGAGGGAGACAGTTGGCGAGCGAGTGAGAGAGAGAGAGAGAGAGAGAGAGAGAGAGAGAGAGAGAGAGAGAGAGATGATAAGAAAGCTATTTGGCTGAGGGGGAAAGGGGGAGTATTGGATTAGAACTGTCTAGCGTGACCATTTTGAAGGTTGCCCAGCATGCCTGCTTATCTAACCTGCATCCAGCAGATGACACTTGTGTAAACAACACACAGCCAGGCACACACACACACGCGCGCACACACACGCACACACACACACAAACCAAACAGAAGCCATCCACTCTGCAATACACCCTGCATGAATATACAATTGTAGCCCTCCGCTCTCTTTGTAGTGCATATGTGGCCTCCTGGTGTGACTCTATAGCTGCTTAGTTTGCCACTTATGTTAGTGAGGGGGTGAAGGACTGTGATTCTCCTGGACCTGTGGCAGGTCTCCAGCTTTCAGAGGCGGGTATGGAGCATATTTCTCTAGGTTGGCTTGCAATCGGAGAGAGACGGCGAGATAAAGAAAGAGAGAGAGGGAGAGATGAAGAGAGCGAGAGAGAGAGAGAGAGAGAGAGAGAGAGACGAGGACTATTGGGAGGGAGAGGAAAGGAGGGCAGGGCTGGGCGGGGAGCAGGGGATGAATAGGGAAATGTGCGGGAGATGATTTGTACTGGGACAACCTTCTATTAATCTCCCTTAATGCACCTCTCTGTGCTGCAGGGAGGGAGGGAGACGGTCCGGGAGGCGCGGGGGAGAAGGAGGGAAGAGACGTGGAGAACAGGGAAGGGAAGAGGCAGATATTGAGCCTAGACAAACACTCTGGCCCCCTGTACGGCTGTCGCTTGAGGGATAACTCCGACTGAATCAATCCCGGCTGTTTACCTCTTCCAGACCCCCTGCGCACAACAGAATGTGCACGCTCCCTCGCCGAGTTCGGCAGTTGGACTGGATACAGCCGGAATATTAAGCACAGGACTGCCAGCTTTAATCTCGGTCCGGGGGAAGCTATCCCTCCTATTGACTAAAAGGTAGCTATAACTCATGGGCGCTAGCCGGCTGGAGACATAGATTATTGTGGCCCACTTTATCTGCTGTTCCCAGTGTCTGGCCCAAAGCTGGGCTCTGCAGCTTAGGCAGCAGCGTCTGACGGCTCCTAACCAGGCACTCGGCAGTCAGGCGCCGGCACGGCGGACCACGAGCTAACAACCAGCCAGCAACGGCACCACAGGTAACACCCTCCGGTCTAAAGCCTGGCTCTCCCCAAAGCCTGGTGTTCCCCGGTCTGTGCCCCAGAGACAGCTCCACCGGTGAGGGTGCCTCTCCGGAGAGCCGGAGGGAGCGCCCCGACGTCGCCGTGGCGTCCGCGCGGGGAGCTCTGCGCTGACGTGGAACCTTTGTCAGGGTTCCACCCTGCGTTTCCCTGGGGGGGGGGTTCCAGGCCGGATCCACATTGCTGATTAAGACACTGATCCCGGTATCGACGTGGCTGTAAAATACGAGATGCCTCACCGTGTATTGACCATGGGGGTGGGGGGGGGGGAAGCACGTAGAGGACAGCATGGGCCTCCAGCTGTAGATTGATGGG
Organism: Aplochiton taeniatus; assembly: GCA_017639675.1. Taxonomy (NCBI): domain Eukaryota; kingdom Metazoa; phylum Chordata; class Actinopteri; order Galaxiiformes; family Galaxiidae; genus Aplochiton; species Aplochiton taeniatus. Next base: position 13,678,844 of record CM030181.1, on the reverse strand, counting down.
AGAGGGTTCCAGATCTGACACATCTGAGTGAGGGGCCTGAAGGCATGATTCACCGTGAGGGAATCTCCCCTGCTAAAAACGAGGAATTACATCCCACTTCCTGGTCAAGATCCTGCCAGTGATGTGTGTGTGTGTGCGTGCGTGCGTGCATGTATATGCGTGCGTGCGTGTGTGTTGGTGCATGTACACGTGTGTTTTCTTCACATTCTCGGGCGCTAGCGTACGGTCGATGTTTTTATCATGGCCTGGGGGTCCCTTGCTGCCTGTCCCTCCGCTCCCTCACTCTTTGATCCCGGGACTCTCTAATTAGTTGATTGACCTCTGCTGTCAGGCCCTAATTAGACATGGTAATTAAAGATTAGGTGGGTCAGGGGGATGTGTATGTGTGGGAGAATCAAAGAGTGACAGGGAGATTGTGTGGATTAGAGGGTTGGCGAAGGAGCGAGGGCACCACATTAAAAGAGGGGAAGGTCAGTGTGTGTGCCGTTGTTGTGTCTTTGTTTATTGCTTGTTCAAATCTCTTTTAGCCACTAATTAGTTGGACTGACATAGCTTACATAATGCAAGTGCAAATCACAAAACACATGCAGTATATTGAGATACGATCCTGCATTCTGTCCCCCGGAATATCTAAAATGGACAATTACAATATTAACACAACCACTGACATGATGATTAAAATAATAATTGAAATTGATCAATAAAAATAAGTCTGAATAGATTTTGAAAACATCTAATGAAAATACAACCTTGACACAAATACAATTTTACAAATTGTAAATAACATAAATATTAAAACATAAATAAATAAAAACCAAAAATGCCTACACGAATACAAATATTTCGTCACATATTTAGTATTTTTATTTGACCTATCCCTTAAGTACTGTAATCATTTGTCTATTTGGCTTAATGGATATTTTGGCAAACAATATGGTCTGGCATTTGCCATTCAAGATTGTTTGTGTGCATTTCTAAGAAAAACGTTCCCTTGCCACATTTCAGTCTCATTATGGATGCCTTGCTTGGATCATTTACAATCTTGTTTTCTCCCTTTGGGTTATTCCATCATTGAACAATGGTTAAATTTGTTGAGGATTGATGTCTTTGGTATCAGTTTTATTGTTTTATCTGTTGAGAATGTAAAAATGATTCTTATGGAGTTATAACGGTATAATCATCTGGTTAAGATAAGATGACTCATTGAAGGTATTGTCAGTCAATACCACTGCCACTGGGTTTATTGTATACACTTCCATTAATAATTCTTCTCTTTGTTAAAGAACAGGAAAAGTTACTCCCGTGAATTGCTACAGCATATCAACATCGCCTGTTTCATTTGCAATTTATTTTTATTGTCCTTTTTACTGTTGTGGATGCGTCAGACAGGGAATTGCCAAAATGCTCAAGGCGGTCCAGTTTCCCCACAAAACACTGCTGATGTTGATTAGATGGCTTTATGTTATTTTTATTGTACAATCAAAGCATACCGTAAATTATGAAAGAACAATGGACATGGATGGACTTGAATCATTATGTCTGATAAAATATCACCATCATAAAAGCCCCTGCTCCATCTGACCTCAGTAATTCCTGAATGACACTTTCCAGCTGCTCTGTGGCTCAGCCTGGTGCTCATCATTTCAAGGTTAGCGCTTCGGTTCCTGCCAGGGTGGCCCCTAATAAAAATTGATACACTCACTGTGAGGACTTTTCGTTTCCTTGGCTCGAGAGAATATCCCTCACATAGCCTGAACGAGCTCCTCTTTAAACGGTTTAGTGTTGAAAAATAAAAAATAAAACTGCATTGGCTATTCTAGGGTGCCGGAGGCGTTTTTTTTTCTTTTTTTTTCTGCATTTCGTTATGCGCAGATTGCTGGTTGTCAGTTTGCGTGTGTGTGTGTGGGGGGGGGGGTGGGGGGGGGGGGCGGGAGGGAGGCACAGTTTTCAGTGACACTAAGACTGTCTCGGCAGACAGTGACAGCTCCGCAGCGCTGCCAGGACACACACAGGGGGGCTGTGTGGTGCCACCGGAGAGGCTTCAGGGAGACGCCACCATGGAGAACCTCCCTCGGATGGACCCCATCACTCAGAGCCCTGCCGGGGGGTGGGGGGGGTGGGGGTCTGGAACTCTCTGGGAGTGGTTCTACTTCTCCGTCCTCCCTCTCTTTCTCTCACCCGCTCTCCCTCTCGGTGATCACTCATCACGCAGTGGGGGCCTTTGAAGGAAATGGAGGGGAGCAACGTGGAGGAGAGAAAAAAAAGCAAGGGAATGCGCTGGGAAGAACAAGAACAGAGGCAGGGGCAGAGGGGAAGGGAAAACAAACTGCAAAATGAAACAAACCATGTCGGGCAGGCTCCTGATCATTGGGTTGAGCAGAGCGAGGGATGCGAGGAACGGACGGAGGCGGGATAAGAGGGGGGGGGGGGATAGGAGGGGGGGGGGGGGGGGATAGGAGGGGGGAAGGGGATAGGAGGGGGGAGGGGGATAGGAGGGGGGAAGGACATGACGGTGAGTGAGGAAGGGAGCGCTGTGAGCGAGGAGATGGGACAGTGGGGGTTTTCGGAGGAATGCAGTACAGAGGGATGCAGAAGACACTTGATAAGCTCTAAAGGAGGGAGAGAGGGAGAGGGAAAGAGGGGTGGAGAGAGAGAGGAGAGGGGTGGGGAGAGAGAGAAGGAGAGAGGGGTGGGGAGAGAGAGAGGAGAGGGGTGGAGAGAGAGAGACGGAGAGAGGGAGAGAGAGAGAGAGAGAGAGAAAGAGAGAGAGAGGGAGAGAGAGAGAGAGAGAGAGAAGGAGAGAGGGTGCGCGATTAGAATGCTGGTTGAGTGCCCCTCTTTCCCCCCCCTCTGTGTTGTAGTAACAGGGCATTAAGCTGCTTTCACACCTTAAGTTCAGTAGATTTGGTCCGGGTCAGGAGTGAGGTTGCTGCATTGTTGCATTTTTGGTTTGGTCCGGTTTGTGTTCTCACAGCCCCCTGCAAAACAAACGAAATATTGTAAACCACTAATATGTCGTCTAACACAATCTTCATCTATTATTGGACAGGGGATTTCAGAGGCAAACCTAACAAAGATTTGACTTTGCGGGTTTCGTCAATAATAGCGTATTGCGCTTCTGGCTCTTATGCTTTGGTGCTCCTATGAACATTTTAAGCAAACAGCACTGTTTGAGCGCTTGTCAAGATTGCGTGTGTAGAACTTGCTTCACACAATTCAAAAGAGGCGTGATGCCACAAGGAAGAGCAGGAGAACGCAGGCTCTAATGAGTGCGTGTGCAATGCGTCCACTGTGTACATATTCCACAGGAGACAAGCGAGGTATGTACCAGTGTTCTGGATTAGGCATGGATTTGATGACGTCATATAAGGCTGTTAGTGTGTAGGTTTGACTGTAAATTTGGTTTTACGTGAAATCAAACTGCATAGAAAGCCCCGACATCTGGTTTCAACCCATAATGCACTCTGTTCAGGCTTGGTTCATAGCGTTAGTGTGGATTGTGTGCTCACCAGGAGGGAACCAAATCCTGGTTCACTCGGTAGCAGAGCGAGTCCTGCCTTTCCCAGGCGAACCACGGGCCGATTGTTTGGTTCGCACAATAGTTCGAACGCATGCTCACACACAACCAAACGCACCCAACTCACGGTTACAATGCGCCGTGTTTAGATTGAAATGGACCAAACAGTGTAGGTGTGAAAGAGCCCTTAGACATCCACACTGATTCATACCACAGCCTCACCCCACATCTCTCTCTCTCTCTCTCTCTCTCACTTTCTTTTGAACGCACACATACACACTCACACAAGCACACCCCAAGCACGTACCTGGTGCAGTCTATGCTGCAGAAACATGTCTCAGACTCACAGTTGAGGTATCCACCACATGCTAATGCCCATATTTCCTTGCTGGAGATGAGAAAAAGAATAAGTGATGAGAGAGAGAGAGAGAGAGAGAGAGAGAGAGAGAGAGAGAGAGAGAGAGAGAGAGAGAGAGAGAGAGAGGGAGAGAGAGAGAGAGAGAGAGAGAGAGAGAGAGAGAGAGAGAGAGAGAGAGAGGGAGAGAGAGAGAGAGAGAGAGAGAGAGAGAGAGAGAGAGAGAGGGAGACAGAGAGAGAGAAAGAGGGAGACAGAGAGAGAGAGAGAGAGAGAGAGAGAGAGAGAGAGAGAGAGAGAGAGAGAGAGAGAGAGAGAGAGAGAGAGAGAGAGAGGGAGACCGATGGCGACATGGGGAGATGGAGAGGACTGGCGCTACTGGGATAGAGTAGGTACGGAGTGGGGAACGACGTGTGAGGGTGAGATGACCTAGTTAGCGGTGAGGAACGGGAGGAGTGGAGGAACGCCAGAGAGGCGCTTGGCAGATTCACATTCAGAGAGCCCGATGCAGGGGCACAGGCAGGCAGAGAGACAAACAGACGGAGACACACACAGACAGACATTGGGATGGAGAGCAAAGGGCTATGACCAAGAAATCAATCCCGTCCGACGGACAGGGCCGGTTTTGGACTTTGCAGGCCTTGTGCGCATACATCCAGCCGTTGAAAGTTACATCAAAATGATGCAAGCACCGCCAATTACTCACCTCCTGTGACTCGCAACAGGAGTCGAGGTAGCGACACGTATTCTTTTGCTCTTGGTCATAACACACTTCGGCGTGTCGAACTCTGTGGGGAGGGTGAAGGAATGCACCGCAAGCCATGGGCGAGGTGATGGGAGAGAAGATATGTTGGCGTGAGGGCAAGGTAGAGGCTGTGTGGAGTTTCTCTACCCGCCCTCACAGCAGCGACAGAGCGTCGTCCTCTGTGTTGTTGCCGCCTGTGACAGGACAATGGTGGCTCAGAGGGACAAAACATCCCAGGGGAGCGTCTGGGGAACGGCACAACGCGCCCGTAGCCTTCCGGGATCCTGTTTTCGTTCTACCCCGAGACTGCAACAAATACACCGTGGCAAATGAGATCAGAACGCATCTAATTCACCGATTTTTTTCTGTATTCATAATTATTTTTTAAATCAACATTTTAAATGCAGCTTCGACATTGCTGAATGCCTGAAACCACTTTGTATTTGGGTGATGAGTGGGAAGTTCTTAAGTCACTTTAGGCCTGGCACTTTACCTAAACTGTGCGTGTGTGCGTTTCATATTAGCTCTGGTTCTTTGTCAGAGGATGAATAATGTGCCGTGCCTCCTTTGTCTCTCGCTGTGCAGGGAGTCTGCATGCATGCAAATGTGAAACTGTGTGAAAAGAGATTCACCTGGGGAGAGAAACACACACACACACACACACACACACACACACACGCCCACACACACACCCACCAGCAGGAGAGAGGAGTGCATCTTAATCAGGTGCATCTTTCTCGTTTTGGTAGCCTTGTAAATATGGCTGCGGGTCTCCCGACACAGGTAAGTGTTCCTATTGCCTTCCCCAGAGACATGCACTCTCTACCACTCACCGGCGCTGCCTTATCTTCCCACATTCCTCCCCAAAGGCTGTTTCCATTTAGAGGTGATGGAAACGGTGTTCCACGCTCCATTGTGACTATATGCCCAGAGCACCTCGCTCGAATCCATTCAAGAATATCTTTTCTATTGACTTTCCGCTTGCCAAGTGATTGAGGATTGTTTCTGGTCCAGGCTAAGCAGGACGGTTATGGAGGATGTGAGGGAGGCTTTGCTTCCACATACAGACACACGTGATGAGTCGCAAAGTGACAATTAGCCCCAAAACAGCGGAAAATAATACGATTAGCATCTCCTGACCCATGAATCATTAACAGTCTCACTCTGTCTGTCTGTCTGTCTCTGTCTGTCTGTCTGTCTGTCTGTCTGTCTGTCTGTCTGTCTGTCTGTCTGTCTGTCTGTCTGTCTGTCTGTCTGTCTGCCTGCCTGCCTGCCTGCCTGCCTGCCTGCCTGCCTGCCTGCCTGCCTGCCTGCTTGCCTGCCTGCCTGTCTGACTCTGTCTGACTCTGTCTGTCTCTCTGCCTGCCTGTCTATCTGTCTATTTCCCTTTCGTCATCTCTCTACCTCTCTCTCAATCTCAGCAGTGCTGTTTCAGCTCAGGCCGATTCCACTGTTCAGCCTCCCGAGAGCAGAAAAGTAAGATGAAGAGGGAAAGTTTCTGTCGGTTGAAAAGGCTTTGGGGGGGAAGAGCAGCCTAACCGAACCCAGGGCACGCAAACTCTGCCTCAGAAACAGAACCCTGGTCCCTTTGGTGAACTGAAGCTACACCTCTGAGATGCCTGTGAAGCAACAGAGGAATATAGGTTGGTCTGTGGGCTCCTGTTTTGTTCTATGGGTATTTGTTAGAGGGATAGGGATAAGGTGATGGGGGTCACATTGTTTGGTGAACTTTTATTTTCAACGTCTTCTAAGGTGGTGAGAGTATCTAACCTTCTACAAATATCCGTGTTTATCTGCCTAAACTACATTTTCTAAGCTATTTATTTCACTGAATTGTGTGTATGCATATCAGGGGAATTGATTTTGGCTTGATTCATGAGCAAAATAACCCTGAGTCCTCCATCCAATCCCAAAACAAACATGCACATCTCCTCCAACGCCAAGCCCCACGCAACCACACACACACAAACCCTCATGCTCATGTGTGTGAAAATGTACACACAAGCACACATACACGCACTCTCTCTCTCTCTCTCTCTCTCACACACACACACACACACAAACACACACACACACACACACACACACACACACACACACACACACACACACACACACACGCCCATCTCTATTTTGATGATGCTCGAGCTGGCTTGTGGAGATGGGAGGGAAGCAGCAGACATCAATCTGTTCCCCTCTGAATAATGTCCTAAACCACTAGCTCTTAATTACCACAAGGCACTGTAACAAGCTTAGCTTTTGTGTGTGTGTGTGTGTGCGTGTGTGTGTGTGCGCGTATGGGTATGGGTATGGGTATGCGTGTTCGTTTTCTTTGAAAACGCTGTGTCTTTCTATTGAAGTGCTCTTATTCGTGAGTGTCTCCGTGTTGTGTGTGTGTGTGTGTGTGTGTGTGTGTGTGTGTGTGTGTGTGTGGACATGTGCGCGGATCTAAACCGCGCGCTCTTAATTATAGGCGTGTTAACAAGCACGCTGCCCCTGCTGGCGAGCGAGGCGTCCCTGGACAGTAATTTCCTCGCGGGGAGCCAAACGCAAACATGTCGCCGCTCGTGTTCCGTGACACCGGCGCCATTAGTCCCGGTTATTCAGCGTGACACAGCGGCCTTTGCCGCCCCGACCGCCGTGGCCTTCAGACCCGGGGGTAATGACTAATTCTGCTAATGATGAGGGAGAGCCAGCAGCGAGTGGAGGCTGATGCGACCAGTAGAGACACCTTGAATACCAAAGAAGATGCCGGTGACGTCTCAGGGAACCAGTGGGTGTGATCGTTCACTCAATGGTGGAGACTCGGCGTGCGACTATGATTCTGCGCCAGTACGAGGGCTTGGAGTCCATGATCAATTCAAAGCGTCAAACTGGTAACGGACGACCAGGCCACTTTAGCGTTATGATTGCGAAACGCTTTCCTGCGACTTCAACAGATTTGTGAGAAGTGTGGTGACTGAGCTAACCCTAAACCTAACCCTAACCCCAACCTTAGCTCTAACCCTAATCTTAACCCTTAAGCATAACGTAGTTGTCGAATTGAGATATGCTGTACCAACCATAACTTGCCCATACAATGTGTTGCCTGTATTAATAACGCTTAGATGTGATGGTTCTCCTCTCTGTCTCTCTTGTAGCTCTGTGAGGTCACATTCTGTTTAGCTCCACAAAACTGCCTGGCCTGGCACAAGAGCTCACAATGAATCAGAATTCTTGACTGGTCCAAGGAGCTGAACTGGAACAAGACAGGCCAGCTGCCGGCAGGATTCCAAACATCATCTCGCACACAACACACAGTAAACTCTGTACTTTGTAGAGCGAACAGTCCCCTAGGGAGGAGCGATCGGCGAGGCAAGTGGATGAAAGAAACTCCGCCACAGCGAATTAACAGCTGAGGCAGAACAGCGAGGCTGGAGAACAAAGGTGTGTCCTGTGGAGGTCGGATGCCATGGATTTGTGGCAATATCAACAACCAAACAACTTAAAGAAATAGGGATCTGCGGCAAAGAATTAAGCCAGACCATAAAAGCTGTGTCAGATATAGCAGAGAGAAGTAGCCATTGGCTGTGGCTAAAAAGGAAGGATCCAATATGAGCCAATAAGTAAAGAGCATCACGTCGAAAAACAAAGAAAGTGGTTAGAAGGTAAAGGTTAGCTTTCCTGCTGAGTGTGATTTAACCAAGCCTGCGGGAATAGCGTAGGGAAAGAATAGGTTTAAATTGTAAGATTAATCAACTTTCAACAATCTGAGCGTACCGTGTTTCAAGCCAGCAGTTGGAGGCGGGTAGTGGGTATTTCTTCTTTGATTATCTGGTCGTGCTGAGAGCGGATAAAGAGGGGGGTGGTTCTGAGATGTCAATGTTCACCGTTAAGCCCTCTGGAAGTGTCGTAGGGTCAATTTAAGGAAGCATCCGGGATGGAGGGTATCCACTTGAAAACCTCAATGACATATCTGCTCCCAAATCCTTTCTAAATATTGGTTTTATATATATGGAGTGCTCATCTAGGATTAAGGCATAATGGATATTATAACACAGCATCCTGTGCATTCTGAAATGACACCAACTGGTAAATGGAAACATGAATTCTAGAAAATGTATTGTAATGGTCCTGTGTTTTAATATTTGATTTTAATTGATAAGTATTTGTGGTTTGCAACATAGTTTGGAATATACTCGTATTAGCACTTCACATCAATAGTCAAAATTAACTGGGTACATAATTTAGATTTTTTATCCAGTATTCAAACAAAATGCGGAAATGCTATGATGGACCACATCATTGACAGTGTTTTAATTTTGCCTCAAGTGCAATGAAGTAATGCAGGAAATGATCTTACCAAATGTCGTTGGGCTGAACCAGGAGTTAGCACCATAAACTACGGTCAAACAAGGCTACGTTAAACATCCCTGAAAAGGCTTCCCCTTAGTTACAAAGAAAGGACACCAAGGCAATGGGGAACACACTGACACACTGTTTTCATTTTACTTGTGCTTTGCCTGCACTTTCCCCAGACCTCTCCCTTGCCAAGGCCTGAACAGTACGGTAGCTGGCATTTACCCCTGACAGAGACTAATGATCAGAACGCCCGTGGCATTAAATCATTGAATTATCACGTTCACACCGTGACACCGCTGCTCGGCAAATACGGAACAGAGAAGCGCTTAGGAGGCCGTCCAGACCTCACGTTTGGAGACGCTCATTTCTCAGGCCCTGGCCCTGACTTGACTGACGCCGATCTGACGCCCACCGTCTCTCCGCTGCCAGGCTCCTCAGCTTTGTCCTGATTGGGATGTATAGGTATGGAGCGTGTGTGTGTGCGCGTGCGTGTGTGTGTGTGTGTGTGCGTGCGTGTGTGTGTGTGCAAGTGAGGGTTTGCGAGTGTGCAAGGGGTCTACTTGAACTTAGTTATGGGTGCGTGCAGTCGAGTGCGTGTGTGTTTGCAAGGCCCTCAACAGCCCGGCGCCTTCCGAGCTGCAGTCACCCCCCCCCCACTCCCCGTTCGGAGCAGCAGCGCTCCCCGGGGAGCAGCAGGCAAACGGAGCATGAAGGGAAGGCGAGGGCTGAACCAGGGGTAGGTAGCATGACTGTCTGACAGGACGAGCTTTGTTACCCCCTCGCTGTTCCAGCCAGGGGCCCGACAGCACACCATGGCCACTGGTCGAGGAGCAGACGGGAGGAGGTCACACGCTGTGTGTGTGTGTGTGTGTGTGTGTGTGTGTGTGTGTGTGTGTGTGCTTGCGTGTGTGTGTGTGTGTGTGTGTGTGTGTGTGTGTGTGTGTGCGCGTGTGTCTGACACGAGATGAGATGTATTGCTCTATTCCCCGTCCAATGGGATTTTGGGAAACAGCCGAGATGCCAACGGCGGTGACAGTATCATCAACAAAATGTGCAGGAATACACACATGAACACTCTCTCTACCCCCCGCACACACACACACACACACACACACACACACACACACACACACACACACAACCACACTCAGTCTATCCACTTTACCCAAAAATTGCAACTTATCCACTCGAGTAAAACCCCAAATGTGTCTGAAAACGCTGCGCCACTCGAGGGAAAAACATTTTATCTCAATCCCTGTCACACAAAGAGCCGCACCGAGCTTCACAGCGCCCACCAGCCACCCCCAAATTGAACAATTTAGTCTTTTGTGGCTACTTTATGTGGCAAAATGCTTTCCCCTTTGTCATGTCCACATGGCCATTAACGCAATTACGAGCAAATTAAGCTCATTTGAGGAGACTTAAATGAGAGCAATACTCTCGCTGAAGGTCAAACAACACTGCGGGTGAACCAGACTCGTCCATAAAGCGCCTGGTCTGAATGTCCCAGCGGCTGTTGGCATTCTACATCCGCACACCTGTTTATCCAACCAGGCCAACCCCCCACCCCCATTCCCCTTAAAGTGAGACTTTAAAAGTCTGGCTTGTCGCCCAGTTTACCTTTAACAACACATTTATAGGCTCTCGCTCCCTCTCATCTCTCTCTCATCTCTCATCTCTCTCTCTCTCTCTCTCTCTCTCTCTCTCTCTCTCTCTCTCTCTCTCTCTCTCTCTCTCTCTCACTCTCTCTCTCTCTCTCTCTCTCTCTCTCTCTCTCTGGCTTCCTCTCATCTCTCTTTCATGTCCCAAGAGGGTGATTCTGTAGCTCAGAGCAGCAGACAGTTTTCCCTCTCAGAACCACCTGAAAATAATAGCCGAGCCCGTATCAGGGTCTAATGAACGAGGGAAGGGGAGGGGAGCGTCTGCAGTGGGGCTGGCAGAACGTTCCGGGAACCTTTGAAGAACCTCATTCTCCAGCTGGTTCTGCCGCTAACAATGCCATCGGGGACGAATTCTTCCGTCGAGGAGCTGTTGTTTTTTAGTGTTCTATAAGACCACACACACACACACACACACTTTACACACACACGCACACACACACACACACACACACACACACACACACACACACACACACACACACTTTACACGCGCAAGTCGGTGGGTTGCTTTTCACCCAGCGTGCGGCGGCACAAGGTATCCCGCACCAGATATGAGAATGAACGAAGCGATGAGAGGTGCCCGTGTGGGGGTGGCATAATCAAACAGAGACGGCACTAAGTCAAACACGACTCCAGGGACCGATGCCATTCATCCCCGTCCTCCGGGGCATCGCTAGACAAACAGCTAGTAGGAGGCACAAAGCGGGTGGGATTGTTGCCGTACAGCAGGGGTGACTCAGCAACACAGTCCTATCTCAACGTCAGCCGGAGAGCGAGCCAGCCAGTGAGAGAGTGAATCAATTAACGGGGTGGAGGAGGGAGCAGGAATGGGAGAAAGGGGAAGTGAAGGAGTTTCAGAACGACGAGAAGGAGAAAGAAAGAAGACGAAGAAGACGAAGAAGTGGAGCGGGAGACTAAACCGAGAGCGGAGGGAGAGGAGGACACGGGGAGGAAAACATATGCTGATGAGGACTTCCCAGGATGAGCTTAAATATTTCATGTGTCCTAGTTTCAACCACTCCCCCGAGGACAGCGCGGAGACGGCGAGGAGATGGACAGGGAGAGAGAGAGAGAGCGAGAGCGAGCGAGCGAGAAAGATATAGATAGCGAGAGGCGGAGTGCGAGGGAGGAAAGGCGAGGGAGGGTGATCGAAAGAGAAAAGGGAGAGGTAGGGAGCGGAAAAAATGGAACGGGTGAATCATTTCCAAAATGGCTGTGAGAACGTGTGCTTCTGGTGTGAGCGGGACTCTAAGCACCCCGGAGAGGGAGAGTCGTACTGCATCAGGTCAGCGAGTGCAGCCAGAGCTCTCAACCTCAGTCCGCCGCCACGGTAACACACCAACAACACCGTGGGTATGCAAACCATACAGCCGTCCACGTTGGTGAATGACCACCCATCGCGATATGTAGCATTCAGCCTGCAAAATAAATTCGGCAAACAATCCAAACAATGTTCATAAATTGGTGAACACACACACACACACACACACACACACACACACACACACACACACACACACACACACACAAAGGGTGAAACATCTCTCCTTTCAGAGCAGCTTTATCTCCCCATGGAATGGGACACAGAGGACACTCTCCCTACAGACGGGGGGGCTTAGTGCCATTATATCAGGGATCAATTTCCACATCACCCCCCCCCCCTCCATTCCTCCCGCTTGTCTTGCCGTGGTTCCTTCCTAATGCGCGCGGGACACACATGGGAAAGGTAGCTCGGATGGGTGGAGAGAAGGAGGGAGGCGGGGTAGACGGAGGGTGCGTGATGAAGACCAATGGAAGAGATGCGCTGAACGCGGGGACGGGGACGTGTGGAACACGGAGGAGTCGCCTGGGTGGAACGGCCGGCCGGGCGGACCGCCTTCTCGCTGCCCTCCCTCCCCGGGTTGCGGGACGGAGCCGCGGCCATGATGGATGGTCCCACCGCGGTCGAATTAGGGGGAGGGATTTAACGGAATTCTCTTCGATTCCCCCGTGTCATACACAGCCATGACCTTGGGCATGGCCGGGGATAAAGGTCGCCCGAGTTTAATGAGCAATTTCAACGGGCGGCCATGAGCTCCATCCTTAATACGATGGCATGAGCGGCGGAGGAAGAGATGCTCGCTGCCGTCAAGACGCCAACCCCAGCGCTCGCGTGAGCCCTGCAACGCATCGAAACAGCCCGCCAGCGTTACTTGTTTGTCTGGGCAACCTTGTCAGACAGCTAATTAGCATGAAAGGCTAATGTAGTTGCTATTCTATGAGTGTGTGTGTGTGTGTGTGTGTGTGTGTGTGTGTGTGTGTGTGTGTGTGTGTGTGTGTGTGTGTGTGTGTGTGTGTGTGTGTGTGCGCGCGCGCGTGTGTTATGCAGAGTTCAATAGAGCATGGGTGCCGGGGGCCACTGACCCTGGTAATCTGCTAAACCCACACTGGCACGCTGGCTAGCCTCCTAATGAGTCATGTTGCTGTGGTGGGACATAGCCTTGCGTCATTGCAGCGTTGCTCTGCCCTACAATAACACACTGTAGTTTGGCCTGGAAGAGAGGGCGGATGCACGTGTGAGGGTGTGTGTGTGTGTGTGTGTGTGTGTGTTTGTGCTGGTTTGTGGGAGTGAGTTGGCACCGTACCACATTGCAGCAGTTCCAGGCCCCGGTGATGTAGAGTCTCTTTCACCTGCATCATAAAGCATGGTTTAAAGCTGACGGGAACTCCATCCTGCGTGGGAGGCGTGCACACGCTCATGCACATTGTCCTGCGTGCACGTACGTCTACCTGCTGTAGGTGTGTGTGTGTGTGTGTGTCCGTGTGTCCGTGTGTGTGTGTGTGAGTCCCATAAAGCATGATTTGGAGCTGACGAGAAGGGTGGCCCCTCTCTGCTACCAGTCAGTGGCTGTTATCTTTGGGGCCTGCTCTAAAGTCACCTGCTGTATATCAGCCGGATAGCTCTCTCCTGCACACACACACACACACACACACACACACACACACACACATACACACACACACACACAACCTGGGTGCAGAAAGACTCTGGAGTTGGGACTTCTCTCCGTTAAAGCCGACACCAGAAGATCCCATCCAGCCGTGGGCGTTACTGCAATTTGCCCCAGAAATAACAGTCGTGTTATGTTTGCCTTGCGGGACGGTGAGCTGAACGATTAGGAATGACCCCGGGACTGGTGGACGGGCTATTCCTTTCACGTCAAGATGTTTCCCCGTATCTGCATGTAACAGAGTGCGTGGTCCTCCGCCACTAATACGTGTGTGGACGCTGTGTCGAAGAGCCTCCTCAGAAAGATCCCCATTATCTTCCCGCCTCAGCCTGAAGACAAGCCCGGGCTTTCTATATTAACTAGAAAACTAGAAATAGCCCCGCCGCGCTGGCTTCTCTTACCTCTATCGCTGGACAATTATAATATTTATGAGAAAAGCCCCGCGGTAGAAAAACTCTGTTTTATTCTCTAGCCATTTCTTTCCCTTCTTGTAGAGTGGACTTTTTTAATGAAACACCGCCAAGAAAATCACTCAAGCATTTGTCAGCGTAATTGTACAACACAATGCTGTGAATGGGTATGAGCCTGCCGTTTGAAACTGCTGACAGGCACAGAATAAAAACACCTCACGGTGAGCAGGGGATTAGGAGGGAGGGAGAGAGAGAGAGAGAGAGAGAGAGGGAGACGGAGAGAGAGAGAGAGAAGGAGAGAGAGAGATAGAGAGAGCTAGAGAGGGAGAGAGAGAGAGAGAGAGAGAGAGATAGAACGTTTATGTGTGTGTCCTGTGTGTTTTCCTCTCTTTCATCGTTTCCCTTCAGTCTTTGGAACGAATGATGTTTTAATTGTGGGGGAATAAAGCGGTCTTTACTCGGACCTTATAGCGGAGAATAAACACTAAAACACAGCTGAATGAGGGGCGGCGGTTGGCCCGTCTGACAATGCAAATGACTGGGGCTGTGAACGGCCTAATCGGGTATTTCTCTGATGGCTGATGCTTATCACGGTTGCTCAGTCAATTGCAGTTATTAGTGGTGTAACATGGCTGCACAGTGCCACTGGTCCATGACTGGAATCTCAATTCAACTCCCCTGCCACATGGAATGCAATGGACGACAGCGGAGCGAGGGAGCTCCCTGGACCAGCAAGCACGAGATGGGTGTCCGTCTGTGGAGGTGTCTGTCTGTCTACCTGTCTGTCTGTGGATGTGTCTGTCTACCAGTCTGTGGATATGTCTGTCTGCCTGTATGTCTGAGGATTTGTATGTCCGCCTGTCTGTGGATATGTCTGTCTGTCTGTCTTTCTGTGGATGTGTCTGTCCGTCTGCCTGTCTGCCTGCTGGTGTGCCTGTTTTCTGTCAGTCTGTCTGTCTGTTAGTCTGTCTTGGTCGTTCCCCAGCCGTACCCAGACATTCCCTCCATGATGCACCCCTACCCCATCACTCTGCCCTCCCTCTCTTTATTCAGCTCCTGTTTGGGGTTAGGAGGGAGGGGGAAACTCACTTAACAACTGTGCTGCACCGTGCATTTTCTACATCTCTGTTTCTTTATTTTTGTATGCGCGAAGAATTCATGAGAAAGTAAAGAAAGGAGGGGGGAAATGAAATAGTTTATGCTTTGGATTTCATGGGGAGGTGAGCAGACATCTGAGGTGATGGCGCGCTCCGGAGCCTTGGCGAACCCCACCAGGGGAGACAGAGACGTCAGCGTCACCTGCCCAGAAGCGTACTGCTCCTGATTCATATTTGCATGAGAAAATAAGATGGCTCAAAACACATTAGTGGGCACCAGAATAGCACACATGTTCATGGCCGGCTCTGTTGCATGCCCAAAGTACCTGCATATAAATCGAGTCATTTTATCCGAGTCGTCAAAGCGCGCTTGCAGCCAGAGAGGAGACGGGATTGAACAGGGTTTCACAGGGCTCCCTCCAGACTGGCTCTATTAGATAAACTCACAGAGGAGGGGGGCGCGGGGCCTGTGTTCTCTGTTGCGCTCCTTCTGAGGCGGCTGCTATCTTTACGTCCTCCACACTGCGCTTTACAGTCTACATACATGTGATGAATGGCCATTGACTCTGAGTAAATGGATGTGTCGCGTTGAATTAAGCCCCCTCTGTAATTTTCAGTCCTTTACCCACAAGCCCTCCCTTTGCACACTGCAATTTCCTTCTTGATCGGCTTCCTACCTGCGTCTGCAAGTGTGTGTGCTGTGTACACTTAGTGATCACACTAGACTCCTGTACCACATTGCCCTTCACTCCATCCGACAAAACGATAAAAAAACTAAACCGAAAAAAATAATACGTTATTCTCCACAAAGAGCGAAGCATGCCACACCAAATAGCATTCAAATGTATTCATTCATGCATAGGAGACAGCCCTGTGAAGGTGTGCCGCCGGTCAAGGTCACCCGTGGAGAGGGGGACAACAAAGTCGTTTCATTACGAGTCCTCCCCCCTCCTGCGTTGTAAAACAACACCTGTCGGCCTATCATCAAATACACGCCGACTCCACGTCGAGCGGCCTCACGAGCTAACTGTAACCCGCAGCTTGCTCGCGTGTGTCAACAAACCCGGGAGGCAGGCAAGCAGGCGGCTTCTGGGTGTGACGTGCGTGCGAAACGGTGAGGCAGCGGGAATGGCTTGCCCGTGCTTTATGGGTTCTCGGCCGCCCGAGAGCTGTCCGCGGGATATTCGTCCAGTGGGTAACTGTTTGCTGTGAAAATGAACGGCCTCTGCTGTACTAACAGTGGCATGGTCATTTCTTTAAGAAAAGGTTTTTCTGACGAGGACAGAATGAGGAGAGATCAGGAAACGTTTTAATTAGCTGCTTCCACACGTCTTCACACGCTGCGATGGGTTATCTGTTTTCTACTCCCCGGCAGAGAAATGAAAAAGGGCCCAGCCCATGAGTTTTGCTTGCACAGGCCAAGCTGCCAAATAGGGAAGAGGTCTCCATTAAGAAGGCGTGACGTTGACAAGGTATGTATGAATACTAAAACGGCTCGCACGTTTCCCGAGCTAGAGCTGTGACAAATGAGATGCTAATTCGCCACGCGTGAGTCAAGTCGCTGCATGTCACTCCACACGCGTGTGCTGAACGGGGACGGAGGCTGCACAAGTGAAAGTGCCCCCCCCCCCCAAATGAGTCCCGCCGGCGCTCCACTCGGCTGCCTCTTGACACCCGCTCTCCTAATCAGTCCGCTTATCCCCCCCCCCCCCCCCAAGAGGACGTGGAAAACACGGCCGTGACGACGGAAGGAGATGCATGGGTGTGTTCCCCGCCTAACGTCCCCGGCGTCAAGTAATTGGCGGCCATCTTGAGTGCCCTCGATTCTGAGCCGGCAGCTTGAGTCTCGGTGACAGTGGCAGGGCTTTCATGGGATTTGAGGGGAGGACGGTAAGCTCCTTAACATCCACATCCGAGTCAGGAGACGAGGTGGGATGAGAGGCGGCGAGGGGGGGCGGGGGGTCTGCGCCTCCCGCTTCCCTGGCGCGGCGGGTGGATGCCGGAGCTCCTGGCGAGCGTGTGTCAGCCCTCCCGAGATGAGAGCTTTGAAAAAGGCGCGCACGGCACCGGAAAAGAAAAGGAGAGAACTTCTGCCCCGTGCCGGGTACAAACATTCTCCCCCGGGAATGCAGACGTCGGAGCGCTCTTCTAGGGGAGGCGGTCTCCCGTTTAACGGCAGCGGCTCTTCTCATCCTGCAGGCCTTTGAGCCGGTGCTGTCATGGAGGAAGGGGATTAGCACCTGGTGCTGTGGCAGCAGAATTCACAATGGCTTGCTGTCTCCACGGAATGATGAGGCCTCTGCAGAGATGTGTCCCGGTTTTACCAATATAGGGGGAAAATATATATATTTATATATACGAAATACTCTTACACGCTGGTTAACTGTCAAAATAAAGATAAATGGCATGCACTTGTGTTGCTAGATTTCGAGATGGTGTGTCTGCACTGCATTGACGGTCTGTCCTATTCCTAGGATAGCAGCAAAAAGAAGGAGAGAGAGGGAGAGAAAATCGTGTTTGGATGGGTAGAGAGCGAGGGAAAAAGTTCCGAGTGTGAAAAAAAGAGAACTCCAGTGGCAGACAGAGAGAGGCGGTGTCTTTGCAGGGAGTCAGTCCGCTGTAGTGAGCCGGGGGGGACAGGGAGCGGCCCGTTAACACACACCTCATTAATCACCCCCTCATTAACCAACCGAGGATCCACACACACCCCTACCGCCTCTGCCGTACCCACCCGTTACAACCCCTCATACTGCCCCCGCCCCGCTCGTCACCCCTCCAACACCCAGGCCATTAGTCATGATGTGGGGCGTCGGGGACAGCGGGCTGGGGGAGAGGAGGAGGCTGGGCGAGAGGGATCGTCACCGAGAAGAGGGCCGAGGGCGGACGGACGCAAAGGGGAAGAACACCCCCCCCCACTCCCGCCCCCGGCCCCCCAACCTGTCCTCTTGATGACTGTCTCCTTTCCACTCTGCCGACGGAGCTCCAAAGGGAGGAGGATGTTCCCGGCCGGCTGCAGCGGGCGGCGGTGGTGCGGCGGTGGCTCTGGATATCAGCCTGGTGAGCCAGCAGCTCCAACAGACGGCGCCGTCCCTCATGAGAAGTGCCGCGTTGAATATTTAGCGCGCACCTAATTTGCCTTTAATATTTATCACTCTGCTGTCAGCTGTCAACCCTGCAGGTGTTGTACCTGCCCACAGAGAGACAGACTGATAGAGAGAGCGAGAGAGAGACTGAACAAGAGAGAGAAAGGTAATTGTGTGTGTGTGTGTGTGTGTGTGTGTGTGTGTGTGATTGCGTGCATGCGACTGCCACAGGCTCTCCAGCCAGACCATATTGCCACCTATGGGCCTGGGTGGCAGTGGCGTGTTAGTGGCCGTTCCGCAGTGCTCCAGCAGCCCCCCCCCCCCGGCCTTCCTGGACGCCCTGCCCAATCGTTAGGAGGCTCTGTGTTGCTGGAGCGGTCCCATGGAGCTATTTTGGTCCCTGATGTAAACTCCCTGTAGGGGGCTACACTGCGAGATCAATGCGCCGTCTGTGTGGCACGCTGGCTCTTGCCCTGTTCTCCGTGATCAAGCGGCGAGTCACCGAGCAACGGTCTGTCGCGCGTTTTTTTCTTTTCAGCGTGCGCACGGTTGAAGTGTGTACGCACACTGCGGTAGCAGAGACGACGGCTGTGCTGACATGGAGCCACGGAGGGCTGTATCTCTGCTGCCCCACACAGGACACAGGGGGTAACTGCCTTGCCTGTCTTCTCGCTCGCTCCATCTCCGCTCTCGCTATGAACAAAGTGAATCTTATCAAAACATTACTTTGGTGCCTGTTCCTGCCCCTCAAGAGGGCTGATAACAGCGTCAGGACTTTAGCTTCCCAACCCCCCCTACCCCACCAAACCCCCCGCCACACACAGAGACACACTCACACACAGACACATGCCATACACAGACACACACAAAGACACACACACAACCAATACCCTGCTGAACACAGGAAGAATAATGCGATAACTCTTGACATTTTCTCTTCAGGCGGTGCCTGTCATCAGGTGCACAGACAGAGAGGCAGAACAAAGAAGCAGAACAATATGAATGGTAGAAAACCAACGTTATTTCAGCATTACGACGAGAGCCTGAATAAAGAATTCGATTTTTTCTCGACTCCCTCAATCAATTTTAATATCGAGACCTGAATGTTCCAAGAACAAAATATTGCATCTTTGTGTACTTCTGCTGGTTATAATTCTCAATAGGGTAAACAAACAAACTAAACAAACACTGCTGATAGATTATCAATCTCCCTTTCTTCGGCTCCCATGGCGACAGTGCTAGGGGTATTCCAGCCCGGCTGGCAGTTTGCTCTTATTTGTTCATTTCCTCGTTTTAAGTGAGTGTTTCATCATCCATGTAACCGAAGCACAATTTGAGATTGTCTCCATGGGGAGAAACCAACCAAGGGTGTCTTATTTTCCTGATATGATGCAACTTGATCAATATTGGGCCTAAACTTGTGGAAACGATGGTCTGCTTAGAGCATTCAATTCGCTACATGGATAACAGTATGTCTAAACTGGGCTCAGATTTCACACTTACCTTTATGATCTAGACATAAAGACATTTGAGTAAGTGAAAAACGTATTTTTCTTTTTAGAGCTTATTCTCTAAGTCGTTATAACTGACATTTAGTGGTGAGATTCAAGATGGAAGGTCTTGGTCAAGGAAAATGGCCTTTATATGTCAGCCTTGAAACATGGGAGTTGGAGTCCAGGGAAATCAGCCCAGCATCATGGGCTGTTGTGTTCTTTTCTCCCTGACTCATAGTCCCAAGCCTCTAGCTACCTCACTTCCTCCTCCGACCAGCTCCACCTCCCTTGCCTTACATGGATGCTCCAGCCAGCCTACAGTGCCGTGGTCCCTTCTATCCTGGGGAGAAACCACTGTCTCAGGTCCCACACCATTACCATTGTCTGCTGATGTCCACTAATTACTGCGCTGATTCTGTTAGATAGCCTCCTTCTGCACAAATCAATATCTTTTCCGCTAATTCACTCCCAGAAGAACTGGCTCGGTTGGACTCAAGGTAATTAGCGGCCGCGGGTTGATCGGGACTTTAACAATTGGTATAACAGGGTGTCTTACAAAAATTGATCCATGGAATTCTAAAGTTCTCCATTCGATCTTTAATGAACTCCAAGATGATAACGAAAGGTGAAAACAAGTGCACGGCCTGCATTAACCAAGGAGCTGTCAACAGGTTATTTTGTGTGACTGAAAATGGCCGTGCCCAACAGGGAAACATAATCCCACACAAACGCAAACACATTCCCAGAAAGCATACACCGACTGACACAAACACACGCAAACACACGAAAAACACACAAACAAAACAAATCTTGCCCTTGGATGACATTGACAGGCTGTTGAGGGCTACATTGCCAGATGCCAGATGGACTCCAATTATGGTTCATGGAGGAGGGCATGGAATTAGACCTGAACATTATCTCAATGAGTGTCTGAACATCTCTCTGCTTACTGACCAAGGGAGATAGTGGTCCTGAGTGGGCTCACTGCCATGCCCCAAGGGGGCCAAGGAGCCAGAGATTGGCTAAATATGCAGAGGCTATGCATGATATCATGCCCCATGGTACATGACAGTATAAAAGATTCAGAAGATTGCATGGATCATACAGATGTATATCATGAAAACAAAAAAAGCTCCATCTTATACCGTGCTTTTATGATAAGTGAGAGTCAGTGTGTGTGTGTGTGTGGGTGTGTGTGTGTGTGTGTGTGTGTGTGTGTGAGTGTGTGTGCGTGCGTGTGTGTGTGTGTGTGTTTGTGTGTTTGTGTGTGTGTGTGTGTGTGTGTGCGTGCATGCGCTCGTTTATTTAGGTGTGAGTGCGTGGGTGGGGGTGTTTGTGCATGTGTGTGTGTTTGTGTGTTTGTTGCCAACTCAGCAGTTCCCTGCCTTCACAGACTGTTGGCTTGTAGAACAGCATTACTTCTGTCTTTAATATCTTTCTGTTAATGCGCGTCTCTGGCTAATTGAAAATGAACTAGTCGATGTCTCCCTGTGGCGCCTTTATAAGGGCCTTAAAGAGACAGGGAGCCTTTCCCCTCCGTGAGGCGGGAGGCGTCTCAGTTTCGTGCTGCCTGCAGAGGAGAGCTCCTTCCTAATGAAGACATCCATTACGTCCGCGGCGCAGGATCACGTCGCCAGGTGAAGACGTCGTACCTTTCTCCTTTGCCAAAACCTGGGGGAGATGATAAATCAGGAATATGTGGAGATAAAAATGCACATAAAGCCAGCATATAGCGTGCGTCTCCAGTGGCACTGATTTACAGCAGGCTGAGGGGAAAGTGCTTACCGTCAGGAGCCGTAATGGACTCCAGCGTCTGCTCTTCATTCCTATGGCTGGGGCTCGATATTGCTGTTGTTATTTTCTCCCAAAGTGTTTTCCCTGATGGCTCCCCAGGCACCCTCCTGTGTTATAGTTTGCACCATATGGGCCCAAATGGAGCAATTAAAAAGCACACTCCAAAGTCTCTAAAAATTGCTTGCAAAGCCAGTCAATTCTGCATTCAATAAGTACCAAGATTGTGGAAGAAGTCTCATGTTAAATCCTTCTGACAAATGATGTGACGCATCAGCAGAGCTGAGATGAGCGAAACGTTACCGAGAGTGATAAGCGTTTGGAATTAAAGGCCGTTTGTCTCACTGGCCTGGGGAGGGTCCTATGAGATGTAATTTGAGCCTCGCAGACTTGCAGACAAGCCTTCTCTCTCACACACACACACACACTAACACACGCAATCCCACGCGTGGCGCACAGTCATCGTCTCCCACGTTCGGGAGACAATCAACGATGGGGATCCACACTTTACATGGTGCTGCACTGCAACGGAGCTGCGTGAAGGAGAGATGGCGGGGCTCTCTCCTGCCCCCTGTTGAGCAAATAGCTCACTGCAGCCCAAGCATGTTCCTTCCCCGATTGAATGCATGGTCTACTATCTAGCGATCCCGTTACTTCCACAATTTCAGGATTTTAACTTCAGCCTTTGACTTCAAAAGCCAACATTCAGAACCCTCAGATTCTTATTCCGCACCTGCCTGTCCAAAAGTGATTTCGAAAAATTTAAATTTACTTCTGAGGGGAAAGGCAATTAGCTCAGATGCAACTGATGGGCTGATCTGAGAGTCTGTCTTGCAGGTCTCCATAATCACCAGTAGATGTCATCGGTAGTTTAATACCAAGGCTCCTGCTCCGGCTATACAAGGCACTAAATCCACCAGTGGGTCGAGCGCATTTGTAATCAAATGTTTTTATTGCCTGTAAAAATGTATGCAATATTATTTGAAACAGTAATCTTGAATGCAGTTGAGCTGGCGCTTGTTTTGTTATTGATGTGCCACATGCCCAATCTGGACTAGATCAAAAGGGTTTAGCTCCTACCACAGACTCGGTCTGTAAAGACTACCTAGTGTTCTTTAAAGCTCCTCATATTAACATTCTATCTGTTATTTTTTTTAATACAGTCTGCCCATAGGTAAGAAAAGGCACAGATGAAAAGCAGGAATTCATTTTGCACTTGAATGGATGGATGGACAGGCGGATAAGTGGAGTGTAAAACCTACAGGAGGGGAATGAAGGAAACACACTAGATGGTTAGGAAAGTGGACATCCTTATAGGTGGTGTGGCCTGTTTGTGTTCATTGGCGGCTATGGGGCCCACTCCACCGCAGCCCCTGGTTGACTGGTGGACCACTCCTTGCTATTTTTAATCCCTGTGGTGCTGTGTCTGTTTCTCAGCCAGCAGACAGTGAGGGTGCAGGTCTCTCTCTCTCTCTCTCTCTCTCTCTCTCTCTCTCTCTCTCTCTCTCTTTCTTGCTCTCCCCACCATTTCCTAAAATAGCTATGAGTCGTGATCAGCTCGTCCTTGACAGAGAGCTGTATTATTGCTCAGAATCAGAGGAGGGGTTATGGATTGATACAAATAGTCACTCCCGCCAAGCCAACTCTGCGCAGGCTGAATTAATGTGTTGCTATTTTTGGGAGCCCCGTGTTTCCAGGGGAAACCTAATGACGCAATGACGTCAATGCGGGTCAATCGCAGACTGGAGGAATTGAGTGGGTTCCATTTGGGTTTTGCAGTATTTCTACAAAAATGAAGGAAACGACTACAAAATGGAAGTATGTTTTTATTAAATGCATCGACAGTAGAAGTGCATCGTAATTCCGAAATGAAAATATTTACAGTGGCAGCACGTCGCCCCAACCCTTCGAGCATCCGCGATAGTAAGGAGGTGTGTATGGATGATTTTTTCTCCACATCCACAGCGCTTTGTGGGATCGCACCTACCAGCGTATGCTGAAATCACCTATTTAGTGTTTGTTTTAACATATACGTAAACTTGATATATACATATATATATTACAATACAAAAAAGCAAGTCTAATGTTTGTGTGTTCTGCGTAAAGGTAAACCGCTGGCAATTTCTGTGCTATTAACTTGTAGTGATGCCTTGATGATGTCTGTGGTACGTGCATTTTTTTTCTTTCCCAAGGGCTCTAGTCTACATGAAATAAACCCGAAAAATGAAGTGTGCATGCTTCTACGCTTGCAGAAAGGTAACAAGCATATTCATCCTTATTTATCTGACCATCCTTGTAATGTCATTAAATCAGACAACCACATTGACATGTAGTGTCTATAGCATAGGCTACATTCTCCCTTTGAACATGCCTCTTCCATTTTGCC
Source organism: Aplochiton taeniatus (assembly GCA_017639675.1). NCBI lineage: Eukaryota > Metazoa > Chordata > Actinopteri > Galaxiiformes > Galaxiidae > Aplochiton > Aplochiton taeniatus. Next base: position 13,654,975 of record CM030181.1, on the reverse strand, counting down.
ACATTGAAATTTGAAGATCTGCTTATGTCTTGGTCGGCAACATCGCACTGGAGTAGTGGTAATTTCTCCCTAGGTCGAGCCCTGTGCGCCATGATTGCTTCAAATCTATTACTATTGGGCTTTTGTTTATACCGCCTGCGCTCACCGGCACAGCACGTTGAGAAATGTAGGATTTTGTTTTCCCAAAACTTTGGTACGATAACCGCCTGTGGATTCCAGTTTAGAGTTGTTGGTTGAGGATAATGTTTTTCAAAAGCCAGGGGAAAAAATGAAATGTTCCTCGCAGAGAAGCCTCTTGGCACAGAGCTCCACGTCATATAAAGATAGGCATGTACTTTTGCAAACATCTTCGTCCCGCCGCTGTCATCACTCCTTCAAGCACGCACCCCTTCGCACAAGCACACACAGGACGTCGTGAGCTAGAGGGATCCAGGGCGTTCACCGGCTTGGCTGACTTCAGTACCATGGACAGTCCCCATAAGCACATTTACGTGCAGGGTTTGTCGCAGGAGTTGGCTTACTAAAACGGCTTCATACTTAAATAATTCCATTTAACACAATAAATATTTTGAATGCTACTTAGGATAGTTCCCAGTTATTAGCCTTACACTGCCGTAATCAATTCTGTACTTTTCATTCAATAAAGTTTTTGGCAGATGTCTAGACTATATGTGTGAGGTTTGAGGTTGAGGACACACAATTCTTTTTCATTTCATTTCATTACAGTACATTGCCTGGACTAGAATGATATGCTTCAGCTATACACATTCTGCTATCAAGAAACTTCAGAACCAGTCTCTCATTCATGTTCTCTCTTATTCACCATCCTCCTCCGATGCCTCTGTTCTGGTTCGCAATCCCTAGTCTACTCTGATAATGACTGCCATGCATAGGGTGCTGAATCGGAGATAACCCCCGCCCTAAAAACATCACCTTATTCCTTACTCCTCTTCTCCTATTCCTTATTCCACTCTCCTTTGCTTCCATGAAGCGCCGTACACGGCGCAGCGATCACCTGTAGCAGTCTGGAGCCTTTTACAGCTGATCCCACACCACTAGAAGATTCCACCCATTTACTCATCCATTCACATCTCCATAGTATATATAGTTTGTTTTACAGATGTGTTGTCCTAACATTTCATTATTTTGTGTAAGTTGGTATTTACTGGGATCGTCCCAAGTGTACTTAGCAAAGCTGACTATACAGTCACCTACACTGACGTAGGGACAATCCTAACCATCCTTCGTATTGTTCTGTCTCTGTGCGACCTCAGATTGTTGTTTTTAACTGGATGTAGTGTGATCTCACCGCAATTGCAGATCAAAACTCACCAAAAATAATATAGCCTTATAAATATTGAGCAAATAAACCAAGTATTACCTCTGCTATACGTCTATGACAGTGAGATGATTGCATTTGTTCAATTTAAAATGAATTGAAATACAAAGTGATAACAAAAAAGGTGAACAAATGGGAGCTATACAGCTTAATCTACATTCAGGTTAGCTATACGTTCTTTGAGAAAATGTTGTTTACGATGTCATTGTACATAAACGTGTCGTTATAGGTGTTACATATGCATTCATCCCACAGTTGAAAATACCCTTTCGTATTCTAGCTTGTCAAGTCTCATAGGTGCCTTTGTGTTTCAGGTGTAGTGGATGTACACCTGGCACATCAGCGTGGATTAAGAATGTCCCTTTCAGATCTTTTTGCGGTCTGGGCTTGCTGTTAAATATAACCCTATCCAGGAAGCCCTTACCCCAAAAAGCATCAGCAGGGGACCCCTGCATCCCACCTCCGCACTGTGACGGCATGCTCTGATTTGGATGGAAAGGAAAGACTCGGGAAGCATCAGTTTTTACTGGGAGTACAAGCAGTAAAAACATGCATCTATGGACAACATTTATATTAGCCAGCTAATGGTAGTTACCCACAAAAACAAAGAACTCAGTTGGGCAGGGGTAATGCGTAACTATTAGTAGGAGCAGCCCAGCAGGTGGCAGCAAAGCTCTGACGAGGAAATCAATTGAGGCGAGTCCGTGGAAGTTAGAAGTCTCGGGAATCTGTCCCGAAAGAGATGCGTTGGAAGACCGTTGGCAGCATGTATTAACTGCTGAGGTCATACCGCATGTGAACTTATGCTGCAGTAAGCTAAGTTTTATTGAGAAATCACGGTTGTGCTTAAACCCACCGTAGGACAGTAGGCCTACGACTGCAGACAGTCTTTTGGTGAATATTGGACAAAACACTGTGCTTCAACTAACGCAAACAAGGTCGTGCCTACGCTGCGGTTGTGCAAGTGTAGGAAATTTCCAAAGGCCGGAGTTTGATATGGAGTCTGACATATTCTTTATTTATGTCAATGCGTGTATTGCCGTGGCGTGCGTATTTTATACATGTACTGAAATATTTCAGCCGCGAGGGGGGGAAATGCCCCCCCTGCCTCCCCGTTATCTCCGCCTATGCTAAAACAATCAACATTGTTTTCAGCTGTAAAATACATGTTTATATTTGTCAACAATATGTTGGCATAGACCTAGACTACACTTAGCTGCTACGACTATGAACATAATGGTTCAAAACGGTGCTATATGGCCGGAGGAGCTGGCTGACACTGTCACCCATACGGAGGTGGGACATTTTGTAGGCTACTAGCCTGTAACTCACAAAAATTGGAAGCGGTTATCCTCTTGGTATTCAATGCAACCCAATGTGACTGTTTAGAATTTTGGAATCTCGCCAAAATGTTGTAAGTGGACGGTGCTATTTCTTAATTAGGTAAATGTTTGATTGTTAGGAGGAAAACAGCATTGACAGTTCGATGCATTCAACTACAAATGCCAAGAGGCTGATATTTAGCCCATATATGCCTACTTAGTTATTGCTTTGGATAGCAAGTGATAGTTTTGCTGAGCTTGTAACTTGGCAGAATATACTTATATAAAATAATAAATAATTAAAAACGAATAATGTTGTCCTGTGCTTCAGTTGCTTGTAAGATGTAACGGGTGAAACCTCGCTTAGTATCAGTTATTGATTAGCTGACACGAAGCCTAGGTGCATGCAACATTAGCATAAGTAACAATGTTACCTTTTAATAATGAGCTGACAGCGACGAGTAGTGTAGTGTGCACCCGAAAAGAACGTGCGTGTGAAAAGGGGACCTAGTTTAGTCCACCTTTAACCAATGGCTGTGTTAGGAATCGTGTACTATGCATCCGTAACATCTAGGCCTAGTAAATATGACGAAAAATGCGAAAGCAGTATGCCAACAGTAGCTTACATAGTACGTGAGTAGGCCTATGGGAAAAGTTTCCGGATGACAACCTATATTTGGAAAAATGTTGAGTACCGGAGAGATGTTGCTAGCTAGATGATGCTTCTCGCCCCAACATTCTAAAATGCCAACTTCCTTCATGATTTTACATAATTAGAAAAACTGCTGGTTTTGGCCACATGTTCCAGTTGAGTATACTAACAATTGAAGAGATTTTTATTTTTTTTAAGTAGTTAACTCGATTTTGCTTTCAGTATTCAGCAGCGCGCTAGTAACCCTCTAAATTGTTTGATACAACAGTTTGAAATACAATCTCTAGTATTAAACCCTAAACCAGCATGCAGTAAATGGAGTTGTGGACCTGTGCCCCCTAGGCCTATAGGCCTACAGTATGTACTCATTGAGTATGATATTTAATTATGTGTTTCCAAACATAGCCAATGTCTTGTGCAAAACCACTTAGCAGCCATGTTTTCCCATTTCAATGCAGCAAAGACGTAAGCCAAGTTAGGCCTTCTAAATACAATGCCATACACATTCCTCTTTTAACCCTTTGACGCGTACGATCACACCGGTGTGATCACTCTAGAGTGGTCCCTGAAGCGTACGATCAAACCGGTGTGAATAGAACGTATCAATAGAACGTACATTTTCTACTGCTGCATCATAATCAAATAAGCGTTAAGGTTAACCCAGACTAGGGACTAGCCAGTCCTCACATTCACAGAATTTGCAGTCTTGTCAGCCAAATACAATACGTTTATTCTGTTACAGACATTCAAATGATCTGAGTATTAAGATAACAGGTTTTAATCTATACGGCGACGGTGCTGTAGCTATGCTAGCTAACTTTCTTTAGCCCTGACTGATGAGTGACCTGACAAATACTAAAATATTACAGTAGTATCTGCAGCATATCGTGACAATAAAATAGTTCAGTGAATTAATTTCCAAAAAGTGAAACAGTCCGACTGTTATGAATCGGATTTACGGATGGCTTCATGTTTGTTATCAACGTCAAACAATGCGAACAAGATAACTGACCAAGTTGGCCGCTCCAGGTCTCTACTTGTAGGCTACTTTTCACGCCTCCTGAGTCCTGTACCGACGAGTTGATTACCTTGGCTCTGACAGATAAAGGACACCCATACTGCATTGCAATGTAAACAAACATGGCTGCCCGCGTTACCAGCAAATAGTTAGCTTTTTGAAGGTAGCTTATGACAGTCGGCATATAGGTGGTCATTTTAAACATATTCTATGTTCATTTAAATATTTTAGAGAATCGGAATATTTGACACATCCTAAACTTGCAAAAATATGTAAAAACATACACAAATAAAGTTTTTAATACCTCAGTAATATTTTGTGGTGATTTCTCTACACGTTCAATGACAAGTGACGTAATCGTTACTGTCACTTTAGTCAGACTCGCATCTCGACAGACAATTACTACGATAACACAGATACCAAACAGTGATATATTTACTTAGTGCGCTAGGCCAGTAATGTCGTCTCAGAGCAATTTTAAAAGGAAGAGACTCACTGACAATGAGATTAGGGAGATATTTTTTAATTCTGATGAAGAGGGGGAATATAATACTGAATCCGGTAGCAGTGAAAGTGATGGTGAGGAGCTGCCCCCCAACCTAGAGACCCTTGGAAACCCGGAGGCCGAAGGTCCCACTGATGACAATGGAGGAAGAGAGGCAGTAATGAGCGATGAAGTGGAGGAGGTGAGTTCCACCAGCTGGTGGGCTGCCAGCAATTTCACTCCTCCTGGACCTGGAGTTGTGTTTGAAGAAACACTGTCTGGAGTACAAACCCCTCCTGAAGCTCCCACTGAGGCCCAGTGTTTCAAACTGTTCCTCACACAGGAACTTGTTGAGGACATAGTGGTTGAAACAAACCGCTATGCCTCAGTGCAGCAGGAGAAAACACTGCCAGGAGTGAAGGGGAAGCTGGCAAAATGGGTTCAGACCAATACAAATGAGATGTACTCATTCCTGGTGGCTGTCCTGTTGATGGGAATTGTGAGGAAGAGCTCGCTCCGTGACTACTGGAGCACAGACCCCATCCTCCTGACCCCATTCTTTGCCTCTCTTTTCTCGCAGGACCGCTTTCTCCTTCTCCTCCGTTGCCTTCACTTCATTGACAGTGCAAGGGCAAATGTCAATGATCCCCTGCACAAAATTAGATACGTTTTCAGTTCTCTCACCACCTCCTTTAAACGGGTCTTTGTGCCATACAAGGATCTTTGTGTAGATGAATCCCTAATGAAGTGGAAGGGTAGGCTGGCATTTCGTCAGTACATACCTGCGAAAAGGCACAGGTTTGGGGTCAAGTTTTTTGTCCTTTGTGATGTAGTCACAGGTTATGTGCAGGACATGATTATCTACACCGGGTCCACAACTGACATCAACCACTACGAAGGGCTTGGAATTTCAGGGTCAGTTGTGATGACCTTACTCACACCATATGTGAGAAAAGGCCACGTGCTGTATGTGGACAACTGGTACAGCAGTCCAACACTGTTCCAGCACCTCTTCCATCATGGAACGGGGGCCTGTGGGACCGTGCGGGCAAAAAGGAGGGGGATGCCAGCCTTCCCCTGTAAAATGAAAAAGGGGGAAGTGGAATTTAAAAACAACGGAAATCAGTTGGCAGTCAAATGGCACGACAAACGGGATGTGCACATGCTCACCACTGTCCACCCATCAGAGATGTCAGCCACAGGGAAGACGGACCATGCCACTGGGGAGATGAAGGTGAAGCCAGTCTGTGTCCTGGACTACAACAAAAAGATGGGGGCCGTGGACAAGGCTGACATGGTGAACAGTTTTGTTGAATGTGCCAGAAAGACCACCAAGTGGTACAAGAAGATATTTTTCCATCTTATCGACACTGCTGTTCTCAATGGTCACATTGTCCATCGTCAACTGTCAGGTGAGATAATTGCACAATACATTTTGAATGATAATCTATAACATATCATTTTCTAACATTGTATTTTTAAAGTACAGTGAATACCAATGCAAATAAAAACTACAGTAAGGTTAAAAAAATATAAATGATCTGCACAATAACATAGTTGTTACACCTCACTCAAATTCCTACTCATCTACTCTATTACTGATAGGGAGAGTCATCACGTACCAGGAGTATAGGATGAACCTGATGAGAGAGCTGCTGGAGGAGCATAATACCCCTCGACGTCCGTCCACCGGAGGCCGTCCAACAGCAGACAATCCTCTGGAACCTATTCAACCAGTTCTGCAGTTTATTGACTATTTGCCAAGTAAAGAACACTGCTATTTCCCGTAAAATCCCTGATGGACTTGTAAAACTTTTCGCACCCCCACACTGTAAATGGTTTAACTCTTCACCCTACACATTTGCAGGGTTTGAACGTTTTATATGTCGTACGTGCAAGCAATACAGTACATTTGTGTATGAATATGTGTATATTATATCATGTATATTTAAACTGCTTGTATTAGTCTCACATCTGCACAAACAATAGGGAAAAGAAAACGCAAGCCTTCACCATTCACCATTCCCCCTCGTTCTCCCTTATTTCTGGTAAACTAAGAAGTCAGAGATTTACTAGGGCCACTAAGTGCAATAATACAAGGTGGTGTGCAACCTATCGTATTACCAGAAGTGGTCAGCATCACAACAATGTCTCAACCACATACCGATGGTTGGCCAATCAGTTGTTGTTTTCCATGATTTGACTTGATTGTTAGTGAGGGTTGGCAAATTCAGGAAAGCACCATACAGAGCGGTTCATTTGGCTGAAGTAAACGTCACTCTGAAATCCAGATGTGAAGACGTCTGCCCATGCCCAAACGACACCTGGGAGGGTGAGAGGAACTACATTTAGACTTACAAGTCCCGGGTCATAAAGACAATTCCAGCTTTGGGAAATTCACAACGTGGGATTCTTGAGTCAGCGACGATTGTCAAGCAAAGGTCACCATAGGTCATTCTTCTCTACTACCATGGTGTTTGCTTTAGAACCCTAGTTTGACCCTTCTGGTAACACTTCTAATACATTTACCGGAATTGACTTGTTTAAAAGCATCTGTTTCTGACAGTACCAGCGTGAGTGCATGTGTGGCGTGTGTATTTGTGCATGTCGTTTCTCCTGGACACATCTGTATGTTTGTATGCGTGTGTACGTGTGTGCATGTGTGTGTGTGTGTGTGTGTGTGTGTGCGCTAGTTAGATAAAAGGGGTAAGAACTAACCCCTTTAAGAATGTGACTCACAGTCATTTCCCATAAATCACGTGACAGGCCCAATGAATTATTCACAAGGGCAAGAGTCCCCCGGCCTCCTGGGAGAATCAAGAGCAGCAGTCGAGTGTCTGGAAGGTGGCATGAACACTGGTCTCATGTGGATGAAGCCAACAACAAACCAATCAAACCAAATTGTCTCAGAGGCCTTAATGGACGTCTTAGGGCCTGGATGCCTGTCAATTATAGGCCCTACCAGGCCCAATATCTGATCAACCCAGTGGCTTGAGGAAAAAGGGATTGAGTACGCGTCTTAGGGGCCGATCGGTGGGTTATCAAAGACATTTGTAATTCAACATACATTTGGGGCTAAGAAGAAAAAGCACAAAGACATTTGAGCCGTTAGTCTGTTTAGTTACAATACTCACAAGAAGTCCGTGAGCCAGCTATGGCTAGTTGCTGTGATGTTTTACTATAAAATTATTGATGCACAATAATATTGACCCAAAAATGCTTGTTCAGTGCATTACAAAGATCTTTCTTAAAGAGGATCGAACCTGGTTAAGTTGGTCAACTCAAAAACTTGAGGGCCAGATTTCTCAAACATTCCTGTTCCTCCACCCATCCATAGCACAACTGGGAAACTGGTCATATTAACATCTTTCCCAGAAATATGGGAATCTTATGAAATCTTAAATAAATCCCAGCTGATACGACGCTGCTGCTCTTAAGACGTGTGCATTAGGATATTGGATGTGTGTGTGTGTGTGTGTGTGTGTGTGTGTGTGTGTGTGTGCGTGCGTGCGTGCGTGCGTGCGTGCGTGCGTGCGTGCGTGTGTGTGCGTACTGACCAGCATACCTATGAGGTTGGTAACAGGAAGAGAAGTGTGATGGAGTTACAGTAAGTGAGCTGCAGACTGACTGCCAACGCTCCTTACGGTCCTATTCAGTGCACATGCTGAACCCCCTCTGAACGCACGAAACAGAGAGCCCTTCCCCCATGGCATGCCCAACGAAAACAGACACGTCCCCTTCCTCTGTTTCCAAGACCAGGGCCAGACGTGAGGCTCCCGAAATAGCCACGGAGATAGGCAAAAACAAAGATTTCACAAGACTTTTGCAATAAAGGCATCATCTCAAATCTACATTTGTAGAACATGTAAAAATATGTATTGAGGGACATGTTTACAGGCTTCGCTTAGTCTCCTATAGAGCCTTTGGAGCAGCCAGAAAACAACAGGAATATGCGCAAGAAGTGATAAATGATCAAACAAATACCTCAAAATGTGTGTGTGGGGCATGTGTATGTGTATGCGTGTGTGTGTGTGTGTGTGTGTGTTTGGGTTCTGCATCGAACATGGATGTGCTCTTCTTGACACTGTCCACATCAATTCTCCCACTGAAGGCACTTTGGTGCCATAAACCCTGTTCTAATATCACCCTGAACATCTGACCATGTTGTATCTCCAGGTATGTCCAGTTTGACATAGAACATAGGCTTGTGCTATAACACAATCCAAATCGTATCACTTTGCCCAGGACACCAGGATGGAGGGGAGTGGAACTCGTACTGCTGATGGAGACAAAGTCTAGACAAACCATCAAATCAAGTTTTTTTGACATCCACTGTGATCACTAAGTGTTGGTCTTCAAGCTGCACAACTTTCTTACATAAGTAATTCATGGTTTTAAAATGTAAAAAGTTATTGAACTCATTAACGTGTTATAAACCTGAACGACTATCTGGAGAAAAGGTTTAATTAGGGTAAAGGGATGCTTCCCATAAAACGTAAAAGAGCAAAACAATCCACGTAATGAAACAACGAATATTACTTTAGTGGAGAATCTCCATGAAACATGATTACGCGCAGGCAAACATACACATGCATACACACATATACACAAATAAGCAACAGCTCACACTTTATCGACGGAAGATGTTAACACCACGGAGAGATGTCCAGACATTGGAACACCCATCAGTCCAGCATTGGCTGATAGATGAAACATCATCGGACACTGCTGTATGTTAAGGAGTCCGAAACCTCATTAGAGCCTCACCTGTGACCTGTGACTATTTTCACAGATCTGCTGCTTTGTGATTGAGGTACAATCACGCTTTACAACAAAGTTTAACATTCAGCAACACTATTCTCTCTCTCTCTCTCTCTCTCTCATAGTCAACATGCCCCTCTCTGCTCTCAGATCATATTTCATGGGAATACACCTGGAGTCAATGAAAAGTTAACCTGCGGGTCAGTGAACTGGAGTGGGCGTCTGTATTCGAGACACTACCATTTCAGGATAAAGTTGTCAATATCCTGTCAAAGATCGAATTGAATCAAATGATCATTCTGCTTCCTATATGCTCGGCGTATAGTTACACGGCGGCAAAGAGGACCCGGTATGTCAAGTGACACAGGCGAGCTGCGTATGTCTAAGAGCTTAATCACAGGGAGGAAATGCATGCCAAGCACTGTGCACCTGTGTGAATGGAATATTTGTGGGTGATAGTCATCAGTGTTTTGGACATGCCTCCCCTGTTGTGTGCTGCCCTGGCCCTAGCAGGGGGGTTAAGGGGGCAGAGTGGGAGGGGCAAGTGAGGGGGGAGGTGGTAAGGACAGGGGATAGAGGGAGAGGTGAGTAAGAGATGAGTCAACAGCCCTCTGCTATAAGAGAAGCCCTGATGGAGCATGGACAGGCACACAGAACCTCCAAGGTAAGCTCCACTCTCAGCTCCAGCTCACACGTCTCTTCTTCTGGGCTCATCCTGCCTTGCCTCTAACGCTACCCTCTGGATCTCCATGACTCTGTCTCACTCTCTGTCACCTTAACTCTTGCTCACTATTTTTCATTGGAGGTCTGTACACTCTGTCATCTTAACTTTGTCTCACTCTGTCATCTAAACTTTGTTTGTCATCTTAACTTTGTCTCATTCTGTCATCTAAATTTGGTCTCACTCGGTGTCATCTAAATTTTGTCTCACTCTGTGTCCTCTTAACTTTGCCTCACTCTGTGTCATCTTAACTTTGCCTCACTCTGTCATCTTAACTTTGCCTCACTATCTTTCGCCTGAATTATGTCTCACCTTAACTGCCTCAGTCATCTTTACTCTGTCGCACTCTGTCATCTAAACTTTGTCTGTCATCTTAACTTTGTCTCACTCTTTGTCCTCTTAACTTTGTCTCACTCTGTCATCTTAACTTTGCCTCACTCTGACATCTTAACTTTGTCTCACTCTGTGTCATCTTAACTTTGTCTCACTATTTTTCGCCTGAAATATGTCTCATCTTACCTGCCTCAGTCATCTTTTCTATTTCTCACTCTGTCTCATCTTAACTTTGTCTCACTCTGTCTCATCTTAACTTTGTCCCTCACTCTGTTTCATCTTAGCATTGTCTCACACTATGCAATGAACTCTGCTAAAAGGGTAGATTAATGATGTTTGTTTTACCATTTCGAATGTATTGGAATATTTCAAACAACTTAGGTAGTAAACTTGCACGCTTAACGTGTTACACACTTTAATGTTGTCGAAGTGATTTATTTAGTAGCATTCCTTTAAAGAAATATCATGATATGTGAACTGTCACACTGTCGCATAGTCCTCGGTACTGCTTGTGCTCACCCTCTCTCACGTCGCGTCTCCAGTTGGACTAGCTGCTCTGACGACCCACTTCCAGACGTCCCCTCAGACATGGACTGCTCCCTGGCCCTTTCCCTGTTCTCTCTGCTGGCCCTCTTCAGTGCGGGGAGAGGAGCTCCCATCGACGTGAATAAGTCTAAAATAAAGGCGATGGCAGAGAACCTGCTGAATATGAGCTATAAGGTAAGGCTATTGTATGCAATTGGATGGCTTCGTCATTCATCACAATTATAAACTGCAATGGTTTATAAAGTAGGCACACTCGAAGATTCATTGCCTTGGTTTTATACTATGATCCACTTGCATAGCTTTGGGACAATGGGACATCCATCTTTATGTATCTTAATGAAGTGTTCTGTTTCTAGCATCGGCAAGATCACATGCCTGACCTCACAGCAGTGGACAACACCACCTACAAACAGTCGACACTGGAGGGACTGTCCTATGTGGCTGCCGTGCTGGAGGCCTACCAGCACCTGCTGCACTCCCTGCTGGACGTGGCCCCTGTGGAGGCTGGCGTCTCCATGCTGAGGGACTATCTGAAGGAGATCTGCCCAGGGCCCCCGAAGAAGCTGAGGCTGGACGACTTGGAGAACACCAAAGACTTGTACCCCGTCACAGTGACTTACAAGGCCCTGGTGCAACTGGAGGGCTTCCTCTTGCACCTCCGGGAGAACTTGAACTCGCTGAGGACCTGCTGAGTGCGCGCCAATAGGTGGCACGACTATTTGCAAGCCCGAAGGCTAGGGCATGACTTGAACATGGGATCGACCCTGGATGTCGCACCAGTAGCTGATCTGCTTTCTAGATCATTACTTCCCTTTCCTTTCTAAATTTGACCATTTATTTAAGTTGTTATTATTCATGTTAATATTTAAAAGAACATATAGTACCAGTCAAAAGTTAGGACGCACTTTCTCATTCAAGTGAATGGGAAAATATTCAAACTTTTGACTGATAATGTGTTTGAGCGTATTTTATACTGTATTGCAGATCTTTTTTTTTTATTTTCTAGGAATGTTCACATGCAAGTTTATATTTAAACATGAATAAGGTACAGCACTAGAGGCATCAAATAAAATTACTCTTTTGACATTGAAGCTAAAAACAGCGCACACACCAAAGTCTGCGAGTGCCCGCAGAAACAGCTGAGTAAGGCTGTGTGCTTTTAGAGGGGGAGTGACTACATGCAGTGATGTCATTTGAGTTTCCTGTAACCTGCACAGCGCATGCCAGTAAAGCCAGATGTGTTGGGAGAGGGGAAAAAAGAGAGGAGAGGGGAGGGTCTTCTCCAAGCCAGCACATTTAACAACCTAGTGTTGTTGCATTCTTCATCAGCACAATAACCTCAGCTTTTCCAGGTAAAATAATACAATCATGGTTATATATTTATGCTCCAATTTTAATAATATTTTTTTATAAGGACTGTTGCTTAAAGTGATGGACTGCATCAAAATGTCAACCACACCAATATTTTTTTCCAACAACATGGACGGTTAAAGATGAAAGAATTTATAAATAAATTGTTTAAAACGTTAACAAGTGTACTGAACCAGAGCAACATGTGTGGACTTAATGTGAGATTGTGTGGGTGTACCTTCTTATTCAGCAGTACATGGGACAGTATTTGTAGTCAATAGAGCGTAGGAGTGGATGTGATCTGGGCCAGTAGTGTGCACAAGCACCCTCCTACCTCATCCTTTTGGGGCTATCTATTACACAAACCCAAGTGACTTATTCTGGTAGCAGTACTATGGGAGCTAAAGTGCAAAGTCTGATATGATGCAAAATAAAAGAGCAACAAAAACACGCGACCAGTGAGTTGAGATGTCTTTATAAAAACACGTGAACACGACCGAGAACATATTCGCTCCAGTTTAAAATGGAAACGGCCCAAAAAGGATGGGGTGTGGGCAACCTGAAGCAATACCACAAAGGAACTGAGGAGATCGAAGAAGATAAGATGGCTGAACCTTACACACCAAAAAGGAAAGTGACAAGATTTGTCTTTTTGATAAATATGGTTGCAAGCTCGATCTGCACATTTTTCTTCAAAGAGTCAATATCCACAATAGCAAGAGAAGTTATTTACTACACATTCTAGACATCCTTTATCTTTTGAGCACATAAGATACATATGCCAGCGCAGGCCTCATTTACACACATATGCAAACACACACACACTCTCTCTCTCTCTCTCACACACACACACACACACACAGTCCTAACTGTTGAACCACTTGTTCTTCTTAATGTTCGTTGTCGTGCTGCTTCTGCCTCCCATTAGTTTCCTCTTGTACTGCTCCACCAGGCTGTCAAAGCGGTCGTCATCCCGGCTCTTCATACGCTTCTTGCCCACTTTGGGTTTCTGCAAAGCAGAACACTTTTTGGGTAAAAGACTGCTGATAGTTTGCAAACTCTCAGTTCAGGCGTATATTGTGCACAGCCAGAAAAAGAACGAAAGCATTCTACTGTTATGGCAATGTATTTTGACATAGGTTATCCACAAAAGTACACATGTGCCCCTCAGCGAACATGCAGAGAACACGCACAGGACAGTCAGTCTTGGGTCAGGCCAAAACGTATATATATATATATGATCTGTCACAGAGTATTGGGGAGAGCTAGGAAGAGGTTGAAGGTTTCCATCCCGAACGGCCTAGCTAAGGTGGTATGTTATTCTATGTCTGTATCTGTTGCAACAAATACAATGTTTATTCAGCCCTCATCCATTTCTGTGTCTGTTGTCCTCATTTTCTTACGTCGTGTGTGCATGGTCATATTCGGATCCACGACACTACTTACAATTCGCACTAGCTATAAATCAACTGCCGTAAAATAATGACTGAGAAGAAATCTAAACTGTATGACATTTTTTTAAATCATATACTATTAATAGTATGGAGAAAATAATGTACATATCAATTTATTATATCTCTCCAATAGTTTTAGGTCATGTAAGGATGTGCGTACATCACTGAAGGAGAGTCAAAGAAAAAGCTTAAAAGAAAAACAAATCTCCTTCAACAGACATAAAACCTCAGACAGCAGCATGGTGTGTAGTCCGACAGTGGTTTTTCCCCCCCTTTAGTGTGTGTGTGTGTGTGTGTGTGTGTGTGTGTGTGTACCTTTGTTTTGACTCGGTTTGGTTTCTCCATGGACTGTGCTGTCTGTCGTGCTCCCTGGCGCTCCCTCCTGCTTAGACCCCCCTTGGGCTTTTTGGGCAGTGGAGCCTGCTGCTTCCCCTTATCACGCAACCTACAGACACAGACACAGTGATTCAAGATACAGGTAGAATCAGGGTTGTGGGGGGCTTTGGGGGGACGGCGGTGTGCGGCTAGTACCTGTTCTTGGGTCCAGAGTGGGAGGGCAGGGCCAGGACCTTCCTGCGTTTCTTGCCGTCCTCCAGCTCAATGTGTTCCACCGCGGGGTTGGTCTGGAAGCCGGAGAAGTGTCCGCCCTGGCCCGGGGGCTGGGCCTGGTCCTGGGGCTGGGCCTGGGCCTGAGGCTTGGCCTGGGCCTTTGGAGGGGCTGTGAAAGGAGATGGGACCAGAGGGTCGGCGTGTCAGACTGTTGACCCGGTGGATGGGGAGAGAACACGGATCTGCAACGGACTTCTTTCAAAGCTGTCGTGCAAACCTAACTGGTGCAGATGGCTTTTTGGTGGACTTGATACACACACACACACACACACACACACACACACACACACACACACACACACACACACACACACACACACACACACACACACACACACACACACACACACACACACGGGACAGGTCAGGGATCTTTTCATGCCGTATGGGTTGCCAAACGGAAACACTGTTTTTTAGCGGCCCTCACCCGTTTACGCAAGACATCAGGCTGCTGTCAAGAACTAGTAGTGACCAATCTTCCTAATCCTTTCCCTTCCAAACTCTGTTTCTCACAATAGGATCCGTCAATGACCAGACACATGAATGGGACAGGAGTGAGTCTGTCTTTATAGTTCCTTGTGGCAGCAACAACAATGACAATGGAGCCCTACCGTTCCCCTTCCCAGGCTGGCCCGGCCCTGGGGACGGGCCCTTTGCGGATCCCTCTCCTGTTCCATGGGCTGGCTTGGCTCCAGGCCCACCTATCCTGGGCCCGGGCCCTGCTGCAGGGGTCTGGGAAGGGCCCCCGCCCAAGGCAGGCTTCTTTCGGAGTCGCTCCTGAGGACCAGGGAGAGCACGGTGTGTTCGTTAAGATTGGAGCTGCTATCGCTCTGGTGTCATTCACAGTGTCTTGATGACTGATAATAGATTGATAATTCTTTATGAAATCACAACAAAACTAAAACAAGATAATAATAACATAATTCTCGTCTGACGAGGGGAAAGTAGAAATATATTTTATTTTGCAAGAAGTTAAACTATGGCTTTAACTTGCAACCAACGGTCAGGGCTTTTATCAAAAGATCGGAAACATTGATCAAAGGCAACGAAAGAAAGGTTAATTTGTTTGATAAACATCCAAATGCATCAGATAAGCTTGCCTGTATGTTGTCTGTATGGCTATGCACCGGAGAAGTTGTTTAAAACGTTTGCTGTTTCAGAGTACAACTTTTCAATATTGTACCCTTCATTTAGGTAAATGACTCAAAACATTTGAAAGGCAATGAGGTTTACCGGGTATCTATAGAACAATATCCATTATTTTTATCACAATAAAACACTATTGTCAAAGTGGGGCCATTGGCTTTTTATTGTTTCCCAATGACAGCAGCTGGCTAAACGGAAGTAACAACTCGGTGAAAATAAAAGCCTTTTTGCAACGCTAAAACTGACACTTTTGGACAAGGTGATAATTTATTATGTTTTTTTTTTTTATTATTAACAAACATTTACTAAATAACCTAAATCTAAAGATTTGACTGTTTAACTGCTTGATAAAAAAAAAAAAAAAACATTTAACACAGGTTGGTCCTGCCTAAACACTAACACACACACACACACACACACACACACACCTGGATCTTCTGTTGTCGCATTTCCTTCAGCTTGAGCTTCTTGCCATCCTCCAGAGAGAACTCAACGATGGGCCTCTGTGGATGACACGGAAACACACGCCTACTTCAGTCCACCCAATAACATGGCGCCGTTGCTTCAATGGAAAATAAGTCAATGTTGTGGCTATAACGTCGTCTGCCAAGTCCAACACATAACACGCGCGGTGGGCTAACATTCCAATAACAAGTTTTCCCTCTCGAAGATCAACATTGCCTTCCGACGTGTTGTGCAAGGCTGGGCTGTTTAAAAAGATAAATCAATACGGCGGCACACCAGCCAAAGTCAACTTCCCTCCGACAAGTTCCTCCAGTGGTTCACCTTGGGCCCAGACGTCCACCCTCACCCACGGACGAGGCATTCCAACTCGGACAGAGGCGCGACCAGCGACCCCTCTCTTTACCTTTTTGGGTCCGTGGATGTTGGGGTTGTTGTTGAGGTGGCGGAGCGCCTTCAGCGCGTGCTCGTGGTTCCGGAACTGGACGAAGCCGTAACCTAGGGAACGGCCGTGCTGCTGGCCCTTCTCTGGCTTCCTGTCGTACATCACCCTGCACTGAAGGCAGAGGAAACAGCCAGCGCTCAGTGCAGACAGAGCAGACCAAAGTGCCCCCTAGTGGACGGTCTTAGTTCCCTGCTTGGAGCAGAGTCGATTGCCTCATAACACGCTGTCAGATAAACAGTTCTTTTGTCTCACAGGATAACTGAGAAATGTAACAACACAACCTCATGTTACACAGCTAATACAACATTTAAGTTCATTCTTTTAGTAGAGATGATGGCTCTTTTATGTATCTCTTTGTGCGTGTGTGTGTGTGTGTGTGTGTGTGTGTGTGTGTGTCTTACTTCAGTGATGCGGACATCCTTGCCTCCCCCTGCGGCCTTGAGGCTGAGCTTTCTCAGCTGGTTGACGTCCACTGACTTGGGCAGGTTGTGGACACACAGGCGGGTCTTGGACACAAACACGTTGATGTCGCGTAGCTTCATCCTCTTCTGCTCCTCAAACTGACAACGAGATGCAACACCGCGATCAGACACGCCGCCTCCCCCCCACCCCCTCTACACTCCACTGGTAGACCCAGACAGCAGCCCTGTGACGGTGGTTGTAGTGGTGGTGGTGGTGGTGGTCGGGGAGGGAAACACACTTACCCGCTGTCTCTTGGTTATGTCTTCAGCAGGGACTCCCTCCGCTGCTTTGGTCCCAGCACGGATCACTGACAGACAGGGGAGAACATTTGAGGGGGCTGTACAGCATCACAGAGGCAGGTATACAGAGTCCACAGTTCATCTCTTCATTTGGTACAAGCTGTTTTCTAGTTGCGTAAGAAAATGAAGAGGGAAGAGTGTGAATGTGTGTGTGTGTGTGTGTGTGTGTGTGTGTGTGTGTGTTGACTCACAGCCCTCCCTGGCGAGGTAGAGGTTCCTGGTGCCCGTCTCCACTTTGACCTTCTTGTCCCTCAGCTTGGCGGCGTCCTCCCTGCTCACTGCTGCCACGACGATAAGCTTCCGGCCGTCGGCACGGACACCACCGCTCTGGGCACAGGCAGACAGACAGACAGGCAGGTAGACAGGCAGACAGGCACGAGAGCAGAAGATTAACACAACCGGGAAGGCTGGCCTAATTATATGGCAGTATAAACAATATCACAAAAAGAAGATGTGCCGCAACGTCAATATCTCTATATTTACAACGGAAATGTAACGGAAAGGGATGTAAAAGTTCACGGATTAATCCGAATCGGTTCGGCCCGCATTTGTCCCAAAGCGAATATGCGAATGTATAAAACGCAGTTAATCTGCTTTTTAAATGTAAATATAAAACAAAACCCCTCCTCGCATGTCCTATCCATGTGAATATGAGCTACAAAGCTCTATACTTGCATCATACAGCGTTTCATTTCTGCCTGCGCAATCTACGCAAGTGTGACTGTACGTGGGTGGACCGAAACGTTAGCGGACGAAAACAAACCGAACCGAGACTTTAATGAACCGTTACAACCCAAACGGAAAGCATCCCAATACAAGAGTGGCGCCACCAGTCTGACCTCCGATTCCTCGGCTGCAGCAGCGATGCACTTCTCTGCCGCCTCCTTGGTCTTGAACTGAGCGAACGCCATGCCTGGTCACAGAGAACAACAACAACAACAACAACAACAACGTCAACACACCGACTTCCCCTCGTCCAGTCAGCCACGCTGACAGAGTGGCAAAGCGGCACACTGACCTTTGGAGTGCTCGGTGTCGGGGTGCAGGACGATCTTGATGTAGTTGAGCTCTCCGTACTTCAGCAGGACCTCCTCCAGGCCCTCCTCCTCCGTGTCAAACGAAAGGTTCCTAGGGACATGTGGGAGGAAGAAGTGGTCGGTGCCTAAAAAAAACAACTCAGAGCTGGTCTGGTGGTGTGTGATGAGATAGAGGAGGGGAGGGCGGCTTGTGTGTGTGTGTGTGTGTGTGTGTGTGTGTGAGCAAAAGAGTTTTTTTTAAGGAGGGACCAGGGGACTATCTCACCTGATAAAGACCGTTAGGCCCTTGTTGACGTCGCATGGGAGAGGCTTCCTCTGAGCACGGGGAGCTGCAGGAAGACAGAAGCTTATGGTTCAAGAGGACTTCGTCACCACGGCGTTACCGATCACGGGGAAGAGGGAAGCCTGTCAGACTCACCATCATCATCATCATCTTCGTCATCATCTTCATCGTCGTCGTCGTCTTCTTCAGATCCAGGGTCACTATCCTCATCATCGTCTGTCTCCCGAGCTAACGAATCACCCACCTCCTTTTTTTCCTCCTCCTCCTCCTCCTCCTCCTCCTCCTCCTCCTCGTCCTGTTGGTCACTCTCCTCCGATGGCTCTTCTAGCGGTCTTTTAGCTGGTGTGGAGCTGGTTCTGGGAACAAAAGGGCTGTTAAACAGCAGTCAAACAACAGTAACATTACTAGATGACAGTTACAAAGGAGTTGGGGGAGGTTCCTACTTCTTTGGAACCACTGGTTCCTGTTCCTCCTCCTCCTCCTCCTCCTCCTCCTCCTCCTCCTCCTCCTCCTCCTCCTCCTCCTCCTCCTCCTCCTCCTCTGCTGCTGGTTTTGCTGGTACAACCTTCTCTTCTTTCTTCGGTGCTTTGGGAGTGAAAAGTCATACTCTATAGTCAATCGATGACTCCTTTCAGTGATATGGCCATAGACAGCTTTGGCATCCTCACACATTAACAATGTCTGCCGGGAAAAATAAACTGCCGAATTGGTGAAAGTTTGATTGAATCCATTGAAACCTGTATTTACCTGAGGACGGTTGAGTAGCGACAAACTTGTCTTTGGCTACGGCCCAGTCGACAGCTACCTGGCGGCCTGGGGGAGGAAAACAGTTGGTCAGAGGGGTTCTGTTGAACCGTCAGTTGTAAAGGTGACAGGCATGCACTCATGCTGAGCCCTATATCAGCGTTCTTTGAATCAATTAGTTTAGACAGTCAGTAATTTCATCTACTTAAAAAAAAATAATAATAATAATAGTAAAAAACGTTTTGCATTACACTTTAAGGTTGTCAGTTAAGGGTTACATCATCATTTGAGCCCGTAATGCGTTATGAAAGTGAAATTATTTTCTCAAAAATTCATTTTCATAACACCAACTACTAATGACAGTTACATTATATACATCTCTGCTCATTGCAGTTTGTTTTAACCAAAGTGTGCATTATGAGAATTGACAGTGCTACAAATAAGTACATTCATGTCTTAAAAAACGAACATTTTCGTGATGCACTTAATGCCACCAGGTTCTAAACGATCCCACAGAGTGGCGTTCCTTTAGCTAACAGAAGGGAAAAAAGAACTGGGGGCTGTACCAAACGGTCACCTTTGATTTCTTTAAGGTTCATGGTGTCCAGAGCTTTTCCTGCCTCCAACATGTTCTTAAACAGCACAAATGCAAAGCCGCGCATCTTCCCATCTACTCAAAACACGGAACAAAAGGAAAGAAGGACACGGGTTAGAAGAACGTATTTCACACGCAACCAATAGCGATCTTTAAATGCAACGCTTGCATGTTTTGTCGCACTTGTAACGGTCTGATTAGCTATACCTGCTTTGAGGGGTATGGAAACGTCAAGGACTTTCCCAAATTTTTCAAAGGTCTGTTTCAACTCCTCCTTCGTACACTGGAACAGATTAGAGCACGTGATGAGTTCCAAGTCCACGTCAGGAGCCCCGTAGAGAGTACAGAAACGGTACGATAGATGGGCTAAGTGCAGGCGAGAGGCGGGTACACCAGCACAGCGTCCTCCCTACCTTAAAACTGAGGTTCCTAATGATCAGTTTGGACCTCAATTGGAGTTTTTTCATTCCTTTGTTTTTCTCTTTGGACTCAACACTTTGTTCTTTTGAAGAAGCCGGTTCTTCGGTGGGTTCTTTAGCAGGTTCGTTAGAGGGATCCTTAGGCGCTAAATGCAATAACATGCAAAAGACCAGATAATTACACTTCCCATTTAACATGCAGGAAATAAGCTCTCTACAGTACATACGCAGAATTCACTAAGCAAGCCAATTTTCCCTCATTAAAAGTGTTTGGATCCCATTTTTTATAGTATTGCTACAACCACATATTGGGCAGTTTAGGGTGACTCATGATGGCTGAATCGAAAGACTAAAATAAGCACGTCCACTGTGCAATCCCAGGTGTGTTGATAATTTTGTCATTCAAACCAAGTTTGACTAGTAATTCTTCCCACAATGAATGAAAACCAGGAATTAATTGCAAGGATAGGACAGTGGCACACATTTCTTGTAGTCATTACATGTTTAGATTTTCAATTATTGCTGTAAACTGTACGCTTGAGATCAAAACCTATTTAGCGAAAATGACTTGTAAGAACTTATGACATAATATGAGACCTGCCAATTTTGAAAGATCTTTAAACTCAAATAAATTGGTGGAGGACCAAATCACTAATTACTTTTTGGAGGAACCAAGGTAGCCAATCTCAACTAGAAAAACATGTATAGACTCCTGGTATATGGGTATATAGAGGAGAATGGAAAAACATTTGTCTACGTGTACTAGATGGAAAATCATTGGACAATAGAGAATCATTTTTCTTTCTAGTGGCTTCTTCATTAGGTAGCAGTAGTCTCCTCACTTTTTCGAAGCACAGGTACACTGCGTACAAAGCATCCACCAGTAACGTTTACATAAATACTAAGGATCGGATCATTTACATGTTAAGTGCAGGAGTGGATCCACTCATCCACGTTACCTCGTTTTCGCTTGTCTATTTTCTTTTTAGCAACCGACACAATTATCCTTTTCCCTTCGTATTCCCTCAGTTCTTTGACAGCGCGATGCGCGTCATCCTCCATTGCAAACGTGACATATCCAAATCCCCGACATGTCTCTGTACCTGTGAAGATCCATAAGATTGTTCATGATTAGCGGCTAGTCTCACAGGACAGTGTGTGTTGTAAAATAAATTGATAAACGTCGAAATAACTCAAATGCATCACCCTTTTCAGATACAACAAAGCAGTTTTTCAGAGGACCAATCTCGGAGAACACCTCCTCGAGAGAAGCATTTGTTGCAGAGGCAGGTAAATTCTTGACAAATAAAGTCAGAGCAGGCATGGTTGAAACTGAACAGATGTTAACTTCTTTTGCTAAGCTAATACAGTCAGCAGCACTTTAAAGCTACTGCTGGCGTTAACGTCAGCTCTGAACGCAAGCCACCCGATCACTACTTTTCCGTGAGTCTAGACTTATAAATAAAATTAAATATCTGCTTAAGTAACAGGTATGATATCCTTGGTTTATGATAGGTACAAAATTGTTTAACTTATGAACAAACGTACACGACTGCTCTTAAAATATAAACGCATGTTTACTTGAGGGCGCAGCCATATTTAACTTGTGCCGGAAGTTGTCGATATTTTGCTTGTCTACACTTTATGGTAACTAATAGAAAAACAGTTACTGCCACCCAGAGGATATTATAATATTATCATATTATTTATCACCTTGGCGCTAAAAAGTAAAAGTAGCACTTGGCTTGCTTGATGTAGTTCACTTTAAAGTTTTTTTTAATTATTCTTTTTTTTTTTGCAAGAACAGAGTAGCAACAAATATCTCACATCTCAGAAATCCTTCCCTCAATATCGACCGACAATGATTGTCTACTATTCATATCAATATATAGTATGTTCTAAACTAGGACTAGACAATCGTACTGTATAGTTAATATATGGCTGATGGACTTGCTCCAGTTCTGCAATGCCTGGATACATTCTACTCAGTTAACTCGGAGTGCATAGGTCCTATGAAATGTTCAAAAACAAGCCCATTCCCTTCAGTTTGTTTTTGGTTTCGTTATGTTGTATGGTATCATATTGCAGCTTTAAGATTGACCAGATTGTGTTCAAGCAGTTGTTGTAAAAGTTGCAAAAAGTTCACTGACGTCAGTAAGGCATAATATGGTTTCTATAAGAGGGTAAACAATCTGTACATGTGTGACATTTGTGTCACATTCTAAATCTGGAATTATGCAATAAATTAACATTTTCTCCCGTCCATTTTTATCTACAAAGAAAACAAAAACACTCGAATGAATATACTGTATGTAATCTTGCCCAAGCGACATGGAATTGTTCAGTAGAAACTGAGTCACATTTTAGCTCTGAGAGGCACCATGTTGAGGGATTGAAGGTAGGAGTTGAGGATGGACATGTATTCCTCCGGATGTCTCTTTAAGTGGCCCGCGTGAGTGGAATCCGCCCATTTCTTCTGGGTGACCTCCATCCCTAGGCTCCTCCAGAACTCGACAAGCTCCTCCATTTTCTTAGGGTCGCACAGAAAGTCATTCTCGCAGTAGTAGACTAGGGTGGGCGCCGTGACCGGGTGGTTCCTAAACACCTCGATTGCGGCATTGAAATAGTCAACTGTTTGATGTTTGAAGGCCTGGAAGTAGAGCAGACTGAGGTGTTTCACCGCACGCTCCCAACGGGGAAACGTGTTCTTACTAACACCTGAGGAAAGAAGAACAGTCTTTAGTTGAAGACCTAAACAAATTATGACAGTGTTATTTTGTCCAAGATTCAGTTTAAGCAGTATCTTGTAAGACTTTTAGTCTGACATTTTTTTGTTTGTTTTTTTATAGCGTTACAAGGCTGAATTTTAAAACTATTTTGACAGAAGCAGCCCTGTCGGTATAAATTATGGCAATGCTATGAATTGTAGAAGTGTTAAGGCTTAGAAAATAGACTAGACTTATTTCAGTGTACCAAAGTAACACACTCACCTACAGCCATCCTCTCCACAGAGCCCAGCACCAGACTGTCATAGATGTGGCCCCTGATCCTCTGGGTGAGCCCCTGGTATTTCTGCCTGTCTTTGGACACATGCACCAGCAGCTGGGAGAAGGTGTAGCCTCCGATAGAGAAGGCATGGACAAGCAGCGGACGAGAAGCAAAGTGCTCACTGTGAAGGATCTCCAATAACTTGCCTCCATAGTCCAGCCCCCAGCGTGGCCACAGGAATTGGCTCACCTATTCAATAAGCGGACATTAGAGAGCAGCTGTTGTAGCACATAGAACTTCACTCATACACACCTACAAAGATAAGGGAGTGCGTATTCAGTGAGAGGATATGAACTAATGTTTCAACTCATTCCTTACCTCACTCTCCACTACGAGCACGTCAAATCCGTTACGAAAGTAGATATCGCAGTACTTGGCTATTGCATGGGGTTGTGAGCCGAGCCAGGGCAGCATCAGGAGAAGGGGCTTGGGCTTGGGTGGCAGCAGGGATGGGATTTGCTGCGGAGAGGTCCCTGCCGGAGAGGCTGTCTTGTTCAAATAAAAGGTAATGCTCTTGCTGATGCGTTGAGCAGTGACCCCACTTGATATGGCCCCCCTTGTTAGCATTGTGATGGCATACAGGCTAGTAGTGGGGAAACCTGGTCCGTGGAGGGGGTCACACAAAAAAGAAAGTGCAACAGGTAGTGTTTCAGGACAAAACAAGTAAGAATTAGAGTGCCTAACGTTTGGTAGCATAATATGATGCTGAGGGCTATTCCGAATGGTCTTATTCAACTAATGAAAAGCCACCTGAGTTTCTGTGGAATCCTTAAGCTTAAGTGATAGATCTAATAGATCTATTCCTTGTTGAAGACAAGACATTCGTGATCCTAAATGTGGAAACAAACAGATCTATTTCATAGTAAAAATAAAATGACCTCACGAGGCAGATTCTATTGGACCCAGAAAATTGAGGACATATATTGGCAGATGTATTATGAGGGGTAGTTAACGTATACATTTTGCATTTCTAACAAGGGCAGAGAAGTACACAAAGATTTTATACAATATATATCCCTGCAATGCGTACATATCTAAATTTATAGATGTTGATAATATTTGGTCCATTTGTGAAAACGCACTTGAAACATTTTGTCATTTGCAATATAATCCAGACTTTTTGGGAAGATTTGAATGTTTACACCGAGTGAAATCCAAATACATTGTTTCTCATTGCAGAAAAGATCAAAATCGTCTATTTTGAAAATAAGAGGAACTCCTTAAGAATTGATTGTAAATGTAATGGTTTTAGTGGGGAACTTTTATATACTTAAATGCAAATGTAATAATAATGTGCCTAGATAAAATAGTTTTTTTTATATGATTTATCCTCTATTTTAGCATCTCTTAACTTGCACAACAATAAGAAAAGTGCTGCTATGCTTAAAAGTTATAACGAACATTTTGGTGAATGACTGTCATCTCTTTATTAAAAAAAATATTTTACTTTTGATGTTATTTTCCATTTGTTCTATAATAATGATAATAATAACAACAACATGTAAACTGTTACATCTGTTTAGAAGAAGAAAAGTTGTTGTTATTTTGCTCTTTTTTTTTTTTTTTTGCATTCATGGCAGCACATCTGATTGGGCATTTTAGTTTCGTGTTTTTTTATTTACATTTCTGACAACAGAATAATTTAAAACAGTTAAGATAAGACGGAAATGTTCACAATCACGGACTAATTTAAAACGCGAAAGGTTACAATCGCCCAAAAATATAATGCAGAGGGAAACCAACAAAACTCTGTTGCTAGCTAGCTCTAGTGTAAATATGAGCAACGCGTCACTTTCATAACGCTTTACAAGTTGATGTTCATTAACAGACTTAAGCGTATATCTGTTCAACATTAAACAATTGATTTGATCAAATATGATATTAGAAACATGTAGACCTATAGTTAGTTAGCAACGTCGTTGTAAAGAAGTATAATTAGCTTGCAATACTTAGCCGGTCATGAGGATTCCTCTATCGGACAATCCGACTGGGATATGAACCACGCCTTCCCCATCCCCAGCCCGACTTCTTCCTTAAACTAGTCAACTGTTTCAAATGAATGAATTATAGTAATGTAATGTAATGCTCAACTGTAGGCATCCCGTGAAGACAAAGAATAATTTGGCCATGTTAATACATTTTACCTTACCTAGCATGGTTTTATTAGAAAAAATATATATAGCGAACAGCAGTGTTACCACTACCAGCCCAGAGTCAAGAGCAACTTAATATTCAGTCCTCTCTAGAAACCTGCCATACCACTACAGTTACACTGGAAGGACCAGTTGTATCCTGGCCACCAGTAGATGGTGCAATAGACTCTCTACCGAGTATCCCTCACCAAGATCGTGCAACCCAGAGCAAGTGCTAAATATCAATTCTGTTCCTATTTACCTGTATCGCTGATGAATCATGATATTGATCACTGAACCATACACAACAAAAACAATACCAAACGAACAAACATGTATCCTATTGTATTACACACCAAATAGTTACAGTACAAATTCTTGTCAGAATGCTGACTCAGCTTCATGTGAGGATGGCTTATACAAACAGTGACCAGTCAATGTGTGTGCTTGTGTTTGTGTGTTCCTGTGTTGGTGTGTGGAGAAGGGCTTGGTAATGTGGGGCCAATGTGAGGAGGTGACGATTTGTCCAATTTGCACCCGGCAGAGCTCATGTGTTTGTCCAGTCATTGTTCTTCCCTCGACCCCTTCATTCCGGCTGGGTTGCTGCTTTCCTGTGCGGTCATTGAACAGTTCAGTAGAGCCGGGCCCCACTGGTTGTTTCACCGTCCTGATAGTCTGAAGCCGCCCGCCATCCCGTGCCCCTCATCTAATCACTGATAAGAACAAAGGACCATTGCCTTATCCGCAGCGAGTCTAATGGCCTCTGGAAAGAGTGAGCTAGGGAGAACACCATAGATTATAATGTTCAAGGCGATGGATTTGGTGTCACAAAGAAAAAGTGTTTTTCTTTTTTTTTTACTGTTTCATTTGTGTGTGATCATTAGGTTTGATCATTACTGTCTTATAGAAGTATACGACTGAGAATGTAACCTTGAGCACCAATTAATAACATGGAAAAGGTCAATGATGTCAATGGTGGGTCTTTGTTACAATGATTACATACATTTGCTATCAACTAGGAACTGGTAGTGGCCTATGAAAAGCCAGAATAAACCTCGCCTTGAGTTCAATGTGAGGAGGATTCTTCTGATTTACGCTGCCAGACAGAACAGGTCTTGTGACTGCGTCGTGCTTTACTCTCCACACATTGGAAGGTATGTGGATCAGGGCCTATTTTAGATGCGTCCAAGGAATTGAATTAGGACATGAGGCTGAATGTTCCCCAGGGGGAAGAAACATCTATCCAGTCTGACAACATGGTAAAGGAAAGAGAGAGAGAGAGAGAGAGAGAGAGAGAGAGAGAGAGAGAGAGAGAGAGAGAGAGAGAGAGAGAGAGAGAGAGAGAGAGAGAGAGAGAGAGAGAGAGAGAGAGAGAGAGAGAGAGAGAGAGAGAGAGAGAAGGGGCTGTCCGCAGCATAATGGACGTGCAGGGTCATGCGATTGGCAATCAAGGACATTATCCCCGTTACCTATACTAGTGCTTTGTGTTGGGAAAAGCACTATATAAACACAATACATTATTATTATTATACACACAAAATTGCAGTCAATTTTAGTAAGCAACTTTTCTACTAAACTACACTAAGCTATTGTTGACATTTCCTATATGAAGTAATATGTTCTTTAAAAAAAACGATATTGTCTGACATACTTTTTTATAATTTGAGATGTTCTGGCCCCCAGGATATAGTTTTTCTGATTAGTTTAAAGCAGGAGGGGGTTGGAGCACTAGCTCTAAATCACAGCCAATAGCATCTATTGATCTGATGGTTAATTCAATGCTGAGTGCCGCTGGCCGATAAGCCTGATTTGGACACCCTGCCATATTTGCATGCTTTGTGTGTGTTGTGTGTATATTGTGTGTCTTTATCATCCCTGTTTTGTCCCCCGCAGGCCACCATCATGTAACTCAGCCAGCCTGATGGATAATCTGTCCAGCGAGGTGTAACCACGGGGTCCATGCATTCCCATTCCCATCTCACTCCATACAGAGCCAGAGAGCGTGTATTTGCGAGAGTGTGTGTGTGTGTGTGTGTGTGTGTGTGTGTGTGTGTGTGTGTGTGTGTGTGTGTGTGCGTGTGTGTGTGTGTGTCTGTGTGTGTGTGTGAGACAGAGAGAGAGAGAGAGAGACAGAGGCGGTGAGAAAGAGTGTTTGAGAGAGAGACGTCAGGAAAGAGAGGCAGAGGAAACATAAAGTCTACAGCATGAGATTGTTACAGAGTCAAAGAGCTAGGAGTAAGCACACACACACACACACACACACACACACACACACACACACACACACACACACACACACACACACACACACACACACACACGCTGGATCCAGGCAGACAGAGGTGAGCGTGGCAGGGTGTGGACAGAGGAGGGGTCTGTCCCGCGTGTCCGATGTCTAAGGGAGACCAGAGCAGCGCAGAGCACAGTGAGAGGATGCAGCGTGCTACAGACAGAGACTGCAGGCATGCAGCGGCAATGTGGAGCAGGGAGTGTGTTTAGATGTGCGGGGGAGACTGCAGCAAGGCGGGCAATTTACGAGGCAAGCGTTCGAGCCGGATCGCGAGGAAAACGAAAGCCAAGTAATTAAGGGGGAAAGAAACCAATATATAGGCTTTGTTTGGTGTGTGAGATAGAGATACTGTAGGAAGATGTGAGGAGAACGTGTCCGACCAAAGGATATTCAACTGAAGGGGAATTTTTCAGAGTAAGGAATGGAAGGACTTATTGAGTGAAGTGCTCCATTCACTTAGTTTGATTACATTATCCTCAACTCGTGCTCGTACAAGGAAAACTATATTTCCTTACGCTTTCCATACTTTGGTGAGTGAGGTATGCTCATACAGTGGATTGTGGTGGTTCCCTGACTTGATTCCTTCGCTCTTCCCAGGTGAGCTGAACCAGGACGTTCCTGGGCGGTCGCGGATGTGTTCCTCGGACTCGTCCCGGACTCGGACGGTCATCTTGACCAGCAGGATGTGACTTCACAGGGGCAGCTATACGCCGGATCTCCACCATGCTTTCTCTGTGGAGCCTCCCTTTCCTCTCCCTCTCTCTGCCCTTCCTCCTGCACGCTGCCCCCCTCGCAGGGGAAGTGGAGGTACCGTCGCCAGGGACCGACGCAGTGGCAGCACGTGGCACCCTGGGAGTCTCTGTGGCTCCCGACGGCCCTCTGGTTGGGCACAAAATGGCCGACTTTCTGGCTCTGCCTCAGGCTTGGCTGTCCCTGTCATCTGAGGAAAGCGACAGTCATGACGACACAGAGGAGTTTAAGGGAGTTATTGGTGAATATGTTGATATGCTGGACAGCTCAGAGAGGGCCCCCAGTGAAACGTGGCTGGGGCCTCTTACTTCCACGGAGGCTGAGGCTGCATCCTCCAAGGGGGGGCACTTCAAGCCAGTGACTGAGTCAGCATTAGGGAACAGGCCACCAGCCACCACCCAGGTCTGGGTAGGCCAATATCGGCAAAGCCAGACCAATGTTGGGTCCGCCTATGGACCTCCAGCCAACCCTACAGGAAGCATAGAAAGAGTTTCAACGCTCCAAGTTGGACCGAAGGAAAAGTCCAACAGTCCTTCCCCTGTTTTGATGTTGGTAGCTTTTCCTACAGGCTCCCCAGACACGGCCACCTCCGTGGGTTTACCAACCAGCCCAGGGGCCACACGGGCCGAGCCATTCCAAACGGCCAGCCCTCCTGTCACCACGGCCAGGTGGGGATGGACCACGGAGCCCTCCACCACCCCCCAGGGACAACTGAAGGGGGAGGTAGAGGAGGCACAGGACTTCACAGAAAGCCTGTCATTCAGTGCAGCCACTCTCAAAGGTAGGGTCACAGGGTGCACAACCCCCCCCCCCCCCCCCGTAACGTTTGCAAGGTACTGTAAGTCGATGGTGATAAGGTTGACGGGCTCAAAAAGGACAAACTGTTGGAGATAAATAGCCCGGATGATATGTTTACCGCGCTGTTGTTTATGTGGATGCCTTGCTTGTATGGCCTCTCAAGT
Source organism: Aplochiton taeniatus (assembly GCA_017639675.1). Classification (NCBI taxonomy): domain Eukaryota; kingdom Metazoa; phylum Chordata; class Actinopteri; order Galaxiiformes; family Galaxiidae; genus Aplochiton; species Aplochiton taeniatus. Next base: position 13,625,312 of record CM030181.1, on the reverse strand, counting down.
CGGCATTTCACTGCACTGTGTGTGTGTTTGGTGTGTGTGGGATAAGTATTCCGCTGGCAAACACCAATGTTTTACATTCAAAGAGCAGCTCAGCGTCACCACTCCCCCTCTCTTCCCTTCTTCATCTGTCAAACCTCTCTTCCCGCTTTCATGTCTCCCTCCTTTCCTCTCTTTTTTTTTAATATTTTCCCTCTTGGTACACAACTCCTCCGCAGTCTGTTTTATGTGAAGCATATCTATATGTATTATTCAATCCCTGTGCTCTGTAACGCGCCAGGGAAAGACTAGCCAGCCGTGGTGGGGGGTGGGACGGAGGGGGTCTGCATGTAAATCCGTGTAGGGATGCTATTGCAACTGCGACGGACTCTGTCTGGCTAACAGGTAGGGGTGGAGAGGTGTCTGTCACCGCTGTCTGCCCGCTGAAGGTTCCCTTTGATGTGCTGGCGGCCTGGAGCAGGAGGCACGCTCTGCCTCGGCCTGTTGACAACGCAGCCTAAGACCATGTTCGCTGTGGGCCGTCTGATATCTGCCTCCCTCTTTTGGGCAGCAAGAGAGGATTATCTCTCTTCACAGGGGGATACCAGTAGTATATTATTTAAATGGTATGCACTGCTGTCAGTTCATGCACCCCACCTTCTGCTAATAATGCTTGGATGTAATGTTACTAATTATGAATCACAGAGGGCCTGGTGAAGAGATTATTATTAGGTACGCTAAATGAGAGCACGGCTGAGGTCAGTACAACCTAATCTAGTCTCTCTCTCTCTCTCTCTCTCTCTCTCTCTCTCTCTCTCTCTCTCTCTCTCTCTCTCTCTCTCTTTCTCTCTCTCTCTCTCTCTGTGGTTTACTTAGTCTCTTACTCTCACTCTCTCCGTGACCTAGTTAGAGAACCCCATGCTGTTACAAGCCTGCTCTTTTATAATGGATTAGCTGGATTTATCTCATACACTCTCTCTCCTCTTTACGGTGTTTACGGATCAAACGTTCTGTTGTAGGCAATTGTCTTGTTATGATAAATGATAAGGTCTCACGACGTCACATTATTTGAGACACTAACTTTTAAAGCTTATTTAATTAATCCATACTGTATTTTTTGGTTGTTTTTTTAGATCCAGGTGATGAGTGGCAGGATTCCAATGAGACGTTTCCTTTTCTGGACTGTGACGCGGACCCCACTGCCACACCCTGCAATGTCTCTGACCAATCCTGGAGTCCTATTTACCCGGACGACACCACCTCCAACCAATCCATGCGCCCTTCCATTGCCATAACCCCGCCACTGTTTGTGCCTCTGTATTCTGATTGGAACTCTGCCCTGGCCACATGGGGACTGGCCTGGGAAGCTCACATCTACGGCCTGGGCTCTGTGTTCACCGTGTTTGGCCTGATCTCCACAATCTGCCTGTTAGGCCTGCCCCTGCGCTGCCCCCCGGGAATCCTCTATTTCACCCTGCTGCACCTGTTCCTCCTGGCTGTGGGGGGGATGAGAGCCTTCTCCCTGCTCTACGACGCCTACAGCCACCAGGAGCGCCTGCCCCCCCTGGGCTCCTTCCTCCTGTCCGAGCTGCCCTTCCCCTGCCTGACCTCGGCCTTCGCCCTGGCCTTCCTCCTGCTCTCCCTGCGCTCCCGCGTGCGCCTCTCCCTGCCCCGCTCCCTCGCCAACCCCCTGGCGGCGCTGCCCAGGCCCTGCCTGCTCCTCGGCCTGTCCCTGCTGCACTTCGCCGCATGCCTGGGCAGCGTGGGCCTGCTGCAGCTGCTGCCCGGCCTGCCGGCCCTGCTCCTCCTGCCCCAGGGCCTGTTTGTGGGCCTCTCCATCCTCCTGTCCGGCTCCTACCTGGTGTTCTACTGCGTGGCGCGGGCCGACACCAGCCACACGTACAGGCTGAGGGACAGCGGCGAGGGCGAGGGCTCGCCGGAGGGGGCGGGGGGGCCCGCGCGCTGCCCGTTTGCCGAGGCGGACGACTGGGCCAGGGCGGCCGGGGCGGGCTTGGGGGCGGCCCTGTGTTTGCTGGGCTGCGGGGGGCTGCAGCTCTACGGGATCCTCCATGCGCTGGGGCTGGGAGGGGGCCGTGGCCTGGGCTTCCAACCCTGGCCGTGGTGGGGCTACCAGCTGGGCTGCAGGCTCTGCGAGCTGGGCGTGTGTCTGGCCCTGTCGCTCATCGGCACTCAGCCCCTCCTCTGTCACTGCCGATCCTCCCCCAGGACTAAGTCTCGCCCCCGGCCGGGGTCCTGGTCCAGGTTGCCCTGCGGCTCGCCGACAGGGGGGCCTAGCCTGCCCCCTCAGGGTGCTGGGAAGTCCCCAGTCCTACCCCCGCACTACCCCTGGTCTCTGGCTCAGCAGGAGAAGCTGGTGGTCTGTGAGGTCATCACCAAGGGACAGTCTGAGGCCCTTCCTCTTTATACGCTGGTGGATCCCCTGAGAAATGGACTGCAATCCAATCCCTGCCCGAGCTCCAGACCCCCTCTCCCCAGTAACCCGCTTAGCCCGCTAGGGAGGCCTAAAGCGGGGTTGGAGTCCCAGCTGTCTTCCCTGGACAGCCTTGGCCTGGACACAGACTCCACGGTGGACCTGCGCCCTCCCTCTCCCATAGACCTTTCCCGCAGCATCGACCAGGCCTTGTTCAGTGAGACGCTGTTCCCCTACGGCCTCTTCAGCGCTCCCAGGCTCCTACAGGCCTCCTCCAGCCTTTCCCTCAACTCCCCCAGCCACGCCCCTTCCGTGGCTGACACTGCTCTTTACCGCACATCCTCCTGTGGAGACGTGGACCAGGAGGACCCCCTGTCCCAGTCACGGCCTCCCCCGCTGGAACGCAGCAGGCCTCCGTCGTCCCCTGAGCCGTGGGGGTGGAAGGGGAGTACCTCCAGCACGCTGGACCCGGCCTCTCTCAGCAGCTCCTCCCAGGGTTTATGCTCCAGTCCCAGGGAAAAAGGGAAGACGCGCCCCGTGCCCCGTGTCAGCAGAGGGCATAACCCTCCCACCCAGAGCAGCCTGCCCCGGGCCATTCCCCAGCGGCCCCACCACAGGCACTACCGCACCCTGAGCTCGGCCTCGCAGGACAGCCAGCTGGGGGGCCGTCTGGCGGGCACGGAAGAGCTGAGTGACAGCCGGCAGCTGGAGAGAGACCTGGCCGTGCAGGCAGAGTTCATCAACGTGTGCCGACAGATCGACGCGCTGAGCGTGTGCAGTGACACCATTGATTTGTAGGGAGCATAGGTGGACCCACGTGTTGCTGGGACGGGTTGTTAATGCAGAGTGTTCCGGTATGTTACGAAGGGGATGAAGAGGTTAAGTTGGACTGAGCCATTGAACTGCAGCGTTACTCAGTGAATAACGCACTCACTGTAAATCTGATTCAAACAGGGAACAGTGAACTTCTAATCTATGAAGCGATTGGGAAGGTGTGTTGCTCATTTGATTTTTGAACGCAAAGAAAAAATGTGTTCCTAGATGTTTTAACTCCATTATCATGGGATAAAAGCATTTTGTTTGTGATCATCCCTAGATCCGCAACCATTGCTTCATCCTCTGCAGCGCTACACCATATATAGGGCAGCTTGTTTTTACTGAAGCAGCCGCACATTATCGGCCATATTTAATGCTTTGCTGCCATCTAGTGGACAATGTAAGCATCATCATCAGTGAAAAATCCAACGAATGTGTTTTCTCTAACAGTGCTGACCTATTAGTAAGTTTTTAACTTAATTCATATTTAAAAACAAAAACAAAAAACATTTTGTACAGTAAATTAGATTAGTTTCATGACATCCAAACCACGTGTTCCATGAAACAACAAGGTATGTAAAATGTCGCTGTAAATTCTCATAATATACATGATTATTTATTGTCATTTCAAATGTGACTTTGAAATATCGAGGTGTGTTATAGGTGTGCTAAAATAAAAGAGGTGATGTTTAGATGAGAAAGTTTCATTTGGCATCCTGGAGCCTTGGTGCAATCAAAGACACTGGAGGGCACCACACAGCCTGTGACCCACATTCCATATCGACCACTCAAACTGTGCCTCAAGGACACACGCTGCCCCAATCACACGGCTAGCTACTTTTAGCATGCGCTAGGTTTCTATAACGTTTACACGCGAAGAAAAAGCAATCATTGGAGCACTAATTGAGAGAAGTCTCAGTCAAACTAGACCTTTGTGTACCGACTGTAAATAGCTCCTAAACCTCGCTAAGTGGAGCCTTTATTGGTTTAGACAAAGCTCCATGCACACAACAGGAGCAAGGGTAATTATCTTTGCATGCAACTGTTTCGGTTTGAGGCAGGCAAAAGAATACATTTTGATTCAATCTTTATTCTTTACCCTGTGCAGCACACTGTAGAGCAAACGTTAAAAATCTGAAGTTTGATGACCAAAACATACAGCAGAATTCCATATACCATAATGGGTTCCTCAAGTGTTTTCTTTACACTACCAGAGTCTTGTAACAAAACCTGTGACTTTTGAAAAAGCTTTGTGGAATTACACGTTTGAAAAGTGTGTAGCGCAGGTTGGCTGTACTTTTCTATTTTATATAAATGTAGCTCGATGTATTTTATGATTTCAAGTCCGTGTTTTTGGGGTCCTCTTTATTTACAATTTTTATGTACACATTACATCAAAAGAAGTAGGACTCTGGCATGGCTGAACCATGAGGAGAACGTCCTACAATCATGTTTTGTAATCTAGTTCCAAATAGATTCAAACTCAAGAAAATGCTTCGACAGCAGGTTAAGATGTAAGTTGGATAAACACTATATCCTTGTGTTGCTTAATGTAGCTTTGGTCCCTTCAGCACTAATGTCACATGCACAGTTCTAGCGACTATTAATAATGAGACCTACAATGACGTACAAGACAAACAATAGTAATTGGTGTGCAGGGTACAGCCAAAACAAAAATGTTTAAACACATTACAGATCTATATATGTTTGGTCAAATTAGTTGCACCACGGAATTGGTCAATTGGCCATGATGTGTGTTTTGAGCTGTGCCAACATTTCTGAAATAGCTACTGCTGACGGTACCCATCCAGAGTTTTCCTGAGTCTAACTAAAGAGCACTGCCGTTTGACAAGATCGACGAAGTGTTGGAGGAATCTTCCTCCTAGACCAGCTTATTCTTCTGGACCCGTGACGTACGCTAAGCGTCTGTTTACGCGTGTGAGATAACCATAAGAAGGGATTTCATACTCATCAAAAACCCAGCTCACGAGCATTCTCTCCTTCCCACCATTAGGTGTGCACAAATAGCGCGCTCCCGGGACTTTGTCACCATGCGCCTTCCCCCCGTTGCCTGGCCTATCGCCCTGTGGCTCTCATTCTCAGGCGTTAGGTGCGTCGCGGTGTCAAGTCTGGAGTAAACACAAGCAGGGACAGAGAGGCCAAGGTGGAGCAGTCCAGGCGGGGGGCGGGGCCCTTGGGGTTCGGTCACATGTGTCCGTTATATCTCGTGGCTGCGGGTGCAGGGACGCTGGGGGCTCTCCGCATTCTCCCCCTCCCTCCTGCTTCAGTATAGCCGCTTCTCATGACTGCAGGGGGAGAACACCACGGCACGTTACATCGGATGACCCTGCGGGCCGAATGCATTTGATAGATATAGACATAGCTCTGGTGTGGATGACTGGGGGAGCAGGCGCCAGGTGCGTTAGGTATGTACTTACATGGCACAAAAGAATATCTAACACGACAGCATGATTAGGAGAAAGAGAGAGAGAGAAGACACTTTGACGTCTCGTGGTTTTTCTCATGAACACAGCAAGTCAATGGGACGGGGCACAAACCGAACACGTCAACACCATACATGTCTTCAGTAAACTTTTTACCCAATAAAGCAGGCCAGCCGGTAGCTTGGGGAAATGGGACCGGGACCAGAACCCCAAGCGTTACTCTCTAAGCAAGCTACAGCCATGCAGCAGAGTGAAGGCCACAGAACAGAGGGGAGACAAGGACAAAGAGGACATGCACCCGGGAAAGGCCAGTAGTTCTACAGGCTACGGCCAGCAGGGGGCGGACTTACGAGTGGAGCCCGTGCACTCCGCCCTCCACCTGAGCAGACATCGTCCTTCTCTCAAACTTCAGCTCCCCAGAATACATCATGGACCTGGGGGGGGGGGGGGGGGAGATGGCGTGTTTATGCCCCCGCCGTGCCTCCCATCATTAGTAATACACACAATGTCACTCATTTCTGTCTTTCTCTGTCTGTCTTTCTATTTGTTGCATCGCAAGCACACGCAAGCATACACGCAAAGACTTACCGCAGAATGGACAAGCTCTTGGCGCCGATGTCTTGGCAGCCATGTTGGAGGCCGGCAATGAGGTAGGGGGCAAACTTATGGATGGAGCCTTTGTCCTGGACCGAGCCGGAAACGCCCTGGGCCACCTTCACCTTGTCACCCTCACTAGAAACACACAGCACACTCGCTGCTGCAGAAATACGTTTACTAAATGTGGCTTTAAATAGTGAATAATTCTATAACATTGCTTTAAAATGTACAGTGAACAGAAGTGAGAGGAAAATGTGTTGCCTTCCCTCCCTCCCTCCCTGCCTCCCTCCCTCCATCCCTCCCTCTCTCCCTTCTTAATGTTAAGGTTTACAGTCTACAGAAGTGAGAGGAAAATGTGTTGCCTTCCCTCCTTCCTTCCTTCCCCCCCCCCCTCCCTCCCTCCCTCCCTCCCTCCCTCCCTCCCTCCCTCCCTCCTTAATGTTAAGGTTTACAGTTTACAGAAGTGAGAGGAAAATGTGTTGCCTTCCCTCCCTCCCTCCTTCTTTCCCACCCTCCCTCCCTCCCTCCCTTCCTCCTCCACCCTTCTACCTGAAGTAGCGTTTCTGACTGCTGTTGTTCTTCTCCATGGCGTCCAGGGAGCCCATGCCGCGGTACTTCTTCAGACGGACGCCGTCCGAGAAGAAATACTCCCCCGGCGCCTCGGTGGTCGCCGCCAGCAATGACCCCATCATCACTGTGAGGTCAGGGGGCAAAAGGTCGTTCAGAGGCCGGCGATGGCTGTGAATCGTCAGAGGGGAAAGGGTGCGAAACGTGGGGCAACCACGTCTCAAAGAACAAGTCGCCCGCTCTCAGGGTGCCTACCTGTGGAGGCGCCGAGGGCCAAGGCCTTCACCACTTGTCCCACGGTCTGGATGCCTCCGTCGGCTATGACGGGCACGCCAAAGCGCCGCGCGTACTCCGCCACCTTGTACACCGACGTGCCCTGAGGGCGTCCGCACGCCATCACTGAGACAGAGAATGACAGCGGTGAGCGCCCCCTGCCCAGCGCACAGGAGGGTGGCGGGAAGTCATGCCACCCGAGGGCTCCCGTTCTCCCTACCTTCCTGGGTGATGCAGATGGAGCCGGAGCCCATGCCCACCCTCAGGGCGTCCACGCCCGCGTCGATCAGGTTCTTGGCCTGGGCCGCAGTCACCACTGGACGCACACAGAGGGAGACAGGGAGGGAGTAAGTGAGTAAGGGTCATTCCAAAATGTACAGATTGAATCTGTACACAGAGAACAATGGCCATTGACCAAAAGGCATATACATCCCCTTTTAAACATTGGAAGCATTTTTTGTCTGTTGGTTATAAAATGAAATGATGTGTGAATGACTGAACCTTAATTGGGTTATAAATGTGATATGACACGTTTTTATGACACTGTTTTACTCCTTTACAACACACACACACACTCACACCATGAATATACAATATGTCTGTAAGTGCTTCGGCAAGATTTTTGTATATTGCCCATCGATAATTGTTTGTAAGGAAAAGACGGAGGGAAAGACTCTAAATGTTAAAACAGGGAACGCAGAGGGGAGTAAAACAGAGAAGTTGGAGGGTCTCACCATTGCCTCCCACCACCTGGAGTTCCGGGTATTTCTGCTTGATGTAGTGGATCATGTTGATCTGGTAGACGGAGTTGCCCTGGGAGGAGTCCTGCTTACAGACACACACACACAGGCGGGAGAGTCAACCACCAGAGCCCTGGCAATAGGACAGGTGGTGACTCCATACATGAGCGTAGCATGACCTCCATGGCCGAAGCCCGGCCCGAACCCACCAGAACCACCACGTCCACCCCGGCCTGCATCAGCAGGTCCAGCCGGTAGTTGTCCTCCTCGCGGGTGCCGATGGCGGCGCCGCACAGGAGCTGCTTGCGGGAGTCCTTGGAGGCCAGCGGGTAGTCTCGGTTCTTCTTCAGGTCTGTCCGGGCGATGATGGCCACCAGCTCGTCGCTGTCGTTCACTATGGGCAGCTTCCCTGCAGGACGAGACAGGGCAAAGCTTGTAGACTTTCGACGGGCTGTGGCCATTGGATCTGGATTGGGCTCCGTTCGGTTCCGGACCCACCTTTCTTGCTACGTTGCAGAATGTCGTTGGCTTCTTTGAGCGTGACGCCAGCTGGGGCCACCACTAAATCTTCCCGCTTTGTCATGGCCTTGGAAACCAAAGGCAGCCGTTAACGCAGCCAGCATCCTCGGCTTCGTCACACAAAGTTCCCATCATGCCACACACCGTTCCTTGTTGTCAGATTGACAGTCTCCCTCTCTCTCTCTCTCTCTCTCTCTCTCTCTCTCTCTCTCTCTCTCTCTCTCTCTCTCTCTCTCTCGTTTGCTCTCTCTCTCACACGCACACGCACACACATAGCAACACCCACCCATACACACCTCCTCGAGGGGTCTGTCATGGTCCTTCTCTGAGAGGAAGTCGATGTCCCTGGAGGTGACGATGCCCACCAGCTTGCCGCCCATCTTGCCCGTGGCGGTGACAGGGATCCCCGAGAAGCCATGGCGCACCTTGGCCTCGAACACGTCTCCCACCGTGTGCTGAGGACTCATCACCACCGGGTCCGTGATGAAGCCCTGCTCAAATTTCTGCCCCCGTGGAAACAGACAAAGGTTACACTTTGCTTCCTGGACGTGTGAAGGGACTAATGAAAAAATAGAGGCTACATGTTACATGTATCAGGCACATCAGTCGATTATTTACTTTTATGAAGTCTTGTTTAATAGAATTTTAAACTTCATTTTTCAAGAAGAAGTCATGGCCGTCCACGTTTTACCTTAACCAATCGGACTTCATTAGCCTGGAACTCAGGAGTGCAGTTGTGATGGATGATTCCAATCCCTCCCATTAGCTGCAACATCACACACAGAAATATATGGTCAGAGTGGGCCCAATCATACAACATCTAATCAACTGTAACTGTTTAGATGAAGGAAGATAAACATTTCAGACGCAATCTGGTAAGTGCTAGAGGAAGGTTGTACGTACTGCCATGGCGATAGCCATGGAGGACTCGGTCACTGTGTCCATGGGAGAGGAAATGAGAGGTGTCTTGAGGGTTATCTTCCTGGTCAGGGCAGAGGTCAGATCCTGAAAGGAGGTCAAATCCAACGTCATGTGAATTGTGGTTTGTGTGTGGTCGACACTTGCATGGACCTTTTACTGTGACCACCTAAATTCTCTCCACTTCAACATAGATCCGTTGCTTTTTTAAAATATTAGAACAAACTCACAGTGAGAAAAAGCTCTAAAATAAATACAAATAATTAAAGTAGTATTTACATTTTCTGAAATAATTTACAATACAAATACCCTTAGTTGGTATAGCAAATATAGATTATTTTCACTTGCATCAAGGTTACTCAAAATATAGGACTATTTTACTGCGATATGTAGAAGAGGAACATCTAAGTCTAAGACTTGTATTTCAAATGTTACCAGCTGACCAGCAGAGACCAGAGACTCCTAACAAGGCGCTGACTCGCCATAATCCCCTGCCGTACATGAGGTGACACAGGTGTGACTGTGCTTGTGTGTGTTTACCAGAGCCCTTGTTTTGCCACCCAGTAATAACCTTGTGGCTTCAGCGAGAAATTAATTTCTACTCCCAGCAGAGCTCGCCGGAGAAAAACAAGACGTCCTGCCTCCCTCAGTGCTCTCCACTGAACCAGTATGATGGAGGGACATTTGAAACGGGTAAACACCTCCACGCACCTGGCTCTTTTTTTTTGTCACTGTAAACGACAGGTAAACGTTTCGGGGGTTGTATGCACGGTAAATCGGAGAGAGGACGTTGACATGCTAAAAAGGGCAGCGTATACTACACTGCAAACCAAGATACTGAGGTGGAACAACTGTGGTTAGCATGTAATGGACGGTGGGATTAGTGAGCTGGAGGACATTTTACAGACGGGACCAGGAAGTGACACGCGGGATAGACTCAAAGTGATACGGGCTAAGCCTCTTGATCCGAGTGCCGTGAACTTTAGAGCTCTCTAAGAAAAAGGACTTTCGTAAAGTGCGTCGGAGCCAAAGAGGAACTCAGACAGCCTCGAGGACAGACACCAGGACTCGCGCCCGATTTCTCTCACAAACATGTGCACACACACACACATACACACACACACACACACACACACACACACACACACACACACACAGACACGGACACACAAACCCCACAGGGTTACTGCTTGAATGCCTGTGTAACTAGGTCCCAATGGAAAAGTGGAAGGTGTCAGGTTCCACACCTTGGTCACCCTGTACTAAGCACAGGTAAACTTAACAAGACCAACAGCTACCAAACCAGGGGGTCACCAAACTCAAAGAGATACTCACCACGTCATCTGAGGTAAAGTCAATGAAACCGGGAAGAATCAGGAAGTCGCTGTGAGAGAAGGTTAACAATTGGTGAAAACAGAATGGGTGACGGTTACTGCTGAGGGCGTGGTGTCAGAGGCAAAGTGTGGTGCAAGCTGTCTATCTAAAGAGGAGCGGCTGGTTCATCTGTCTCATCAACTGGAAGAAGATAAAGCCTTCATACGCCTCCATTAATACACACATGCACACACACACACACACACAAGCACACACACATACACAAGCACGCAAGCACACATACACACACACATACAAACAAGCACACACACATATACAAACACAAACACACACACACACACACACATATACAAACACAAACACACATACACACACAAACAAACAAACACAAGTGCCCCTTGATCCACCGCCGCGGTGTGTGTGATCCTTCTAATGACAGGGGCCTGGGTAATGCTGTGTAGCATGGGCCTGTAGAGTGGACTTACTAAGAGTAATCCTGCTATGAAAGCTTAGCGGATGTTTCATCATGCCACTGCTAAGAGAGGAGGGGATGTAGCATAACACAGTGGGATGACGCTTCTATGTGTGTGTGTGTAAGTGTGTGTGTGTGTGTGCGTGTGTGTGTGTGTGTGTGTGTGTTTGGGGATTCCAAAAAACTTGCTGATGTCCACCACATCCAGCAGGTGTTCCAACCACAGCTTACTTGTATGTGAGTCCGTCTCCAATAGCAAAGAGTTGCTGTGCTGTGAGACCATCTTCAGGTACATACCCTGTCCCCCCACTGATCAGGTAGTCAGCCGTGCTGGAACGGAAACATACGCAAACATACGCAAACGCACATATACACCCAATGCACTTTATTGTGTTGGTATGATTCATATTACTATTGCCATCGTTGTATAGTAATTTCACTTAAACAAATGTATCTATATATAGAACTAAAGGACTCATGTACATTTCCTTGGATGTTGCATTAAGCAATGCATTTGAAGGATTAGCATTTTTCATCTCGCAGATGACAAGAATATCCTAATCGTCTCACTAAATACTACTCATATTCAAATGATAGGAGGGTAAACCTCATGTTTTACTGTGGATGCAGATGCATGTAGGCCTTGCATATGCTTTCTCATAGTTGAATGCAACTGTTCTCTCAAAGAGATCTGTCCTGGTTTGTATCTGTCATAAAATAAAAGTGTCCATCACACGTCGCATGCACAACGTCCGAGGATCCAGCCTTGTCGATGGAAGCCCCTAGTGGACCTGTATGACGGCCGCCCAGTGTGTGCCAGAGGCTCAGGTGGAGTCACCCCGTCCAGGTAGCACATCCTTTGGTCTCTTTAAGCTTCCGACCGACCAGCCCAAGGTCATGCCAAACGGAAAACAAAACCCTCCCCCTCAGAGCAGGATGCCAACTGACCGTGTCGCGAACAGGACACACGGCCAGGCCGCCGCATTTTAGGGGGAGGGGTGCCGACGTCGGCAGCTGATCCTGACTACCCTGACTACCCTGTCAACCCTAATGTGTAGTGACTTGGGGGTGGGGGGGGGGTGGGGGGGGGGGGGGGGTGAGACTGACCTCTCGGGCTCGTATCCAGCTTGGATGCGCGTGGCGCTGTACCTCTGCGCCGCCGTCTCATGCCCGTGGCCGTGCGGGCTGCCGTGGGCGTAGGGTCCGTGCGGGTGGGGGGGGTCCCCCTCGCGGGCGGAGAGGCGGGGCCGTGCCGGCTCCGTGTCCCCCACGATCCTGCGGTAGTCGATCTGGTAGGTGTCCCGCTCGGCATCCCCGAAGCGGTCGTAGCCGTGACCCTCCATCTCGGGGAAATCCAGAGCGACGGCCTCCACGATCAGCCCCGCCAGAAACACAAGTCGCGTGGCTCAGACTGTGCAAACACGCGCCCACACACACACACACACACACACACACACACTGACTCTAGCAGAGGGAAATAACCGCTCTCACCGCATGGAGGCTTCCTCTCAAAAGCTCGAGAGCAACTGTCCTTTCACACCTGCTGCTTCAGTTGAGTGGAGAGCCATGCACCTATCAAACACAGCTGACGGCTGGCTACCGGCCCTCGCTGCAATCAGTGCTGGCTCCCGGCTCCAGCGAGTGACTGAGGTCTGCCAGGTATTTCCCTGGTCGCTCTCTGGATCCTCCGAGGACCAGTCCAAGCTCTGCTGACAGAGGCGGCTCAGTCTCTGCTGTGACCTGGATATGAAGTTCCTGGAACGGGGGCGAGGATCGATGAAGAATCCCCTTTGGTGGATGCGGTTTCCCTTGAGTCGTCCCCCAGCAGGACTTCAGGGGAGGCTCTGTTGATAAAGAGTGGGGTGGAGGGTGACGATGGCGGCGCTGTGACCTGTGAGACAGGCACCTGCTAGTTCCCGAGGCCTGGAGCCTCTCTCTCCTCCAGCGCTGCCGAGCGCAACACTGTTTCTGACACAAGTGGACGTCACTCCACCACAAAGAGGATTGGGAGAATTAAAACAGGAGGAGAGGGAGGGAGGGAGGGAGGGGGGTCTATGTATAGGGGCGGGGTGTTAGACTGAGGGACAGAGGGAGGGATCAAGATGCCACTTAATAAACACTCTGCCTCTCAGTATTGCTATGGCGCGGAGGTGTGTGTGTTTGCCTTGTGTGTTCTTGGAGACGGAAATTTAAACGGCACACACAGGTCCCAGGATGCAAAACCGAGCCACAGTGCTTTCCCTTGAGACGGAGTGTGTGTATCTTCGTGTGTGTGTGTGTGTGTGTACGTGTGCATGTAAATCTACCACCAGATGACAAATGAGGGTGTGTACATAGGTTCTGTGCTAGAAATACATCTAGGTCAAGTCGTCCCAGCCAAGATCAATACGTTTTTTTTTTCCACCCTTCAGGAAGAATGTCACGGTCTCCCTGGATGCATGTGTGCGACAACAATAAAGTGACTCCCTAAGCGGAATGAAGGACATTCTAGGGAAAATAACGACGAGCTCAGGTTTTGTTTTCCCCCGCGTTGGACGAGACAAAAACCGCCACGGATGTCCTGCACAGCAGCACCTGCAGGTGACTTGTCTGACTGAGTGCCTGTGACAGATTACCGAGGTTTTACTGGGGCCCTAAATCCTCTTAACGACTTACTCAGGCTTTCTCCTTCCCTTTCTATGGTCCTCCTCTCTGTTTAACTTAGCTGTCTGCCTGCCATCCTCAGGCAGGTCACCTCCAGGTGAACATTTGTCTCCTGCGTTCAATTCCAACAGATTCAAACGACTATTCTTCTGCTGGTGCAGGAAAAAGGTGAAGTCAACAAAGATCTCCGAAAAACAACTTTAATACACATAAAAAACATAAAAAAAATATTTTGGTAGCAGTTTTCTGAATTTCTGAATTGATCTTTTAACAAGCAAGGATCCCCTCTCTCATCTCTCACATCTTCTACCGCTTATCCTGTTTTACAGGGTCGCGGGGGGGCTGGAGCCTATCCCAGCCAACACAGGGCGTAAGGCAGGGTACACCCTGGACAGGACGCCAGTCTATCACAGGGCCAACACATATAGGGACAGACAACCACTCACACTCACATTCACACCCTATGGGCAATTTAGAGTCACCAATTAACTTGCATGGTTTTTGGACTGTGGGAGGAAACCGGAGTACCCGGAGGAAACCCACGCCGGCACAGGGAGAACATGCAAACTCCCTAGCAAGGATCCATGTATTGATATGAGGTAGGATTCTTGACTTGTATCGTTGCGGTTTAAAATCATGTTGTGATGACCTGGGGCCCTGGTGAAGTCCGTCTCCTGTTCTCAACCACTCCGTCAGGACGGTGATTCTAAAGGGGGAAATCAAAACAGACTGTATTGAGAGAAGAGCCGCCTTAACCAGACAGCCTCCTTTCACTGATGTAGAGTCATACCCAGTTTGTCCACTAGGTGGGGCTCATGTTTTCTCAGAGCACTGTAGAAGGCTGCTTTGACTTTGACCCCTCCAGAACGGACAGGCTTCTGTAATTTCCTCATTTTGTCATAGGTGGTCTTCTCGGCGTCAATCTGGGCGTAGGTCTCAGCATGCAGAATGTTCTTCTGGTTCAGGTCATCAGCGATGGCCATTACCATGGTGACATCTTGAATCAGCTGTGCCCAATGATCATCCACAAATTTTGCGGCTGGTAAAGGGGCAATAAAACACAGTTATGTCACATTATGAAGTCTTCTTATGTAATATTAACGTGCACCTGATCAGACCACACCCTCTTTTGAGATTTGACAGAAATCACACCATCTACTTCCCTAGAAAATACAGCTTCTCTGTTTCATTAACACACACACACACACACACACACACACACACATGCACATGCTCTCTCACACACACACACACACAGACACACACACACACACACACACACACACACACACACAGAGGCACAGACCCAGCACAGTTGTATCTCAGGGAGGGCAGGGACATTGATTCATTTGCATGTGACCATGGTCTTACTTGCATCTAAGAGGGACAAACCCTACTATATAGACTTACAGCATCGGAGTAAAAGATTTAAACAAAACGGACTACATATCACAGCAATTTGTTTTTTAAATAAAGCTATAAACCAAAATTCCGTTGAACCAGTTCTGCATGCCGGAGTGAGACCAAATTAATTCACGACACGTCATGAGACTGATCAGTAAGCCCACTAAGATTTGGTTGCATTAGTTACTCTAACGAGGCATTTGGTTTAGAACAAATTAAATAACTCTACTTTAACAACGTTTTGGGTTATTTGATTTGCCTGACCAGGTTTTATCTCGTATCCAGGAGGAATCACCTTCCCATGTTGGAAAAATAATAATAATAATAGAATAACTTCAAACAGTCAACGTGGCAACAGCCAGAAAAAGGCTATGCAAGAGAACCAGAGGCTGGACTCACCCTCCTTATCGCCTGGGGCTTTTGCAGCAGCTACATGTCTAGATGTACTGGGTTGGTAAACGGTGTCCTGCAAACAGCCTCAATTGGTTACTGTTCATTGGTGTGAGTAACCCTAACCCCAGAGACCTCCTTGGCAGGTTTGAAAGGCCATGACTCCTACCTCTTTCCAGGGTGCTTCTCTTCTCGCTGCTTGATCCACGCAGACCTCCGGGGGCGCTGTGGAAAGAAGGGGTCAAGTGGACGAGTGAGCTGGAGATGAATTCAAAGTCGCGGTTCACACCAGGGGCACGGAAAAAGCCGGCCCTCAACACCACGATGGACTTCAGATGTACAGCCAAGCGATGCAGTACCGTGTGCCTGGGAAGGCGTGGCGGCAGAGGAGCCCACGGAGCTGAGGGGCGGCTCCTTCTCACGCCCCCGTCCAAGGAGGGAGTCGTTGGGATGGAGCGAGGGAGAATTCTGCGGAGAGGACATGCAAGAGATTGCTGAGTGTGGTTCTCATTTTTCTTCATGTAGCAAACAGAAATGGAGCGGGTAGGGTCTTGGATAGTTACCAGAATTGACTGGATACCGCAAACAGCAGCAGGAAGGTCCCTCTTGTGCTTCAAATACACACTTGCAGTCACTTCAACACTTTCTGACCAAATGGAAAAAAATTATAATAACAATAAGTATCATGCGTTTCTACTAATCCCTTACAGTGTATTCAAGTGTTTTCTGAAGGGGGTGAATTATTTGTTCACTTTCGAAGGCCGGTCTTTGGGAGGGCTCCGGGTCCCAACACTTCTTCATCAGGGTTAGCAGCTCCTCCCCACCATCGGCCTGCTCCAGCTTGATATCCTCAAGCATGGGGCGCTGCCCTTTACTGATCTGGAACTCCAAATACTTGCTGGTATGATTTTCTATAGGTGGGTAACAAGGATGGGGCAAGGGATCGGTAGGGCATGTTGGTGTTCATTTGTGTGCGTAGATATATAGGTGCATATACCTGTAAATGTGCATGTGTGTGTGTGTGTGTGTGTGCGTGTGTGTGCATGTGTGTGTGGGGGTATTTGTGTTTGCACCTCCAAATCCAATTGTTCATGAGGGTGATAATGCTTTGACACCTTTAACCTTTACCTTGATAGGGTGATTTGCCCGCGAAGACGGACCAGAGTAGAATCCCATAGCTGAGAGCAAAAAAAGGATGGATGTTATTCCTCGAACACCAGCTGATATTTCTGAAGGTTACTAAAAAGGGCCCCTCTGGCTCTGACCTGTAGATGTCGTAGGCACGGACAGGCTTGTACGCTGATTGAAAGGACTCAGGGGGCATGTAGGCAACTGTACCATGTAACGGCCCAGAGCTGGAGCTTTGTGTCTGGTGAGCACTAGTGGACACCCTGGACAGGCCAAAGTCTGTGAGCTACAGTGAGAGAAGAGCAGGAGCGAAAGAGGTTGAGAAAGGGAGGTGTAGACAGACAGACAGAGAGAGAGAGAGGGAGAGATACATTGACGTGCAGACAGACAGACTCAACTTTTTAAAATTTTTTCTGCACTGTTATTTCCACTAGTCAGAGTCTAACCTTGGCATTCAGGTCGTCATCCAGCAGAACATTGCTGCTCTTCAGGTCGCGATGCAGCAGAGGAGGCTCCAGGGTGTGGAGGTAGTTCATACCCAGGGCCACCTGGTGGGCCAGGCGCCAGGCCAAGGGCCAGGGTGGGGGGCCCTTCAGGGCCCTCTGGAGGCTCTCCACGGAGCCCGTTTCCATCAACTCCATCACCAAGCCCAGGATCTTGCTGGAGCATCGAGGATCAGGGAGATAATCCTGGAATATGCCCAGCACCCGCACCACGAAGGGGCTGGTGAGCAGCTTCATTCGCTCTGCTTCCTCCATTAGGGGGGAGCCCGAGTTACTGGGGAGAGCAAGTGGGGCCGGTGCGAGAGGGGCAGAAAAAAGAAGAGTTCATAGACACATGGATTTATATTCTGGAACAAACAAAAAAGATGAGCTCCTGTAGGGATATGACAGGGATCGATTGATCAATTAAACAGTAATGACATTGATTATGAGTACACAGGACATACAGTACTAGTTACTACTAAAAATACTTCATACAGTACAACTAGTACAACATACAGTACTAGTAGTTACTACTAATAATACTATATACAGTACTAGTAGTTACTACTAATAACACTACATACAGTACTAATAGTTACTACCAATAATACAGTACTAGTAGTTACTACAAATAATGCAGTACTAGTAGTTACTACAAATAATGCAGTTCTAGTAGTTTCTACAAATAATACAGTACTAGTAGTTACTACTAATAATACAGTACTAGTAGTTACTACTAATAATACAGTACTAGTAGTTACTACTAATAATACAGTACTAGTAGTTACTACAAATAATACAGTACTAGTAGTTACTACTAATAATACAGTACTAGTAGTTACTACTAATAATACAGTACTAGTAGTTACTACTAATAATACAGTACTAGTAGTTACTACTAATAATACAGTACTAGTAGTTACTACAAATAATGCAGTACTAGTAGTTACTGCTAATAATACAGTACTAGTAGTTACTACTAATAATACAGTACTAGTAGTTACTACAAATACTGCAGTACTAGTAGTTACTACAAATAATGCAGTACTAGTAGTTACTACAAATAATACAGTACTAGTAGTTACTACTAATAATACAGTACTAGTAGTTACTACTAATTATACAGTACTAGTAGTTACTACTACTAATACAGTACTAGTGGTTACTACAAATAATACAGTACTAGTAGTTACTACTAATAATACAGTACTAGTAGTTACTACTAATAATACAGTACTAGTAGTTACTACTAATAATACAGTACTAGTAGTTACTACAAATAATGCAGTACTAGTAGTTACTGCTAATAATACAGTACTAGTAGTTACTACTAATAATACAGTACTAGTAGTTACTACAAATAATGCAGTACTAGTAGTTACTACAAATAATGCAGTACTAGTAGTT
This sequence comes from Aplochiton taeniatus, assembly GCA_017639675.1. Lineage (NCBI taxonomy): Eukaryota > Metazoa > Chordata > Actinopteri > Galaxiiformes > Galaxiidae > Aplochiton > Aplochiton taeniatus. Next base: position 13,606,767 of record CM030181.1, on the reverse strand, counting down.
ACCAGTGGTGGCCCATCATTATGGGCCGGTGGGGCCATGCCCCACCAACAAAAAAAGAAAAAAGAAACAAACAAAACAAAACAAATAGGCTATATAGTGATACAACTACTAAGGGAATTGTAAAGTGAATCACAATAAAAAGAAATACCAAAATGAGATGCTAGTTAATAAACAAGTCATGATGATCATAACAAGATGATAGGATCGCGAAGCGGGTTTGCCATTTCATGAGGTGGGGCTAGCCCCACGCCCGCACAGAAACAACAGAGATTGCTGATAGAAATACAACCCAATGTGCCTTCGCGCACGCGCTTTTCTGTCTTTTGATGAGAGCCGGTTGGGCCCACCAGGCTTGGCCCCTTGCTTTACTGTGCATGACTTGTCACTTGCTCATCACTGCCTGCTACTGTACTGCTATTGTAAAAAATGTACATAATTGAGTACTTGCTAAAAAATTGCTTTTCTTTGTTATCGTTTTAACAAAAACTGGAAATTAAACAATTAGGCATCAACCCATCGATCTCGTGATATAACCCATAAACCAAATGAAAAAAATTAGTATTTAACACTGAATGGTTGCAAAAAAAGTGGCTAGTTGACGTGGCAATTTCCTGTATAAAAAAATGAAGTCGGCTATCAGTGATGTATAATTTATTTCTGAGTTGCTGTTTTTGTGTGCCCCACTGGTATATAAATCCACCGGGCGCTAGTGGTAGTTACTACTACTAATACTACATACAGTACAAGTAGATAGTACTACTAATACTACATACAGTACTAGTAGTTACTACTAATAATATTACATACAGTACTAGTAGATAGTACTAATAATACTACATGCAGTACTAGTAGTCACTACTAATAATACTACATACAGTGCTCTACAGCAGTTTTTGGTGTATCAACAAATTACCCATCATCAAAATGCAGCAGCTTTATGGCTACATCCATTTTCCAGACAAGGTGTCTGGTCTTGTAGACCTGTCCAAAGGCCCCTGCACCAATCAATGTCCACTCCTTTCCAAGGCTCCCAGTACCTATTGGAGCAGCCGCCTGTGCCATATCACATTAAGATTAGAGTAGAGGGGGGCAGGTATAATCTGAAATAAAGAGGATATGGATACATACAAGGAAACTAATTAGAAAACTATCTCAGATGTATAACAAAAAAAATGCCTTTCAGTTGGTGTCATCCTGGTGTAAGAGGATCATTTGTCTTCTGCTTACTTTACTGTAACCTGCATGCCTGTACAGCCAGCCTGGCACAGCCTGTAGCAAATAAGTTCTAACATCAAGGCCAAACATGAACTATTTATATTATTTCCTTGGTTCTTCTTTATAAAGCCATGGGCTGCCAAAACAGTTATTTCTAAAGTTTTTGAGTATTTTGCATTTTTTGCATTTTCTTTTCATAACAAATATTAGTGGTAGAGTTGGCTCTATCTGGCTGAACTATTTACGACAAATTTGCCTAACATATTTTGTGCTCTACCAAACGATTGAGCTGCAGCGTATGTTAAAGGGTTCAAATAAATCAGATTGTCCGGTCACTCAGAGACTCAGTCACTCAGAAGTGATTCTGGTCAACTGGTCATTTCCAAAATCAAGCTTAAGACCTTTGGTGACCGTGCATTAGGGCTGCACCAAACTTTGGAACTCTCTCCCTCCTGAAATTCGCAACTCGTTATCCATCTTTCAATACCTCAAAACCCATCTTTATCAATCTGGCCTTCCTTTAATTATTTATGTGATTAACAACCTGGCTAACCCTAACTGTTATTCTTTTACTTATGTTTCTATTTATATTTATTTAGTTAATTCGTTGTATTTTGGTCAAATAGTACTTGTCGTTGTTCTATTGTTGCTTTATTGTTGCATTTCTGTCTATCTCTGTCTGAACTGTTAGTACTATTTATGTGATGCTCTTCGTCTGAGCGTCATTGGCTTGTAACAGGCTATCTGTTAACATGCTGTTGAAGCGGCTTTGGGTCTGAGAAAAGCGCTGTATAAAATGAATTATTATTATTTATTGAGAAGGCGTGCAGAAAAACCTAAAAAAAAACAAGGTAGAAATGACAACGTATACTCAATTTGAACATGGAATTTGCCTCTTTGCATCTATTCTTCAAAGCTAGCGGAAGAAAATGGGATAGGCTAGTTTTTCACTATTTTATGTGTACTGCAGAAGGAATTTGAAGATATGGGCTTATTTGACCAAAGTGTCCTTCCGGCGTCCGCACCTGCTTTGTGTCAGCTGTGGAATCCCTAAAGCTTGTGCCATTATGCCTTTCAATTTCTTTCTCAGACAATATATTTATCGAAAAGGAAAAGGGTACAACACCACAAATATCAGAATCAGAATCAGCTTTATTGACCAAGTATGCGTACACATACAAGGAATTTGACTCCGGTCTTTCTTTGCTCAAGTACTAACACGGAAATAGACAAACATATAGCTAAAAACAAGGACAACAAGCTCTACAAGAATAAACATTAAAGTTGTTATTTACAGGAAACAAAAAATATAAATATATATAGAAAGGTATGTATATATATGTATACACAGACACACACACACACATATATACATATGTATATATATACATATACACTCATACACATACACCAGCTACATGTAGACACAGTTACACTTCGTCATACAGTAATGTCGGACCCCTTACCTTTGGTGTACAGTAGTTCCCTTTATTTAAACACAAAGCAACGCAATACGACTCCAAACAACTTCTGAACATACAAATAGACTTTCAACGCGTGCGCGATCGGCAGCTATTGTGAGAGCATGGGATGTGGCTAACCAATACCATATTCTCCCATGTACAAGAAATCTGAACACAACGAAGACGATCAGACGGTAGTATGGCATGCTCGGTGTTACAGTTACAGTTAATTCACAATTTAAATGGCCGTGGTAAGAAAAATAGGCTACTGTAATTTCACTTGCATTGATACTATTACCCGAACTCGTTCCATATACTTACTTCATTTAGCAGAAACAACCACATACATGTATTGTCTTCTAAAATCATCAAAGTATGCCTTTAAGCCCGTTGGTGCTGAGACTTACTAATCCTGTTCAATTACATGCTCAATCCAAACACTGCATTCGAAACACAAGTAAGAGTCAATCAATTGATTCAAAAATTAAGTCATATTTGGAACATTAACACAAAGAAACTAAAAGTCAAAGTAGATTAGACCGCTACCCACTCCCTAATAGAGAATATAAATTGGCTGATTATCTATCAACTTTCAGAGCTAATAAACAGCAGCAGAACCTAACCAAGTACAGGCTAAGTGACCACCACTTTGCAATTAAAAGAGGAAGATTGAAGAAGTCATGGCAACAAAAGGAAGAAAGTATATGTGGTCACTGGAAGACAGCTGAGGTTGAGACAGATGCACTTCCTTTTAGCATGCGAGAAATTCAAAAACCAAAGGCAGAAATACTTTAACAAATTTGAACTATTCACCCGCACATTTTAATAAGCTAAATGACAACTTGTAATTCAGAGTTCTTCTAGGAGTGGATAACACTGTGGTAAACCTTGATGTAAAGTACATCTCTGTATGCCACAACCTGAGGGATAGTGAGTGATCAACATACACACATGCACAAACACACACACACACGCAAAACACATGTACATGTACATGCAACACAGCACAAACAGAAGTCATGTAGAATTGGCTAGTTGTATGCCCATTGCACGCACACTTGCGCGCACACACACACACACACATACTCTGCATTTAACTAAATGTTAAGTACAGTACCTGCATGCAAAACTCTATCTATCTATCTATCTGTCTGTCTGTCTGTCTGTCTGTCTGTCTGTCTGTCTGTCTGTCTGTCTGTCTGTCTGTCTGTCTGTCTGTCTGTCTGTCTGTCTGTCTGTCTGTCTGTCTGTCTGTCTGTCTATCTATCTATCTATCTATCTATCTACCTACCTACCTACCTACCTACCTACCTACCTACCTACCTACAGTGGGGCCAAAAAGTATTTAGTCAGCCACTGATTGTGCAAGTTCTCCTACTTAGAAAGATGAGAGAGGTCTGTCATTTTCATCATAGGTACACTTCAACTATGAGAGACAAAAATGAGAAAAAAAATCCAGGAAATCACATTGTAGGATTTTTAAAGAATTTATTTGTAAATGATGGTGGAAAATAAGTATTTGGTCACCCACAAACAAGCAAGATTTCTGGCTCTCGCAGACCTGTAACTTCTTCTTTAAGAAGCTCTTCTGTCCTCCACTCGTTACCTGTATTAATGGAACCTGTTTGACCTCGTCATCTGTATAAAAGACACCTGTCCACAGCCTCAAACAGTCAGACTCCAAACTCAACCATGGCCAAGACCAAAGAGCTGTCGAAGGACACCAGGAAGAAAATTGTAGACCTGCACCAGGAAGAGTGAATCTGCAATAGGCAAGCAGGTTGGTGTGAATAGATCAACTGTGGGAGCAATTGTAAGAAAATGGAAGACATACAAGACCATTGATAATCTCCCTCGATCTGGGGCCCCACGCAAGATCTCATCCCGTGGGGTCAAAATGATCATGAGAACGGTGAGCAAAAATCCCAGAACTACACGGAGGGACCTGATGAATGACCTGCAGAGAGCTGGGACCAAAGTAACAAAGGCTACCATCAGTAACACACTACGCCGAGAGGGACTGAAATCCTGCAGTGCCAGGCGTGTCCCCCTGCTTAAGCCAGTACATGTCCAGGCCCGTCTGAAGTTTGCCAGAGAGCATATGGATGATCCAGAAGAGGATTGGGAGAATATCATGTGGTCAGATGAAACCAAAATAGAACTTTTTGGTAAAAACTCAACTCGTCGTGTTTGGAGGAAGAAGAATGCTGAGTTGCATCCCAAGAACACCATACCTACTCTGAAGCATGGGGGTGGAAACATCATGCTTTGGGGCTATTTTACTGCAAAGGGGACAGGACGACTGATCCGTGTTAAGGGAAGAATGAACGGGGCCATGTATCGTGAGATTTTAAGCCAAAACCTCCTTCCATCAGTGAGAGCATTGAAGATGGAACGTGGCAGGGTCTTCCAGCATGACAATGATCCCAAACACACCGCTCGGGCAACGAAGGAGTGGCTCCGTAAAAAGCATTTCAAGGTCCTGGAGTGGCCTAGCCAGTCTCCAGACCTCAACCCCATAGAAAATTTGTGGAGGGAGTTGAAAGTCCGTGTTGCCCAGCGACAGCCCCAACACATCACTGCTCTAGAGGAGATCTGCATGGAGGAATGGGCCAAAATACCAGCTACAGTGTGTGCAAACCTGGTGAAGACTTACAGGAAACGTTTGACCTCTGTCATTGCCAACAAAGGTTATGTTACAAAGTATTGAGTTGAACTTTTGTTATTGACCAAATACTTATTTTCCACCATCATTTACAAATAAATTCTTTAAAAATCCTACAATATGATTTCCTGGATTTTTTTCTCATTTTTGTCTCTCATAGTTGATGTGTACCTATGATGAAAATGACAGACCTCTCTCATCTTTCTAAGTAGGAGAACTTGCACAATCAGTGGCTGACTAAATACTTTTTGGCCCCACTGTATATATATATGTCTATATATAAGAAATACACACACATATATATAGTGTGTGTGTGTGTGGGTGTGTGTGTGTATTTCTTATAACATATGAATTAATCAACATTGTATTTGTTCAATTCCTTTGTAAACTGCTTTAGTAATAATCTCCTTGTTTGTACAGTCATGCAAATAAAGCATTGAAATTTAAATTTAAATTGAGAGGGGGGAGAGAGACAGAGAGAGAGAGAGAGAGAGAGAGAGTGAGTGATGAGCCCTGGTCAGTCACATGTAAAAATGCACACAAACTCAAAGTGGTAGTGATTGCATGAAGGTATCCAACCATGTTTTGGCAACCTGCTTAACTGTACTAATTATTTTATATTTGAATATTGTACATTTTTCTGCCTTCTACCCCCCCATAATCTATATTGTGTTTATATGCTATTTGTTCTGTAAGCTTATGTTTATGTTTTAATGTCCTTCAATCTCTAACCAGACACACACACACACACACACACACACACACACACACGCTTACAAAGAGGGAGAGAGAGACACACGCAGACATGCTGTGACTGTTTCTACGTGAATTATTAATATGCTCCTCTCACTCAGTCGAACAGAAACGTCTGGAGCACAGGTGCTTGTTGATACACTGTGCAGGCTAAACCCGGCACTGAATAACGCAGACACACACACACACACACACACAAACACACACACACACACACGTATAACGATAGCAAAGAAGTGTTTTGTCACACCCCATTCACCTTTGCACTATTCTATCTGTTCTATGCCGGCATCGATAGGCGCGGTTTGCTCTGCCACTCTCTCTCTCTCTCTCTCTCTCTCTCTCTCTCTCTCTCTCTCTCTCTCTCTCTCTCTCTCTCTCTCTCTCTCTCTCTCTCTCTCTCACGTGCACCCTCCCTCCTTCGTTTACGCTCCACTCAGCCTGGATCTCTCTTACCGGTGGCTGCTCTGCGCTCCATCTCTCCATTTATCCCTCTCTGCTTTTCTCTCACTACATCCGGACCTCGTCTTTTATTTTGTTTTCTCTCTCTCCTTTTCCTCGGGTCATATGCTTTGAAGCAGGGACTGGCGTGAGAGTGAACTCGGCAGCCTGGATGTCAGGGTGGTGAGGCTGGGAAGGCTGCCGCTATCAAGCCTAACGAGGGGCTCTCCGTCTGGGGAACACCACGCTGGGAGACGGGGTCCTCTGGAGGACGTCGAGGACGGACACCGGGGGAAAAACAGCGTGCCCAACGGAGAGAAACCCTCCTCCAGCGCCGGTCGGCTTTTTTGGGGGGTTGTCGTGAGAAAGCGAGACTGAGGAGGGAAGAGCGGAGGGAGGCGAGCGCTTTCCTCCCCGGGGTGCAGGAGTCACAGGAGGTTTGGGCTAGGAAGGGAGCAGGCTTCCACTGGGGTGGGGGTTCAAAGTGAAGCAGGCGGAGGGCGGGAGTGTGCTGTGCTGTCAGATCAAAGGACTCGGAGAGAGAGCGTTCCCCCTCCCCGTCTGGAGGAGTGTGAGCGTCTCTAAGGGGAGCTCACTGGGAAAGGAAAGACTAGGGGTTGCGTGCAGGGTGCCGGGAAACGACCAAGGACACACACACAGCAGGACGTCCGGTCATCGCGTGTGGACGGAGCAGGGGGGGAAGAGGACCGAAGGGAAGAGTTTTCCCGACAGAGACGTCTTGGGGCTGTTTCTCCTGTCGGGAAAGTCTGCAGGACCCCAAAGATGGCAGTCCAGTTGATGCCCGAATCAGCCGTGAGTCTGCTAATGGTAAGTGCCCATACGACAATTAAGTACAGAGAGACAGACAGACGTTTATGTGGACTGGAATAACCTGCTCTCTCAGGCTGTCTGGATGTCCCTGCCTCTCTTTCTCTATCTATTTATCTCTGTCTGTCTTCTTTCTTTCTTTGTGTCTTTCTCTCCTTCTCTAACTCTCCATCACACAAACTCTCGCTGTCTCTCTTCGACTCCCGTTGGAGTCTGTGTTTGCTGCAGGAGCATTTTGAAATCGGGCTGGCGGTGTTTTTTTTGTTGCTTTTCTTTTGAATTTGGTTTTCTTGCAACTCTATATCGTGTAAAAAAAAAAATAAGTCTCTCTCCATCTCTCTCGCTCTCGCTGTCTCTCCCTCCTCCCTTTCTCTTACTCTCCTCCTCCCCTCTCTCTCTCTGAGAGGTGTCAAGGTTTCGCCCCACTTGAAGAGATGCTCCATGTTGGCTCCTCCCCTCTACTATCTAGCGAGTCCCCCCCCCCCCCCTTGCCCTCCACCAACAGTCTGTCACTCAAATCCTTGAAAGCATCTTTTACCTTGCACTACAAACACTCTCAATGTTTATTCATCAGATGGAAATGTGTGTGCGTGTGTGTGTGCGCGCGCGTGTGTGTGTAAGTGTGTGTGCGTAAAGATCTGTCCTCCTCAGCCTTTGTCTAAGTGCCGCTCCACGTGCACAATGAAACTGTGCCACTGCAGTGCTGGAGTGTTTCTGAAGAGCTCGCACATTGAGCACAGGGGAGAGACCGAGGGCGGGGTGCTGGGACGTGCTGCCTGGCTCAGCGCGTGGTTTTGGAGCAGTGTGTGTTCTCTTCGTATGCTGCATGTGTGTGTGTGTGTGTGTGTGTGCGTGTATGGGATGCACAGTGTGTCTGCTTGCTGCAGCTGCAATCTGTGTGCCTGCTCGCTGCAGGACGTGCCACGGATGCATGATGAGCGTGCGGCCAAACCCCTGGGCTAGTATTGACCAGGTGCGGCAGGCCGGAGAGAAGGGACGTGAGGGTGGATCAAAGCACAGAGCCAAACGGGGAAAAGACGTTCGTTAGTGCACGGAAGCGGCAGTCCAAACGTCACAGACCACATCTCCCTTTGACTATGTTTCTCCCATTAACGAATGGTATATGGAAATGACTGATCTAGGAAACACACGTTACATGCTACAGCTGGGAACTTTATCCAGCTCATATGTACATCCTGTTGAAATTTAGTAGCCATGTTAGCCCTAGCCAACCCCCGTTTGGCCGGTGCATGGCTTGCCCTGGTTCGTAATTGACCGCATAATAAGTATTAGAACTAGACCATGGGTGCTCTTTCAAATCCACTGAGCCGTGCGACTGAAAGCAGTGGCAGTTATTAGCGTCCCACGTTGGAGGGAGAGAAGCCGCCAACTTCTCTGGAGATCAGCTCCGTGGAGCTGAGCACGGTGGACGGACTGAGGGGGCGACTATGGGCGCGTGCGCGCTGCTCCTTTTCATGCTAGGGCGCTGGCGCTCTCTCCAGTCCCACTGGGCGTCACGCCTCAGCGCACTACCTGCTATCTCCACCTGTCACGGCTGTCTGTTACTATGGCGATAGGCCATGCAGCCCACTCGGGGGCCGGCCGGGGGGAGGGGCCGGGGGGCTGGAAGAAGGGGGGGAGAGGAAGGCAGGGGGGAGGGAGGGGGTTACGTGGGGGGGAAATCGCGATTGATAAGGAGTTGGTCGAGGGAGGAGAAGTACCTCCTTCTAATCCCCTACTACAAAACAATCCGCGACTCCTTTGAGATTTGTGTCTGCAAATCTAGGCCCATTCAAAAGGAGTGTTCCCCAGCCTCTTGTTGTGGTGGGACGTGACAGAGCTCAGTGTAGCGTAGCGCTGGCAGCCGAGGGCCCCCGTTCCCCACGGCTCCATGCTACCTCGTCCCCAGGTTTGTTAGCGTTAGCATAGAGGGTGTTCCCTCGCAGAGGGCTCCGTGGGCTAGGCTGACAGCCGCGTTTTGCTTGGCTGTCAACATCAGCCACGCACAGGGGCGACAGCTTACTGTCACAACCACTTACTGCCGAATTGCAGTTCCGGGGTGATTAGCGCACAAACCAATTCCCTACCCCACTTTGTCAACCATTAGAGGGCTTTTCTTTCAAAAGTCAGTTTTCAGATCAGCGAGAAAAAAAACAAAAAAACAGTAGATGAATTTGCCACGCGTGTTTCAAACCTGCCAGCAAAAACAACAATTCACCAGCTTACAAACCCTTACAAACCAGGAAGCAACATCAAGGCAGGCAGGCGAAGAGACTAGAGATGGCTCATTAAGTTCCGACTCCAATCATATTTGTGGAGCAAATCTAAGCAGTCATTTGTATTCACCCTGCCACCATCACACCTCAATCCCACCTTCATTATTAATGCGAGTTTATGCGGCTTAAGAGTGTGTGAGCGTGTTTGGGGGCGGGTGTGTGTCTGTGTGGGTGCGAGTGTCAGGATGAATATTTATGACGTTTCGCTGTATGTGTTAATATTTCAGGTGAGGCAGTGATTACATCCAGCGGTAATTGCAGGAACTTCCTTTAACTGCACACTGACAACACAACAGCAACCTGCTGCACCCAGAAAAAAAAATCAACAACCATAATGGAAGCAAATACGTAAAACCCATGAAGAAGGACGGAGAGGAGAGAGCCACCCCTCCTCCCTCCTTCTCTGTTTGGTAAAGAATAGCATCTGCTAACCGGTTTGTGCCAAGTTCACCGAGGGAAGCCGGCATGTTTTTATTTAAAAGAGGCAGTGTGGAAAAGCGTCTGTTCTCTCTTCATCTCACGGTCTTTTCGAACGTGCCCCCAGTGGGCTTCACAGAAGAGCTTTAATGAAGGTACAACAACAAAAAAATCATCAGGGTTCCTCCTGCTTCTTTCATTTTAAATCTAGAATGTGATCTTGGTCCTGCAGTTTCGGCAGTGACTGTATATAACAGGATTAAAACGTGGCCTCAGGTTGGGTTTCTATTTGAAACAACAAACATACTAGAGATACAAGCATATTCTCACAAAAGAAACCCACATATTGATGAGAGTACACGCAGAATCTACCCCCCCCCCCCACCACCCCCCCGTAAACCGACTGGTGTTCCTCAGCCTGGAATTCATTCAATTACACGGCAGGAAGTGACCTCATGCCGTGGCCGCGAGCAGGACATGGATGTTGGTTTGTTCTCCAGCGCAAGGACATTGACCTTGGCACAAACACATGCACGAGGTAAATTGTGTTTTAGCTCTCCTTGGGGCTCCATCGGTCTGGACCTAATGTGATTGGCCCAGACTTAGAGGAGGGCGCTTCATAAAGAGAGTAGTCGCAGACGTCGACCGCTCGTTTCCGAGCCAAGAGGAGGAGAAAGCTGTTAAATATGATTGAGAGTCAGGGCCAATATCTCAATTAGCATCTACAGGAGTAATAGCATTACATGGAAGGGAAGAAAGAGGGAGTGGGCCGTTTTTAACTCGGGAGCTGGGGCTAAGACCGCCACTTGAAACAGGCTTCTGTGCTTGAGATCAACGTGACGACGGGAGGATTTTCCGGGCACGGTTAACCCCCTTTGGACTGAGAGGTTTTCCCGAGAGCTGTCTCCCTGTGAAGCTTTTTATTCAAACCCATTGGCGTTGTCTCCGTCTGTGCCTGACCCCGCTCGGCCGAGGAGTGGGGGAATTTTAGCCGGGGCCCGGAGGATCGATCCCCAGCCCGTCTCCGACTCCCCCGGGCAGGAGCGGGCAGACCTGTTGTAATCTGATCCCAGTGCAGATAGATAGGACGGTCTGACCTCCACGGGGCATGCCAGCTCCGCCGCTCTCTCTGATCCCAGACCTGTTGGTGTCCTCTGGCCTCCGGCTGATGTCTCACCGTGGCTTTGGGTGTAACACCCTTTGCAGGGATCCAACCAAATTGAGCTCCACTGATCTTTTTGGGGGTGGGGGGGGGGCGTCGGACCGGCTCTCAATCTAAAACATTTCGGTTCCTCCTTTGATCCAGACAAGCGGCTGAGTCCTGATAGCTTTTTCAGTGGCGGCTGCTTTACATCAAAGGGTTTGCCTGGCCTGACTCATCTGGAGTCATCCTAAATGTATTCGCCTTTTTTAGAACATTTCTACATGGAAATCGCGCCGGTTTCCAAAGGTTCTCCTGTGTCCGTATGCCGAGCATGGCGTCTGTTCTGCCACACTGCCTGGCATGAAAACAGGGACAAGCCGACATCTCCCAGCCCAGTGAGCTAGGTGGATTACCATCACACAGCCAAGGGGCCTCGCTCTGCATACACAGCTGTGGAGCTCCAGGAGAGCCGCCGCTAACAGCCACGCCATGCCCAGCTAGGACTGCACAGACTCAGCTAACCGCCACGCCATGCCCAGCTAGGACTGCAGGGACCAGCATCCAGCGGGCGATGTGTTAGCTGTGGGTCTCTTGTAAATGCTGATGGTGATTTCCTCAAGCCAGATCTGTAGGAGGCATGCAGGAAAGCTGGTGATGTATGTGTGTCTGTGGTAAGGAAGGGGGCGGGGGGGGGTGACAGACAGGGAGATGGGGAGAGAGGAGCCCCCGCACCACAGACCCTCCGTTGGCCTCACCATGTCTCTTCATTACTGGCCGTCATTCGATTAGCTGCCGCCGGGAATGGAGGCCAGATGACTCAGTATGATGGAGACAGACAGGAGGCTCTGCTGTCTGCTGCGTGTGTGTGTGTGTGTGTGTGTGTGTGTATTTATATATGTGTGTGTGTGTGTGTGTCCGCTTATGAGTTAATATGCACTTTCAAGCAGACATTCGAAATGTTTTCCATGCTGTATATGCTCTGCTAAACACACCCCCACAAACACTGGATGGGTGGAGGAGGGCCGGATTAAGAGGGGGAGCGGGAGGGGGGTGGCACCACGTGCAGAATGACATCATGCTGCGATAATTGATTACCATCCTGTAACAATGCCTAGGAGAAAATCTGATGAAAGTGTGTGTTGTGTGTGCGTGTGTGTGTGTGTGTGTGTGTGTGTGTGTGTGTGTATGTGGGGCATATGCAGAATATGTTTGGGATTTATGGCTTTCCACCCCCTCACATGCAGTTTCCTTGATCTAATCAATTTTGATGGTAGCACGATTGATTGTTCAGAATTCAGAAATAATTTGATTGCATTGTTCCACAACTGAAGTCACTAAAGCGCGCGTACGCACACATGCACACACAACATAAACGCACGCGCACACACACATACACACACACACACACACACACACACACACACTCGCGTGCAAACATACAGCACAGGGGCTTCATATTACTGCCAGTAAGTGAGAGAATCAATCCCTCTCCTGCTGTGCCTATTTATACCCAGTATGGATTGGTACCCCCTAAAGATGATTAGCAGGGCTTCAGAGCCATGAGCAAAGATGGCGTTTCAAATCCTCCATTTGTCCCTCAGAATCTCCCTGTCGCGCCCTCTGCTCAGCCCTGCATTGCAACACTTCAGTCCAGTCTAGTGCACCGCCGGTCTCCTACGCTTTCTTACGGGGGATTTGGGAAAACCAATTTTTTTTAACCATTCGTATTCCCGAGGAAACGACTTACATTGCTGCTGGACGTGCAGTATGTTACTTTTTCAAGGATGCAATGCAATGCCCCCCCCCAGCCCCCCATACACACACACACATACACACACAGATTAAAAAGCTCCGAATCACACTGCAGAACCAGCCCGCATGAGTGACGCTGGGCCACGGTGCTGCTGATGTCAGCTCCACGCGCAGCCCTGAGTCTCTGTCTCCACGGCACTACTGTGGAGAGCCTTGCTGCTGCGGCACCTACGGACCCCAAACACCTGACATTTCAAGGACGATATTCGTCACTATATGTATTACACATAGAGCGTAATGTTTTCAAAATGTCACCGTGAACTCCCAACATCCCGTAACGGATTGTTCCGGTCTCCGGCTCAACCAGGCCTGTGTGGTTAGACTGCGTTGTTCGGTGTGAGCTAACGGGTGCGAGGCGGAGTGTGGCTTTGGCTTGGATCGAAAGAACCAGCCGTGTTTATGTTTCGGGCTTCTCGTTTTCAATCCTAAGCTGCTTAGCGAGTGTTTGAAGAGAGCTAATGGGAGGGTTATAGGACAAATCAACACGCCCGCAAGGTAGATAAGCCTTGGTGTTGGTAGAGTCAACCAGCAGTTTAAGTAGATCTACATTTAGATAAGAGTTGGGGCAACAAAGGTGAGTGGACGTCCGTAATCTACTCACCAAAGCGAAAGAGTAACTGACGCTCATTTTGTCACCAACTCCGAATTTGACCAGCAAATAAGTCCAACCTCTATGATTACAGTATGTGCAGTCAGGGAATATACGTTTAGGCTGGAGATGGTATTGATTTCTTGTACTAAGACCCTACATCGACGAGAGAGAGAGAGAGAGAGAGAGAGAGAGAGAGAGAGAGTGAGAGAGAGAGAGAGAGAGAGAGAGAGAGAGAGACAGAGACAGAGACAGAGACAGAGAGAGAGAGAGAGAGAGAGACAGAGAGAGAGAGAGAGAGAGAGAGAGAGAGACAGAGAGAGAGGGAGAGAGAGAGAGACAGAGAGAGAGAGAGAGACAGAGAGAGAGAGAGAGACAGAGAGAGAGACCCTCACGCCATTTGCATCGCCGCTGCACAAATTAAAATGGATTGCCGATGGTGTGGGAACGCGTGTTTTTGAGTGTGAGAGTGTGCACACATTTATATGCTGCCTTCGCTGGAGTGTGCATTTGACCAGAGCACCCCATTAAATGCTCTCTGTTTACCCAGCCCACAGTTTAAACAGTATTGATGGACCAGGGAGCAGAACGTTCCTCCTTATAATGGACTTCAGAAAGGGGGGTGGGGTGGGGGGGGGCAGTGTGCTCTGGTCCGGGGTGTGTGTATTTTTTGTGTGTCTATTTCAGAGGTAGGCTGTCTCAGGTGCAAACGCTTAGCTCATTTATTCAGAGGTGTGTGTGTGTGTGTGTGTGTGTGTGTGTACGTGCGGCATGCGCGGCCGCCTCCCCGCTCATGTCAACGTATGGTGGGACTGCAGCAGACGGTGACAGGGCTCTTTGTGTGTTTCCCCGCTGGCTGGCTGGCTGGCTGGCTGGGAGCTTCAAGGTTATCAATCGGGATAAAAGGCTTTGGCGAAGAAGGAGCTCATTAAGATGGCGGTAACGAGCTGGACCTGACCCCAGCGTGGGCCCGCCAGATGCCAGCGGGCTCATCAGAACCTGCCGGCTCCACCTTCTGGCCCCTTTTTTTCCCCCCGCGTCCTTCATCTTGCTTTTCATTAGTCTGTCCATCTCGTTTGGCATTCTGGCAGCCAGGATCTCCACTGCTCCCTTCTCTCAATTAGTATGCAGTGCAAAATTACTAGGGAACAGGGGTAGCTAATTACGTGTGGGCATTTGTTTGTGTGTGTGTGTGTGTGTGTGTGTGAGAGTGAGTGAGTGAGTGAGCGAGTGAGTGTGAGAGAGAGAGAGAGCGAGAGAGAGAGCCTGTGTTTGTGTATAACAGAGGGAGAGAGAGAGCCTGTGTTTGTGTATAACAGAGAGAGAGAGCTTGTGTTTGTGTATAACAGAGAGAGAGAGAGCCTGTGTTTGTGTATAACAGAGAGAGAGAGAGAGTGAGAGAGAGCCTGTGTTTGTGTATAACAGAGAGAGAGAGAGAGAGCCTGTGTTTGTGTATAACAGAGAGAGAGAGAGCCTATGTTTGTGTATAACAGAGAGAGAGAGAGAGAGAGAGAGAGAGAGAGAGAGTTTGTGTTTGTGTATAACAGAGAGAGAGAGAGAGAGAGAGAGAGAGCCTGTGTTTGTGTATAAGAGAGAGAGAGAGAGAGAGAGAGAGAGAGAGTTTGTGTTTGTGTATAACAGAGAGAGAGAGAGAGAGAGAGAGAGAGAGAGAGAGAGAGCCTGTGTTTGTGTATATATACACACCTTCAGCTCGAGCCTCCCCCTTCAGCCATGCGTGCATATTCTCCACCCCATGCGTCTTTGCACCTCGACAGCACAAGGTGCCCACGCCCGGCTACTCTTCCCCACATCAGGCACAGCAAACTGAAGCAAGGGCATGACACACCGCCACCTGCCCCCCCCCCCCCCCCCATGCTTTACATGCCCTGCCCTGTTCCAGCCCTGCCCAACACCAGGGTCATGTCTGGCCAGTAACACCACGGCCTTCTGACGGTCAAAAAGACAACACCAACTGCACGGAGGTTAAATGCGCCCGTGGATAGTGGCCAAATAAGCTTCTTCCATTTCCATAGTGTCAGACCCTGCAATCTTGTAGTGAGAAATCTGAGAATAGGCCGGCGGATTCGAAAAAAAAATTCTACTATTTCTCGGCTTTCTGACAGCAAAGACCAGTCCTTGGGTCCGTTATGGAGTGTAATGAGACAACCAGTCAAATGAATTAGGGTATGCACATGTGAATGTAATAGTGAGATGCGGAGAGAAAGTGAGGGAAGGAAAGAGAGAGAGAGAGAGAGAGAGAGAGAGAGAGAGAGAGAGAGAGAGAGAGAGAGAGAGAGAGAGAGGATTTTAAAAGAAAACAAATAAAAAAGTACTCGAAATGATTGGAATATATGAGTATATGAGGGATGTTATATATAACAACAAACTGCAATGACACCGAAGCTCTAAATACAAATATTAATCGGGCAGCATACTGTGTATGGACAAAAAGGATAACACTGACAGACTCGCTGGCCACAGTCTGACAATAAAATCAAGGTATCATAAAAACAATGTGGGCAAGAGAGAGACTAGCAATGCTGCAGATTAGAGCAGCATTCTATAAACGGCTTTTCCTCCTTTTCTGACCAACATTGTACACATAGCTGAGAACTCTACTTCCTCAAATGTTGTCAAATATTTCACAAGCTAAGAGAAAATGTGTCTTATCCTCAAAGAAAGCACAGATAGCTCTAGCTACGTGCTGGATCCTAACCGGATTCCCAGTTATTGCAAAAATAGCCATGTGAATTTAATGTTGCAACTGCAGACTGTTTACATTTACGATGAAACTCTGTTTCCTTTACATAAACATCCTCTCTATGACTGATAAAGAGCTGCATCTGGTTCCGGTTCTCCATTTAAATGCCCACACACACACCCACACTCATATACTATCTATAACACACGCACACACACACGCACACACACACACTCATATGCTATCTACAGTACACACACAGGCACACACATGGACACATACACACACTCATATACTGTCTATAGCACACACGCGCACACACACACACACACACACACACAAACTATGCTTTATTTCACACATGAGCACTCTATACTCTGAAAGAAATGTCTTTAGGGCAGTGTGAAGATCCTATTAAGATCAGAAACATGGACGTCCATTTTTAGAAGCTTTTGCCCGTAGCGAAAGCCTGTATGCCACACACATCTTCCCACATCAGAAAATGTGGACCACTCTGAGAAACAGCCCTCACTCGATAAGGATACACCGCATGCACTTTGTTTCTGCAGACATGGAGCAGCGGATGAAGGCTGGTGTTAACCTGTCAGAGAGAGGGGCTGGCTGGCAGAGGGAGGGGAGAGGGCAGAGAGAGGGGCTGGCTGGCAGAAGGAGGGGCTGGCTGGCAGAAGGAGGGGCTGGCTGGCAGAGAGATGGGAGAGGGCGGGGAAGGCGGAGCCAGCCGTCGGTACAGGCCAGTCAGGCTGGCTGATTGGCCCACCATCTGTCTCTGGGACTCAGCAGATGTCTGAGGTGCCGCACCAGGTTGTCGTGTGTGTGCACGTGTGTGTGGGTGTGTGTGTGTGAGTGTGCTGGCTGTTCTTCCACGTGGGGTGCGCTAACAGAGGAAGCAGGTCTCCGGTTCACAAAGCTCGGAGGGGAACAGGAAGCATTAATCTGACTGTTACTCGGTGTAGCCGGGATTCATTGTACATCCAGAAATGAACGTCCCAAAAATAAACTTAATCCGCTGATTAGGAGGCGGTTTCGGGGGGGGGGGTTTATGGATGGAATTGTGACACAGAAGTGGGTCACTAAATTCACCGTGAATTACAGCGAGGCGACGTGAGAGGGAAATGTGTTTGTATTTATCCAGCCTTCTCTCTCTCTTCTGCTGCTATCTCTCACTCCCTCCACATTTCCATCCTCCCTTCCTTCTCCCTCCAGGGGTTCCTATTGTCTTCCCTGTCCCCTGGCTGTCAGCATTGCTTTTGACTGCTTGTTGCTGTATTAATTAGTCCCCATAGTCTCTCCCTCGCTCCCTCCCTCCCTATCTCTCTCATCTCTCCCCTCCCTCCCCCTCTCTCTTACAGCAGCAATTTCAGCATAGGTCAAGCTAGTTCGTGAGTTGCGTCAAATCTGGGCGCTCTTGGCTTTCATCACTTTTCAAAGAAACCCTGTTTCCAGGAGTGCCAGCTAGGACTGCATCGCCAAGGACTGGATTCAGTCCGGCCTCCATCCCTGTGGTTAGACGCTAACGTTCCTGTCTGAAGGGCCTCCGCCCAGACAGACAAGAGTGCTTCACCTTGGTCTCCATAGCGACGGGCCTCTCGCTGAAAGCCCGCTGAAGCGCCTTTCTTTTCTCTCACGTAGCGGCGTATGTCACTAATAGAACCAACACAATGCAAACTGCAGCACATTCACTCAAATTCGCTAAAGATTTCGGCGAAGGGAAGAATACAGGCTGTTTCCAAAAGTACAAGCACCATAGAACCACCAGAAAACAACGGAAAGGTCACCCATGTAGGAATCTCCCTCCAAACATAGTGTTTAGTCTGAAAGGATGGAAAATACCTCAGAGAGAGAGAGAGAGAGAGAGAGAGAGAGAGAGAGAGAGAGAGAGAGGTTCCAGGCAGGCAGATGATGATACAGGAAACAAGAAAAGGCAGAAGACACAAAATCCCCCTCCGTCTTCAAAGCAAACGCAATTAACACCGTCGCTGGTGCAGGTCTGAGACCAACCTCTAGGGGGCAGTAAAAAACTTTGAAACGGGCTGGACTCGTGTGGCCGGAAGTCCTTCCCGCACGCTACGCTTTGAGACAGAGGGGACGCTGTCCACTCGGACTTCCAACAGCATGTCTCACAGTGGTTTCCTCTCTCAATAGTCGCTCGTTAAGGGGGCTCCTGCTGCTCGGAGTAGGTCAGGGGAGGAGAGGGGCAGTGGAATCTACTTCCTCTCAGCGGGCCTCTGCAAAGGGCATCGCCCTGTGGGGCCGCTGTCCACACACACCGAGACACACATCTACATCCACACACGCACGCACTTGGCACGTTCATCTGCACACACTGACATGCAGTATAGTTGCTTGCAAAACATTAGCATACATTTATTCATAAATGCATGCAGTTTTATCCTATTAATACGCCCTGCATGTGCGCGCGCACACACACACCCAAGGTGATATGGGCACGAATAAGTAAACACATTTCCACTTCCCGATACACACACACACACAAACACACACACACACACACACACACACACACACACACACACACACACACACACACACACACACACACACACACACACACACACACACAAACACACACACACACACACATACACCACATAAACATCTTGTTTGTAATTATTTCTGAGCTGCCTCAGAGTGGGCTGGCCGGTCCCCGGGCAGCCATTGTAGGTGTTGATATGAGCCTGACTGATGGCGGACGGCATTGCACCGCTTTAACCCCAGTCATCCTCTCAGCCAATACATAAAACATGACCTTAGACCTACACACACCGGCACAAACACACACGTTATAATCTTCTGGAAGCATTGGGGCTACAGTAATAAGATAGGAGAGATTTAGCTCCTATTCAACACTGCCTTCCAACTGCACACTTAAAATGAGGCGACGTCTTGGCAGAAATAGTTTCGGCGGGAAACCACTATTCGCTATCCTAACCGCTATAATCCACGTCACGCCAATATATATAACTATATATATAATAATAATAATAATAATAATAATAATATAATATAATATACAGTGGGGCCAAAAACTATTTGGTCAGCCACTGATTGTGCAAGTTCTCCTACTTAGAAAGATAAGAGAGGTCTGTCATTTTCATCATAGGTACACTTCAACTATGAGAGACAAAAATGAGGGAAAAAATCCAGGAAATCACATTGTAGGATTTTTAAAGAATTTATTTGTAAATGATGGTGGAAAATAAGTATTTGGTCACCCACAAACAAGCAAGATTTCTGGCTCTCACAGACCTGTAACTTCTTCTTTAAGAAGCTCTTCTGTCCTCCACTCGTTACCTGTATTAATGGAACCTGTTTTACCTCGTCATCTGTATAAAAGACACCTGTTCACAGCCTCAAACAGTCAGACTCCAAACTCAACCATGGCCAAGACCAAAGAGCTGTCGAAGGACACCAGGAAGAAAATTGTAGACCTGCACCAGGCTGGGAAGAGTGAATCTGCAATAGGCAAGCAGGTTGGTGTGAATAGATCAACTGTGGGAGCAATTGTAAGAAAATGGAAGACATACAAGACCATTGATAATCTCCCTCGATCTGGGGCCCCACGCAAGATCTCATCGCGTGGGGTCAAAATGATCATGAGAACGGTGAGCAAAAATCCCAGAACTACATGGAGGGACCTGATGAATGACCTGCAGAGAGCTGGGACCAAAGTAACAAAGGCTACCATCAGTAACACACTACGCCGAGAGGGACTGAAATCCTGCAGTGCCAGGCGTGTCCCCCTGCTTAAGCCAGTACATGTCCAGGCCCGTCTGAAGTTTGCCAGAGAGCATATGGATGATCCAGAAGAGGATTGGGAGAATATCATGTGGTCAGATGAAACCAAAATAGAACTTTTTGGTAAAAACTCAACTCGTCGTGTTTGGAGGAAGAAGAATGCTGAGTTGCATCCCAAGAACACCATACCTACTGTGAAGCCGGGGGGTGGAAACATCATGCTTTGGGGCTGTTTTACTGCAAAGGGGACAGGACGACTAATCCGTGTTAAGGGAAGAATGAACGGGGCCATGTATCGTGAGATTTTAAGCCAAAACCTCCTTCCATCAGTGAGAGCATTGAAGATGGAATGTGGCTGGGTCTTCCAGCATGACAATGATCCCAAACACACCGCTCGGGCAACGAAGGAGTGGCTCCGTAAAAAGCATTTCAAGGTCCTGGAGTGGCCTAGCCAGTCTCCAGACCTCAACCCCATAGAAAATTTGTGGAGGGAGTTGAAAGTCCGTGTTGCCCAGCGACAGCCCCAAAACATGACTGCTCTAGAGGAGATCTATATGGAGGAATGGGCCAAAATACCAGCTACAGTGTGTGCAAACCTGGTGAAAACTTACAGGAAACGTTTGACCTCTGTGATTGCCAACAAAGGTTATGTTACAAAGTATTGAGTTGAACTTTTGTTATTGACCAAATACTTATTTTCCACCATCATTTACAAATAAATTATTTAAAAATCCTACAATGTGATTTCCTGGATTTTCTTTCTCATTTTTGTTGAAGTGTGATGACCTATGATGACCTATGATGACCTATGATGATGACCTATGATGAAAATTACAGACCTCCCTCATCTTTCTAAGTAGGAGAACTTGCACAATCAGTGGCTGACTAAATACTTTTTGGCCCCACTGTGTATATATATATATATATATATATATAAAACTGCTCCAATGCTCACTGGTGCATCCAGACCATGAGCCTGCTCCTGTGACGTCGTGACGACCCTCCCACGCTGGCAGCAGGATGTCTGGGTTAGGCACTTGCCTGGCGGACGGAGTGTGAGGATGGTCAGCTGCTGTAGCACACCTGAGCACTTGGGCCTGTGGCAGCTACATAAGTACAAGGTCACATCTCTCTCTCTCTCTCTCTCTATCTCATTCGGTCTTTGTTTGGTTACCCTTCACAACGCCCTACAGCACAGGCTCCCTCATCCATTGATTTTGTATTTACCGCCAGTAAAAATGGATGGGATATATTTCCCCAAAAGAAAGCAGGGGCATGACGCAAGGGCAAAGTGGCTGGATGGGTTGCTCTCATCTATAGCAGGTAAAGTTATAAAACTGGTGAGAATCCTACTTTCCTACTCTATCTTCCACCGAATCGATGGATAGGCATGTGGTCGATAGTGGGAAACGTGTGTGTCCAGACAGTTATCCAGATATGGCAACAGCAAAAAAGTACACTCGCAGAGTTCAATGTGACTTCGGGTGTCTTTGGAGGCGGGGTTTGCGAAAAGTTCCCTGTGTGGCACCATGAATTGGATGACAGATTGGTTTTTAACATGTATGGTTTTCAGAAGCATGGCCAGAGAAAGGTTAGATTTGCCTAACATTGTCAAATCATCCTCTAGTCATAGCTTGTTTACTCTAGGGCAGCAAATGGACAAAAAAACGTATAGTAGTATTTTGCCCCAATGACACCACAGTAAATTGTATTAATAAGGGCCGATCATCCGCTCCTTTCATGAACAGGCTCCTCTGCTGCTTAGTATCTATGAGGGGGGATCCGTAGATATCTGCTCTACCCATGGTTGTTCATTGAGTGTTTGAATATGACCTTTGACATTCCGAGCAGCAGACTCTTGACGCCAACTTTCCATCTATCACCACGTTATTGTAATAAACAGTTAAAACACATTGTAAGCTGTCCTGACTGAACATTCCTAAAGTCAAGTATGTACAAGTTCAGACCCAATTGGTCAACATCCACTATAGTTAAGTCCATACATTTGTTTGGCATTTAAAGAACAATATCCAAAGTAACAGTCTGATTTCTTTTGCCTTTGAAGTTCTGACATCCTACTCCACCCAGTCTCCATGAGTGTATGTAATTACCAAGGATTTATGATGGAGTCTTTGACTTGATTACTGCCCCACTGAGAGGCGGAGCAATATGTTATTATCCAAATGTATCGGCATGGTACACATTTGTATTTTCGACACGTTTTTATTTTACCTTTTCACCCTCCTGAAGGACATGTATCTGTTCATCCCATCCTCCCTGATGGTAGGGAGCTGGAGGCCAGGCCCTGACGTTCCCAGTCCGTCCCCTCCGCCGCCCGACCTCCAGGCCAATGGCCACCGTCCACATGAATTACGGCCGCATCATAGCGACTGAAAGGAAAACGGCTACCTCCCAAATCACCGGCCACAAATCTAATTTCCAACGAGCCACAATTTGCTCCATAAAAAGTGATTTGTATTTGTAGCAAACAGAAGGGGGTAATATCTCCCCTGGAGCGGTGGGAATGACAGGCCGCTTTATAGCCCCGATGAGAGGCAACGCTTTTCCGCAAAAAAGGAACATTTTGTTTGGAGTGTCTCCCCTTGTCTCAGCGTATGCTCTCCGCCCAACAATGTGATGTATTCAGGACGGGCTTCTTGCATGGCGAAACAGATCAGTCATGACAGAGGATCATAAAAAGAGAACCACTAAAGTGTCATTCATATTGCCAGCAGTATTTTGAATTACCACTTTTCACATGTTGAGCTGATTTGTTATTTTATCATATTGGATCTGAAGTGCTGTAAGACTGTACTGTGGATTGTATTATACAATTTCCACCACTTTCATTAAGAGTTAGACGTAATGACTTATGATCAATGCATATTACTTAATGGTAACTATGGATATCTACCACTATACCGTTTGGGACTTGATAATTATGCGTCGCCTTGCGAATGCTTCGCTGCCTCTGTCTGTGTTTGCCATCAGATCGCATTAGCAGGCTGGCGTCAACTTCGTTATTCATTTCCTTGTTTCGGCTCCGCGCGATATGGTGCGACGGGCTAATCTCATCGCATTGAACAGCATCGGCAGCCGCGTGGCGCGTTAGCGGATACGTTTCACGGGGTTGCGAAAGAGAGAACATCCTTTATGTCACCGCCGCGAACACGGCTGGATCAGAAAGCAATCACGCTCGATGATCAGAGACGATCAGATATACGCTGGGATTTAATGAAAGAAACCCGTTTCCCTTTTGAACATTTGACAGGCCAATTAGAGTTGCAGAGCTTCACACACATTGCCATTTGACACTACTGTCTGCGCAAAAAAAAATGGATAAGATACCATTTTGGAAGGAATAACAGATGTAAGACAGATGTTGCAGTCATTTGACACAATTCAAATATTAAATATTTGCATCAAAACCAAAGTAAAGTTTTTCTCTAAGGCTGTCAATAATTGGTCCTCTGAGTTCTCATATCCTGTTGAAGACGATTCGATTTTATATGAATATAAAGTCTGAAGTTCACCAGTAGAGGGCACTGTGTGTATGTGTCTGTGCTAGACTGGTGGAATTATATAAACGTCTGTGGGGTTGTGCACACATGTGTGCATGTGCATGTGCGTCAGTCCAGAAATGGGTCACGTTCACATAGGTAGCTCCACACACAATCAGTATGCAGGCAATACACTGCCGAGCTGGAGCATGTGTCACATTCAACTGCTTGGTGATGACAGGAGGGGGGAATGTGAGCAGCAGAGGTTGTGGAACAGGGGAGGGTAATGATTGGGGGGACATTAGGAGCCACATGATTTCAGTACAATGACCACACAAAACCCCACACACATACACACACACACACACACACAAACACATTCTCACACACACACGTACACACACGCGCGCGCACGCCTATGACTACCGGCTTGGCGTGTCGTCGGCAGAGAATGCAGGTTGCCCTGGACAACAGTTGCTAGGAGACCGTTCTGGAGTGACTTCACAGCAGACTTTGCTCGCTCTGACTCCGTAGCTCACGATGAATAAATCCAGCTCTCCTCTCCCATCACCAGCGTATGTCCGCGTGCACGCCGGTCAGTGTTCACGGAGGGAGAGTTGTTTCAGTTTACGTGTGGGAACGTCAACAACAAAAAAACAACACACCCTCTGCAGATGTCGCAGTCGAGATCTGTTAAGCTGCTGGGTATGGGGGCGCTAATTTATCATCATGGGTCTGATAGGATCTGTTACTCCAGTCTACCACAACTTATCCCTAATCAGAGAGACTCCTCCACTCCGTCTCCAGAGGGGGGAGAGCTATGGAAATGAGATGGGATTACTCGCTCTCTCTGTCTCTCTCTCTCTCTCTCTTTTCCCACTCTCCTTCTCTCATCTGTCGTTCCCCCTCCCAGCTATTCCACCTCAGCTTCCCTCCTCTCATTTCGTCCTCTCCTCTCCCTCTCTTCTCCTGCCATCCCTTCCCACTCTCTCTCTCTGCCGTGGCGCGATAAGACAGCCGGCCCCCTGCACAGTGGTGGGTTGAGAGCAAAGTGCTTTCCCTTTAAGCACCTCCAGGATTCCAAGATTAAGAGGAGAACTTCACTAGTCATAACCTTATGAATGTTTGTGTGTGTGTGTGTGTGTGTGTGTGTGTGTGTGTATACATCTGTCTGTATGTGTGTGTGTGTGTATGTGTGTGTTCCATGTGTGTCTCTGTCTGTCTGTGTGTGTGTGTGTGTGTGTGTGTGTGTGTGTGTGTGTGTGTGTGTGTGTGTGTGTGAGTGTGTGCGCCTCTGTGTGTGTGTGCTGGTTTGCCTGTGCAACGCGTGTGTTGCCCCTGTTCCAGGGGATTGCTGGCTTAATGAACTTTAGATTGGATGTCGGACACGGTCCCTCAGGATCCAATCCGCCTGCTCTCTTCAAACATGGCCAGGCTCCTGTGTTCAGCCGCCACGGTCCCGCCGGTCCCGGGGAACCTCCTGCCGCACAGCCTTCCTCCTCCCAGCTCACTGACCGGGCTGCTGGTCGAAACCTCGGTCCTGAGACCAACCAGACGGCGGTTTTCCCATCAGCGCCGCTCCAGTCAGTTAATACATTGGTTTCAAAAGCCAAACCCAGATCCGCAAATCGAATCAGCCAGAGCTTTGAATATCGGATGATGTCGGAATGTGGTTAATTGATTTAGTTTGTCATTAGCCCCCCCCTCCCCCCCTCCTGGGTTGGCCTCTTTAATCCCCCCGCCCCACCCACCCTCCTCCTCCCCAGCTCCACTTATAGTACATGCCGCTGAGCTTTGTCAATATTAATTTAGCGGATTGCTACTTTGACTCGG
The DNA here is from genome assembly GCA_017639675.1 of Aplochiton taeniatus. Classification (NCBI taxonomy): domain Eukaryota; kingdom Metazoa; phylum Chordata; class Actinopteri; order Galaxiiformes; family Galaxiidae; genus Aplochiton; species Aplochiton taeniatus. Next base: position 13,581,353 of record CM030181.1, on the reverse strand, counting down.
CGCAGGCGGTTTAAGCCGCTCGCGGAGGGACGCAGCTACGGGGCCGTGAGAGCTCCCCCGCCACCCTCGGAAAACGGCAGTAGGAACCCCCGTGGCGTAGGGGGGGGAGTGGAGATGTTATGCATAATGCGTCTGCTGTGAGGTTCTTTTCAGTCACCTGCCAGACTGGAGTCCCCCTCCATCTGTTAACCCCTGGGGATCGTCGATGTCCGCCTCCCTCCTGAGTCCATGCGGCCGGCCTCGTGCCCGAGAGGGAGTCCTCGCCCAGGGCTACCGGTGGTTCGGCGGCAGGGGATAGTAAATTCACGACACGTTCTGTGGTTTCAGACGAAGTGTAAATGTTGAGAAGAGGAATGTCGGGCCATGCCGTCGTGTTTCAACCTCCTTCCTCGTTAGTCTTCGGGTGGCGCTCTGTCGAGCGACGTTGGTAGCTCCCCAGCTCCTCAGTGTGAAACCCGCTCATTGGAATGCGTGGGATGGCGAACGCATTGCGGCTCCCAGTTACCGCACCGTCTAATGGCGGCTAAAGGTTACCTGGGTTACACCGACGGGCTGGGGGGTGCGGGAGGATCGCTGCCTTTAAGCCAAACCCTGGAAACACAGGTGCCACGTTTTATTGGGCTGGGCTAGCCAGCTTAGCGTGTGGCTATCTGAGAAGGTTGAGGCTGCACTGCGACCAAGCTGGCGTACAAAGCCCAGCCGTAATGGTGACACCAGGCTCGTCTGTACGGACTCTCCCCCATTCACCACGGGGGAAACACACTGGGGCAGAGTGTGTCTGTGTGGGCGGAGGGCAGGGACAGACACACTGGGGATTCATCTCTGGGACCAGCTGGGGACACTGTGAGGAGCAGGGTGGGGAGGAGGAGGAGGAGGAGAAGGGGGAGATGGAGGAGGAGGAGGAGGAGGAGTTGGAGAGGGAGTAATGGAGGAAAGGGGGATGGAGACCAAATGGGGGGGGGGGGGGGGGGGGGGGTAGTGGGTGGGGCTGTACCTGGGTGATATTGTCCTGTGATTGCACACATACACACGCACACACCCCCCTCCCCCACACACACACACACACCCTATCCAGCTTTTTCACCCTCCGATGTGGGGCTTTTTCACCCTCCGATGTAGGTTGTTTTAATGCTTTTTGGGAGAGGAAAGAATGAGGGGGAGGGATAAGGTGTCCACGTGTGTGTGTGTGTGTGTGTGTGTGTGTGTGTGTGTGTGTGTGTGTGTGTGTGTAATTCACTGACAGGTTAATGTCCACTGTCAGCAGTAATGTGTGATGGGGATATATGGGGCTGTATGTCATTGTGGCTGGGCACACACACACACACACTCACACACTCGCTCACCCACAGACACACAGATGGACAAAAACAACACCCTGCTCACCCCCCAAAAATACATTATCGTCTCTATCAAAAATTATGTTTGCCTGGAAAAGACATCGTTTTCCCATAGAAATAGCAATTCATGCCAAACCAGCAATATACATTTACAAACAGAATGGAATGAATAGAAATGTACAAATGGAAAATTCTGGGAGGATAAAGTCACAATGCACACATCCACAGCACAGAAATGAGCAGTTCAGGTAACTGGGTGCCTCTGGACTGCTTCGTCTCCTGTGTGTGTATTGAGCCAACATGGAGGAAGGTTCAGGGTCAGGGGCCAGGGCTATAATGAATTTGATCTCATCTCACCCCCTCTCTTCTGAGGCACGGCAGTAATGAAACAGCTCTTATCCCATTTCTATTGCACCACTGTGTCTGTTGGCGTGTCTGTGTGTGTGTCTGTGTGTGTGTGTGTGTGTGTGTGCGTGCGTGCGTGTGTGCGTGTGTGTGTGTGCGTGTGTGTGTGTGTGTCAACATATGATACAATCATGCGGTCTGATGGACTGGACAGAGAGAAGGAGAGTGTGAGGAGAACAGACGATGGCGCTGGCGAATGGGTGGTGGACCATGAGGGAAGCTCTCCTCTGGGAAAGAATTTGCCGCACTCTAAACACATAACCGAATGATGAACCGTAAGAACCCCGTTTACTGTACGGCGAAACAATGCACGCGTTCTAATTAAGGGACGATGAAAATGTCTTGTGTTGTGTGTATGTCTTTGGGATCTGTATGTGTGTGTGACTAGTCCTACATTTACGCATGCGTAAAAACCTTTCATGCACAGTTCATCATCATCTCCCCCATCATCCTCGTTTTGGTGGAAAATATGAAGTCAGCAGCACAAAGAGCGAGAACAGAGAGCTGGATCGTTTCAATAATTGACTCTGTAGACAGACTCGGAGTGTCCAGAATCCTGGTCAGGCTAGCGTCATTCTAGAGTTCCCCCTGTAGGTGCGTGGACCAGGACCAGAGTGGAGTTTCAGTGGCCGGGCTGTATTGATCTCCCCTGTGCATGGTTCTGCCATGATGTCTGTGTCGTCAGACTGCGATCGATGCCGCCGCACTGTTCACTGTAAATTGTCTGCTGGTCGGCACGAATCAATTACTGGCCTGCTGGCCACGGGTCATAATGGTCGGACTGGGAAAGCACCCGCGGCAACGTCGGAGCACACCAACAGAGGACCGGAGAGAGGGAGTGGAAACGAAAAGTAATCAAATCCACGTTGCCGCACCAAAATATTGGACACCTCCACCTTCTCGCCTTCAGAACGTAAGACCGGGCATGAATTCGTTAGTGGAGAACGCTCGTTTGCATATCATGAATGGGGTGATAATTGGTATTTGAACTGGTACATTATGAAAATGTCACCTTGTGTTAATGGCACAGTATGTGTCCCTAATGTGTGGCGAGTGTGTGTGGGTGTGTGAGCGTGGGGTGTGTGTGTCTGTGTGTGTGTGTGTGTGTGTGTGTGTGTGTATGTGTGTGTGTGTGCGGGGGGTGTTAATGAGGGCCCTCCGCGATAATCCCAGGGAGGCTAATTGAATTCCTTTTGGAGCCTGTATCTGGGTCAAAATTCTGAATCCAGGCTGAAGTCGTCGAGCCCTCACTGGAGCAACGTACAGGAAGAGAGGCGGACCACCAAGGAGCAGGAGATCCGGAGTGGAGGTTCCACCCGGAGAGGAGCTGGGAGGGACGGGCACCAAACAGCGGGGTCAAACACACTGCCATCCATGCTGAAGGTGTGCTGGCCAAAGATGACGTGTTCTTGGCCTGGATGGTAACATTGAAGTACACCAAGCCACTGTTTCACATCTGATAAGGCGGGTTGGTGTTTTGTGCATTTCGGAAGGAGGGATGCAGACCTTCTGATTTGTCGAAATGTCCGAGCTTCTCTCTCACTCTCGATTTGGTGGTGCCACCGTTGCCTTGGTAACTCTGCGATGCCGCTCGGTTCCAAAGGTTGATGGTCCGCTCCAGTGGGAAAACACATGCCCACAAACCCACACACTCACACAGAAGAGTGCACCCCAAACCAACAACGCTAGATAATCTCCCTCTCTCTCTCTCTCTCTCTCTCTCTCTCTCTCTCTCTCTCTCTCTCTCTCTCTCTCTCTCTCTCTCTCTCTATCTATCTATCTCTCTCTCTGTCACTCGTTGACCCAGAGACAATAACACACACTTTGTCTTGTTTTTTTCTCTCCCACCACAGCCAGAGACACAGTTAGATTGACACCCCTCCTCCCGGTGCCCCTCTCACCTTTTATAGCAGGCTTGGGATAATATGATCACCCCACAGAGCATATTCACATCATCCCCACAACAGTGTCGAATTATCCTACGTACATAGTTATTGTGTGTGACTGTGTGTTTTTGTTTGAGTATGTGGGTTTGTGTGTGTGTGTGTGTGTGTGTGTGTGTGTGTGTGTGTGTGTGTGTGTGTGTGTGTGTGTTTGTTTGTTAATGAGACTGAGCGTGACTCATCCGCTGTCTTTGAGGAGAATAGAGGGCGATCAGGTTTCTAGGCGTTTAAGAGCCACTATTGTCTGGAGTCACAATGGTGCCCCCGAGAGCCCCCCCCCCCCTCACACACACACACACACCACTGGTGAGCAGGTTAGTGGAAAAAGAGAGATTCAGGAATGAAGGGACAGAGAAGGGCGAGAGTAGGAGAGAGAACAAGAGGTGTTTAAACAGGTTGTAACAAAGGGAGAGAGAGAGAGAGGGAGAGAGAGAGAGAGAGAGAGGGAGAGAGAGAGAGAGAGAGAGAGAGAGAGAGAGAGAGAGAGAGAGAGATAGAGAGAGAGAGAGAGAGAGAGAGAGGTAGGGAGGAAGGGAGAGAGAGAGAGGGAGAGAGAAAGGGAGGGACGGGGAAGGTGTAAGCTGATGAAGTCAAATTAAACAGGGTAAAGCAAAAGAGCTACATAGGTGTAAGGCTGGGTGGTAACACCGTCAGAGTATTTGTTACAGTGCAGAACACAAACGTAGCCAGAGTATGGGTGAGAACGAATTCTGAGCGGCAGAACCGCGAGAGAGAAAGAGTGAGAGAGGGACGAGAGAGAGAGAACAGAGAGAGAAAGAGAGAGAGAAGGGAGAGAGACTTCCCTCTGTGCTTTAAAAGGCTTTCTCTCTCTCTCTCTTTCTCTTTCTCTCTCTCTGATCAGTGGTGGGAGAGGCTCTGCCCTCTCCTCCTGCTCCCCTCCCGGTGCGTCGGAAGGGGTGGACTCTCTCTCTCTGTCTCCCTGCCACACACACACACACACACACACACACACACACGCAGGCACACACACACAGGCACGGCGGGAGTCTCCGTGGCTGTCAGTGTGCCGTGCTTTCCGGGCGGAGGACAGGGAGCTCTTGTGGCGGGGGATGTTAAGGCTGAGGATGAGACAGCGTTTTTAACCGGATCTATCGGAACGCCTTTGGAATAATACGCTGACAGTGCACAACGTGGCCGGTACCGTCCAGAACCACCTGGATCCGACATGGAGGGACTGCTGTCGCCGATGAGGACCCGGGTAGGTAACCATGGTGATGCGGGAACATCCTAAAATGTCTACAGGGCAGTGTTACCCTGCCGATGAGCGTTTCATGGGGTTGGGGAGCGGGGCTTGCATTTTCGGCGTATCGTGCATGCCGCTGTCGCCGTGGTGATGATATAACTCAAGCAGAGAAGTTGCCGGGCTACCGGCGTTGCTAGGGGCAATAGGCAGAATGCTGGTCGAGTGTGGGAGAAGGTTCTAAAGGAGACTCAATCAGTCACACTCCGCTCTGAGGCCAAGTAGAGAAAACTGAAATTTCCTTTCCAACCCATGCATTTTGGCACAGGTGTGTGTGTCTGTGTATTTGTTGGTATGTGTGTGTGTGTGTGTGTGTGTGTGTGTGTGTGTGTGTGTGTGTGTGTGTGTGTGTGTGTGTGTGTGTGTTCCTGTGATGAAAAGGGGAGTGTGCAATTTAACAAGGGGTCCCTTTGAAAGAATGACTGAGTGTGCCTATCACGCTTTAGTACGAGCCCATCTATTGGCCCATTTATTTAGGAGAGAGAACGGGAGGGGTGCACAGCATCTCAGAGGAACAGGACTGAATACCGCCTTCTGTTATGGATGAAAAGCATGGGGCATTTCAGTGCATTGTGATGATACACACACGCACGCACACACACACACACACACACACACACACACACACACACACACACACACACACACCCAGGACATAGATCACTGTCTCCCTGCAGTCTCGGACCAAAGGTCGACTTGGATTCCCATCATGTTTATTCTAATCTCTTGGCATCGGGCTGGCACAGTCAGCATCTGTCTGGCCTGAGCATCCCACATCTGTGCCAAGGTTTTGGGGTACGCTGTGCCTGGGGTCCTGGTGACCTTTGTGCCGCACCCAGGGGGCTCTGAGTCTGTGCCCGACTCAGAGGACAGAAGAGGGGGACTGGAAGGAGTGCATTTATCCCTGGCTGGTGCGGACATTAAATTCTGTATGTTTGTTTTTTACGTGGCATACTCCATCAGCGTGAGGGACTGTTCACGGTGTTTGCTGGAATTTGGGCTAAGCAATGCTACAACAATCACGCGATGGTATAAATATGTATGAAGAAATGTGCGCGGGCAGTCATTGCTGCCTTTGCCTGGCGTGATAAAATGGCAAGGAGGAGAGAGAGGAGAAACGGGGGGGGGGGGGGGGGGGGGGGGGGAGCGTGATTCCCTCGGTGTCTACTACAGTTACAAGGCATTCATGATTAATGTCCTTTGTGTTTGGAGATATGCACTGTGATCTCTCTCTCTCTCTCTCTCTCTCTCTTTTTTTTTTTCTCCCTCTCTCTCTTTTCTCTGTCTCCCTCTCTTTCTCTCTTTCTCTCTCTCTCTCTCTAGCTCTGCCTCTGTTCCTATATCTCCCCCACGAGAGTTGAGGGAGTGATTTAGCAGGCTGCATGGCTCTCCCCGGTGTGCAATAACCCCCTTCCTCACCCCGTCCTCCCTCCCTTCCTCCCTCCTTTCCTCCCTCTCTTCTTCCTTCCCTGCACCCCTCCTATATTTATCACCAATATTACAAAGGCAACCATGCGGGTGAAGTGTAAATCCATGCCGGCTACGGTAAAACGTGTGCGTGCGGACCTCTCTGGATGCATGTCCCCATCATATGTATTTTGATCCGTGTTCAATGCAGAAACTCCTCCGGGGAAGAGGTGAAAGGGAGCCATGGCGATCTCAGCTCAGTCTTAGCAGGTAGCGACGTCATCAAAGCCATGGGCCAGCGCCTCAAGGGTTAACCGGCGGAGAGTGACCTGATGGTGTTGTCACACATGACTACACCCGTCCTCCCTCCCGTTCTCCTCCTGTACCCACTCGCCCACTCTCTTCTCGTCCTCTCATCATCCCTCCCTTTTAATTCCTCCCTCCAGTGCTCCGAGGGCCCATTCCAAACTCTCTCTCTCTCTCTCTCTCTCTCTCTCTCTCTCTCTCTCTCTCTCTCTCTTTCTCTCTCTCTCTCTCTCTCTCTCTCTCTCTCTCTCTCTCTCTCTCTCTCTCTCTCTCTCTCTCTCTCTCTCTCTCTCTCTCTCGCTCTCTCTCTCTCCCTCCGTCTATTTGTATGTTGGCGGCTAGCAGGAGTTCTGTCTGCCACTGTCTGTCTCCCCACCCTCCAAGGCGGCCTGCCTCCAGCCTCTCGCTGGGTGTTTGGCAGCGAGCACGAGCTCGGCAATTGGCCCGCCCCAATCTGCCCCGGATCTCATCTAATGAGGGTGGAGTTAGGAGAGACAGACCCCAGTGGCCACGGACCCAAACGGGGCACCGGACCAACTCGGCCCGGCCCTGGGTTCCATCCCGGCCCGGATCCTCGCTCTCCGGCAGCGAGCTGACTTCAGCGGTTACCATCAGCCTCCCACGATTAACTCGATGCTTCCCAAAGCTCATTTGCGACTTGGCCGTCTCCTATCGACACGGGCCATGGACCCCTCGCCGGATGGCGGAGAGGGAGACCTTCCAAACTTCAAACTGGATCCTCCCTTGGCTGTCACACGGCGGGCCGTTCTAATAGGACCTCCTGGAGGGGGACTTTGTCCTCCAAGGTGTGGTTGAAGAAGCATGGAAGCCCTCTTAACGTAAGCCTGGCTGGGGGATGGTGCTGAGAGAAGCCCACAGTCCTGCCAGCGTCCAGCGCCATCAAAGAGTGCCCAGGCTCCCTCTCCGTCTCTCAGGAGCCTCTCCCTCTCTCCCTGGCCTCCTTTCTCGTTTCTTTATTCCCTCCTTCATTTACTCTGGTTCTATATGCAGTACCCCTTGTCGCTCTCAATCTTCAGCGTTTGGACTCTGCATGAACGTAAGGATGGCCAGTCAAGCAGAAAGGCCTGGGATGAAACAGGCCTCGCTGGATGGCACGGCGCACTGTGGCTCGCCGCGCTGTTAGGCGGGGAAGTCGAGCGACGTCGTCCGCGGTAAACGGCGAGTGGTCCAGGCCCCCTCGGAGACGAGCCAGGAACAAGCCCATTAGTGCTGATGGGATGTGATTCCTAGTGCATTTCGCAAACGCCAGTGCCAACGGTTTGCCGCTGGCAAAAGTTACTATGTAACAAATCCTTGCCTTTAGAAGTAACAGTCCAATTATTATTATATCTCAATTGCTCTCTCTCTCTCTCTCTCTCTCTCTCTCTCTCTCTCTCTCTCTCTCTCGCAAAGGTATGCACATGAGCACACATACAGTGCTAACGACACACACACACACACACATCCTCACACACACCCGTGCAGAGCACATAGTCCCCTGGTTGCGTAGTCCCTCTGTGGAGTGTAATACATGCATGTAGGTCAGTGGAACACTAAGACACACTGTGGCTTCACAGAGATTTGACTCTGGAGAACGAGTGTTCTTTAGAAGGCTACGAGTGTGTGTGTGTGTGTGTGTGTGTGTGTGTGTGTGTGTGTGTGTGTGTGTGTGTGTGTGTGTGTGTGTTGTCTCCCAATTCTCTTCTATGTTTGTGGATCAATGTGGAGTAGTTAGCAGGGGATTAACCCTGTCAGTGTTCTATCAGTCCAATCAGAGAGTCCGAGAGAATCCTCTCCTCTTCATCGACTCCATCGCTCCTCTTCTTTGTTAGTGCATCCTTTTCTTCTTTTTCCACCAAACTATTTGCCCTTTCTCTCTGTCCACTCCTTTCCGCTGGTGATGTGTCCGTGTGTGTGTGTGTGCATTTGATAGAGAGAGAAGGGGGGTTAGTCCAGCTGTCCGTGGTTATACTAGCAGATGGAACCATTACAGAAATTGCCAAGGGCTAGGACAGAGATACAAACACACACCCACATTCACAAACACACCGACACACACACCGACCCCGACACACACACACACACACACAGACACGGTTCATCTGGTAACTCTACACCGGTGTGCAGTTTAACCCCCCCAAACCCCTTGCATGTAAACATCCACACAAAAAAAAACTGTCTCCTCCACATCCATCCAGGCGCGTTCAGGGTTACCAGGGCTCCTTCCCCCCGAGGAGGGGCCCAGCCGCCCACGGACCCCTCGTGTTTCCACTGCCCTTTCCTCCTCCTCCTCCTCCTCCTCCTCCTCCTCCTCCTCCTCCTCCCCTCCCCCCGGCGCGCGTCCGTCCACCTGCTTCGTTAGCGAGCCGACAGCTGTCGGGAATCTTAAGGTCATGGAGGCGAGGAGAGAGGGATGGAAACGGAGGAGAGGGAAGTGACCAGGGCAGGACCCCCAGAGCTGACCGCCTCGATGCCCGTCTGAAAATAATTGGGGGAGAAAGCCGGGGCCGGTGAGGTCTGATCGTGCAGGAGAGGTGGAACCGCCGATGGCTCCAGCAACGATTCAGACACACGCATGCGCGCGCACACACACACACACAAACACACACACACAGTCACAGAGCAGGTTGGCAGCACTTAAATGCCGAAGTCGGCAACAGGGTGTGGGGACATAAGGCTGCCAGAGCCAAAGAGGATAAAGGAAGACACACACACACACACACACACACACACACACACACACACAACCCAGAGCACTGTCTCCCTGCTGTCTAAGAGCAACGATGGGGCAGAGAAGCAGAAGAAACTCCGAAAATAGGGGTTCTAAAATAGGGAGTCTAGCCATCGAGCACATCGATGAAGGACCCACTGTGACATCTAGATTCCCTTTCAAGAGCTGTGAGTGTTGATTTAGATCCTGTTCACCCAATCCCCACCTTGCCAACAAACATTGATCGAGCGTCCGAAAGCGAGTAGCAAACCCTCTCCTGCCAATTGATCAGTGAGCAAAGCTTGCGCTCCTCCCCATGAACCCACATTAGATTGGCACCGTCCTAGAAAACCGTACATCACACCTTATTCGGATCGTGGCGTTGCTTCGCATTGCCGAGCCTCGGTGTTTGTGCGTTCAATCATTAAACAGAAGAGGGGCGGCGGAGAGCGGTGTGTGTCGAGGACACAGCTCTAATGACAGGGCCCTGTGATGTGCGTGAGCGCCGAGCCGCGGTGGGAGGCGGAGACCGATCGTCTCCCCGTGGCGGTTTGAAGACGGAGCGCGTCGCGTCGGTTTGAAGATTGCTGCACAGCGCGACCACTGAACTCCGATCTTTTTCTGCGCGTGATTATTGTCCGTGAAGCATGTCAAATCTGCTCTTGTGCTCTCAAAGTGCCTGAACCATGAGATCAACCTGCGAGCCACCAACTGAGCAACCCAGTGACCGGCCCAATGACTCACTTAATGTTAGGCGTTGTCATGGAAACGCCGTGTGCGAATTTTCCGCTTCATTGGTTGCCATCAGTCCCTCGCCATTTCTTATCATTTCTGAGAGAGGGAGTCGGAGCAAGGGGTAATGGCTTAAAGTACGTGTCGGAAAGGTGCGTGTTAAGATGAGTGGAAACCACTAGAACACACCCACATTCCCGCTCAGCACCTACAGCGTTGTGTTATAATTATCTGAAGAGGCACTTCATTTGAATCCATTTTTGTGACGGAAAACAGCGGTAAGAGAGGACAGGGCTCTCCAGCAGCAATTATTATGTACCTAAACCCCATCTGTGTGATTACATCAAATCTTTGAGTTTTTCTCCGTTGCACCGTTGTATCTCTCTCTCTCTCTCTCTTTGCTCTCTCTCTCTCTCTCTCTTTTTGCTCTCTCTCTCTCTATAAATATATATATATATATATATATATATATATATATATATATATATATATATATATATATATATATATGGAGAAAGATATATACACACAGCATATTTATACCATATATATAGTATATACAGTGGGGCCAAAAAGTATTTAGTCAGCCACTGATTGTGCAAGTTCTCCTACTTAGAAAGATGAGAGAGGTCTGTCATTTTCATCATAGGTACACTTCAACTATGAGAGACAAAAATGAGAAAAAAAAATCCAGGAAATCACATTGTAGGATTTTTAAAGAATTTATTTGTAAATGATGGTGGAAAATAAGTATTTGGTCACCCACAAACAAGCAAGATTTCTGGCTCTCACAGACCTGTAACTTTTTCTTTAAGAAGCTCTTCTGTCCTCCACTCGTTACCTGTATTAATGGAACCTGTTTGACCTCGTCATCTGTATAAAAGACACCTGTCCACAGCCTCAAACAGTCAGACGCCAAACTCAACCATGGCCAAGACCAAAGAGCTGTCGAAGGACACCAGGAAGAAAATTGTAGACCTGCACCAGGCTGGGAAGAGTGAATCTGCAATAGGCAAGCAGGTTGGTGTGAATAGATCAACTGTGGGAGCAATTGTAAGAAAATGGAAGACATACAAGACCATTGATAATCTCCCTCGATCTGGGGCCCCACGCAAGATCTCATCCCGTGGGGTCAAAATGATCATGAGAACGGTGAGCAAAAATCCCAGAATTACACGGAGGGACCTGATGAATGACCTGCAGAGAGCTGGGACCAAAGTAACAAAGGCTACCATCAGTAACACACTACGCCGAGAGGGACTGAAATCCTGCAGTGCCAGGCGTGTCCCCCTGCTTAAGCTAGTACATGTCCAGGCCCGTCTGAAGTTTGCCAGAGAGCATATGGATGATCCAGAAGAGGATTGGGAGAATATCATGTGGTCAGATGAAACCAATATAGAACTTTTGGGTAAAAACTCAACTCGTCGTGTTTGCAGGAAGAAGAATGCTGAGTTGCATCCCAAGAACACCATACCTACTGTGAAGCATGGGGGTGGAAACATCATGCTTTGGGGCTGTTTTACTGCAAAGGGGACAGGACGACTAATCCGTGTTAAGGGAAGAATGAACGGGGCCATGTATCGTGAGATTTTAAGCCAAAACCTCCTTCCATCAGTGAGAGCATTGAAGATGGAACGTGGCTGGGTCTTCCAGTATGACAATGATCCCAAACACACCGCTCGGGCAACGAAGGAGTGGCTCTGTAAAAAGCATTTCAAGGTCCTGGAGTGGCCTAGCCAGTCTCCAGACCTCAACCCCATAGAAAATTTGTGGAGGGAGTTGAAAGTCCGTGTTGCCCAGCGACAGCCCCAAAACATGATTGCTCTAGAGGAGATCTGCATGGAGGAATGGGCCAAAATACCAGCTACAGTGTGTGCAAACCTGGTGAAGACTTACAGGAAACGTTTGACCTCTGTCATTGCCAACAAAGGTTATGTTACAAAGTATTGAGTTGAACTTTTGTTATTGACCAAATACTTATTTTCCACCATCATTTACAAATAAATTCTTTAAAAATCCTACAATGTGATTTCCTGGATTTTTTTCTAATTTTTGTCTCTCATAGTTGAAGTGTACCTATGATGAAAATGACAGACCTCTCTCATCTTTCTAAGTAGGAGAACTTGCACAATCAGTGGCTGACTAAATACTTTTTGGCCCCACTGTATACAGTCCCCTCCAAAAGTATTGGAACAGTAATGCCAATTCCTTTATTTTTGCTGTAGACTGAAAGCGTTTGGGTTTGACACCAAAAGATGAATATGAGACAAAAGATCAATATGTCAGCTTTTATTTCCAGGTATTTTCATCTGGATCTGATAAACAACTTAGAAGATATCATTATTTGAAAAGAAAGACCACATTTTTAGATGAGCAAAAGTATTGGAACAGATAGACTTGAAATGGATTTAAGTGAATAAGACTCAATATTTTGTTGCAAATCCTTTGCTTTCAATAAGTGCATCAAGCCTGCGACCCATGGACATCACCAAACTTTTGCATTCTTCTTTTGTTATGCCTTTCCAGGCTTTCACTGCAGCCTCTTTCAGTTGTTGCTTGTTTTGGGGGGTTTCTCCCTTCAGTCTCCTTTTAAGAAGGTAAAAAGAATGCTCTATAGGGTTTAAGTCTGGAGATTGACTTGGCCAGTCTAGGACCTTCCACTTCTTGCCCCTGATGAACTCCTTTGTTGCTTTTGCAGTGTGTTTAGGGTCATAATCTTGCTGCATGACAAAGGATCTCCCAATCAGTTTGGTTGCATCCTTCTTTAAATTGGCAGACAAAATGTTTCTGTAGACTTCCGAATTCATTTTGCTGCCGCCATCATGTGTTACATCATCAATGAAGATTAATGAGCCCGTCCCAGAAGAAGCCATTGAAGCCCAAGCCATCACATTACCTCCACCGTGTTTCACAGATGAGCTTGTGTTTTGGGGGTCATGAGCAGATCCTTTTTTTCTCCAAACCTTAGCCTTTCCATCACTCTGGTAGAAGTTAATCTTCGTCTCATCAGTCCATAAAACTTTTTCCCAGAATTTTTGAGGCTCGTCTCTGTACTTTTTGGCAAAATCCAGCCTGGCCTTCCTATTCTTTATGCTAATGAATGGCTTGCATCTTCTGGTGTAGCCTCTGTACTGTTGTCCATGAAGTCTTCTGCGAACAGTGGATTCTGAAACCTTCACTCCTGCCCTCTGGAGGTTGTTGTTGATCTCACCAACAGTAGTTTTAGGGTCTTTCTTCACAGCTCTGACAATGTTTCTGTCGTCAACTGCTGTTGTTTTCCTTGGTCGTCCCGTTCGATGTCTGTTACTTAGTACACCAGTAGTTTGTTTCTTCCTGAGGATATTCCAAATTGTTGTACTGGCTATGGCTAGTGTCTGTGCAATGGCTCTGATTGATTTCCCATCTTCTCTTAGCTTCACAATTGCTTTCTTTTCACCCATAGACAGTTCTCTGCTTTTCATGTTGATTACTATAACTGCAGTCTGCACAGGCAAAACCAGAATCTGAAACTGAGCCTAGACATTCAGTGTTATTTATTGTTTGAATAATAAATGTCATAAGACACACCTGGGCAACAAAACACACCTGTTAGTCACATGTTCCAATACTTTTGCTCAACAAAAAATGTGGTGTTCCTTTACAAATAATGATATCTTCTAAGTTGTTTATCAGATCCAGATGAAAATACCTGGAAATAAAAGCTGACATATTGATCTTTTGTCTCATATTCATCTTTTGGTGTCAAACCCAAACGCTTTCAGTCTACAGCAAAAATAAAGGAATTGGCATCACTGTTCCAATACTTTTGGAGGGGACTGTATACTATATATATGGTATAAATCTATCTATCTATCTATCTATCTATCTATCTATCTATCTATCTATCTATCTATCTATCTATCTATCTATCTATCTATCTATCTATCTATCTATCTATCTATCTATCTATCTATCTATCTATCTATCTATCTATATATATATATATTTTTTTTTTTAATATTTATTTATTTATATATATCTTTCTACTTCTATCTCACACAGGCACACACACAGAGAGGCGCGCTGTTGATGAACGACCGGTAGATTAGTAGTGTCACCTCTGCTAGAGGTCGACCCTGCGTCGAGCAGGTGTCATACATCACCTTATCGGCTGATCTACATATCTCAGACAGTCCATTACACACACACACACACACACACACACACATACGCACATGCTCCAACCAGCCAACAGAAAGAAGCCCATCACATTTTCTCTCCTTTTATCTCTCTTTGTCACACCCTCACCCTCACATTTCCTCCTCTCTTCCTCCTGTCAGGCCTGCTCTTTAAACCAGGCATTGTTTCCTCAACCCATTCTCCTCCTCTATCTGTGACCCATTCTCCTCCCCCACTACCCCCCCCCCCCCCCCCCCCAGGCTGTGTGAACTCTTCACACCAGGGCCACTGGAGGAATCCCATTGGTTAGCCCACGCTGCCTCAGTGGGTCTGGACTCAAGGCTGTCCTGTGCAGGTAGAGCCTGCTCAGCAATCACACACACACACACAAACACACACACACACACACACACACACACACACACACACACACACGTCTGGTACCTGCATTGGGTCTTGTGTCAGGGAGAAGGGTTTGATGACAGATGAGGGTTGCTGGGGTAGAAGTGTGGAAGAAAGTGTTGTTTTTATACAAACACACACAGACTTTAAATGCACCCTGTACATGCACCAACCAAGGCACATGGTGATGGCTGCTCAGACTTCCAAATGCAGCCAAATGTTCTAGAATCAGGTCCTTTGATGACATAAGCGACCAAAGGTCCCCTCCACACAACCCCTCTCTGATGGGAAATCCGTGAACACGTCTTTGAACGTCCAGAGTCTGACTTGAAAAGGCTCCAAGGGGACGTTTTGGGGGAATTTTTGCTCCACCTCAAGGTGTCTGCTGTGGAAATCTCTCCTGGTTGGTTTTTCAGAGGTCAGTTGTTCCCATCCCATCCCATCCATTCCCATCGCTCCGCTCACCAGCTTTAGCCTACACAGCTGTTTACATCGGCAGCGTTCACGCCTAAGCGCCCTAATGACTAGCGCACCATTTACATACAAGCCCGCAGCCCAAGCAGAAAGGGGGTGGAGAAATTGATATTTCCCACATTTCATATTCACACGTGCATGCGCCTAGGTGCGCACGCACGCGTGCACACACACACACGCACACACTCACAGACTCACACAAACACCGACATTCACACAAGCTCAATGAAAACGAACACACCGATTTGCATAACACGAACACCCACACACACACAGAGACACGCACGGCAACACGAGGAAAACCAACACCCGCTGCTTTGCATTACACAAGCACGCCCACCCGAACACCTCCAGACATCTGCTGGCACCAGCCAGGCCTATCCACGGTGGTGGGCAGACCCTCGGGGCGGTATGGCTGCTGAGAGAGAGAGAGCGAGGCACGGAGGGACGAAGGGAGAGGGGGGAACAAGACGGTCTGGGTGGAGGAGGAATAAATCTGCTGGCTATGGGAAACGGAGGATAGGAAAGGAGGAAGAGGAGGAGGAGGAGGAGGAGGAGACAGGGAATCCCTATTCACCGTTCTACGTTCCCGGCTCCAGACTTTTCCGGGGCGGCGGCCTGCGCGTCCGCCGCTTCCCCGTCCCGTGAGTGCTGCCTGCCAGACAGGAGGGGTGGGTTGTCTCCCCTCCCTGGAGCCCTCGGGTGGCGGAGTCTTAACTATGAGAGCCAGATTGGTGCCCAGGCCCTCTCTCCACGGAGCAGCTCCATCTTTTTAACGTCCCTGTGACCCTCCGCTCTCTCATTACTGCCTGTTAGAACAATTAAACATGACACCCATCAGATTTATTGGAGCACTCCCAGCGTGCGTCTGTGTGTGTGTGTGTGTGTGTGTGTGTGTGTGTGTGTGTGTGTGTGTGTGTGTGTGTGTGTGTGTGTGTGCGTGTGTGCGTGCGTGTGTGTGTGTGTGTGCGTGAGTGCGTGTGTGTGTGTGTGCGCGTGTGTGCAGTAAGAGTCCAGATGTGAACATCTGCTGGTGCAGTGAAGGTCATTAAAACATGTCTGGAGGTGCTTAAAGGGTGTTTTTTTCATTGTTTCTGTGCCGGTGCACGTGTTAAGGGATTTGCACAGCTGCAGTGAAGACGTGTGAATTTGTTCGTGCATGTTTGCACGTGTGCGTGCGCGTGTGTGTGTGTGTGTGTGTGTGCGTGTCTGCGTATGTGTCGTTATAATCGAGCCTCTAACCCCTCTATTTCATGAAGTGCTTTGTTTGGAGATCAGATGAAGGCAAGCATTGGCAAAACACCCCTACTGTTGTGACCAATCAAGCAGATCAAACATGTGATTGCGCACCTTGATACACACACACACACACACACACTGGAATTTTGAATGCCGTTCCCCACTTAAACTACTAGGGCATTGCAAATGTACCCAAGACGGCCATCTCCACTGGGAAACTGTTCAGAATGATATCCCTTACCACTTTATATTCTATCCTACAAAGTCAACATGCCGTTTCCAAATGTATTAATTTATTTAATTTTATGAATGAATGAACGAACTAATGAATAACAGATGTTAATAGTTCATAATAGTTGATTGGGATAAGAATAAGATCCACGTTCCTGTTCGTCCCCCTGCCATTAAACAGTGTCAGTACCGGGTGTGGCCAGCAGAGTGCACTGCTAGCACCAGCAGTCTGCCCTCCACCCTGACTCTGTGGCCACACAGGGAGCGATAGGGAGCCTCTCCTCTGGGCAGACTGGCAGTGTCCACTCCATTGGTTACCTCTGGCCCTAAGCAATCCACTTTGCAATAGGCATGTTTTCCAGCTGTGAGCCTGGAGAAACTCAAGACCTGGGTTTAGCTGGGACTCTAAAGCCGTCTAGTGCCTCATAGTTCCTTTTGATAAATAGAGCCAGTTGGAAGGAAGGCTGGTTTAATGAGATGTGTGAGTGCGTGTGTGTGTGTGTGTTTGCATGTGTGTTCCTTTGTGTGTGTATGTGTGTGTGCATGTTGTCCGGCCACCATAGCACAGTGCTTTAATGGACATCTCTACAACAACCCCCCTCATCTGTCATCATACCCTTCTCCCTGACATGAGGGCCAATGCAGGTACCAGATTTATATTTATGTGTGTGTGTGTGTGTGTGTGTGTGTGTGTGTGTGTGTGTGTGTGTGTGTGTGTGTGTGTGTGTGTGTGTGTGTGTTTGGGTGTGCAGTGTGTGTTGAGTATTGTGTGTGTGTCCGTGTGTGTGTCTCAGTGAACCATAATGTGTATAATTAATGACCTTGGCCCGCTCCTCCTGCTGTCAGAGCGAAAGAGGAGGATCCACAGATAAGAGAGAGAGAGAGAGAGAGAGAGAGAGAGAGAGAGAGAGAGAGAGAGAGAGAGAGAGAGGGAAGGGGGGCTTAAGATAGTAGGCGAGGGAAGAGAGCAAGAAAGGGTGAGCGAACGAGAATAAGAGAAAGGGGGGGGGGGGCTACAGGAGAAAGGCAGAGCAGCATATGCTATGGGGTGTTGGAGGTTGATTAATAATTACTAGGATTCTTGGTGACAGAGTGACAGGCTTGTAACCCCTGCTGTCTCCTGGAGGAGGTAATTACACCAGACCTGCCCCCGTACCCCTCCGTGCCCCCCTCCCTCCTTCCCATCCCAGGTCTCCCTGTTCCCATGGCGATGAGGCCGGCTGGTAAATATCAAAGGACAGTACCTCCGGTTGGGGCGGGTGCCTGGCCCTGATCAAACGCTGTCTGTCCCTGGACATCTCCTCTCTGCGGCGGACCTGTGGGTGAACCGGGGACAATCGGGGGCGACGAGGGGGGGAAGGGGGGTGGGGGCTGCTGACAGGTCTGTCCGGATGGGCTCCCTGCTAGCGGGTATGGCCCCAGGGGGCTCAGTCTGGAGACCTTCCCCTCCCCTACGTTGGAGTGTCTTTCCCCGGGACTCCCCTCCCATCGATCACCCACAGCAGCCCCAGATGGAGGGATGTACCATGGATCATTTGTGTGTCCCCTCAAAGTGGACTTATTTGGTCATTTTACACTCTCACACACACACACTCACACACTATGACACACACACACACACACACACACACACTCACACACTATGACACACACACACACACACTATGCTAACTCCCTATAACACCACGGCGGTCAGAGGAGCCATTACGTCTCTTTCTACCCCCGGGGGTTCTCCTCCCATGACGCGCTAACAAAGACTTCACGGCCAGGCTGCCACCGTTCCCCCCGCTGGGATGGCTGCACCTGTCTGCCCAGGCACTATTGCATGGGGGAGGGGGAGAGTGTGTGTGTATGGGGGTGGGGGGGGGGCGGTATCAGAGGCTCAGACCACGATCTGGAGCCGTGGAGCCGGGGCTGGGGCAAGCAGGGCCCGTTTCAGGTTACACCCCTCCAGGGACAGGAGGAGGGTGGGGTGGCGGTAGGGGTGGTGGGCGGGTGGATGAGGGGGCTCAGGTGCGTCCCATTTGTAGTGGTTCCACGCGTCTTAGTTAATGGTGGCGGGTGTGCTAGTCGGAGGGGGTCGTTGTGGTTCATGGTCTTTAGAGGGGGGAGGGGGGCAGCCGGGAGGGGGCTGGCTCTGGACGGGCGCTGGGCACAGGTGCAGCCCCTCTGGGGGTAAAGAGAGAGAGGGGGAAGGGTAAAACTATAGGGGCAGTAACAGACATTAATGGGGAGATAAGTCAAGACAGACATTGTTTAAAGGTTTGAATTACCATAATCATAGATCATAATATTTGGCACAAAGTTGAGTGTAACTGTGTAAATGTGTGTGCGTGTGTGTGTGTATTTAGGTGTGTGTGTGTACATTGCAGCAGTGGCGAATCATCAGGGTCTTCATGGTATTCAGAGAAAGCCCTATAATCCTCAGATGAGAAACGAAAATAACATATCTGATTAATTCAATAAACGTCTCTGTCTTGTGTACCTAATAGCAGTGTTACACCGACTTCTTTAGTGGTTTTCAGTCCATGTGCCTCTCATTGAAGTGTTGTGTGTTGTGTGAACAAAGATGCAACCAATCAGATAATTTTCTTCCGGGTGTCTCCGGGGAGAACAGATCCTCCCCGTGGGTATTCTATGTCCTTGACAGGATACGCCAACAATTAAATTGAATAAAAGCTTACTGTAGATTGACAATTTGATCAGCCAATCATGTGTATTTGTAGGGAGTTAGGGCGTATTCTTTCCAAATCTCCCATGGCTCAAGTTGTTCTGGAAGACGATGCTCGCTGGCTCTGAGACCTAGATTCAGAGTCTTGACTTTGCCTTTCTTTGCAATGGTAGTTCTTACCATTAATATATTTTCTCTATATTATATACTTAAAGTATTCCATGTTTATTGCATGCCTGTATCCACATGGTTTCAAATTATACAGCAAATAGGATTGAGGATATGCGTTGGATTTCACCGCAAATAAATCATCCTTTATGGAAAGAGAGGACTGGAAAATGGGTCAAGAACCCATTCCGGCTATGTCCTTCCCTCACCCGGTGACACACGCACACGCAGACAAACGCACGCGTGCTATCCTGTGTTAACCCTTGTTTCCCTGTGCTTCCGCTAATGCCCCGTGGGAGAAGCATCATGTTTGAGCCATTTACTCCCATGATCTGCATGACATGGATTAAATATGTAGCCTGGTCATCAAACATTCAAGACAAGACAAACCTTTCCCTCATCATCGCCCCCGATAGCTTTTTTTTGTGTGGGGAGGGTGGGGGGTGGGGGGGGGGGTTGGGGCGCGCAACATGCAGTGTGTCTGTTGGAGCTCAGTGGCTGTGCGTTCAGGGATGGCACGCAGAAGGAGCTTTCCCCCGTGCAACCCCCCCATCCCCCCGGCTCGCAGGCAACAGACATGCCAAGGGTGTTAATTGTGAAATCAGTGTTGGGGAAACAGGACGTCAACTCATTTTACCCAGATACAATCTTGCATTAGTCCGCGTGTGTGTGTGTGTGTTGGTGGGGGGGGGGGGGGGGGGGGGGTTGATAAGTCTCTGTAAGCAGAAGAGAAAGTGGGCTAAGTTTACTGGGGCAGAAAATGCAGGAGCTTGACTCACTCCAGTGCCATCATGCACCAGCCGCGGAAATATGCCTCCGTCGCTCTCTGTCTGCTGAAAGCCTCTCCCACACACACTCACTCTCGGGGGCGAGCGAAAATGGAGCGGATATAGGGCGGGAGAGAGAGAGAGAGAGAGAGAGAGAGAGAGAGAGAGAGAGAGAGAGAGAGAGAGGGTTATAGAGAGAGAAGGATAGAGAGAGAGAAGTAGACATGTAGCGCTGATGGAGTCTGAAAAGGTGGAGAGTGAGTGAGTGCACCTGGCTGGTCTCGGTGTCATGTCTCCTGTGGTTTGGAGAGGATCACCAGACCTTTGGTTCCGTCTGTTCAGGGGAGAGATGTAGAGCATGGACTCCAGGTTGACCCGCGTGTGAGCGGGACTCTTACCCTGCCCTCAACCACCACGGCGGGGTGGGGGAGGCGTCACGTTTCTCTGCTTCGGCCTGTGGAACGAGTCTCTTACTCTTCTCTCTCTCTTTCTCTCTCTCTCTCTCTCTCTCTCTCTCTCTCTCTCTCTCTCTCTCTCTCTCTCTGTCTCACACGCACACAAACACACACACACGCTCACTCCTGTTACACAATTCATTATGACTTAGAGAGACAGATTGAGGGTGCCGGATGACACAGCAGAATCCGCATCACACGCTCACTCAATGCTGCAGGGAATGACTCTGCAGGATTCCAGAATTAGTCTCCAACCTATTTTCTGTCCTTAAACGCAGACAGACAGACAGACAGACAGACAGACAGACAGACAGACAGACAGACAGACAGACAGACAGACAGACAGACAGACAGACAGACAGACAGACAGACAGGTACAGACAGATACAGACCGACAAGTACAGACAGATACAGACAGACAGACAGGTACAGACAGATACAGACAGTAAAACAGACAGACAGATACAGACAGACAGACAGATACCGACAGACAGACAGATACAGACAGACAGACAGATACAGACAGACAGGTACAGACAGATACAGACAGACAGATACAGACAGTAAAACAGACAGACAGATACAGACAGACAGACAGACAGACAGACAGACAGACAGACAGACAGACAGACAGACAGATACAGACAGACAGACAGACAGACAGACAGACAGATACAGACAGTAAAACAGCTGACAAAGGCGAGCAATGACAGAGGTGTGCACAGTCAGTCTTCTAAATTAAAGGCCGACAGAGAATCCGACTAGACAACCCGGCCGCTGAAACAGTGTTCTCCGTCGGAAGATTCTCATTAGCAGGCCTCTGGTTACGGCCACGATAGACGTGGAGAGTACAACCATCATTGATTCCGCTCACTCAGTGTGAGGGTGCAGGGCGTGTGTGTTAACTGGGCGAGAGGAGGACTGTGAACAGTATTAAGACTGTCAGACAGTTAGGTGCTGACAGGTGCTTAAGAGGCTTTTAGGTTCAGGACAGGAATAGATCACACTGTTGGCTCTGTAGACTCTGCAATCTGTGTGTGTGTGTGTGTGTGTGTGTGTGTGTGTGTGTGTGTGTGTGTGTGTGTGTGTGTGTGTGTGTGTGTGTGTGTGCGCATGGGTGGCTGGCTGATTGTGTGTGTGTGTGTGTGTTGCCCTACAGTTCTAGTTTGAGATCAAAGCCTCTCTCTCTCACACACACACACACACACACACACACACACACACATTCTTCCTCTCTGCTCGGCCAGCGAGAGTCTGCGGTGCACAGTCCATCGGACCGTCTTCCCTGAACAAACCCAAGTGGATGTCCTTGGGCGGGGAGCCTTTCAACAACCGGTCCAGACCACGGGCAGAGGTTCTCTGGTTCTTTCTCCACCGTGGCTGTGCGGCTGCCCTCTTGGGGGAGTGAGGAACACACACACACACATACACACACTGTTTACCAGTGGGACTTGGGGAGGAGCTGGAAGTCTGGACTCTGCGCTGCTGCAAAATGTTCCTCTTAAAGGTAAGGTGAAATGTAGAGAAAACATATCATTTTTTTTTGTTTGAGTAAATTAACTCGTAGTAGTTGCTAGAGTATATTCGTAGATGATGCTGCTGACTGGATCCTTTTGGAGAGGGGGAGATGTTATGCATGGTTAGATGATGCCGTGGCCTTCTGTGAAGACTTACGCCCTGCAACGAGCAACGAAGGCACTGTGTGAGCCGTGTTGAACCGTCCGCACAGAATCCCCCTTCAGCAGAGAGTGAGTGCCCTGTCCGGTGAGGGTGCTGGGCGGGCTGGGGTTGAAGCGGACCTCACGAGGCAGGATGCCGCCCTGCGCTGGCCACGGGCGTCTACTCCATCGGGCGCGGCTGGGAGGTGAACCGCGTGAGAGAGAGAGAGAGATCACAGCGCATATCCGAGAGTGAGAGATCTGGTGTTAACCCTTCCCTTGACCTTGCCAGGAGTGTGTGGCGAGGGGCTGTGGCAGGACAGGGGATAAGCTGCCGCCTTAGTCGCTCCCCCAGCTCACCTTGGCTAACTGCTGCTTCATTAGACTTCCCCTGGCCCGGCCCGCATGCTGCCTGCTTTACAAGTCTTATGAGCCGTGCAGCGTCCGTCCCTCGGCAGGCCGGGCCCCATTCATAATGCATGAGGAGCATGCAGATGAGTATTGAGGGGACGTTTCTGAGTTATGGACCGGGGATCGGCATGTTATGTGAGAGAGAGAAAGAGAGGGAAGTAGGGGGGGAGGAGGGGTGGGGGGTTGTTGGGGAAGACATCAGGAAGAGTGTGCTCCTCCTGGGAGCAAGTAACAAAGGGCGGATGGATCTGCGCCTGTCCAACCGTGGATGTGTGTGTGTGTGTGTGTGTGTGTGTGTGTGTGTGTGTGTGTGTGTGTGTGTGTGTGTGTGTGTGTGTGCATCTGTGTGTGTGAGTCCTGCTGACACACCCGGTATAACAGCGTAGTGCTCCCGACCTCTGAGCCCATGTGCAGGCTGATGAGAGGCCGACCCCGCTGACCCCCGCTTCCATGGGAGCGGGCAGAGGGCAAAGGTCATTGTCACGGCTGTGGAGGAGGGGCAAGTAGGCGAGAGAGGGAGAAGATGGATAGGGGTTGTCACGGCGACGCGATAGGGTCGAAACCGGAGGCCACGTGGAATGGAGTGATGGAGGAAAACAACAAGAAGGACCAGAAAGGAAGACCCAGAGGCAGACACCGAACGAGGCAGGAGGGAGTCTAACCCCTAACGCCCAATTCATAGTCCAGTTTCCCCCGACAAATAAAAAGGTGTCCGATGTAGGTTGTGGCACTGAAGGCTTTCATAGCCCTGCGCCGTCGACAAAACGTCGGATTGTCATATCGTTTCTATGACAATTTGTATGACCACATCCATAATGTTTGTTTACACTTGAAAAACTTTAGCCAGACCTAACGTAACATGTCAGTTCAACACTCCAGAACGTGGAACCTTGAGCCGCTATCCAATCAGAGTGTGCGACAACGTCTGCGCCCCTTCCACTTTTCGGATGTGTGCGACAAGCTCTGCGAAGCCCTGGCAGACACCAACTTTCTCTCTTTGACGTCATTTTTTTGTCGACTGTGAATTGGGCTTAATGAACGGCGCGTACGGCTGGAGAAGAGAGAGAGTCCAATAGGGCTCGAGAAAGAGGGCGTCGGAGGAAAATGGCCTTCAGGTGAGGGGGTCAGTGATCCACCGTCCTGCCTCCTGTCCAAAGTCGTTGGCTTCCGACACGCGGCCTGATGTCTGAGCCGCAGCAGCAGGGCAGCTCCAGGGTCGGGCCCGCGGGCTGTGTAGCCTCTCTGCTGGCTCTGTGGCAGGGACGGCGTGGAGCAGGGCTCTGACCCGCCGTGGTGACTCACGCACAGCCCCATCCTGCCCGGCGTTATGACCCAGATACACTCACTCTAACTGACCTTCCCTTCTCTGTCTCTGTCTCTCTCTCTCCGTCTCTTTCTTTCTTTCTCTCGCTCTCTGTCTCTTTCTCCCTCTGTTTGTTGCTCTCTCTTTCCTCTTTCCTTTCTGTGTTTCTCTCGCTGTATCTCCCTCTCCGTTTGGCAACCAACCCCGCTTATAGGTACAGGGAGAACGGGGGTACATTCCATTGGGCTTAGCTGGAAAACAAAAAAACAACCCCATGCCATGCAGACCCCCCCCCCCCCCCCCCCCCCCCCCCCCCCCCCCCCCCCCCCCCTCCCTGCCCCTTCATTCCTATCTTCCTTCTGTTCTTTTCATTCCTTTTAGTCCCCCCCGTTACCCCTCCACCGCCCACACAATCCTCCCCCACCCCCGCCAGGCTCTCGTCTAGCTCCCTCTCCTCCAACCCCGGCCCCCCTCTCACCCGGTCCCCCTCGGGGTTGCATAAGCTGTCCCCATCTAGGCTCCAGCGGGACATTTCTCTGTTGTTCCCTTGCTGCTTCTCTGGGAGCGGCTGCCGCAGCCAGGGCCAAGCTTTAATGAGGGCCCACAAAGGCCCATTGATGAGAGGGCCCAGTGTGAGAGGGAAGACGAGTCCGCCCGAGATAACCCTGGACTGGGCATCAGCCGCCCTGGGCCTTCCCTAAGCACAAAGACTCCCAGTGTGGACACAATCCCAGAGAGAGAGAAGGAGAGGGAGGGAGAGAGGAGGAGAGAGAGAGAGAGAGGGAGAGAGAGGGAGAGAGAGGGAGAGAGAGGGGGAGATACAAGGAGAGAGATCGAAAAAGAGACACGGAAAAAAGACAGACAGATCTAAAGAGAGAGAAAAAGAGAGAGAGGAAGTAGGGGAGGAGAGTTAGGCGTGCGAGTGGGGACAGAAGGTTCAACAGGAGGTTGGAACCAGACAGAGGTTCATAATGAGAGGAGCAGAGTGTTGACCGTCTCTCTGGATAGATGAGCCTCGTCCAGCCCGCATTCTCCCTTCCTCTTCCTCATGGCTTCCTAGCTGAGAGTGAGAGCAGCCCCCCTGCCCTGCCCCGTGGCGCGTCTCCTCAGCCCTCAGAGGGACCAGATCTCAGACCAGGGAAAAATGTATTCCTTCCGCTCACACGACGTCTTCGCTGATCAGAGATCAGTCTGAAGAACAGGGTGGCACCGGACCAGATGTTGGGAGTCCTCCACGGAGGAGAAGGATCCGACTGGGACAGCAGAGGAGGTTCTGTGGTAAAGACATGCTGGACGGAGGGAGAGCACAGCTGAGCCCTGACTAACACACAGCCCTGCTCCACGTCAAGGCTCCGGGAGATAGTCTGCTTGACGGGGTGTTCCCGTCGTCATCTGTCCAACTTTGATATCCAAAACAACGAGATCACTTGAGTCTCCATCATTTCCGTCTGGATATTTTCTAAAGGACTTCAACCAGATTGACCCAAGAGTGCTATCCGTTGCTTCAACAAGAGCCGGGATGACACTGTCGGCGCGGCTGGAGGACTTCGAGGCCACCCTGGAGCACCTGGTCATGGACGTCTTCGTAAGTGATCCTCTGTCCCTCCCTCTCCTCTCTCCCCCTGTTAACCTGCGTCAACGCTCTTTCCCGCCATGAATGGTTTTACCTCAACATCCTCCAGGGGAGCTCTCGGCCTCTGGTTCCTGGGTTGCGGGGCCCATCTCCGTGCTGCGCGATGGGGGCCCGGGGGCCAGGGGCCGGGGGCCCACATATGTTCACCCCTCTGGACAGATGCTGTGTCATTAATCAGCAGCGACAAGGAGGAACCGATTAAACTCACTCGGAGGATAGGAGGGCCCAGCTCCCGACAGGGAGGGCAAGGCTAGCAGGGTGGCAGGGTTCAGGAGCGTAGGAGCCCCCCCGATTAGGCTGATGAGCCTGGTGCTTTTAGGGAGCATGTGTGTTTTCTCCTTAGGTTCAGATCGGCTTCCTTTCCTACGGGATGTGATGCGCGAGAGACGAGGTGGACAAGAACAGATGGAGGGCAGGGAAATGAGGGATGAAAGAGGAGCGAGCGAGAGAGAGAGAGAGAGAGAGAGAGAGAGAGAGAGAGAGATAGAGAGAGAGAGAGAGAGAGAGAGAGAGAGAGAGAGAGAGAGAGAGAGAGAGAGAGAGAGAGAGAGAGAAAAAATCAGACGAACGTGATCGTCATGTTTCCGATGCCCGCGACGCTCGGCTAGAGGTAGATTAGTCTGCGCCCCCCTCCCTCCCTCCCTTCCTCCCTCCCTCTCTCTCTCTCTCTCTCTCTCTCTCTCTGTGGCTTACAGAGCACGAGGGTGGGGGAAACAAACCACTCCTCGACGTCAGGCCAAACGCAACCCACGGGAACGCCCGATAGAGGACAGCAACCAGCCGCATAGGTGACTCCTGACCCCCCTGGTTCCTCCGCCCAGCGCGCTCTTTGACGAGGCGGGTGGCCAAGCCTTCACCCCCGTTTACAGGCTGGCCCGTCTGCCCGCGGGCAGAGCAATCTCCCCGTCTCCTATCCGCACGGCCATCTCCTCCCTGCCTCCACATTCCCCGCCGGACCACGCAGAGGTTGCCAAGAGAACCGTTGGAAATGGAGTGATTGTTGTCCACCAATGAAACACATTAGGAGATGCGTGTGGCTTCGTGGATTCGCAGGAACACAGTCTAGGTTGGCAAACACAGACGCACTGTTTCTCCAAACCGGATTGGATAAGTGAGTCTTCAACGTTGGGCCAGCAGTGGGATAGGCGCTGTATTATTCATGCTTGACATGTGAGATGGGGAATGGCACGGAGGCAAACAACATTTCCTTCCTCGGCGCCTTTTTTTTGGGGTACAGCCTCCCAATTAGCAGGGCTATTTATTTATTTATCTAATTGCCGGAGGAGGCCCGGCGTGGGGGAGGGGGGGGTTATCTGGCCTGCTTTGCATTTTCAAATTGGAAATATTCAAATCGTGCTCTGAGCCGCCTTAGCGCACGCTCGGGCGCTCTCGCCCGCACAGGCAGCCTCGCACGGAGGGCCAGGCTGATGCACACGCACGCGCGCGCTCGCATGCGCACACACACACACGCACACACACACACGCCCACACACACACGCATATGCCGGTCGAGATGAGCCTCGTTCCAGTGAACCATCAAATAAAGGCTGAGGAAATTGAATGTATTTTTATCCTGCTTGGAAGCACTCGATTTACCCCACTTTCCGCGGGAGAGCCTGCGCTGTTGTCTGTGTATCGCTGTCCAATGTGCAGAGTGAGGCCACACGGATTACGGTGGAGAGAGGGCTGGGAAGCGTTCAGAGGGCCGAGGGCCCCCCTTAGGGTTCTGGAAACGCTCTAAGATGTCCCCAGGGGCCACGAGAAAATAACACGGGCCGTCCTCAACTGTCAAGACGCACGCAACGCGTCACCGTGGAGACGAGGCGTCGACAAGGCAACATCGGTTCTCTCGCCAAGGCCAATGGACGCCGAGCCCTTGGTCCTGCGGCCCGTTTTGTGTGCAGAAATGACTTGCGGTCAGGAGGCCTTCTCCCGCGTGGAGCCCCTGAACGTGAACTGTCTCGGGGGCGAGCGGCGCGTGACGGTGGGTGCCGCGGGCGGACGGGTCACCTCCGAAGGCGGCAGCGGGAAAGCGTGGGGTGGTTCAAGTAAACAACGGCCGCGTTCCTCGACCTCCCTTCGGCTTGAAAAAGGGACTCCACGACACTGAGGGCTGTCAGAGGGAGCTGTATGCAGGCTGGGGGGGTGGGGGGGGGCTCCGCGGCTGTACGTTCATTATCGCCGGGCGGGCCATGAATGATTCAGGAGAGCTAAGTAGAGCCCAGAGATGGGACTTACTTTACGGAGAGAGAGGGTGGGGGGGGGGAGAGCAAACTTTCAGGTCAGCAGTTCTCCTCCGCCGCTTGAGAGAGTTCGGAGAAGTCCGGGCAGTCCGCTTAGGTAACTGCTGCAGGAGACAACATGGGCCTTCAACTCATTGGTTTGCTCTCTTGATGTTCCAGTTAGACCAGACGTAAGGCTGCAACAAAGAGAAAGAGCTTCACCTTAAAAGCCTGCACAAGACAAACGCAACAGCAAGACATTTTGTCGGATGAATTATTAAAGTTTCTTTAAATATGAAGAGAGGAAAACAACTTGGAATGAAATGAAACAGTGGAGTCCATTCAGTTGAGCAGAAATATCCCCCCCAACCCCCCCCACCCCCCCCCCCCCCACCCAACCCCCCCCCCCCCCCACCCCCCACCCGTGTAACTTTTGCAATCCTTACATTATAACTACAGTAATGGGATGTCTGCCACCCTGTCATTCCCATAGCAACGTACATAGCAACCTATATTGCTCCTCACTGTACATAGTGACAGCCCTGTTGAACACAGGCCCCACAGAGCAGAGATACATGGGCCATTTATCTGGACTCGAGTTCCCTGTTCCACTGCCAGGGACTCTGTGTTAGTCATGCGGAATATGTTCATCGTGAAGCCCCGGATATTGTTAACGGTCCTGCGAGCAGTGTGTGTGTGTGTGTGTGTGTGTGTGTGTGTGTGTGTGTGTCTGTCGGAGATCAGACCTGGGACTTCCTCATTGACAGTATATCCCACCGTTCTTCGCATACACTGACAATCATGTCGGGAAACGAAGCACCGTGGTTAAAAATGCATTGGCTCCTGGTGTGGTTTAATTGAATCTCCTCCTCCTTCTCCTCCTCCTGCTCTTCCCCCTCTTCGTCGTCCTCCTCCAAAAGACCCCCGGGGCGGCAGTGACAGCCATCCCGCCTCTCTCCCTCTCTCTCTCCCCTCTCCCTTGTTCTCTCAACCATCCCCCCCCCTCTGCTCAGTCACGCTCGTGGAGACAGAAAGGATCTCCGTTGCGTCAGTTCTCTGGCGTTCCTCCCAGCGGAGCCTCTGTGTCCTGGGCTTTGGTCTTTAGGCCGGGCTATCTCGGCTCGTTTTCCACGGCCAGAGCGACATGGGGACGGCCGTTCCTGGGAACGCTGCTCTGCCACAAAGGGCCCGGGGACTCTGGGAGACTGGTGGCCGATGGGAGCCTACAATACACACGCACGCACATACACGCACACACACGTACAAACACACATACCGAAACTAGGGTATCCCTCTGCTATGTAGAGATTTCTGTCATTGTGCAGTGTGCTTGCCTGTTTGTGTGCGTGTGTGCGTGTGTGCGTGTGTGTGTGTGTGCGTGCGTGTGTGTGTGCGTGTGCGTGTGTGCATTCAGAAGTCCTTTCTCTTGAACAGAAAGGAGCCATCTCCTCCTGTTGACTCAGATGGCAGGGCATTGATACCATGGATGTATGAGGTCCATTGACTTCCCATGCAATGGGTGTGTTCATTATCGCCCATCTCTGAACCATTCTGAGCCTGGATCTCACATGAACTCCCTCAGTTAGGCATGAAGGGCCAATAGCAAGTATATGTTGAGAAAAGGGCAGTGGCAACCTTGTTACCAGTTATTGTCAGGGGTAAAGAAGATGAGGAAGGGGCTAGTTCTTGAGGCAGCTGCCTGGGTTCGAATCCGGCTCGGGCTCTTTGCTGCATGTCCTCCCCTCTCTCTCTCCCAACTTTCCTGCCTGCCTACTGTCCTGTCCAATAATGTGCCTCCCAAAAAAGATCTTGAAAAAGAGAAGATGGGGCTGTATACTGAACGGGTCATAATTATACACTAAATCCCGTGCTCCTCTTTCCTGTGTCTGCACATGGAGACGGTGTTCTGGATTAAATTAGTCCTAGCACTTCCCCAATTGTGGGGCAGACACACACACACACACACACACACACACACACACACACACACACAGTTTCCACTGTGAGAGATTCATGTGAATAGAAGGCTGAAGTGAATTATTCAGCAGCCCGGCCAGGCATTCAGAAAAAGTAGATTACACATCCAGCAGCCCTTCTCAGGTCTGCTGCATGGACTCATAATAGACCCGGGATCGGCCCCTTTGCAATGTCTTAGAAAGACATTATGGAGGTGGGGGCAGCTGTATGGCCGGGCTTCATATGAGACTGATGATAGACTGGCAGAGGTCATGGTTGGACTCTAGCTTGTCCTTCGCCGACAACGTAAGGTTTAGGAGCAAACCAGGTGACATTGTCTGCTTTGTAACTGTGTAGGGTAGCTGTGTGAGTGTGTGTGTGTGTGTGTGTGTGTGTGTGTGTGTGTGTGTGTGTGTGTGTGTGTGTGTCAGGATAGAGTTCAAGATGTGTAAACTCCACACAGTCGATGCTATATGGTCCTTGGAGAAGGAATCCCTACCAAGCCCTCATTGTTCCCTCACAGCTGAGCTGGAGAAGCCAGCTCTTGGCGTTGATATTTAGCAGCTTATGCACTGCTCATAGTCCATTGTTGATAGATATCTTCGTGACATCATTGTAAATACAAGATTCATCTTGCATGGGTGGTTTGTGTGTGTGTGTGGGAGAGGGAAAGAGTAAGAGGACAGGGGAGAGAGATGCATAGACAAGAGAGAGCGAAAGAGAGGCAGACACAGTGGAAGACAGAGAGACAAAGAGATGACTGGCCATTCTGATGTAATTTAGAATTACAATTTCAATTGTCTGTGTAAAACACCCCGTTTACCAAATCGCCCCCCCCCCCACCACCACCACCACCCCCACCCCCAAGCACACACTCACACACACCTTGCATTGCAGAGGAGCGATAGCGAGGTCGGTGGCTCCCTGTAGTGAAGTCATTATGGCTGCTCGCCGGTGGAGGTCTGCCAACCCCCCTCCCTCAGCTCATCTCTCATCTCCCCCCCCCCCCGCCCCCCCCCCCCCCACCCCTAAATGGGGAAATGATCTGCCAGCTCAGGACTCCCACCTCGGAAGTAATCGTAGAGTCCCCCCCTCCACGCGAGTGACGCTATTGGCTGTGGGGTTCGGTCGGCGGCACGCCAAACAGAACCACAGGCGTGAGAAAAGCTCGGCTTTACAACGCTGGGCCGGAGCTGTGAACTCCCATGGCCGTACGCTGAGCGTGTTGTTGTGTGTATTTATGGCGGTTATAAGTCAGACCCGCGTGATGTTTGGGAACCTTGAACGCAGGCGGCCCAACCTCTCTCTGTCTGGGAAGATGAGCGTCTGGCCAGAGGGCATTCCATAAGCGCATACACACACACACACACACACACACACACACACACACACACACACACACACAAACAGTCAGATTCTGGCAGGGCCATAGGGATGAGTCAGATAGCTATGGGCAAGGAGTGGCTAGACCATCACAGTCAATTAAAGCAAAACAATTCCAAGCCTTTACTATTGGGAACCATTGTTTTCAGCTGCTGCTGCTTCTCACACTTTTCCAATTACCTAGGAAGAACAGGAGGAACACACGCTCACCCCCCCCCCCCCCCCCCCCACACACACACACACACACACGCACACAAAAACAAATAAACCAGATGTTTTACCTCTCTCTCTCTCTGTGTCTGGAGCAATGAGCAGAAAGTAGTGATTTTCTAGTGATTAGTTTGTGTATTCTTTTGTGTGTGTGAATGTGTGTGTGAATGTGTGTGTGTGTGTGCGTGTGTGTGTGTGCGTGTGTGTGTGTGTTGTGTGTGCGTGTGTGTGTGTGCGTGTGTGTGTGTGGGTTTACGGGTGTGCTGGGGAGGGTTGTTTTCAATGTATTATATATTATGTATATAATTCTACGACACTATGGTTCCTTGCATTGGAATTTGATGTATCATATTATACAATTCTAGTACACTATGATTCCTTGTGTTCCATCAGCATGTCTTTTTATTTATGACCGTGTTGACTGAAATAGGTCATTCTCAATGTTGCCTGAGGCGTCAAGAATAGGACTATATTCTTCTCCTGTCAAGAAATGCAGGATTTGAGTGCTAGCTTGATCCTGAAGTCGTTCGACTTTTCCGAATGTTTTTAAATAGACTTTTAAATTGTACCTGGATTGTTCAATTAGGCACGATTTGGTCAGACTCCTGTCCAAACGACTCATGATTGTTGATCAAGGAGACAATGCCAAAATGGTTTCCCTTCAAACAGCAGTGACAGCTCACTCATCTTCTCTTGGAGATGTTACAGAGCGTTGCGCACCACTGGGACAAGCTAAGGAACGGTACAGGCGGAAGAAAAAGTCACAAAAACTGTTTTCCCTTTTCTATTCCTTCACTCACTCCTTCATGAGACCTGGATGCCTGCACTCTGAACCAGCATACTCTGGGTCTATAAATAGCCCTATGAAATGTCTCATGTAGGCCACACACACACACACACGCACACACACACACACACACACACACACACTGAGATGTAGGCCAGGGTATTGAATAAATAATGCTTAGTGGGGATTACCGCTGCGGAATTCTTTTGCTTGTGCGGTTGGTGCTCAGCTATAACTCAACATCTATGTGTGTTCGAGGGTGTGTGTGTGTGTGTGCACTAGTAGTAGTGTGTGTGTGGTGTGTCATGTGTTACGTGTGTGTGTCATGCGAGCTACAGCTGTCTGGCATCTCCATTGTGAGGACTGGGGTTGATCAGGGATGTCAGGGGTGTGTGTTCATTGTAACTCGTCTGTTAGTAACATCCCCATAGACAGACGCCGTCTAAAGGGACGCTCCCAACTCAAAACCATGACAACCCATTGAGCCTCAGTATGGACATGTACCCAGCTACGCACGCGTACGATCACTGCCAGATGTTTGTGTTTGTCCGTCTCTGTGTGTGTGTGTGTGTGTGCGTGTGTGTGTGTGTGTGTTCACTTACGCTAATCAGCCAGCGGTACCGTATCGACGTGCCGACGCAACGAGCCTGTGGCGCTGAGGGGTGATGGAAATATGACACGACGTCAGCCCCCCCCCCCCCCCCCACTGTAACTCACTGGTCCAATAGTCTGAATGGCGGAGCTAAAGTTTGTCTCAGCCCTATGATCCGACGATCGCCACCCAGCTTGGAAGTAGTCACCAGTTAGGATGGGAAAGGCAAGATGGCGTGTGGCTGTTAACCCTTTGGCCACTATGGCTAATTGCTAAAGTTAGTTTCACTAAAAAGAAACACAGCCCCGTTGTCTTGACATGTTTGTTTTTTCATCGAATGTGGCTTTATCTTTCGAGTTGGCAAGGGGATGTGTGCGTGTGCATGTTTGTGTGTGCATGTTTGTGTGTGTGTGCGTGTGTGTGTGTGTGTGTGTGTGTGTGTGTGTGTGCGTGTGTGTGCGTGCGTGTTCCAGGGTATTCCCTCTCTCTGCTCCTGTCCGGACAGACCGGGAGAAAGCTGGATGTGGCGTTTTAAAGATAATCTCCTCAGCAGATGGCAAACATCCCATATTCCTTTTGAGGTTCCTCACGTGACTCACTGTAAGGGGTGTGTGTGTGTTGGGGGGCGGGGGGGGGGGGGGGGGTGCTCAAGCAGCACACACACAAACACACTACTATTGTGCGATCACGTGACCGAGTGCGTATGCTAATAAGCGCCGCAGCGTCACATTAATCCAGTGACCTGGTTAAACCCCCAGCTGAAGGGCGGGGGAGGGAGAGAGGGAGGGAGGGGGACAAGGAAAAGACCGAGTGAAAGAGAGAGAGAGAGAGAGAGAGAGAGAGAGAGAGAGAGAGAGAGAGAGAGAGAGAGAGAGAGAGAGAGAGAGAGAGAGAGAGAGAGGTAGGGAATGAGGGGCAAAGAAGAGGAGGAGGAGAGAGAGAAAGAGGCAGGGCAGGGAAGCACAACACAGAGCGAGTGCCAGGGGCTAGAGCTGGAGAGAGAGCGAGAGAGAGAGAGAGAGAGAGAGAGAGAGAGAGAGAGAGAGAGAGAGAGAGAGACAGAGAGAGAGAGAGAGAAAGGAGAAACAAAGCGCACTCCCTCTGCCTCTCTCTCTCTCACACACGCGCACCAACGAGCGCAGGCAGCGGCTCACACACACTGGCTGCCGTCGCCTCAGAGTGAGCAGCACAGCCGTGCGGAGCCTAGCTAAGCCGAGGGAGAATGGCCAGCCTGCTGACAGCGACCGACACACACTCCCCACGCTGAGGGTCAGGGAGAGTCCGAGAGGGGGGACAGGACGGAACCGGGACTAGGGGTCGCACACACACACGCACACACGCGCGCTCGCATACAAACGAACACGTCCTCCGCCGCAGCCGTGCGCCAGCTTTCGCGTCGAGCCGCTTTCCAGGCTGGACGCCATGGCGAGGACGCCCACCTCGCACACGCACACGCTCACCCTGACCCGCACGCACGCCCCCGGGGAGCCGGCGGAGCGGGCCATGGGGGTCCAGGGCGCCGTGACGCCCGGACGGACCCGTAGACTCATGCTGAAGCTGCCGGTGGGCACCCTGAGGAGGAACAGCGGAGAGCGGGTGAGTGTGCTGGCTGGCTGCCCCCCCCCCTGCCTTCCTGTTAGCTCCCTCTCTGCCTCTCTCTTTCTTCATCTCTCTCTACCTCTCTCTCTCCACCGCTCTCTTTCTTTATCTCTCTCTACCACCCTCTGTCTTTCTCTCTCTCTCTCTCTCTCTCTCGCTCTCTCTCTGTCTCTCTCCACCTGCCTCTCTCTCTCTGTGTTTCGGTCTCTTGCTAACGTTGTGCCCCCTCTCCGACGGTGTGTCTCGCTGTGTGTGTGTGTGTGTGTGTGTGTGTGTGAGGGGGATTTAAGAGTTCCTTGGCTAATCCACTGGACAGTGCGAGATGGAGTTGGAAAGGCGAGCGAGAGTAAAGCTTTTAATCTGTGGCGCACAATGGTCCCCCCCCCCCCCCCTTCGCATCTCTGTCTCGTTCTGTCGCTTCCTATCTTTGTGTCCTCTCCGTCTCCGTCCGTCTCTGTCCTTGTCGACGTCTCTCGCCGGTCTCCGTCAAGGTCACGGCGAGCTCGCTCTTTCAATCCATCCTTGCGTGCGACCGTCCCTTCCAAGCCGTTAGCCTTTCACAGTGTAACTTAGCGTCCTGTGCAGAGAGCTGTGGGAGAGCCTGGAACAGCCCAGCTTCGGCTGCGTTAGGGAGGGGTGGTCCCGTCAAGAGGCACGCAAGGAGGACGTGACAGCCAGGCTGGGGTTTTAGCTGTTAGCTCGCCGTTTGACTCTGGGGCTGGCCCTGCTAATGGACTGGCTGGGGCTGCCCAGGCGGTGCTTAGTGGTGACCATAGTGGTAAGTGTCTGACGGCAGGCTGGGACCTGCTGAGTGATTCACTGAGCTCCCTCCTCAGTTGTACAGTTGTTTACAGCGCGAGCCAGGTGCCTCGGTGTGTGTGTGTGTGTGTGTGTGTGTGTGTGTTATGCTATGATTGCAAGGGTAGCCAATTGGGTCTTTGTGTGCCTGGAGGTATGTGTGTGTGTGTGTGTGTGTGTGTGTGTGTGTGTGTGTGTGTGTATGTGTGTGTGCACACTCATTCCAATCGTGCTCCTGCAAAGATTCATGTTGAAACACTGCTGGCGGTCACGTGAATCAGCCCTGAGTATAGACCGGAGAGTGTGTGTTCAGCGGGGTGACGTCTCTGTCAGCAGCACTCCTCTACCCACAAATAAAAGCTCAGCGAGCTGGGCTTTACAACGCATGGGTCTCCAGGTGACGGAGGAGGTCCTGGCAGCCCCGCAACGCGCCCCCGTGTAACGTAGCTACGGCGGACGTCCATTTCCTGGACCTGTCCCTCGCCCAGGAGGCGAGCTTCTCCCCACGGGGGTTTCTTTGAACGGCAGGAGACGTCCTGAGAGCTGTCCGTCTGTTTGGGTAATACAGCAGCCTCCACCCTTGAGCGCACAAACACACAAACGCACAAACACACCCGCCCACATGAGGTGACCAACATGAAAGGAACGCTTTGAACCGTGTTACCACCGTAACATGGCCCGAGGATACACAGAGGAGAGAGAGAGGGGGGGGGGGGGGGGGGGGGAATATATAACCCAGCACAACAGAGAAAATCCCATAGTATCCTTGACATCAGCTCCCTGAGCACATACCACACCACCAAGCTCCCCCACCTGGCTGCTCCATCAAAAGAGCGCGGACCCCAACCCCATGACAGCGAAGTGTAGCCTGTCATGGAGTCCATCCTCCATGGTGGAGGACGGTAGCGTAGCACGCGGTGTGCAGCAAACACAGCCAACACGGTGCAACAGGTTCCGCCATCGTCAGAGAGTGTGCCAGAGCGAGCTGGTTTGACATAATGGACCTTGATTGGTCTCTTTGGGGGAGATTGGCTCACAGAGAGGGGAATTATCGTGCTGCTGTCTATTGATTGGCTCACGCGCACACACACACACACACACACACACACACACACACACACTCACACACACACACAGCGAATAACATGCACTTCTCCATACCCTTTCAGGCGGCCATGCCTATGCAGCGAAACACAGGGAATCACTCCACAGGCGTGCACGTACACACGCACACACAAACACAAATAACCGCGCACGCCACCGCCTTCATTAACGGAGCAACGTGGAGCAGGCCCACCGGGGGGGGGGGGGGGGGGGGGGGGGGGGTGGTGGGGGGGCTTCTCTCGGCTGATTGCATTCTTTCTCTGTAAGACTCTTATTCCTCTGCGGCCAGCTGTGCGGACAGACTGAGGGAGGGGTTATGCATGGATTGGTGGTGGTGGTGGTGGTGGGGGGGGGCGGGGGGGGGGGGGTTCACATGATTTACATACACTCACACGTGCCCGCATACCACCCTCCATCCTCCTCGACGACACCAGAACCCGCCGAGCGTGTGCGCGTGCATGTGCGTGACTGCGCATACCGTGGAAGGTAGTCCAGGGGGGCGTGTTTTTGCAGCCCCACTCTAAATATTTGCATTCTAGAAGGAGCGCTGTCGGAGCCCCGGGCGGCAGGGACTGTAAATCGATTCTTCTCCAAAGAGGAGACTCTCGGCCCAGATGTGTTGAACGGGGGCGGTCTGACTGGAGGAATGGCCTAAGCTCCTCTTTGGAGCCGGGGAGATGAGCCGCTGTCAGCTGTGTTGACACGGGCCCTCGCGTCATGGCCACCTTTTCAGAACCTGCCGCGGCCTGTTCCCGTTAGGTAACCCTGGCGATGGTGGTTCTTGTTGTTGCGTAACTGCCTCTGCTGGGCGATCGGCACAACAGGATATGAAAAGGAGATATATAACATATAATGTGATATATACAACACTTAGCCCATACACATTGGCACATCATTTGCTGTGTTGTTCGTACCCCCCAGAAATGAAAGCTCCCCAGGTTTAAGTGGTAAAAGACGTTAGCGCCGGCTTCTGCTGGGAGCTCCACACCCGTCAGTGGGCATGTGGTGCGGTTACAACTCGCTCTCTGTTTCCCAGAGCAATCACAGGAAAGGCAAAGCTCATTTTTCATCTTGGTAAAAAAAAAAGGGCCAGGGGCTCTCTGGCATCTCCCTTAACTATTAGTACGGCAGGCGGTGACGTCGCGCGGCAGACGCAGAAGCGGGCCTGGCCTGCTCGACGGCTCGCCCCCCCCCCTCCAGGAGGGCGCGTGGAGGAGAGGAAAGACGTTCACTCCCCTCCCCCCCCCCACCACCTCACCCCACCACCCCTCCGTCTCCCGGCTAATTGAGATGAATAGTTTCATATCTGATGTGGCGGTGGGTGATGGATGCACGTCTCCATTCCAGTTCATTCGGCGGTGTCTACGAGGAGCCATCTTTGTTCGCGGTCAACGGCTGTGACACAGCTGAACCAGCCATGCCTCGTTAGCCAGGGAACAATGAGGAAATCTGGGAGAAGCATTTGTTTTCTCTTTTTGTCCGGTTATTCATTCTTTTTTTTTTTTGGGGGGGGGGGGGGTTGCAATCTCCTTCCCTTTCCTTCCCTGAGACTTCTGTCACCTATGTCTTTTCTTTTTTTGCCTTTTTAAATCGCTCTTTTTATCGCGCTGCACGTTCAAATTTTTTCCCCCCTTGAATATTGA